>CM052712.1:22003148-22157785 GCA_028551405.1 Uromys caudimaculatus | reverse complement strand
CTGTGAGAGGTGCACAGTGCTCTAGAGAACACACCCTATGCTGGGTACTGTAAAAGGTGCACAGTGCTTTATCTAGAGCACACACCCTATGCTGGGTACTGTGAGAGGTGCACAGTGCTCTAGAGCACACACCCTATGCTGGGTACTGTGAGAGGTGCACAGTGCTTTATCTAGAGCACACACCCTATGCTGGGTACTGTGAAAGGTGCACAGTGCTTTATCTAGAGCACACACCCTATGCTGGGTACTGTGAGAGGTGCACAGTGCTCTAGAGCACACACCCTATGCTGGGTGCTGTGAGAGGTGCACAGTGCTCTAGAGCACACACCCTATGCTGGGTGCTGTGAGAGGTGCACAGTGCTCTAGAGAACACACCCTAAGGGAAGTCGAGTGTCATGTCCAGTCCCACACCATTTTACACAACGGGTTTGAGGAGATTTGAGCAGGCATCCATGTGGTGTTCTGAAACTGACACTCTTCCCCCACTTGTCACTCTCTCTGCATGTCTGTCTGTCTGTCTGTCTGAAAGGTGAGCTCAGCCAACAACAAGAATATTATTTCTACTGAAAAAGTTCAGAGAGGAGCTGGAGAGTCAGCAGTGTGGCCACAGGCGGCTTTCATGTGTAAACGTTTGCGGCAGAGGCAAATGTGCCAGGAGAGGAGTGCTTGGGAAAGTCTGTAGTGGGAGTCTAGAGAGAGGAAGAGCTCTCTGGACATACAGACAGCACCATCAAGGGACTGCCCTGGCTTGGAAGGCAGTGCACTGGGAGCTCTTTCTTCAATTTTGTTAGAACGGAAGGGTAAAGCCTCTGTAAGTTTTCATTTTTGTCTTTGAGAAAGGTTTTTGTTTTTGTTTTGTGTTACTTTGTAGCCCAGGCTGGCCTGGGGTTTATTAAGTAGAAAAGACTGGTCTCAAACCAGTCAACCGAATTATTGCAAACATTTAGTCACAGGTGGGGGAGGGGCCACAGCCTCACCCAGGAGAGCTAATAGCAGTCAAGGGCTGTTGGAGGGGAGGAAGCCATTGTCTTCAGGGGTGTAGCCAGTGGTGAGTTAGTTGCTCATGCTCCAGTAAACAGGCAGTGAAAAGACTGGAGCAACACTCCTGTCTGCCTACTGAGTAGGGAGCACGCACGCAGGAGCTACTGTACCTAGCAGAAACAGGGTCTTGTCAAGTTGCCCAAACTGGTCTCAGCCATAACCCTCCTGCTTCGGCTAGGATTTCAGGTGTATGCTACTGGGCATGGCTTAAATATATGTTCAACATAATGTGTACTTACTGGCAAACTGAGGATAAGACAGAGTTTGGGCATATATGGGCCAACAGCCTCAAACACCAGCACGGGGCACAGGGACCTATGGCCCAGATGTGAACTAAGGCCTGGGCATGTGCAAGCCCACAGGGTCCTGGGCATCAAGCAGTGGTTAGTGAAGCAAGAGCACAGGGTGTCAGTGCTGCACTGAGCCTAGACCAATGTCTCCACAGCCAACAGCCATTACTGCAGAGCCCCAGAGTTGGTCAAGTGCTGAGAACACATGACTGCAACAACAGACACTGCTCTCACCCCTCCAAAGCTCAGGACACAAGGGCCAGGCAGTGTGAAATGCTGGCCTGTGGCATAACATGGCATTGACACTCAGGAATTCATGGCAGCTGTGGCTGCCCACATAGGGTTTGTATAAGACTGAATGATTCCAAACGTTTAGTCACAGGTGCGGGAGGGGCCGCAGCCTCACCCAGGGGAGCTAATGGCAGTCAGGGCTGTTGGAGGGGAGGAAGGAAACCATTGTCTTCAGGGGCGTAGCCAGTGGTGAGTTACTCACGCTCCAGTGAACAGCTCCACACCCATGCCCATGTGGGCAGCCCTAAGCACAGTGGGCCACAAAGTAAAAAAAAAAAAAAAAAGAGAAAGACATGGGAGTGGGAGGGGGGCCTAGAGGGGGTGACAGGAACAGGAAGGGACAAGAGATGCATGGGGTGATTGTGACCAGAACACACTATGTACATGTATGGAACTGTGAAAAATAAATTGGTAAAATTACTAAGCACTAATTGAAATGTTGAAATTATCTTCTTAAGACTTTGTTAGTTTCTAGAGGCATTAAGAAAAATGCATGGGTCAGGTGCCCCAGCACTCAGGAGGCAGAGGCAGGTGGATCTCTCTGAGTTCTGGGCCAGCCTGGTCTACAGTGAGTTGCAGGACAGCCAGGGCTACACATAGAGAAACCCTCTCTCGAAAAAAAGAAAACCGAAAGAAAGAAAGAAACAAAGAAAGGAAGGAAGGAAGGAAGGAAGGAAGGAAGGAAGGAAGGAAGGAAGGAAGAAGGATGCATGGTGCTGTCTTAGGAAGCTGGACTCTTAAATACATCTCTATGCCAGAATGTTTTCCATCCTTCCTGAAACCGAGTCTACAGCATCCTTCAGCCTCAGTGTGATTGGTCCTGTCACCTGTCTCTCTTGGGAGAAGCAGCAGTGTTCTCTGCCTTGTGCTTCCTGGGACTCGGCCTCTGGAATCCTGTTCTGATGTTAAGCTGTCCCCAGACAGATGAAGAAATGACAGAGGAAGGATGCTAAGCTCTGCACTGGTACTCACTTAAATGTGACGTGCAGAAGAATCTTTGCAACAATGGCAGTGACTGTGAGGATGAGGAGGGTCGCCAGGCCGTACACGGTCCATCCTGCAAGTGCAAAGCAGACTTCACCAGACTTGTCTTCGCTTTCCATAGGAGACTGGCAGCTCAGGGGGCAGTACTGGCTCTGGGGGTCCTGCAGGAGGGAGTGGCCAGCAAACCTGGCCGCAGGCGCAACTCAGAGCTGGGCTGAGCGTGGAGCATTCTTACGACCTTGCCTTGTTTGTTCTGAAACCCCCTCTGGTAAGACCTGGACATTAGAGTTGGGGTCCAAAGGGGTTTGGTAAATTTGTCTGCCATTGGAACTTAACAGCAAGTGACTTAGAAGTTTTTGGGTCCCAGTTTTCTCATGTGAACAGTGAGAAGCGAGACCTGTGAAATCCCACTAGAATCCACAGCCGGGTGAGGAGGGGCTGGAGAGGCCTCTCTCCAGCCTTCTGTGGTGAGATCTACAGAGGTGAGGGAGCACTGTGAAGACTTCTAGACAATTACAGATGGCAGTCCTCCTCAGGGCACCAGTTCACTCAGGGACATGTCCTCAGCTGAAAACCAGGAAAGGATACCTGCTGCCAACCACACCAGCCTAACCAGAGGTCATGGCCCACGCCTCTCCCCTGCGTGGCTTCTCTTCAAGGCTCTCGGCCCTCCTGACCTCTGGCAGCGCTTCTGGTTCCCCTCCTCCCACTGGTGACCCACAGGAAACATGCACAGTGTTGCCCCAGCATCTGTGTGTACTGCACTCTGCAGGAGAGGAGCAAGGCCTGGCCTTATGCTGCCCACAGCTTGGAGACTTGGCTTGTGCTTCCACACAAGAGAAGGGCAGGGTTTGTCTGGTTCAGTGTATGGTCCACTGTTTAGTCTAGTACATGGCACCTCAGAAGGAATTCTGTATGTTTGGGGTTCACTGGCCCCTCCTCATTAGTGCACGTTTCATCACTGAGCCGACCTCCAGCCCTGTATAAACCTTCTGAGTATTTGAGGAGCTTTGCATCGGGGCTCTAGAAAGATGCGCTCACGAGATTTTTTTTTTATGATGAAGAGACCATCTTAGCTGCTAATCAGTTACCAAAGGCACACAGAAGCCATCTTTGGAGGGGAGCTACACTAATGAGAGCATTTCTCTCAAAGGCCATGCAGTCTAGAGGTTGCAGGGCCAATATCCCAAACTGTGTCTGCAGGAGAAGCACCCACAAACACCTTTGTTTCTATAAGTGTTGAAAGAACTACCTTCCACTCTGTGGCTGCTGGCCCCGACCGACGGTGCCCAGGAATGGCTACCTGGGACAGTCTGCGGTGGGTGGCTGGGGCTGGAGGTGATGACATAGAGGACTTTGGAAGAGTGAGCAGCGCTGACGCTGAGGTTGGCTTGCTCGGTGATCACCTCTGCCAGGGTCTGGTTGACAGTAGGCCTCTCCTGCGGTGGCTCTTCCTTGGTGGCTAGGAGAGCAAAGGGATTAGCCAAAGCTGAGCACTACAGCAGGAAGGAGGGCGGCCCTCTAGTTTCCTTTCTGTGTGTGACAGGATGCTTTGCCTGTGTGCAGGTGTACACACATGTGGGGGCCTGTACGTGTGGAGGCTCAAGGTGAATGCTGGGACTCATCCGTGAACATCCCCCCTCCTTGTTACTCAGTGAGGCAGAGTCTAAAACATGCAGAACTCCCAGTATGGCGAGTCTCATGCATAGCCTGTCCTACAATCCCATCTCCACCTTCCAAGGTGGAATCGGACGTGGGCCACCACACCCACTCAGGGTGTGTATGCATTCCAGGGCCCTGCACTCCACTCTTCATGCCTGCTCAGCAAGCACCTAACCACTGAACTTAGTTAGCACTTTCCTCTCTTTGAGACAGGGTCTCATATAGCCCAGGCTGGCCTCCAGCTCTGTAGCTGAAGATGACCCTGAAGTGTTAATCTTTCGGCTTCTACTGTGCACGAGCTGGTCTTACAGGTGTGTGGCATTACTCCTGGTTGAGGAGGCCTGATCTGATTCAATGCAGTTTCCTCCACTGGTCTCTGCTGGTGAAGCAGAACCTGTCAGGCTATAGCCTGGCCTGCAGGGCGGAAGGGAGAGCCTGCTGAGTCTAGTGTTGAGACTGGTCTCTTCAGACACTGAACCCACTTTCTTGTTTCCTGGCTTTGTGCTTGCAGTACCTCCTTGTTAGGGCAAACCTGACCCCAGCTTCTCTAGTCTGTCCCACGTCCTGCAGCCCACTACCCAAACTTTTTTAAGTTGTGTGGTCCGACACCTGTGCTTCTCAGAGGCTAGCAAAGGTTCCTGTTTGGGGCAGAGCATGTGTTTCTGAGGAATGGTGGTAGATTAGTCTACAGGACTGCCTGGGCTGAGTCGGAGCAGTAGGATAGACGAAATGACTACTTGGGGACTTTCCAGTTCTGTCCCTCATCTCCTTCTCTATCTATCCGTGTAGTTTGTCTACACAACTGCCTCTAAAGCTACTGACACGAGCCCAGGAGAAGGCCCAGGGGCCTGCTCTTTCAGAGGACCTGAGTTTAGTTCCCAGCATCCATTCCACGCCAGGCAGTTCACAGCTGCATGTTTACACCTCTAGCTCCTGGTAATTTGATGCCCTCTTCTAGCCCCTGAAGCACCCCCCCTCCCCACATGTCATATATGGTATACACTCATAGATAAGTAAAAGCTAAAATAAATAAAATTATTAAAATAGTGAAATGGAAATAACCAATTGTGTACTGGGTATTGTTCGCTGGAAGGTGGGTGTGGGGGATGAATTAATGTTGAAACCATCTGTAGCTGAGTCAGGAGGACCAAGTCTGCCCCCAAAGATCCACTTTAGGCTTGAAAACACTGGCAAGGAAGAGAAGGCAGAGGCACCTATGCCCCCAGAGACAAGGATATCTTACCTTGGTACAAGACAGCAAATCCCTGGGCCTGGTTGATGCGATCAGAGAAGAAATACAAAATGACAAAATCCAGAGAGACATTAAAGGACAAAGGTGGGCGGTTCCTTCCATTGAAGCGGACCAGGACACGGTGGGTGTAGCCATCTAGCAGCTCCACCATATCTGCAGAATCCCTGATATCAAACAGGGTGAAGTTGAAATGGATGCGAGAGGCTCCCGGAACCCGAATGGTCCAGTAGCAGACCCGCCCAGTGGCGTAGGTGTCAGGGAAGTCAGGGGAGTAGACCACGGCTGCCATGGCTGAGTAGTTCCCACCGCAGGCGCCCACGAGAGCTGCAGAAGAGAAGACAGTGGGTCTGAGTCTCAGCCTCGGGCTCCCCTCTAATGGGGACACAAACAAACCTTTAGGAAATGTGATCCTCCTGGGGACATTGTTTCCAGCTACAAACCAGAGCATCCTGGGTTTTAGGATCAAATCACAGAATGAATCACTTAAACCCTGAACAAATGACTGTGCAGCCTATTTGGTTTCCTCAGGAGACCCAAGACTAGTGCTTGGAGGAGGAGTGGTGCAGCCCAGGCTGGGGTCTGGCTGGAGTCAGACAGTCTGCATTTAGGAGCAGCAGGGCCATGTGATCTTAGGGCTGCATCTCATTCCCAGGCCTCTCACTTGTTTTCCAGTTTAGGGCCACCACCTGCTGCTGTATCCCATGACACTGAGAGGACATCTGAGATAAAGTGCATGGAAACACTGGGACCTCTCAGCTGAGGAGAGGCTTTTGAAGAGGTATAAAGGAAAGGGCCCCGAGCCTCCTCAGGGTCTCCAGTACCTTGGAGGAGCAGTGCTCACACGAGAAGTCCACAAGGAGCTCTGGACTGGAAGACCAGCTCTACAGGGGATGCCCTTCTAGCATGTGTGGCCATAGGTGCCAGAGTCCAGAGGGAAGAGGTGACCACCACAGAGCCCGTGAGACCGCTGCACGTGAACAAATTCCTGGGGGACCCGTCAGCCTGGCTTCTTAACTGAGGACACATGGAGCCTGAGGTGCAGTGGTGTTTGCATTGACTTATGAGCTCTTCTGCACAGGCCTCTGCGTGCTGGTAGGAGTGACCAGTGTCCAGCAGCCAGCCAGAGTTCCCCTCTTAAAGGAACCAAAAACCTCCAGTTGCTGGGGGAGGGCTGTTAACCCATTTCTCCCAGGGCCACCAGAGAGAGGCAGATGTGAAACATGTTTGTGTCTGTGAGCAAGTAGGAGTCTACTTCCTTAGTAACCAGGTATAGGTCACCTGCTTCTGGGAGAAGAGCTAAGCTGAAGACTTTGGCCCCTGGTGGCCTTAAGGCCTCCTTGGAAGAGAACAGGAGTCTCTTTCCCAAGTTCCATCAGAGACCAAAGTGTATGGCTACCAGGGAGGGAGAACCACTGAAAACTCCTGGTTCCTGTGGTTAGTGGCCTGTCCTAAGCTGTAGATAGGTCGGGGAACCAGTGATTCCCATGCCTTCCCACAAACAGTACCAAAGAGCAGACAGTGGCTGTCTCCTACAAGGGCGGGACACAAAGGGACCTGCTCAAAGCTCTGTGTGGAACAGGACACTAAAAAACCCCGGAGCACAGCTTCAGGGATCAGGGAGCCTGAAGGCACCACGGGGAATGACAGAAAGACAAGCCAAACTAAGGTCGGCTATAGACAGACCCCAGCTCAGTGCTCACACTCAGCAAAGTGAGGTTGGCTACAGACAGACAGACACACCCCAGCTCAGTGCTCACACTCAGCAAAGTGAGGTCGGCTACAGACAGACAGACAGACCCCAGCTTAGTACTCACACTCAGCAAAGTGAGGTCGGCTACAGACAGACAGACTCCAGCTTAGTGTTCACCCTTAGCAGGCCTCTACAGTGTAAATGTGTTTATATTAGTGTCTAGTGTCTACCATTCTACCCAGTGTGTGGCATTAAACAGAATACCACAGTGTACACATAAAGGCAAGAAAAAGTAGGAAAAGATTCACTGCCAAGGAATAAGCAAGCCACAGAGCAAGATTCGAGAGTGACCCAGAGGCTGGGATTATCAGATGTGGAGGTGCACAATGAATACAGTACAGTTTACTGTGAGAAGACCACACACTGGGACAGACTGGGAATCTCAGGAGAGATGTGGAAATTAGAAGTCAGGGAGCTAGGCATGGTGCTTCATGTCTGTAATTCTAACAGAAAGTTGGAGGCAGGAGAATTAGAAATTTAAGGCCAGCCTTGGCTACACAAAGTTTGAGGTCAGCCTTGTCTTAAAAATTCAAAGGAGTCAAATGTTGGGACTGGAGAGATGGCTCAGCAGTTAAGACTACACACTGCTCATACAGAATAGAAGAGTTATTTGATAAGAGCATCCCAAAGCCAATTAAAAAGAGTACCACAGAGCTGAGAATCTCGGGAACTCAAGCCAAAAGGAAACCAAAAGAAAGCCGGGCACGGTGGCACATGCCTTTGATCCCAGCACTCAGGAGGCAGAGGCAGGCAGGTCTCTGAGTTCAGGCTAGCCTGGTCTACAGAGTTCCAGGACAGCCAGGCCTACACAGAGGAACCCTGTCTCCACAAACAAAAAATGACGAAAGGATTCTCAGTACCTGCCCACCCCTCCAGTTACTCAGGGACCTCCGTTCTCCCGAATCCTGAGCTGTCTGTAGCTAGTCTCTCAGAAGTGTCCTGCCTTATCCATAGGGTAAGAAGCATGGGACTGAGTTACCTAAAGCATCTGATAGAGGAAGCTTTAAGATTGGTTTCTGTGGTGTTACATCTACTTATCTCTGAGGGGCAGTGAGGTGAGTTTCGGAGCTCGCCACGGCAGGGCCTCTCAAGATGGAATGCTAACTTGCTAGCCCAGGAATGTACACAGGCAGAAAGCACAGCTCTGTGGACCGTGAAGGAATAACCAGGCACATTGGGCACCACTGACCACAGACTTTAAAGTATAAAGCTGGACCAGTTATTATTGTTAATAAAAGGGGTTTCAGTTGCTAAAAGGATTTAAAACCGGTAAACTTGGGTTTGAGTCTTGGCTCTGGTCCTTACTGAGGTAACTGACTTTATCTTTAGGGTTTCTTTTCTTTTCTTTTCTTTTTTTTTTTTTTTTAGACAGAACCATACTATGCAGCTGAGGCAAGCTTTAAGATTAACACACTGTGTAGACAATGTCCAGGTTAGAACCTGCAAAGGATCGGTTAAAATAAACCTGGCTGAGCTGAGCAGTTATGCTAGATGATAGTTGATCTGTGTCCCCGACAAGGATGGATACAGGTCCTACTACTAGGGGTCTTTATACCTGTAATCATGTATAAAGTTAGGAGGATGTGTAATGGATGAGAGAAGGTTTTAAGCCCAGTGGTCTGTGCCTTCATAATGAGACCCACAGAAATACGGATTCACAAAGGGGGAAGATGGTAAAGTTTAGAAAGATGGAGGGAGGGTGTGAAACAGCTCCAGGCCTGTGATGTCAGAGATGGTTAGGGAGAGTCTGAGTCCCCAGTGTTTCATCCCTTGCCCCTAGCTGGTAGTGCAATCTGGGAAGGCTGCCGAACATGTAGGGCACAGGCCTAGCTAGCTTACTAGGGCTGGGCAGTAGGTTATACAGTACACCAGTCCCCGGCTACAGTGCCTTCTGAGCTTCCTGATCTATCGCCACGTGAGTAGTCTCTCTCTGCCATCCTTCCTTGTCATGATAGACAGAGCCTCCTGAATCCAGAACCAGAACCAGAACCAGTTCCTCCTGCAGCTGTTTCTGCAGAGTATTTGGTTAAAGTGATGAAAAGTAACAGATAATTTGTACTAGGGAAGTGGGGGTCACTTGTGTGTGTGTGTGTGTGAGTGACTGCTGTGTGGGGTCACTGCTGTGTGTGGGGTCACTGCTATGGGGGGGTCACTGCTGTGGGGGGGTCACTGCTGTGGGGGGTCACTGCTGTGGGGGGGTCACTGCTGTGTGTGGTCACTGCTGTGTGTGTGGTCACTTCTGTGTGTGGGGTCACTGCTGTGTGTGGGAGGGTTACTGCTGTGGGGGGTCACTAGTGTGGGGGTGTCACTGGTGTGGGGTGTCACTGCTGTGGGGGGTCACTGGTGTGGGGGTGTCACTGGTGTGGGGGGTCACTGCTGTGGCTGACCTAGCCATGTCATGCTTAGGGCCCAGGCACCGGTTTTTACAGGAGCAGGGTGAAGGCTGGAGAAGCCTCAGAGTGATCTTAACTCTGCATAGTTCTAGTGGGAATATGGAAGCTGGAACCCCAACAGAAACAAGAACAGGAGCACTTGGGAAGCTTTAGGTCAGAACAGGGCTCTAGTGAGCTGAAGCACAGCCCTCAGTGCATTCTGGCAGAACATTTGACTATGTCCTGCTGTTCTGAAAATCTGAGTGAGGCTAAATTAAAAAGTAGTGAGAAAGGACTGGCAGAAGAGGTTTTAAGACAGTGCAGCCCTGTGCTTGGGATATGGTTACAAGTGGTGTCTTAGCCAGGTCAACCATGAGACGTCATAGAAAAACAGAGCAGAGAAGCAAACAAATGGCCAGAAACGAGTTTAAAGTTGCAGACAAAGCAACTGGAAGAAGACGTCCTAGAGAAGGACCACTTTGGACTGGGACAAAAAAATTCTTTGATGACATTTCAGGAAGGAAGTGGCAAGCTATAACCCTTAAAGGCTCTGGGATGTGAGGCTGAACATCCAATTAGGAGATTTTACGCGAGAGGAGGTGCAGCCTAGGCGCCCTGCTGGACAAGGGCTGCCTAGAGAAGGGTTTCTCAGCTTATGTGCCTATGCACTCAGAGGCAGCGGGAGCCATGGTCCAGGCAGGCCTGGAGCCGACACCACAGGCTGTCATTGTAATAGGATACATACAGCTTTGCTGGTCACCAAATGTAAGAACTATAATCATGGTAGTTTGATTGACATTCATGTGTGTTGTGTAAGGGGGTCAGAGGACACCTCAGGTATTGTTCTTCAGGACCTGTCAACCTTGTTTCTTGAGACAGGAGCTTGCCTGTCAGTAGGCAAGACTGGCTAGTCAGTGAATCCCAGGGATTCACCTGTCTCTGCCTCCCCAGTGCTGTGATTACAAGCAGGTGCCCCTCTACCCACTGGGCCATCTCCTCAGTCCTACATCAACCTTTCTGAGGAAGGCCCAGGAGGCCATCAATAAGCAGCAGTGTCCAGGTTCCCCGAGGGGAGCCCATGTGTGAGGCTATGACTGTGAAGTCTAAGTGTCAGTGGAGACCTTGGGACATGCCAGGAACATGGGTTGTCTGTGGAGAAAAGCTGCAGGCAAAGAGTGAAGCCAGAGCAAGAGAAAGGATACGTGTGTTATAGGCAGCAGCGCTGCCCAAGCCTGGCACAGTCAGAGCCATGAACGGTTTCTGAAAGGCTTCAGCAAGCACCTGCCTGGCTTTGAACTGGCTCTGTCCAGTCTTTCCTTACCGCTCTCCTGCTCCTGCTTTGGAGATGAGAATGTTGACTGTTGTCACGGGACACGGGGCCTGTGTAACTCCCTTTGGTGTTATAGGGTCGCAGTTCAAGGTTTGCCTGCACTTCAGAAGAGACTTTGAGAGCACTGGCTGTTCTTCCAGAGGACTTGAGTTCAATTCCCAGCACCCACATAACTTCTCATGACTATCTGGAACTCAAGCTCCAGGGGCTCTGGCCTCTGAGGACGCCAGGCATGCATGTGGTACACAGATAAACATGCAGCAAAAGCACCCATACACAAAATTTAAATAAAATAATAAAGTCATGGTTTTAAAAAAAACCACTATGGGTACTTCTGTATTAGTTAGGGTTCCTTTGCTGGGATGAAACACCATGACCAAAAAGCAAATTGGGGAGAAAAGGATTTGTTTGGTTTACATTTCCACATTGCTGTTCATTATTGAAGGAAACCAGGACAGAAACTCACACAGGGCTGGAACCTGCAGGCAGGAATTGATGTAGAAGCCATGGAGGGGTGCTGCTTACTGGCTTGCTTCACATGGTTTGCTTTGCCAGTTTTCTTATAGAACCCAGGACCACCAGCCCAAAGATGTCACCACCTGGGCTGGGCCCTCCCCAATTGATCACTAACTGAGAAAATGCCTTACTGCTGGACCTCATGGAGGCATTTTCTCAACTGAGGCTCCTTCCTCTCTGATGACTCTGTCTGTATTTTGTACTCTGAGATAGATGTTTATAGTTTGCATATAGGTCAGTAGCTGGCTCTAGCACTCCTGTTCAGCTGACACACCTTGTGGTCCTGCCACAAACCAAAGCCACTCCATCACTCCCTCCTTGCTATAATGCCCTGAAACCCCTAGGATCCCATGGCTCAGAGATACCTTTCCTGTCTTAAGTTGCTTCTTTTCTGTTTTAATCACCGTTCCTGGAGCCTTGGGAGGGAGCACAGCCTGCTGACATCTTGACTCTGTGAGAGGGTAAGCTCCTATTGATTTAAGCACTATGATTTGTGATACTGCATTATGGCAGCTCTAGGAAACAAATCTTGTGACGGTGTTGCTCAAAATGGAGCTCCTGACTTCACTGAGATGTCAGGAGTGCATGCCCTGTCCCTCAGCCATCAGGGATCCTGCAGATACGCTAACATCCTCAGTAAGTTCGAGGTCTCTCTTCTGCCTTTTACCTGAGACTTCCCTTTGTAGAATGTTAAAATCAGGAGTCATAACTCTCATGAGGTCTCACCACTACTGTGTGTGTGTTATGGCATGGCGCAGAGAGCACAGTGTGGGGAAGGTCAAGACTCTGAATCCACACCAGTCAGCACAGCCCTGCCTTTTGCTGGCATCTCACACACGTAGTGGTGGCTCAGGGCAAACTCAATGACAGGGCTGGAAAAATGACTTGAAGTGTTTGTGAGGCTATCATTTCAGATGCACATTGGTGAGGCACAAAGCCCCAATGCACACAAACACACACATGGGGCTGTATCAAGACAAGAGCACCCGAGAGCAGACACTACATGAACACCAGTGTACGTAAGCTGAAAGCCTTATCTTTCTACTTGTCAAAGTAGCCCTGAGTCAGCCTATGGGAGCACAGAGGGAACACTGTTAAAGTCACAGGGTTATCTGTTCAAAGGGAAGGATGCATACCCCAGTGTCTGCCCAGAAGGGGGAGTGGGTGTGGTTAGTAGCCATGACCTATGTTCTCATGGCTGAGGCCATGGCAGATCCTCCCTCAAACCCTTATTTGTCATGAGTTTGTAAATCTATAGAGCCTATCTTTGTAGAAGGTGTCACATACAGTCGATCTATGGAACCCATCTCTATGGATGATGTCACATGTACTTTACAAGGAGTCTCAGGGTAGCCATATCTTATGCTTTACTGTGCACATGGGATTGAGCTAATTACCACTGTACGGGCTAGTTTGTGTGTCAACTTGACACAAGCTGAAGTTTTCACAGAGAACAGAGCTTCAGTTGAGAAAATGCCTCCATGAGATCCAGCGGTAAGGCATTTTCTCAATTAGTGATCAAGGGGGGAGGGCCCCTTGTGGGTGGTACCATCTGTGGGCTGGTAGTCTTGGGTTCTATAAGAAACCAGGCTGAGCAAGCCAGAAAAAGAAAGCAAGCAAGCCAGTAAGTAACATTCCTCCATGGCCTCTGCATCAGCTCCTGCTTCCTGACCTGCTTGAGTTCCAGTCCTGACTTCCTTTGGTGAATAACAGCAATGTGGAAGTGTAAGCTTAATAAACCCTTTCCTCCCCAACTTGCTTCTTAGTCATGATGTTTGTGCAGGAATAGAAACCCTAAGACACCACTGGAAAATTTTCATCAAATTGGGCTGTGCTTCAATAAGCCTAAAATAAACTAGTTGGGGTCAGACACTCCTGAGGTTTGAACCAACAGCAGCTACTAAGTCATGCAGAACTGAACCAACTTCTTGCCTCCCATGGATGGCTACTCCGCTGACCGTGGTGGAGTATGTCCAGCAGAGACGCCTGCAATGGCCAAGATACTCAGAGCACTACACGCATGTATGGACTGTTAGACACTGTTGTCCCTTCTAGAGGGCAGGTCTGAGTCAGCCTTCAGTCTGTACTTCAGTCCCAGGAGCTGAGCCATGGCTGGCATCACACGGCACATGCTTCCTGAGTACTTACGAATGGGTAATTAAATGGGTGGGTGGGCTTGCTGTCCCTGGTTGTGCCTTTGTCACCAAACATACTCACTGTCAAAGAGGATAATCCTGCCGTCCCCACCGCAGGGCTGTGTGTGGTCCCCGAAGCAGACACTATTGCACTCGGTGCTGGCTGCCTCTCCATGCTTCCAGTAGTCAGGATTGTTCCCACAGAAGCATGCGTAGCCTGATTCCATCCCAGCAAACTGCGGAGACAGAAAAGGAGTGTGAGGACTTGTGAGTTGGACTACATGTATTTTGCACTCTGAGATGGCTATGAACTTGGGGAGTCTGGGTAAACGTTAACACATGATGTTGGGAAGGTCATGGGGGTGTCAGGCCCAAAGGAAGCTGGCAGGCTCCTTACCCTCAAACCCAGAGCAATTAGCCTCAGTTTCCCAGCCTACCCTTTCCCTGTGACCTCTCCTTAGCTTCACACATGTGCTCCCTGCCTGTGAGGACTCCTTTCTATTGTCCTCATTTCCATTGTATTTAAGTCTTTAACATGAAACACTGGTTAAAAACAGCTAAACACTTTATTGTCTATTTACTATGTGCCAGGTATCATCTTAATTAATTTTAATTAATTAATTTTAAAATTAATTAATTTTTATATAAATGGGTGTTTTACCTGCATGTATGTATATTCCTGATGCCCTTAGAGGCCAAAAAAGGATTTCTGATCTTCTGAAACTGGAGTTACAAATAATTGTGAGCCACCATGTGGGTGCTGGGTGTCAAACCTGTGTCCTCTGGAAGAGCAGCAAGTGCTCCTAACCACTGAGCTATCTTTCCAGCCCCCTTATGTTTTTTTTTAAAGTCAACTTTTATTTTTATGTGTCTGGGTGTTCTGCCTGCATGTATGCCTGCATTGCATGTGTGCAGTGCTGGTAGAGCCCAGAAGAGGACATTGGATCTCCTCAGACTGGAGTTACAGACAGTTCTGAACCGTCATGTGGATGCTGGGAATCAAACCCAGCTCCTCTGGAGCTTTAGTTATCTCTCCAGTCCTCAAGACTTTGTGTGTGTGTCTGTCTGTCTGTCTATCTGTCTATATCTGTATGTTTGTGGATACATGAGTGTGTGTATGTGTATGTATGTGTGTGTGTCTTCTGTCTGTATCTGTATGTCTATGGACACATGAGTGTGTATATGTCTGTGTGTCTGTCTGTATCTGTATGTCTATGGACACATGAGTGTGTATATGTCTGTGTGTCTGTCTGTATCTGTATGTCTATGGACACATGAGTGTGTATATGTCTGTGTATCTGTATCTGTATGTCTGTGGACACATGAGTACTGATACCCACAGAGGCCAGAAGACAGTGTCAGATGCCCTAACACCTGAGTTACTGAGCTTCTGAACATAAGCACATGGTACCAAACTCTTGTCCTTCACAAGAGCAGTATGTGTTCTTAGCTGCTGACCCATCTCTCAGGTCCCCAGATGTGTTTTACAGTTAAATGTCACAGCAAACTAATTAAACGTTATTTATATTCTCATTTCATTTTTAATGCTAATACACTAACTGAGCACATAGTCTGCAGGAGCCAATCCCTAGAAACAGAGCAGGCTGCACCACACCAGAGCCTCCATACTCCGGCTTTACAGCCCCTCCCATAGTCCCTGGCAACTACTACCCAAGTTTTTCTACTAGTATCATTTTGTCATTTTCAGAATATAAAGTAGCTTTAAAAGCAAACACACACACACCACACACACACACACAGACACACACAAAGAAGAACCACCCTCAGCATGCCTGTGAGTTCATACACGCTGAAGCACACGCTAACAGTTCGCTCCTTTAGCTTACCAAACACAGTCCTGTGTAATGTAGGGCAGCATTTGTTCCCCTGTTCCCAGGTTTTCAGTATGAAGACTAGAACTTCCATAAGCATTTGTAAGTTTTCATTTGTCTTAAGTAATAACCAGGGGTGAGACTGTTGGGCTTAACTTTTTTAAAAGAACCACCAACCTTTCCCAGGAGGACTGAGCCATGCTCTGTCACCAACAATGTGTGAGAGCTCCCAGTGCCCCTGGGCCCCTGTCAGCACTTGCTACTGTCAGTGTTTGAGTTTAGCCACACTGATGGCTGTGTATCTCATGGTGGCTTTAACCTGCATTGGTTTAATAACTGATTATGTATATAATTTCATTTGCTCATTCGCATTGGTGTGTCCTCTTTGGTGATGAATTGTTTGTTTCTTCCGCCTATTCTAAAACTGCGTTGCCTAAAATTTTACTATTGTGAGCTTTAGTTTTTTTTTTTTTTTTGCATATTTTGGGTCAAATCAACCCTGGCTGTAGGCAGCAGCATCTCTTGGGCTTTTTCTTGAAGAGAGTGGCTGGAGCACCAGCCCCCATTGGCTGTTCCCTGCACTGTGATGGCTGCCCCACGCTCCTAATGCCATATCTCAAAAAGCATGAGCTAAAATAAACCTTCCTCCTCAAGCTTCTTTTGTCACAGCTCTGAAAACGGAACCGACACAGCGTCCACACACCGCTCTGCATGCGAGTCGCCCACTGCCTCATTACCATCTGCCGGAGACTATGCTTTCCTAATTGAATGATCTTGGCCATTTAGCTAGAAGTCAACTGGCCATCACTTTATAGGTTCATTTTAAGTTGTGAAGTCTATTGTTCTGTATGTCTATTTTTATGACACTCTTGCAGTAACTTTTTTCTGTAGTTTAATTTAAAGTCAATCTTTGCCTAAGCTATGATGCAAAACAAACTCATTTTTCTTCACTAAGAGTTACAATATGTCTTCAGGAGTACTTGAGGACAACCGTTCACTGATGGACAGCCTTGAGACATTTATAAAAATCAACTGTGTGCATCTGTATAGGTCTGTTTCTAGATGGGTCTACTGATATACAACAGATTTCAGAAAAACTTTTCCATAAAGGCCAGAAATAAATATTCTGCATTCTGTGGGCTACATAGTCTTTTTCTACCCAGTTTCCTGGCCCCATAATGAAAACAGCTACAGACAATATATAAATGAACAGACATTGCTGTTTAATAAAACTTTATTTACCTGAACAAAAATTAACAGACGGTGGTCGGATTTGACTGTGGGCAATTTCTGACTGGCTCATGATTTCCTCTCTTGGTGACAGTGGCTTTACAGAACAGGTAGGTCAGTGAGGAATTTCCACATAACTGTTCTTTATCAAGATCACTTTGGTCTGTCTTTGCATATGCATGGCAGGGTCGGTCATTTTTCTTTTGCATTGCTGGGGCACTGACCCTGCCCTGGTCTTGCTTGTCCTGGGCAAGCACTCTACTACTGAGTGTTGTCTCCAGCACTGTAGCTTGTCTTTTTTATTTATTTATTTAAAAAAAAAAAAAGCTCTACTTTTCCATCTGATTTATAGACTAACCTGAGGGAGTCACCACCTTAATAACATCTGTGTTGTCGCGCGGCTGTGAGCAGGTAGGTCTGTCTTGTCACTTACTAGGTCCTTACCGCTTCATTGGGAGCTCTCAAATCTCATTAGTTAACCTCCTCATTTTTGCTCCCAGTGCTGTTGGGATCCAGGGCTCTACATGTGCCGGGCAAGTGCCCTGCAGCTAGGTGACAATCTGGGCCCAATCTATACTCTTGTAAAATGGTAAGATTTTCTTTTCTATTCTTTCTTTTTGGACAAAGGGGTTTATTGAAATATACTGCACGAGAGCATCAGCTGAGCTCTCTGAGAGGGCACTCAGATACATCAATGAGATTTGTAATATTATAATTATTTGTTTAGAAGCATACATTATTAATTGTTTACTGCTAGCATATGGATACACAACTTTTTGTTTATGATCTTACACCCTATAACCTTGTTAAATTTACTCACTGATTCTAGCCCCTTTTTTCCATAAGTTCCTTAGGATCTTCTATAAAATAAAAAATTAATTCTTACTTTCCAATCTATTTACCCTCTTTCTTTTTTTAAAAAAACCCATTTCTTTAGCAAGAGCCTCCAGGCCAATGAGGTAAGAGTGGGTATTACTGTCTGCTCATGACACTAGTTAGGAAGCACGGGATCCCTCACAACAGAGTAGGGTGTTAGCTATAGGTATTTTAAAAATCGATATTTTTAATTATAACCAGGCTCTGCAGTACATGCCTATAGTCCTAACACTTGGGCAGGGAAGGCAGGAGAACCAAGAATTCAAGGTCAGCCTGGACTATATGAAACCCTATCTACACACACACACACACACACACACACACACACACACACACACACACACACACACCTGTTGTATTTTGAAACATGGTGTCATTATGTAGCTGTGATGGGCCTATAACTTGCTCTGTAGACCAGGCTGGCCTGGCCTGAAACTCACAGAGATCCACCTGCCTCTGCCTCCCGAGTGCTGGGATTAAAGGCGTGCACCACCATGCCCAGTCATTGTGGGTGAGTCTGAAGGCTAGGTTATGGAAATAGTAGTGAAGATCTGGGATATTTGCAGATGTTCATGCTGTGAAGCACTCAGACTTTGAGGGCTGTCATACGGTGATAACCCCACCATTCGTCCGTACTTACTAGTCTGCACTCACTGATCACGAATGCTTATCTTCTCACTTGGTCATAACTGGGAGCGGAGTGGGGTGCTCTTATTTTAATCAATAAGATGCATTTATTACTATCCTTATCTGAAGCTTAGAGCATGTCAGATTTAGGTCATGGGACCGTTCAAGGTGGCTTTGTCCATTTGATGGATCTGTACTAATGTTCCTGTCCTATATAAGACATTATGAACACATATTGTGCTCTGAACACAGCATGGGTAATTTCCCCACAGAGCTTCTCTCTGGTGGAGACTGAGTGCTGGCTATACTCCCTGTTATCAGTGTGTGGCAAGGACGGTGATGAAGTTGTGTGTGTGCACACGCACAGCCACTGCACCTATGTAACACCATTCTATTCTATAACCATTATATGACACCTGTCTATAATCAAACTTACACTATCTCACCCCACCTCTGGACTCCCTGTGTTCCCCAGCTTCCGGATGTGTACTTCCCTGCTCCAGTAGTCAGAACTCACTCACTGGCTCTGAAACACTCGCTCATTACATGCCCAGGCTCTGCACAACCAGCCACATGGCCATGGGGTCCAACTGCCTTGCTTATTCGCCTGCCTCACATGAGCAGGGTACCCTTCTTTCTTGGGATTAGTTAATGGCTTTTAGGCTGAATTGGTCAAGGAAAGAGGGAAAAACAAAAGGAGAGAGGGAGGGATTTCTAACTTAATACAAAATAGCACTACTGACCTTAGTGATTGGGAAATACGTTTCAGATAAAGGAAAGAGGAGGAAGAAAAGAAGACATTTGGGAAAGTGGTAGGGCGTGGCAGTTTGCCTTGGCTCAACTTTATGGAGTCATTAACATCCCTGCTCCTAACAGACAAGGGCTGAGAAGAGGCTACCAGGGACCCCCTCTCCCCATCTTTACATGGAATGCTGCCTTGCTCCGACTCCCCAGCCTACTCCACCCATGTGACTTGACATGTGGGCTGCTCCGATTTATCATTATCTTTTCTATAGTTGTACACCACGGAGCTGGTACCTTGAATCTCTGACTCCGACAAAAGCTGATACAGGTTTGTATGGTGAGCTTGTTGGATGTTTTACTGGTGCCCGTGAGAGGAGGTGGGTTTCCATGATCCTTGTAGCAGCCAAGGTTTCCAGGCACTAGAGACAAACAAAACAAAAGAATTTCACAACATCTGGCTGGGAAACACAAAGAAGGAAATGCAGTCTGTGCCAGGTGTGCTCTTCCCACAGTGTTCACACCCTGAGGTACAGCCCAGGCAAACAACACCAAGCTCTGAAAGGGACTCTCTGCTACTGTTCTCTGCCAGATGCGACAGCATTGGCAAGAAAGTATGGCGTGCAGGTCCCCAGCTTACTTTATCCGAGTTGGTAGAGTTTAGTTCTGAAGACAGCACCCATCTTCCAGTAATTCACCAGAATGACAGACACAGAAGGAAAGATCAGAGGAACCCTGGTGGGAAACCCAGAGGTACTCCTTTGGTCACAAACATGCAAATCTACATGTGTGATACTGTAGACATCAAGGGAGTGACCATAAGTGCTACCACAGCAAAATCGGAAGTACCCACAACATCACTCAGCACACCACACGCATCACGGTAACCAAGCAGGTGAAGGCAAGGCTCTTGCCAAGAGAAGCAACGTGCACACGGAACAGTTCAGCACCGAGAGCCAAGGCAGCTTCCTGAAACTGATGATGGAAAAACCTATCAGAAAAAAGGATGTCAAGAAGGCCCTTGTGTTCAACAGAGCCCTGGCCAGCTCCGCCGGAGAAGCACACTTCATGGGCACTAAGAGGAAGGAGCCTGGGCTGCTGGATATAAATTCACAGTTTAATGTGCAAAAAAGTTAAAGGCCTAGATTGCTTAAAAAAAAAAACAAAAAAACAAGAGCAGAGAATCGGGATGGCAGTGTCCCACAGGTGAAAGGTGCCTGACGGCCTCAGCTTGATCTCTGGAGCTCATGTGGTGGAGAGAACCAGCTCCTAAAAGTTGTTTTTCAGCCTTCAAAAGAGCAGTGAAGCGATCAGATTTAAATGGTTCCAGGCGACTGGGGGAGCCCGAGTGGTAAGCACAGGCACACAGCCCCAGGACTAAGCCCCAGGTTAAGGCAGCGTGGTAAAGCTGAGGCCAACCCAGGCTACACGATGCATTTGGATTTGTTTCAAAAGCAAACAAATAAATAAGCAAACAAACAAAGAGCTGGGGAGAAGGCTCCATGGTAAGGAGGGCCCAGGTTGGACTCCCAGCATCTACAATGGCGGCTCAAGTCATTGGTGTGACTCCAATTCCAGGAGTTCCAGATGCCATCTTCTGGCCTCTGCACACATCAGGCATGCACATGGGATACAGGCATACATGCAGGCATACACAGAGACGCATAAAATAAAAATATCTTAAAAAAAACAACCAAAATCACCCCAAACCCCCCAAGGGAGCCGACATCAGCTTAGTACAGAGTATATGCATGTTTTCTGTGGAATCAGCATAAACGCCCATCAACACATGAATGTATTAAAATGTGATACAAACACAATGGAGTTTTATTCACCCATAAAGGAAAAAATTATAGCTAGGCATGGTGGTGCATAGCTTTAACTCTAGCACTCAGGAGACAGGCAGGTGGATCTCTGTGAATTCAAGGCCAGCCTGGTGTACACAGTTCCTGGATAGTCTGGGCTACCTAGTGAGACACTCACACAAAATGTAAACAAACACAAGAAGAAAATTATCCAGCTGCACATATAAAGGCACATTGCCTTTATATATGCAAGCCCTGTGCAGACTCAAGCTAGACCAAACCCTAGCACGGAAGGAAGGCCAAGCTGGGCATGAGGTCCCACTCCTAGCTGAGGAGTCATTGGAACTGACAGCCACTGGAGGAGGGAGGGCCACACATCCATGAATATACGGGCAGCACAAACCGGACTGGATGAGAAGGAAAGCACAAGAGACAGGACACAAAGCTGGTGGGGAGGAAAGGAGATGGGTATGGGAGGAGTCAGGGAAGGGAGAAATACAGTTTAAAAATGTAGTACATTTTCAAAGAACTAATAGTAATAAAAAACACAATTATAGCCGGGCAGTGGTGGCGCACGCCTTTAATCCCAGCACTTGGGAGGTAGAGGCAGGCAGATTTCTGAGTTCGAGGCCAGCCTGGTCTACAGAGTGAGTTCCAGGACAGCCAGGGCTACACAGAGAAACCCTGTCTCGAAAAACCAAAAAAAAAAAACCAAAAACCAAAAAACAAACAAACAAAAAAACAAAAACAACAACAACAACAAAATTATATCATTTGCAAGAAAATGGAAGAACATGGGGATCACCAATTAAGGAGAATAGCCAAACTCAGATAAATATAACATTTTTCCTCAAATGTGGAACCATGAGTATTTTTTGAGAAAGGGTCTCTCTGTATAGCTCTGGCTGTCTTGGAACTTGCTCTGTAGACCAGGCTAGCTTCGAATTCACAGAGAACTGCCTGCCTCTGCCTCCCCAGTGCTGAGATTAAAGGCGCGAGCAACCACTACCCTGCCACATTTTCTTTTTCAGACAGGGTCTCTCACTAGTCTGGAACTCATCAAGTAGGCTAGGCTGGCTAATGAGCCCCAGGGTTCTGCCGTCTCTGCCTTGCTAGCACTGGGATTAGATATACCGCCCACCATGGATAGCTTTTTAAAAAGGATTTGCTTTTAAGTGTATGTATGTACAAGTGAGTTTATGTGCACCACGTATGCCTGCAGAGACCAGAGGGTTTTCAGTCCCTTAGAAGAATGGAAGTTACAAGTGATTGTGAGCCCCAGACATGGGTCTGGGAATTGATCTGGGTCCTCTGCAAGAGCAGGAAGTGATCTTAACCGTCATCCCTCCAGCTCCAACCAATGCCCGGCTTTTTTTTTTTTTTTTTTTTTTTGGATTACTTTGGTTCTGGGAGATCAAACTGGGGTACTATGACTGATCAGTTTCCACTCTCCACTGCCATTTATGTACACATGGATGATGTGGAAGCGACAATGTGGGGGACGGAGGCAGACCAGTGGGGCACAGACACAGGAGCGAGTAGTGAGGACTGAACACGGCCAAAGTACATGGTGCACTTGAGTCAAGCGTACAGAAGAACTGGAGCTGCAATGTCCTTATAAAGCTTACAACTCTACAACAGCGACTGGGTTTCCCCAGGCCCTCGGCTGAACCCCATGCTCTCCATATTGCCACTGGAACACATGACCACACCCCCACTGTCTCCCAGTGATATTTGTTACCTTTCTGAAGGCTGGAAGAACCAAGCAGGTTTTAAGGGCCGAGCTGAGCCATACTTGATGAGTTCTAAGAAGTAGCCACATTTTTCAGTTCCGGCCACACCGCCACCACTCCCTCATCACACCTTCCCTCCCTGGCTTCCACTGTCCTGTCACAGGCCTGACTCACACCTCCTGTAAATGCACCGGACTCACACGTCTAATCCAGGGTAACCTCTCCTTCCCAAATCTTTACCCACACGTGCAAACTCTCTCATGCCATTGAAGGTCACACTCTCATAGTCTTGAGATTATAAAGTCGATCTTTAGGGGTCATTATTTAGCCTTCCTCAGGGAGTATATCAGTGTTTTACAGCCACATGGTAAGTTGTCTGTCCTAGTGAAAGAGCTATATCTGGGGCAAGAGGAACGAACGTAAATACAGGTACTAACCACAGTAACTGGCTTTCACATGGCCTCGGATCTGCTAAGCACTGAATGTTTGTACACACTGTGATGTAGTAAGAAATATACTTGGTCTCTACCCACTTCCTGCCACCAAGTTTCCCAACCCTCAAAACTCTGGATGACTCCTTTCTAGTGAGCCACCTCATGGTGGGCCTCTGGTTAGCCTTATGGTGGGGGCTGGGCATCAGAAAGACCAAGACACATTAGTACCTTGGAGCTATGAGTCCCATTCCCCATCCTCCAGGGAAGAGAAACGAGCTAGGGATGGAGTTAATACTTGATTGGGACTACCTGGTGAAGCCTCTTAAAAACCCTAGAGATGGAGTTCAGAGTTTCTGGAGTGATTAACATATCCTGGCATACTCCACGGGGACAGATGCTCTGGGGCTCAGATCATCTTGGACCTCAAACATACAAACATCTTCAACATCTTCAACCTATCACATTCTCTTTCTGATATACCAGCAAATGTGTCCTCAAATTCTGAGAGTTATTACAGCAGATACCAAACCTGAGGTGGAAGTCTAATTTGTAGACAAGCCTCGAGACTCACAACTTGTGACTGGCGTCTGAATCAGAGTGTGATCCTGTACTGCCAAGCCTTTACCCTGCTCTGATGCTGGGTATCCAGTCATGAATGGTAATCCATCCTGTTAATGTGTAGAGTTGCAGGATTGGTTGGTGGAAAAAACTCACCAATCTGGTGTCACAATAAAGTCTGTGAATGTATAGGAAAAAGATTGGTTTCCTTCCTTTCATATGTTGAAGTCTGAATAAACAGTGTAAATGGGTTTGGAGTGAGGCCTCCGGGCAGTAATTAGATGAAGTCAGGAAGAGTGAGCCCCCACAATGGGGTTAAGAAGAGGGGAGGAGAGCCCATTTGTCTTAGTCAGGGTTTCTACTCCTGCACAAACATCATGACCAAGAAGCAAGCTGGGGAGGAAAGGGTTTATTGAGCTTACACTTCCATGCTGCTGTTCATCACCAAAGGAAGTCAGGACTGGAACTCAAGCAGGTCAGGAAGCAGGAGCTGATGCAGAGGCCATGGAGGGATGTTCCTTACTGACTTGCTTCTCCTGGCTTGCTCAGTTGGCTTTCTTATAGAGCCCAATACTACCAGCCCACAGATGGTACCACCCACAAGGGGCCCTCCCCCCTTGATCACTAATTGAGAAAATGCCTTACCGCTGGATCACATGGAGGCATTTTCTCAACTGAAACTCCTTTCTCTGTAATAACTTCAGCTTGTGTCAAGTTGACACACAAACTAGCCAGTACACCATTCTTTCTCTGCCCTGTGAGTACTCATCAGAAACACAGTCATCAAAGAGCCAGGAAGAGGGGCCATACCAGACACTGAATACAATCAACTTCCAGCTTAGTATGTCTATTAAGCTGCTTGGGTCTAAGGAATTTTGTTTAAAAAAAAAAATCACATACTACAGGGCATTTTAGCACTTTAATCCCAGAATTCAGGAGGCAGAAGCAGGTGGATCTCTGTGAGTTCAAGGCTACGCTGGCCTACAAAGCAAATTCCAGGCCACCTAGAGCTATATAGTGAGACCCTGTCTCTCTCAATCCCCATGTGCACCCAATAGAAAAATGGAAACATTGCCTAAAACAGATCCTTGTCCCTAAAAGGCATTCACGGCCTTTGTGTTCACATCTTTTTTTTTGAAGCAAGGTCTCAATATGTAGCCTAGGCAGGCACCAAGCGTTTGAGGATTACGAGTCTACAAATAGGCCATGCCAAAAGCCTATGGCAAAGCATTGAGAGTGGGCTGGCTCTAGCCAATAGCACACATAAAACTGCATCTTATTAAAAGCCCTGTGAGCTGGACAGTGGCTCTTTCCTGTCTTTAGACGAGACATTCCAGCCCTGGCAACAGCTTGCCTGCAGCTCTATAAGAGACTTCAATGCACAAGACTAAGTCAGACTAGATTTTCTCACTCACAGGATATATGACGATTAATGCACCACTTTAAGCCACTAAATTTGGGGTGACTACCTGTTTCAAAGCAGTAAGTCACTAACACATGATACACTCCAAATATGCTCATGGTTAACTCACAATGAGCCATGGACACCCTGGTCTCTTAGAAATTCAGTGTTCAGTCTGTGTTTTGTTTTTGTTTTTGTGTGCACTGGTGTGAGGTTGTCAGATCCCCTGGAACTAGCATTCCAGACAGTTGTGAGCTATCATGTGGGTGCTGGGAATTAGACCTGGGTCCTCTGGAAGAGCAGCCAGTGTTCGTAACTGCTGGGTCATTGCTCCAGGCCCCTCAATCCATGTTTAAAACTCAGGATTATCAGTTGAAGTTCCTTTCCAAACATCCTACAGTTTCTTCTAGAACCAATTTAAAACCATAAGCTAAGAGACCAGAGAGTATGGGATAGTATTTTCTTTTCTGTTTTAAGATGGAAAGAACATGTCCCAGTTCATTGAACTGTATTTGCACGCATATAAAAATATATACAAGTATGTATGTATACATAGGAAACTTCCCTCCTTAAACCGTCTGACTAGTTTATGTTTGCAGGAAGCCCCTCTGCCAATCTAATCCTCACACTTAAGTCATGAGGTTGTCTTGCTTCTGTTCCCATCACACAGGGCTCAGATGTAACAAATGTGGCTTCTCCATACAAACTTTAAAGTGAATCTTTCAGAAACAAACCAAATCTCTACAGTAGCAAGTGTAAACAAGAGCTGGGGTAGGAGTGGGCCAATCTCAGTGGAGGCCAGCCTGGGGAAGCCTGAGGTTTAGGGCTTAAACAGCTGCAGAGCCAGGCAGCTCCAGCCAGGGTGCACGGCCCAGGCTGGGCTTGTTAAGAGAGCTTCCTATGGAGACTAGAGCATGAGTTAACGACTCTTGGTAAGAAGTGCTTGATCATGAGCACCGCGGTCATCTTCTCTGGTTCTGTCTCAGTTCTTCCATTGTGCTCACGCAAGCATGATATGTATTAAAGGCACACAGTCGTAAATACTACGTTTAGACATAAGCAAGGCTAGAGGCTACATGAATACTGCTGGAACCTGTAAGCTTACCTCACAAAGACTTGGTGAGGAGACCCTGTGAGGTGGTGGGGCCTCGACGCGTAGCAGAAGGGGTCCTTAGGAGCCAGGCTGCTCTCTGTTGCTGCCCACGCGGCCCTCAGAGGCTTAAGGCAGACCTTGCCCCGCCCCCAAGCACCTTAAACTCGCCAAACTTCCCACTGGACATCTGTGCTGAGACTCTGTTGCCACTCCCCAGTTTTCTCTCTTTCTTAAACATTTCCTTCTAACAACCCCTTCCACCCCCCAGCCCCTTGATATGACCAGGGTATGAAGGTATATAAAACAGGCAACTGGGAGATGGCTAAGCCAGCAAAGTGTTTGCCCTGTAACTCCAGGACCTGAGTTTGATCCCCAGAACACTCATCAAGTGCCCGTGCGTACCCAGTGCTGGGGATCCCTGAGGTCCCCTGGCTAGCCAGCTTGCCTAATTATCAAGATGCAGGCCACTGAGGAACCCTATCTCAAAAAACTCACCAGGTGGTGGTAGCACAAGCCTGAGAGGCAGAGGCAGACAGATCTCTGTGAGTTCAAGGCTACCCTGGTCTACAGCGTTGAATTCCAGGACAGCCAGGACTACACCGAGAAACCCTGTCTCAGAAAAGAAGAAGGAGAAGAAGAGGGGGAGGAGGAACAAGAGGAGTTGAAGGAGGAGGTAAATTAGGCTAGTCTGGCTGGCCAGTGAATTGCAGGAATCTGCCTGGCTTTGCTCCCCCAGTGCTGGGACCCCAAGGACATGCCACCAGGACAGTTTTACACGGGTTCTGGGGATCAAACTCCGATCCTCATGTTTGCATGGCAAATACTTTATGGGCTGAGCTCTCTGTAGCATCATAATTGAATTTTTTAAAATGGCACTTACATTAGCAATTTTGTTTTAAAAATCAAACATTCTAACATAATATAATTCAAAGGTATATTAATTTGATACATGCTAAGGAATGACAGCATAGAAATATTAAAAGCGTTAGTTTTCCGTAATTAAACCATTAAGTTTCTGTAAGAACACTGATTCTCAGCCTGCGGATCACGACCCCTTTTGGAGTCATATATAAGACGTCCTGCACATGAGATATTTGCATTATGATTCATAACAGTAGCAAAATTACAGTTATGAAGTAGTAATGAAAATAATGTTATGGTTGGGGTCACCTCAACATGAGGACCTGCACTAAAGGGTCACAGCGTTAGGAAGGTTGAGAACCACTGCTTAAGAACTTTGTATGAGAGTTCGAGGCCAGCCTGGTCTACAGAGTGAGTTCCAGGACAGCCAAGGCTACACAGAGAAACCCTGTCTCAGGGGGGAAAAATGAAAAATGAAAAAGGAAAAGAACTTTTTGTGAACAGTAAAAGCACTGCGGTTCACAACACACAGTCCTCTCAATTCTCAGCAGAGGTGACTCAGGCAGCATTAGTCGTAAAGCCATGCAGTGTGTTCAGAAACAGACAGCGGGGAGACCACATGATGCACGCAGGCAAGAGCTGCCAGAGGCACCTCAGACTCACCACAGGTTTCATCTGAACTAGGTTTAGCCACTGCACACTTAGACAGCTTTTACCACGCCAAATCTTTCACAACCCCAACCTTCAGTTATATGACCCCGCCCGGAGCTGTGATCCAGTTTAAAAGCTCTGACAGAGCTGGTGAGACGGCTAGAAGGTAAAGTCCTTGTCTGCATGCTTCACCACATGTTCAGGGTTCAAAACTCACTCGCTGAAAGAACTGACTCTTCCTCTGAACCCCATATGTGTGCCATGGGATAAAGGCATACATGTACATGCATGCACACGCCCCCCAACACTAGAAATAAATAAATAAATAAATAAGCAAATATAATGTTTTAAAGAGCCACCGCATTAGGCTCCTGCTCTGTCTGTTTCTAGGCTCGTCTTTCTTGAGGGTAGCACGCTGTCACCACAACTACCTTTACATGCCAGGCAGAAGGGACAGGCGCAGAGGCGGAGACAAGAACATTAAGAGGCAATCCTGGGGATGGGTGGAGGGAAGACAAGAGCTGTGTGGGCCTACATCCACTCCGCAAAGCTCTTGGCTGCCTTAGGATAAAGCCTAGAGCTTTCTAGGTGTCCCCCCATTTCCTGTGCCCCCCTAGCAGCACACCCTCGCCTCTGCTCCTTAGCCAAACTGAAGTGTGTTTATGTGTCCAGCTTTACCCTGCTCCCCGGCCTCTGGACTGTTACACTTGCATTCCCTCTGCATAGAAAACTCTTCCCCATGTAAGATTTCAGTCTGAGCATCATTTTCCCCAGGGGTCACTTGGGGGTCACAGTCCTCCCTACCTTTCCCCAGTGGAAAGTGAGCAGAAAATGGCCAAGTGGCCCAGTGCTACAGCAGTGTGGTGTTAGACTGCAAACACGGTTCCCATGTCTCTCTCCTAAACAACCATGGAGGACAGTGGAAGCACAGGGCGTCATCTCCCTCACCCCACCCACTACGTTCCCTACAGAGACTCCGGGACTCTGAAGTATAGATGCTGAAATTGTGAGTACATGAGGCCTCTTGGGCAGCTGTGAATGAACACAGTACCTGCGCACAGTTAGCCACGGCTCTCTTGTTAATCTAGAAATAGCATACTAGTTTCATACAGGTCTACTTTATAACTTAAAAAATACTAACTCACTACATGAAACCTTTCCAAAATGCACTAGATATTAAATTTAAGATTTGTTTTGTTTGTTTGAGACAGAGTTTTACCGTGTAGCTATGACTGTCCTGGAACTTACTTTGTACAGCAGGCTGGCCCAGAGATATGGCGCCTCTGCCCTTAGTGCTGGGATTAAAGGCATGTGTTACTATACCCAGCTGGAAATTTGGAAGGACATGTCTATTCTAAAACAGATGCTGTGGAGGCTGCTGGAGCCTTGGAAATGATCCCTCGAGGGGTCTTAGGGGGCATTTCTTACTGCTGTTGGACCTGTACTCTGGGCTGAGAAGAAAACTACACAGCTTATTGGAGGTGTGCTACAAGAAACAGGACAAATACCGAGCATGACCGTGCGCACCTGCTAGAAGCAGGAGAACCGAGTTCAGTCAGCTTGGGCTGCAGTGAGCTGTTTCACGCTTCACTACTCATGCAGTGGTCCAGAATCTCTCTGCTTGCTCCCTCCTAGCTCTTGGCACTATCTGCAGACTCTGATCTACCCACCCTAGCTATGCCCAGGGGCAGCCAGCATCTGTACACTCTTGGCCACTCCAAAGTGGCCTGCATGTCTTCCTTTCTTTGTTACCCTTCTCAGTTCAGGGGATGAAACCAGAGGCAAGTGCTCCAGCCCTGAGCCACATCCCACCCCACCACAGCCCTTCCACACTCAGGGCATCAGTAGTGGAAGGAGGAACAATATGTGCCTCAGAGGGTTCTTGTGAGACGTGGGTAAATACATAACCCAAGGCTGGACAGGGCGATATATGCTGAACAAAGAGTTATTAACAGTCTGTACAGTAAGGCTTTCACTGTTTACCACACATACAAGAATAACTTGCTGGGTAACAGAAAATTACAATAGTATTGACTTAAAAGACAGCATCAAAAGCGGCCACCTCAGTCATGTTTTTTTCCCCAAATATTAAAATATTCATCTTATATCTGTGCTGCACAGTGTGTTTCACCAGGTCATCTCACATGAAGCGCCATCTCTCCAGGGTAGGCAGGAAAGAGGACAAAGAACCATGAAGGTGAAGGCCTTTGCATAGAGACACATAGGCAGTCCTTAGAGGCAGGATAGAGCTAGGGTGCAAATGCCTGCTGACTGTCTTATATAAATGTGACAATTGCCATTATGGAATAGAGACTGCTGTGCTCACTCAAAAACCAGCTTGGCTACAGTCACTGTGATGTAGAAAGCAAGGCTACATGGTTGTACCAAGCTAAGGCACTCAGTCACCTCATCCCCTTGTAGACTGTAAACTTCCCCAGACCCTCACCCGAGACTACATCCAGCACAGCCTACTGGCTGCACGGGGTCTTGGGAGGTGCTGGAGAGGAGTGGAGGAGGAGGGCTGACCTAGGAGTAGGGGAGACCCAGTGATACAGCTGCTTTTGAGTAGCCCATGCTCCTGTGACTAACTTCAATCACCCCAATGCATTAAAGGTTCACTCTACTGGTGCCTTCAATTCAATGAATAGATGTTTGTCCGTGCATTGCCTAGACAGTCATTCAACACTACCTGACAGATTCAGGCAGCTCCGCCCCATCATAGGAGGCACCCGGCAGTTAACACTGACTATATCCCTCAGCCCAAGATGGAATTCTACCTTTTTTTCTTTTCTTGTTTGACAGGGCCTTGCTATAAATATGTAGCCCAGGTTGGTCTCTAACTCTTACTTCTCCTGCCTCAGTTTCTTGATGTAATAATCACAGGCACGTTCCACCACCCCTTCCAAGACTGAATAGTTAAAGGCATGGGTCCCTCGGGGTTCTGTGCACCCATGGGAAAGCCTCTGGGACAGTGTCAGCCTGTGGGGGTGCTCTTTAACTGGAAAGTGTGTCTCTGTCTCCCCAGAGAAGACACATCAGGCAGGATTCCAGACTGTGTCCCCTCCTTAGGTCTTCCCAGAAGCAGAGAGGGAACGTCCATTAAGAACGGATATTTGCTCTCAAGTTCCTTTACTTTCAGGGCCACTTGGAAGACCTGTGGCTTCGTCATACATTTTTCCTCTTAAGAGGAGGCTTCATCACTTAGAAAAAAAAGTAACATACAAATGGGACTCTTGTTTATCACAGTCAAGGCTTTGAAACTCCCAGCAATTACAGTAGTCCCCTCCCTTATCTGTAGGGGATACATTCCAAAGTCTTCCAGTGCATGCCAGACACCACAGATAGCACCCAGCCATACAGAGTTTCCTTCCTATAGAGCATACACAGACTCTGTCTTCTCCATCCAGACTGAGCCCTTATTACACACCATGGCTCAAACTTGTGCAGTCGGAGGTGTGAGGACAAAGCTGGCACTGCCTTCTCCTCCTCACAACTGTACAGACAGAAGACTCATCCTCACCACAGATGTTAAAAAGCCCAGCATACAATTTCCCCTGTCTTTATTAAGCTGAAGATCTGAACTCAAGTTCCAAGAAAAGAGCCACACCCAAGATCCTGCAAGGCTGATTGATTGATTAGAACTTTGTGACTGTAGAGAGATGGAATGTGGCAGATCAGGAATCAAATTATCTTGGAATACCTTCAGCTCGTTTTAATACCCTCATAGTCCACCTCTGTGTCTCACCTCGAATTTGTGTGACTATCACCTCTTGGGATGCACTGACTTAACAGACCGTCCATGAACTCAAAGGCTAAGAATGTTATCAGATGAAACCCTGCATGGCTATGACCCACCTCCCTAATATTTCTACCAATATGCTCAAAACCTGCCTGGGTGATGACGTTACACATCCTGTCATATGAAAACGTCATGAAACACACACACTGGCGCCTGGTTGTGGCAAACCCAGCCTGTGTCCCCAGGCTATGAGCACTCACATTTGGACTTGCCATCTCTTGGTCCCTGCGTGGTGAGAGCTGTGTTTACAGAGAGTTACATAAGCACCCAGGAGGTACTTGTGCTCAAAAGCATCGACTCTGCATTCATTTTGTGCCATCCATATTTTTCACTTTGGCTGAATGAAGGCTTGGAGATAGGTCATCGTCCTGAATCTGTGTATGACTCCCAAGGTGGGTAATTATCCATAGAGGGGTGAGTTGTAGGCAGATGCATCTTGGAGCAGAAGTGGTCAGTACTTAGAACCACTTTGTCCCCTCAAGAAACAAGGACTTCTTTGGACCACTTTGCAGAACTGAGATGATTTAGGCCTCAAGCTCATGAGATAGTGGCCAAGCCTTGGCATACTGAGGATAAGTAGCTAAGCCTAGCAGCTACAGCCCAGGGTTCTGCCCTAAAGACTTTGATTAGGGAACGTCCTCCTATTTCATTAAAGAAAGTTCTTGGTATGAATGAATGAATGAATGAATGAATAAATAAATATCATTTGAATACAAAAGGTGCCATCTCTGATGGGACTAATGGTGAGAGTGCTAGATATCATCAATGTGGTGGTTTGAATAGGAATGGCCCCCACAGACTCATGTATTTGAATGCTAGGCCCATAGGGAGTGTCCTGTTGGGAGGTAAGGCCTTGTTGGAGGAAGTGAGTCACTATGGGGGAGGGCCTTAAGGTCTCCTATGCTCAAGCTATGCCCAGTAAGGTCCATCTGCTGCCTGCTGATCCAGATGTAGAACTCTCCGCTCCTTCTCCAGCACCGTGTTTGCCTGCGTGCCGCCATGCTTCCTGCCACGATGATGATGGACTGAACCTCTGAACTATAAGCCAGCCCCAGTTAAGTGTTTTCCTTTGTAAGAGTTGCTGTGGTCTTAGTGTCTGTGATGATTTGTTTATGCTCAGCCCAGGAAGTGGCACTATTAGAGGGTGTGGCCCTGTTGAAGTAGGTGTGTCATTGTGGGTGTGGGTTTTAAGACCCTCATCCTAGCTGCCTGGAAATCAGTATCTGCTAACAGCCTTCAGATGAAGATGTAGAACTCTTAGCTCCTCCTGCACCCTGCTCCCACTTTGATGATAATGGACTGAAGTTCTGAACCTGTAAGCCAGCCCCAATTAAATGTTGTCCTTATAAGAGTTGCCTTAGTCATGGTGTCTGTTCACAGCAGTAAAACCCTAACGAAGACAATTCATGCTATCCAGAATTGTACACAATTTTATGAATTGCTTATATGTTTACTTATTTTGTCTCTATGTGTAGGTACTTGTGTGCCACTGTGTGTGTGTGTGTGTGTGTGTGTGTGTGTGTGTGTGTGTGTGTGTGTAGCTCAGAGGATATGTGGGTTGTTTCCTTCTATCCTGTGTGCTCCTGAGGTTGCAGGAGCCCAGGTTGCAGCATTCCTTTCCCTAGCCATCTTGCACACCCCAGTTTCCCCGTACATTACTAGTGTACTTTGCACAATTGGGCTTAGACACCATCTGTGCCATTGAAGAAAACGCTCACTTGGTTCACAAAGTCTCCAGTTGATTTTTTTGTTTGTTTGTTTGTTTTTAAGAATACTAGGGATTGAACCTGGGGCCTTAGGAATTCTTGGCAAATGCTATAGCATGCCACTGAACTATGGCTCCTTCTCCAGCATCCTTAAAGCTGGCATTTGTTCAAGGAAAACTAAACAACAAAGTTATAAAAACCAAAACTTGAATCCATACCAGACCAGAGTCCTTAAAACTACTATAAGAACAAACATGACGGTGGCACACACCTTTAATCCAAGTACACTGGAGGCAGAAGCAGGTGGATTCTATGAGTTCAAGACTGGCCTAATGAACATAATGAGTTCTAGATAAACCAGCCAGGCTACAATGAGACCCTATCTCAAAACAAAAACAAACACAAAAACTACCAATGTGGGGCTGGAGAGATGGTCCAGCAGTTAAGAGCACTGACTGCTTAATCCCAGCACTTGGGAGGCAGAGGCAGGCGGATTTCTGAGTTCAAGGCCAGCCTGATCTACAGAGTGAGTTCCAGGACAGCCAGGGCTACACAGAGAAACCCTGTCTCAGAAAACCAAAAAAAAAAAAAAAGAGCACTGACTGCTTTTCCAGAGGTCCTGAGTTCAATTCCCAGTAACCACATGGTGGCTCACAACCATCTGTAATGGGATTCAATGCCCTATTCTTGTGTGTGTCTGACGACAGCCACAGTGTACTCATATACATAAAATAAATACATATTTTTTAAAAACCCCACCAATGTGGTTCTTCGGTGCCACAGCTACTGAATAGCTAGTGCAGCAAAGGCACCACGCCCACCCCACATTTAGGTGGATAAGGGTGGACAGAAACAAAAATGAACATTTTGGAAATCACATGGCAGGAGAGTACCAGGTGTAGTCCGTTCCTGGGGAAAGCACACCCACGCAATAGCTGGTGACATTTTTCATGCCTATTATTAGCTATGTTCTAAACTTGAGGTTATATGCATTTCATTAATGTTCAAAAATAGCTGGTCCGGAGGGTCAAAGAATCCAAATTCAGAGGCCCTGAAGAAAGATTTATATCCAAGGCCATGGCTAAACAGCTGAAGTTCACTGCCAGGACTGTGATGGTTCAGGAGGGGAACGTGGAAAGTGCCTACAGGACCCTGAACAGAATCCTCACCACCAATGGGCTTACCGAAGTCATAAAGTGACGATGGTACTATGAGAAACCTTGCTGCCACCACCAGCGGGAGAGCTGTAAGACCTGCTGGAGGGTCTACAACATGGAAATGGCTCGAAAGATTAACTTCTCAATGAGAAAGAACAGTGCAGACCCATGGCTGGGCTGCTAAGGCTTAGGGATAGAAGCTCACATTAGTTCTGTGATCAACTCCTTTCTTTATCCAACCAATTTCTGTTACGTTTCTCTACAATAAACTCAATCACAGGTGAACAAGAAAAAAAATAGCCTGAGAAGGTATGGATGAGTGGAGAAAGCCCAAAGAAGAGCACCCCTCCCTAAAGCCACTGAAGGAGTGACGCTGAGGCCCAAAAGATTCCCGTTGTTCACGTGTCACACAGGACAAAGTCACCTCACCGGATGGGGAGGGTGTGCGTGGCACCTTTCCTAGCCGCCTGTGCTCGGTGGGAGCCTTGGCGCACTCTGTTCTTTTGGCAGTCTCCTCCACTCCCACCAGCGCCCTTCCACAGGTGCACACAGCTCCCAACGAGGGCGACCCCCACGCGAGCACAGCATCCTGTGAAATCCTGGAGACCCCCGCTCTAAGTAAGGCTTCCCACTGCTTAGGAATGTCAGAGCGGTCCCAGCCCTGTCATCGATCAGCTTCATCTTGCTGACAAAACTTGCCACAGAAAGCAAGAACAAATGATATTAAAACTGGATTCTGACAATGCCAACATGGGTAGTCTAAACGGGTGCATGTGAACAAAAGTGCTAAGCAGTCAAGATGGCAGGGCAGGGAGGTGCTACACATTTGTGGACTCATGTTGCCGCCACCTTTGCTTTGGCTACTGAGGAAAGCAGGTTTCTCTTTGGCTGTAACGAGGCAATGTGCTCTGTCTTTGAGATGAACTTCAGCACACAGCAGTGTAGCCTGAAGCTGGGAAAGACCCCAAGGCCTAGAAAAGGCTGGCAGAGTTCGGTGCAGAGGGTCCAAGCCCAAGGTCAGTTCCCAGATAATAACAGCTGGGAACACCCACAGTGCTAGCCCAGCATCAGTGCAGCTGTGCTGTGCAGCCAAGGTTTCCTGGGTATCATGGCAGCCTGCTTTGCTCCCCAGGACTTGGGATTTCCCAAACCCAGAGAAAAGAAACCAACTCAGAGCTAGCAGCATGAGTTGCATACCTGTCATCATTCATTCAGTCAATTCCTTCATTTCCATGATGTCAAAAAGGGAATTTTATTACTTCTCTATACTATTTAAATTTTTATCTTAATTCCTAAAGAAAACACACACACACATACCCCTACCTCAACAGTAACTCAGATCCATCCTAAGGCACCAGGTTTCAAGAAAACAGAAAACAAGGCTGCTTCAGAAGGAAAAGGGACTACTCTTGCCCTGGGGTCCTGTATCCAAACCCTATTTGACCCAGGATGTAGCAGGACCAACTAGTCTCAATTTTCTTACTGAAGAATGGGGGAGGGAAGACCAGACACACCTGTAGCTGTTATCAAGTCTGCAAGAGACAGGTGTGGTACAAGCCGGGCATCCAGCGATACCTGAACAATGCGGAGACCAGTGCTGACACCAAAGCAGCACACACAATCCTACAGTGGGACCAGGGACAGATGTGCCATCACACATCCTACTGTGGGAAGTGTCCTTCATGAAGCTTTGGAGATCACAGTTTTTTAAGAGATCACAATTGAAAGCTTTTAAATTCTTTTTAGGGCAAAAATGAACAAAAGCTAAGGGAAGACAAGATTAAGCTGAGTGCCACTTAATTAAAAGGAACTTGAGCTGGTGTGAGGGCTAATCTTTGTTGTCAATGACAACGTCTAGAATAAACTAAAACCCAAGCAGTTAGGCACACTTGTCAGGGATTTTTCTTGATTGGATTATTTGAAGAGGGAGACCAAATCTAAATCTGGTGGCAGCCCACATAAAAGGACATGGAAGAAGGAAGCTTTTACCTTTTGCTTGCTTGCCCCGTGTCTTAGGATTTCTATTTCTGCACAAACATCATGACCAAGAAGCAGGTTGGGGAGGAAAGGGTTTATTCAGCTTACACTTCCACATTGCTGTTCATCACTAAAGGAAGTCAGGACTGGAACTCAAGAAGGTCAGGAAGCAGGAGCTGATGCAGAGGCCATGGAGGGATGTTTCTACTGGCTTGCTTGCTTCTTATAGAACCCAAGACTACCAGCACAGGGATGGTACCACTCACAAGGGACCCTCCCCCCTTGATCACTAATTGAGAAAATGCCTTACCTCTGGATCTCATGGAGGCATTTTCTCAACTGAAGCTCTGTTCTCTGTGATAACTCCAGCTTGTGTCAAGTTAACACATAAAACCAGCCAGTACACCCTGACTCTCACTGGCAAGTTCCCCTGCCCTGTTCCTAGGACACCCCTTCACTGGTGTTAGAACCTATCTCTCTGCAATTCCAAAGTAGACTGAAAGCTGACAGCTTTCTAGACTTCCCTAAGACTCCAATCAAGACTGAACAACTTCCAGATCCAGTCTTTCTGCTGGGAGACAGCCACTATTGGACTACTCAGACCATAGCCTGTAAGCCTCTCCCCCCCCTCCCCCTCCCCCTCCCCTTCCTCATCTTCCCCCTTTCTTTTCTTTTCCTTTTTTTCTTTCAGAGAAGATCTATATAGCCATGGTTGACCTGGAACTAACTTGATATGTAGATCAGGCTAGCTTTGAACTCAGAGTTCCACCTGCCTCTGCCTTCCAAGAGCTGGGATTAATGGTATGCACCACCATTACATTTGTTCTTATAGTTTAGTTTTATGGTTTCAGAGCTGGTTTGTCACTCAGCTCCATATTTATTTATTTATTTGATTGATTGATTGATTGTATGTGGGTGCTCTGTCTGCATGATGTCTGTGCACCATGTGCATGACTGGTCACTATGAAGGCCAGAAGAGGGTGGCACATCTTTTGGGATTAGAGTTACAGATGGTTGTGAATCACTGTGTGGATTCTAGGAATCAAACCTGGGTCCTTTGCAAGAATAGCCAGTGTTCTTAACCACTGAGCCATCTCTCAACTCTAACATCTAGAGCAGTGGTTCTCACCCTTCCTAATGTTGTGACCTTTTAATACAGTTCTTCATTTGTGGTGACCCCAACTATAAAATTATTTTCATTGGTAATCTGCACTGTAATTTTGCAGCTCTTATGGATTGTAATGTAAATATCTGTGTTTTCCGATTGTCTTAGGCAACCCCCGTGAAAAGGTCGTCCTAACCCCGAGGAGTCGAGACCCACAGGTTGAGAACTGCTGACTGTAGGCCAGTAAGAACAGCCTTGCTACTTACAGTCCGACTGATAAGCATCGAGCCAACCTGTTCCCACACCTGGCACATGCCCTCTCTCATGTGTATGCCGTTTGTCACCCTCAGTTCTCCAGAGTATTGTGCACATGCTCACCTGTTCATGTCGCAGTCTTCTATCTTAAACTGCAGGCTTCCACCCACTACAGACCACACCTGAGTAAGAAATTGGGCTGGGAGTGTAACTCAGTTGTAATGCACTCTCCTGGCACGTGCCAAGACCCTTGGTTCTACTTCCAGTATCGCACAAATAAAAAGAGAAGAAAGAAATACCATTTGTCACAGCTAACAACTCTTAAAGTTCTTATAACGTTATTACACTTATTTCTCTATGTGTGTGCATGCATGTGGGCCAGCATGCTGTAGCAAGCGTGGAGGCCAGAGGACAAGTGGCTTTGTCCTGACTACGTGACTAAGGATCAAACTCAGGTCCTCAGGCTTTGTTGCGAGCACTCTTATGCGCTGAACCATCGCGCTGGCTCCTAAAGTTCTTAGGATTTTAAACTTTAATAATTAATTTTAATAACTACTTCAATAATGAATAGTTTTTATAACTTTAAGTAATAATTAAGAGTCATAATAAACGTAATTAAAGCCTTAATGACAAACTTTAACAACAAATTCAGGTACTGACAAGCTAATGGAAAGTTCTCCAGGAGTCTCTGACCCGGGAGAGAGGCCCCAAGCTGATCTCTAGCTACAGACTGCAATGCAGATATTCTGAATGGTATACATATTTTAAACATTTAAGCTCTTACAAGGTGTGAAACTTTACTTAAAGAAATACTGTAGCTGGGCATGGTGGCATACACCATCAGCATTTGGGAGGCAGCGGCAGGCAGATCTCTGTGAGGCCAAGGTCAGCTTGGTCTAACACAGGGAGCTCTAGGCCAGCCAGAGCTACGGAGGAACGTGTCCTAAGGAAGAAAAAAAAAAAGACAAGTGTTTTCAAGGGCTGGTTCAGTGATGCTGGAGTTTGGTCCCTAGGACCTGTCATGTGGTATGAAGAGGAAAATGACTGGAAACCATCCTTTGATCAGCAGCCCCATCTACTCAGGAGGCTGACATGGATACTTAATCTTAGGGATGGAGACCAGCCTGGGAGACATAAACCACCGCTCCACTATTTTAGCTACTAAAGTTAATAGAAATTTATTAACATCACCAGATTCAACCTTTCAAATTTCTCTTAAGTCAAAGATGAATTTTTATACCTAGATTTGTAGGTGAACATTTTTTTGTAGATTAAAAAAAATGCTCTCAGATATGAGAAGGTAAATTTTTTATACCTGAGGTCTTAGACCCAAATGAGCTGTGTGCAGAAAACTTATTTAACTTTAAAAAATATTTTTAGGGGCTGGGGAGATGGCCCAGTGGTTAGGAGCACATGCTGAGCTTCCAGAGGACCGGAGTCCTTGGATACACATCAGATGGCTCACAACCACTTATAACTCTGGCACAGAGGGATCTGGTACCTCTAGTCTCCATGGGTACCTGCATGCGTGTGTACATGCTTTCACACAGATAATTAAAATAAAATATTTAGACGTCTGCTTTAGTGACTTTTTTTTATTTCTGGAGGATGAGAGGTCAGCATGTGGAGTCAGCTCTCTCCTCACTCAGGTCCTGAGGCGCCAAAGGTTCAAACTCAACTCACCAGTGCACAGATGCCTTTACCTGCTAAGCATCTCTGGTCCTTGTATTTGCCTTTAAATGTCATTTTCAGACCATTTCCCCACTCAGAAATTACATTATTTACTTTCAAAATCTTAAGTTTGAAGTGTTGCATGTGCCTGTAATCCCAAAATCCTGAAGGCTGAGGCATGAGGGTTTTGAATTCTAGTCTAGCCTGGGCTATATAGTGAGATCCTATCTCAAAAGAAAATAAAAATCCACAGGTAAAATAGAGTAAATTAAAAGCTGTATTAGAGACTGCACAAGCTTGTCCATCAAAAGCAACGGAACAGAAGGATGATTATTTAACATAAGGGAAAGATGCAAAGGCTGTCGGGCCCAGAGTTCCCCTCAGAGATCACAGCGCCTTGGAATCTGCTTGTAACATCTTGTTTCTCTTGGAAACTCTAAGAAGTGAGGGTTCTGAGAAACACACTGTCAGAAGCAGTTAGTGGGGGTGGGGCAGATCCTGTGACTGCTGAGGAACTGTTCATTTCTCTTCTGAATCCTACTCTATCTCTACCTCCTGCTGCGGCAGCCTGCTCATAACACACCAGGGGCAGAGAGAGGTTCAGGTCTTCACACAATGGCTCGCCATTCAACAGTTCTGCTCTGTCCCCAAACATTCATTCCCCTGCCTCCGTGGGGCCTGTTCTATTCAGATATGAACTTTCCAGGAACTTGGTCATGTGACAGGCCTTTTCCTGAACAACAAGCCCAGTGCTCGTCATGAATAATCGAGTTTTATAGAGGCTGGTATTATTCATAAAAATAGTGACTCCACATCCAGAAAGTGGCCCAATGTAGCCTTAGAGGCTAGCTGTATCTCTGTTAACTCCACAGGCTACTCCTCGGACCTCCTGCTAGAGCATACAGCCGGTCCCTCAGCCATGTCAGTCAAGCATGGCAGACTTGAAGTCAGGCTCTGGCTGGACAAGGAGGTTTCGTGCAACAGAGTCAACTGGAAGGCTTCCCAAGGAACCAAATCCAGGTGCCGCCCAACCTCCATCCACCCAGCCCAGGACCACTCTTCCTTTCCATGATTTGCAAGCCTCCTTACCCTGACCATTTGAGAAGGCCATCAAAAGGCCAGAGAGATGGAGATAGTGTTTACTTTTCCATTTTTTGACTGTGGGGACCTTAGAGATATACTATTTGGTATGTATTATTTTGCCACAATTTTCTCTTCTTGAATCTAGTTTCAATGAGTACATGAATCAGCTCCTACTGACCCGAGTTATGCTTTACAAATGTGGGCTGAACATTATCTTTCCAAATGAAAGTGCCCAGATTGAAACACCCTGTTGTCCTTCCTGTAAACGGCACAGATGGAGAGGAAAAGGCCATCTTTGTGTAGAACAAATGGACCGAGGGAAATCCGATTTCCTCTCTGCCCTGCTTTATACACAGTCACTGCCAAATGACATGTTTTATCATTTTAAAAATCTGGCTAAGTGGGCTGGAGAGATGGTTCAGCGATTAAGAGCACTGACTGCTCTTCCGGAGGTCCTGAGTTCAATTCCCAGCAACCACATGGTGGCTCACAACCATCTGTAATGGGATTGGATGCCCTCTTCTGGTGTGTCTGAAGACAGCTACAATGTACTCCATCATATACATCAAATAAATAAATAAAATCTTTAAAAAAAAAAATCTGGCTAAGCAGACTGAGCAAAGAGCCCATTTTCTGGTCTTTACTGTTTTCTCAATTGAAGACCTATATTAAGGCACACTCAGGTTGGCAGGATGGTGACAGTAAGAGTAGCGGGCCCACAGTCCCACTCCCTCCCCCTGGAGCGGTTAACATGCAGACTGCTAAGCAAGTGGGAGAGGGATCCTAGGTCCCACAAAGACCTCTACAGCACAAACAAGCTTCCTGAGCTAGGACAAGGAAGGCAAGGAGCAGCTTATAATTAGGGGTAAAAATCAGCTAGAGGCTGGGGAGAGGCAGAGGCAGAGGCAGAGAGGCAAAGAGGCAGAGGCAGGTGAATCTGTATGAGTTTAAGACTAGTCTGGTCTATATAAAAAGAGTTCCAGGATAGCCAGAAGTACATAGTGAGACCCTGTCTCAACAAAACCAAAGCAAAGCAAAGCAAAGCAAAGCAAAGCAAAGCAAAGCAAAGCAAAGCAAAGCAAAGCAAAGCAAAGCAAAGCAAAGCAAAGCAAAGCAAAGCAAAGCAAAGCAAAGCAAAGCAAAACAAAACAAAGCAAAGCAAAAAAAACAGAAAAACAACTCCACCAAAAGTTTACTTTATTTTTAAATTATGTGTGCACGTGCCTTTGGGTATGTGTACTTTTTTGTGGGTCAGGGGATTAGGGATGGGTTTCAAGACAGCGTTTCTCTGTGTAGCCCTGGCTGGCTTGGAACTCACTCTGTAGACCAGGCTGGCCTGGAACTCACAGAGATCGCCTGCTTCTGCCTCCCTGGCACTGGAATTAAAGGTGTGCATCACCACTGCCTGGCAAAGGTTTGTGCACTTTCTCTGTGCAGGTGCCCACGAAGCCCAGAAGAGCTCTGAGTCCCTGCAGCTGGAGTCGCTGGCAGTTGTGAGCCACGTGGTGGGGTGCTGGGGGCAAACTCAGGTCCTCTCCAGGAGCAGCCAGTGCTCTCCAACTACGATGTCATGGTTTTATTTTGAGACAAGATTTTACCATGTAAACTGGGCTGGAATTCAACTTCTTCCTGCCTCAGTGTTCAGAGTGCTAGGATTTCAGCCTATGCCACCATGCCAGCTTACAGGCAAAACAGCAGCAAAACCCAAACACCTCAGGAGAAGACTCACTCAGCATGGCAGCTCTCCCTAAGAATCTGGATGTCCTTCTGCCTTTATGGGGAGCATAACAAATGAGTAGAAGAATGAAAGAGACAGGTCTTTACCAAAAGGCTAAAGAAGAACCTGGGGAAACAGCTTAGCGGGTAAAGTGCTCACCAAACAACCCCCAGGGCCAGAGCTTGGTCTCCAGCACCCAGGTAAAAAGCAGGGGTGGTGACACAGGCTTATGACCCAGTGCTAGAAATAGGGAGTGGAGACAGGAGGTTCTCCAGCTCTGCCCAGACAGCTTTGCCTAACCTATCAGTCCCAGACAACCAGGTGGAGGCTCCCAAGGAGCACCACCAAGGTTGGCCTCTGGCTTCCACCCATACAAGCGTGGGTCTGCACACGCACACACACATACCCTCACACATATGAATACACACATACATAAACACAAAGGGCTTTAGAGACCAAGTCAAGAATCATCATTTAAAAACACAATAGATACTGTGAATTAAAAAGAGCTGTGGGTAATATTTAACAAGTTATTTACTATTATTTTCCAGAGACACTGAGGCCAGATGATACCAAATATGGGAATTTTTCTTTTGCTTTTTTTCTGTTTTCGAGACAGCTTTTCTCTGTGTATCTTGGCTGTCCTGGAACTAACTCTGTAGACCAGGCTGGCCTCGAACTCACAGAGATCTGCCTGTCTCTGCCTCCTGAGTGCTGGGATTGAAGGCGTGTATCACCACCTCCTGGTTAAATATGGTGCCATGGAACTGGGTGTTTCTAGTTCTTAAGCACCTCAATAAAAAAGTAGAAGCCTATAACCCAGGGCTCAGGCCCCAGAGTGTCAGAGGGTGGGTCAGCCTTACTCTGGCAGGCAGGGATTTCACAGTACTTCCAGTAGACACCATCCTCATGCTCCGCCACGTAGCACCAAGGGCTCACATCTCCATCTGGATTTCTGTTGGGAATAAGGACACATTGATGACACTGCTTGTGTTTCTGGTCACCTAGCCAATTCAGTTTTACAGCATTGAGCTCCCTGTCATTTCTAATAACTGGTGTATATTTCAATGTCATCTCTATTCAGGAAGGAAAACATGAGCTGGCCACAGTGGCTCAGACCTGTCACCCCAACATTTAAGAAGCTAAGGCTGGAGGGTTGCTACAAGCTCTAGGCCAGCTTGGGCTACACAGCAAGACCCTGTCTCAAGAAAGCAAACAAACTAAACAATAAAACCACAGACAGCACAATCCTCCTGAATTTGGAAAAGGTATATTTAGGGAAGAATGTAATCTCAAAAAAAAAAAAAAAAAAGAGTTATTATTATTTTTTTTTTGTTATTTGAAACAGGGTTTCTCTGTGTGGTCTTGGCTGTCCTGGAACTCACTCTGTAGACCAGGGTGACCTCTGCCTGCCTCTGCTTCCTGAGTGTAAAGAGAATCTCTTACAAGCATCACCGGTCAATAAAAAAGCTGATAGCCAATGAGCTGAGGCAGGAAATAGGACATGGGACACTGGCAGAGAAGAAGAGGATTCTGGGAAATAGTGAGAGAAGAAAAGAAGACTCAGAGAGATTCCAGAAAGACGTTGAGAGAGACACTGTGAGAGACGCAGAAGGAGACACAAAGGAAGAAGCAGACCAGGACTGGGAGAGGTAACTAACCATGTGGAAGACATAGAATAGTTTGAATAGGTTAAATAAGTTACAAGCTAGTCAGGGAATGAGCCAGAGCTTATGGCCTAGGCATTTTAAATAAATAACTGGTCTCAGAGTCATCATTCCGGGGGTAGGAACTAGGAGAAAAAATGGATTTAAATTTTTTTTTTTTTTTACACCTGAGTGCCTAGATTAAACTGTGCCACCACATCCAGCTTAATATCAAATCTTAAAAATGTTTATTTCTAGGTGATAAGACTTGGCATTTTAGGGTTTTTTTGGGGGGGGGATTTTTATGGTTTTATTTTCTTCCTCTTTCAATAATGAATATCCCAAGTATAGCTTCCAAACAGCTAAATAAATTCACATAACACAAACTCGGCTGGCAAGACTCCTCAGTCTATGCTAGCTAACACGCATGACAGAAATTGTCCTCCTTCACCACAGAGATCCCAAGTGGCTTCTCAGGCAGGACACTAACTTTCAACCATGACAATCATGCTTTCTAAAGATTTACTTCCACATTCCCAAGTGAGAAGAGCTTGGAGTAAATGACCTTCAGGGTTGTTTTGGGTGCAGAGACATCACAGATAATAAAGGGGCTGGTGAAGCAGCCCAGCAAATGACAGGGGCTGCTACAGGGAGGGAAGCCCGCCTCTCTTCTCCCCTCCCCAAGCCTCCTTTATTTAGACTCAGAATACTGGAAACCTGACACTCCAGTTAGGCAGGAAATGGGTATAGGAACCCCCCCCCCCCCCAAGCAATGCCTCAAGCTCAAGGGCCTGAGCAGACAAGCCCATTGTGTGGCCTAAGAGATAAGCTTCTCCAGGCACAAAGGAGCCTTTTCTTTTTTGTGCCCTGAGGCAGGTGTGAGGGACAACTCTGCTCTTCCAGGGCTCTGCCTCTGTCTGATCCAGATACTTTAGGTCCAGCTAGGAGAAGCCTGCTCCCATCACTCGATAGCTTGTAGACATCTCAGATGTTGTACATCTGAAAAGTTGGACAAGGCAAACATGGTGTCGGATGTCAGCTGAGAAATCAAAGTGGCAGGGCTTGTACAAAGCCCTTCTTTAAACAGTTTGTCACCATCATCTTCCTCCCTCTGTTCTGAGTTCAGCTTTGATGTAGTATTGGATAAACCCCTAGACAACAAGTGTTTATTATCAATGTCAAAGCCATTCTAAAAGCATCCGAACAGCTTAATAAAGAGCAGGCAAACCTATCCTTACTTCTCCGAAGCACTACAGCAAAAGGCCTGGACTCTGAGGTGATATCATCAACAGACTGGCCTCTCTCTCTTTTGAAGTATAAACTGGTAATTCAGGTCTGGTACATTCCATCAAATCAGAGGGCTGTATGTAGCCCAAGGAGCTAAAGAGGAAGGTGCTGGGGGGATGGTGCTCCCAGCCCTCAGGTACAGGTCTCTGGAATGCTATGGGTGCACTCCTGAAAGCCTGGGAGTAGTGCAGACTTGGGAACTCATCTAGTAGAAAACAACCATTTTGCTGTCATTGGAAATTTAAGATTTACTTAAAGTCAAACTTAAAAAGAGCTCTTCTGAGATTTGCGAATGTTTGTAGGATAACTAGTAACCCTGCCAAGAGACACTTCAGGGGCAGCATAGCAGCAAAACATTTCCTCGGCATCACAGCAACGCAAAGCAAAGCACCTTAGAAGACCACAAGTGGCCATGTAAGAAAACAAAGACAAAACCAGTAGACAATACCAAAGACCCTACTCATTCTCTAAGTGCCCTTCCCGAGCCAGCCATTCTCATGAACAGAAAAGCTAGAGGAGGGTAATACAGCAGAAATGGAGTAACTGCGGGCATAAGCGTATGTGCATGTTTGTGAGTGTGTGTGCACGCATGTTCATGTATATACTTGTGCATGAGTGTGCATTTAGAAGCCAGAGGTCAAACTTGGGTGTCATTCCTTAGGTGCAATTCACCTTTTTTATTTTGAAACAGGGTCTCTATCACTGGCCTGAAACTTCCCTGGTGGCAGGCCAGATGCCCCAGGGATCTGCCTGTCTCTGCCTCCCCAGTGTGGGGACTGTAAGCATACAACCACGCAGAGCTTTTATTAATGTGAGATCTACAGATCAAACAAAGATCTTTGGGTGAGCGTTTCACCAAGCTATCTCCCTAGCATTTTAAAAAAATATTCATTTACTTCTCTGTATGCAAGTATATGCACACATGTGTAGGGGGCGTGTGCCATGGCACATAGAGAGCTTGTGGGAGTTGACCTCTCTTTCTGCCATCTGGGTTCAGAGGATTGAACTTAGGTCATCAGGCTTGACAGCAAGCACCTTTGCCCACTAAACCACCTCAGCAGCATACAAGTTTTTATTTATACAAAATATTAATATGCAAAACTTTGAAAATAAATGAGGAATTGGTTAATGAGCACAAGTAAGCCTAACAATGAACAACAAAGGACAGGGGCTCGAGAGATGGCTCAATGGTCAAGAGCATGCACTGCTCTTCTGGTGGACCTGGAGGAGTCCAGTTCCCAGAATCCCATTGGGTGGGTCACAACTATCTGTAATTGCAATTATAGGGAATCTGACACCACCGGCCTTCTGTGGCACCTGCGCTTGTATACAGACCCCCCTCCACATACATATAATTTAAAATAATAAAATACATTTTTAAAAATACAAGTGACAGCAGAGTGAAAAGATGGCATATATAATACTTTAGAGCTTTGCCAGGCAGGGTTCCGGGAGAGATGGGCAGCAGGAGGACTATCCTACACTACAGAAAGCTTTGACTTGGTTTTGGTTTGGGTTTTTGAGGTGGGAACTTACATAGCCCAATGGGCCTTGAACCCACCATGTAGCCAAGGGTGCCTTTGGATTCCTGATCTTGCCATAACCTCTCAAGTGCCGAGATCACAGAATGCACACAACCATGGCTGACTTGGAACAAACTTTTAGTGCTTTTACAACAACAAATGAAAACTATAGCAGCAGCAAACATGGGGGACAGCCAATCAGTTGATGCAAGTTAGGACAGAAGAGCTGAAGGGAAGGACAAACCAACCAACCAACAAACCAACGTGGTCTATAAGCCTGGTAATGTCAAGACAGCCACAAAGGCCTAGTGGGTTAGCATGCACATGCGGAGGACGGAAGGTAAACAGAGTGGTCCACACAATGCAGAAATAGATGTGTTGGCTCAGCTGGGTCAACAGTGCCCCATGGTTAGATGTTTCATGTACCAACGTGGACCTCGGAGGAGGGCTCTGGGATCATTCTTCCTTGTCCTAATGGTTCAAGAGGCAGCTGCACACCTGTCCTAAGAATAATCAAATTCACCACATTGCTGAACCCTGAGTCATGTTATCATGATCTTGGGTGGAAGTAGCTGAAAGGTATAAACAAAAGTGCGTGGAGTATTTGCTCTGGCTTCTACACACTTGTAATTCTATTTGTATCTTCTGTCTGCTTGTGTGTCCATATATGTATGTGTGTTCACATGTGTGTTTATGTATGTGTAAGGGTGTGAGGTTGACTTTGGAGGCTTTCTCCATCCATTTCTACGTTATTCACTGAGGTAGTGTCTCACTGAACTCAGGCTAGCCAATATGGCTAGCTAGGCAGCCAGCTCCTGGAATTCCATCTTTACCTTCTGAGCATGACAGGTGGGCTTTCAGGACAGCCTAGAATTCACTTGGGTTCTTGGGATGCCAACTGTAAACCACAGGCTATCTCTCTGGCAGCCAGTGATTCTCAATTTGTCTTTAATCTCAGAAAACAGAGAACCTGATCAAAGCTGTGGCTCACCTCCCACAGAAAATCATAAATACACATCTGAAGACCACAGAGTGAGGTTAGGACTTTCTGTTGGGGCCAAACAGTGGCCATGTCTGTAGTCCGGCTGTTTGATATGAATCCAGGAGCTCCAGTACAGCCTAAGTAACATGGCGGAGGAAGGTTTGGGTCCCAGATGGTCTGCATAGCAGCAGCAGCAGCTTTGATGCCCACGAAATGCCCACTGGTGGGAAGACCACCTGAGAAAACCCTCTCAAAGAGACAAGAGAGTGACAAGACACTGCTGTGAATGCCAGTATAAAAGCAAGCTAAGTTGGAGAAACAGGAGAGAGGAAGAGAAAGAGAAAGACACGGATTCATTTTTATTTATTTTTATTTCTTGTGCTGTTTCACCCTATGTTTATCTGTGCCCCACGTGCAGTGCCTGCAGAGGCCAGAAGAAGGTGTCTGATCCCCCAGAACCAGAGTTACAGACTGTTCTGAGCTCCCATGTGGGTGCTGGGAATTGAACCTGGGTCCTCTGGAAGAGTGCTAAGTGCTCCTAACTGTTGAGCCATCTCTCCAGTTCTGATAGTTCATCTTAAAAACAATGATATGGTTCTCTGAGTTGGCCAACAGGAGATAAGAAAGCATTCATTCCAGTTGTGAGAAGGACTGGAAAGAGCTGGAAGAGGAGACCAGAGGTCATCTTGAAGCACTATGGCCCCATCTTACCTGCAATAGTTGTGCTCACCCAGGCCTCCTTCCCCGTTGGGGTATTTCAGCGTGTTGTATGGATGCTGGAAAGTCTCGTTCCAGAACAGACATGGCTTCCCACCTTGCAGTGCCGTCCAGCTCTGTGTTCCCCTGTAATCTGCACCGTTGGCTGTGAAGCACTCTAGAAGAAGGAAAGAACAGCGCACTAATTTTCTGGCAACATTTATAGTTTCCTCCCTCTCTGGTGAATGTTTTATTTGTTTTGTTTGGATCAAGCTAGAAATGGATCGTGTTTTGCTAGATCCTGGGTAGCCTGCTGGGCTGACTGAATCTGCAAAGTGGTACCCTGCAACACTGGCGCTGTTGGCACCAGCTTGTTGGGGCACTGGGACATTTCCCCTTGAAGTCTACAGGTCCTAGTGAAGATATAAACACGGAGTTGAAATGTGTTGGAGTCCATGAAGTGAACCAGGAAACCTCCAAATCTAGAATAGTTGCTAACAGCCATGCACATGGACTTTTGGGCCCTCCGAGGGGGCCACAGCTCTTGCCAGCGTCTCCCTGTGGTAACTAGACCCAGGTCAGCAGCTGTAACTGAGTGCTCCCCTATAGGCTGAATGGCTGCGCTGCCACTTGGATTTAATAAGCATCGGACACAGCAGTGCTTTGGAATCCCAATCACACAGATCGAGGGGTGACTCACATTCCCTGGTAATGAGGAACAGTCCTCCCTGCACAGTCTGAGGTGCAAGAAACCAGGGGCAATGGAGGGCAGGAGTGGCACTTCCTCCTCCTCCTCCTGAAACACTTTCCTAGAGAATGTGTCGGAATGGCCTCAGGTCCCATTCTATGAATGACAAATTCTTGCAGGTGCAACCATGCACTTCTAAAACCCACTTCTCAGACTGGGGGTGGGGCTAGGCTGACAGGCTTCCTCCCACATATTGCATGCATTAAACTCACAGAGGTTCATGGGAAAGGCAGAGTACAAAGAACAATTTTTTAAAATTAGCTTAGTTAAAACTGACAGATAGAAGCACTTCAAACACTTCTCTAAGATGTATCACTAGAACCCTGACAGTCTGGGGGAGTTACACCAACATTCTTAGCTCTCCTCCTTTCTGTCTTCTAGCACACAGTGACCTATAACTTCCGGTAATAAGGACGTGATGCAGTCTCCCACTGGAAAGTGCCTGCGCCTGCTCCAGACTAATAGGCATGTGGACAACTGGAACACACCTCTGTCCGGAAAGACGGCTACTTAGAGAAAACGTCCACAGAGCAGCTTCTTCCAGGCACGCCCTCCTACCAGCTGGTCTCTGTTTTGTCTGGAATGGTACCATTTATGTAATCTAGAATTCTAGGAGACAGAAAACCATGGCAATGTACCATGCCTGGTGCAATATTAAGTTATAAAGCGTGAGTCCTCAAGTACCAAGAGGATTTTCTACAAGGGGTCTATGTTAACACAAAGCTCAAAGATAATAGGGCACAGCAACTCGGCATAAAATGGTTGAAAGGTTGGCTCATCGCTTGGATTGCTGCTGCCTGGCTCTGTGGCCTTGGACAAGTCAATATCATTCACGTCAGTTTAGTATCTACAATGTTCAAGTGTACGACACGCTGATTTAGCACTCCTCTTACACAGGAGGCAGCCAGAGCACTCCACCACATCCCATGGGACCCCAATGGAAGCATCCTTCCTCTCCGCCACCCCACTTCCCTGCTGACTTCCTGAATCGTCCTTTGCCTCCTCCACTTTAGCACCTCTGTTTTGGACCCACTGAGCACAAGGGAGCAGTTTAGTTTCCTCTTCTGCTCTACAGCTCCCTCTCCACACAGAACTCAAAGGTCCCAGGAGAATGAAGGTTTGTCCCATGGGTGTCTTCGAGGCCTCTCTACTGGAAGCCCGGCTCTTCCCTTAGTTACTCACTGCGGTCAGGCCACACTGGTCTGCTTTTAATCCTGGGAACATACTTTCCCATTTCCTGCCCAAATGTTCTTCCTCTAATATTTCCAGTTGCAAGATAAACATTGCCCCTCAGAATCCCCCTCCCATCTCTGCCCGCCTCTGCCTCCTTTGTATGTCTACAGCACTCACTATCACGAGGGACACACACAGTCCTAACTCCAGGCCGCACACACTGCACACAGGTTCAACCAACTGCACACACACTGGCATCTTCCTAGCCATCACCCGCAAGCGGCATGTGAAGGGTGTACAAATAACACGCAAGCAAGTACTGCACTGTGGGTCCTCAGAGGCTAGCGCAAATACTGCAGATTCCAAGGGACAGCTGTATTTGAGGGGGCGGGCTTGGGGGAGGGTATTGTTTGTGGCGCCCTCCACACCAGAGCCCTATTCCAACCTAAGTAACTCTGCTGCCTAATCAGTTTTGGAGTCAGAGGACCAGACGATTCTATGAATATTACACCAACTGCTGTCAATTGCTACAATGTTAATCGCTATGTTAAAATATTTTTTTGCCCTATCTAATCTTATTATACACCAAAACATTATATTGCAGAGCTGGGTATGATGGCGTACACTTTTAATCCCAGTACTTCTCAGGAAGTGGCAGATAGAAGAGTGTGAAGCTACCCTTCCAACTTGAACTTCTCAGAGTTTGAAACAGACCATTCCAGCTTAGCCAGGGCTACATAGTGAAAACTTGTCTCAAAACAAAAACAAACAAAAAACCATACTATGTTGCCTACCTTAGATATGGCCAATAAAAAATACATCTTAAAAAGGAGGGGGCACTGGAGAGACGGCTAAGCTGTTAAGAATATTTGCTGCTCTTCCAGAGGACCTGAGGTCGGCTTCTAGCACCCAAATTAGGCAGCTCACAACTGCCTGTAATGCCTGCACCAGGAGACCCGATGCCCCTTTCTGGCCTCTGCAGCACACACTTGGCATATACTCATGCACAAACACATACACACAAAAAGAAAAACAAATCTAAAAGCAAAAACCCAACAACAAGACCAAACAAAAACAAAACAAAACCGAACAACAACAACAAACCAAGTGGCAAGAAAGCAGGGCATGGTGGCCCTCACCTGTGATCCCAGGACTTGGGAGATGGAGGCAGGGGAGTCAGACAGAACCCTCCTTGGATCTAGGTCATTCTTGGCTATAAAGTCAGTTAAAGTCTGGCCTGGGTTGTGTGAGACCCTGACTCAAACAAGCAACTGAAAAAGTCTAGTGACTCACAAGCCATCAAAAGACGCTTTTACAACCAAAGGCCTCGGCAACACAGTAATCTGTGGGCCATTTTCCCAAGGATATGGCTGATTTTATTTGTAACACAGAAGGGTGTGCCACAGATGGGATTGAGATGCCATTTAAAGCAGAACTGAGACCATGAAGCCTTTTCTGGCTCAGTTTGTTTTTCTCAGATTTACTCTTTTTAAAGTTTTTTTTTGAGACAGGATCTCTTATAGCTCAGGCTGGCCTAGAACTAATTATGCAGCTAAGACTGGCCTCAAACTCCTGATCCTCCTGCCCCTACCTCTTAAGCACTAAAACCACAAGTGTGGTAGTCCACTCAGGCGGGTTCTTGGATCCACTCTAAATAAGCATATTAGATTTTAATGATTTTTTTTAAAAAACCAAGCTTGCCTAATGGGTGCCAGTGGTGAGGAAAAGACAAGAAACACAACGAGTGTTGTGAACTGAAAGTTATCTGTGCATCTTGACTTCATCAGGGCGTGGATGAGGTAGTGAGGAGCCTGCCTCCCTCTCTACTGCTATGAAAGTCACATAAGCATTGTCTAGACAAACCAGGAGAGGCTCAAACAACAAAGAAAATCACTTGATGCCTTATGTGTTCACATTTTCAGTAAAGAGAATGAGTAAAGGCAAGAGACCTAATGTGTACACCACCATTCATGAATTAATCCAACATTTATTCAGTCCTTACCACTGCCTGGAGCTGCGGCAAATCGACAGTGGATTCTTGGTGCTTCCATGTTAATGGGGAGCATAGGCTTAGAGCAGACAGTGAGTGGTCAGTGCTACGGAACAGAGGGCGGGGCAGGCAGCCCCTCCTGATGGGCAGGTGAGTGTGCAGGGGCGAGCCTGCGAGGCCAGACCAGGCGGGGTCTTGAGGTTACACAGCATCAGCCCACACTCGGGCGCGCACACACACAAAGAAAGGAAGAAAGAAGAAATGAGGAGAAGAAATGGAGCACACTGCTCTGTGATCAAAGTCCAGCTGTCAATGTGGTAAGACATACCTTAAATTACATAATTCATGATTATACTTGTGAAGAAAGCACAAATTAACACATGCACTGTGTTTTAAATTTCATGGATAAGTCAATCGTGATGGCACATACCTTTAATCTCAGCATTTAGGGGGCAGAGGCAGGCAGATCTGAGCTTGAAGCTGGCCTGGTCTAGAGCTGTATCACAGGGAGACTCTGTGTCAAATAAAAAGAAGAGAGGAAGAAAAAAAAATCAATATGGAATAATACTTATGTTTCTTTGGGACAGGATCTCTTATAGCACAGGCTAGCCTCAAACTTGATAGATAGCCAAGCAAACCTCAAACCCCTGATCCTTCACTCAGTGCCTCCTAAGGGCTGAGATTATTGGCTTTGGCACCATTCCTGACTCTTGTGTTTTGGGTTAAGGTCTCACACTTTAGCACAGGTTGGCCTCAAACACCATAAAGGCAGCCCTCTTTGCCTTGGCCTCTCAAGTGCTAGGATTATAAGTGTGAGCTAGTTTCAATTTGTCTGGCTACCAATTCCAGCATTTAAAACAAAATTCCAGAGAACATTTTCTGATGAGAATATCATCTATGCATGTGTGTGTGTGTGTGTGTGTGTGTGTGTGTGTGTGTGTGTGTGTATTCTGTGTTCTTGTGCATGTGTATGGATGTAAGTGTGTTATAGTGTATGTGTGATGGTCAGAAGACAATCTGTCAGATTCTTGGTTCAATCCTTTCACCCTGGGGGTTCTGGGGACTGAATCAGGCTTAGTAGCAAGTGTCTACAGAGCCATCTTACCTCCCCTTTTGTTCTTAAAGTGTCTATGAATTTGGTAGGTGGATAATTTACAGAACTACAGAACCTCGTTTGGAGGAAAGCATGGCAGCAGTATGCAGTGTCCATACAACAGCTGCTGCCCGAGGGGTGTTGGTTGCTGCCCGAGGGTTGTCGGCTGAAGTGGGTACATCTTCCAAGTCTGTGATCTCAGGCAAGCTGCCTTTGCCTTCAGATGTTCTAAAGCACCGAGAGATGGTTTAGTTCTGAGTGGCCCTTTGGTGAAGGAGCACGTGACCTTGGGAAGAAAGTGGTCCCCAAACTTTTGCCATACAACACACTGAGGCTCCAGCAGGGCCCCCCAAGCTTTCCCCAGCAGCTCCTAAGCGTACTGGTTTCTGCAATCTCATGGAGGGAGGTTATCGGCTTTTCAGGTAAGAGAGGACAGTTTAGGGAACAGAAGGTCCTCTCCACATGCAGGACATATTGAGAGTCACTAGTCTTGAAGGAAAATGACAGCAAGATAAATAGCTAGCACCGCATGGCTCCAGAAGCCCCAGACACCGGCCTTCCCTTCTTTGTTTTCGTCCTCCTGTGAAATGAGGGGTTTGGCTTAGAAGGTTCTGATACCCCTTTACTTTCAACATGAAATAGCTACAGTTCCCAAGATCTAAGAAAATTTTGATCTAAGATTCAAAAGCCTGAGGTGACTTGAACAGAAAAGACTTGAGGCTTAAATTCTCTTCTAGGCTTAAAAATCCTTCAGTTCTTCATGCCTCTCTACCGCAGGTGAAGTCCATGGTCACACAGACAAGCCTCCTGTTAGACCCTTTCCATGTGCCACTTAGGCCCTCCTGCTGCATAAAGGAAACCACATCTTTAACATATAAATTATGCAGTGGGGAAACACATAAACAGACAAAACAAATGAGGGCATTAGACATGCTTAAAATCCCAGCACTCAGAAGCAGAGGCAGGAGGATTGCTGTGAATTTGGGGCCAGCTTAGGCTATATTCTGAGTTCCAAGCTTAGCACAGCCATATAGCAAGACTCTGTCTCAAACAAAAACAAATGAAAGGAAGAGAAAGTGAAGTAAAGGGTTAATAGAAGCTTACATGTATCTATTTGTATCTGGATCAGAACAGGTAAAAGTCATTCATTGAGGCCACTCTCGAGAAGCCTGCTTACCATTTAGATACATTGTTACCTTTTAAAATGTTCTCTTCTAATATCTGTGCTTAAATCCATATAAAAATCTCTTTGCTTTTGAGACAGAGTCTTAGCTGGTTTTAACTTGTAGCAATCCTCCTGTCTCAGTCTCCAGAGTACTGGGACAGGCATGGGCCTCCATGACCAGTAAAACCTTTTTTTCTTTGCTTCAACATATAAAATAAAATTCTGAGGAGACATGAGGGCATTGGCAACTACTCATTGGATATTTGATGACACCAGGGAACTGCCACATTTTTAGTTTCTATAATGGCGGTGAGTATGTAGTGTAATATATGTGTGTGTGTGTGTGTGTGTGTGTGTGTGTGTGTTACTTATCATTTAGAGATAAGGACTGGACCATTTACAGATCAGATGAGATGATATGGAGGGTAGAGAAGAAAATGACAGCGGCCTCAGTTGGGATCCTGGCTCTAGGCAATAGGTATTTGTGGCTTTCCTAGATTATTTTTGTGCATTTCTCAATTTCCATAATAAAAATGGAAGCTGTCTTAGTCAGGGTTTCTATTCCTGCACAAACATCATGACCAAGATGCAAGTTGGGGAGGAAAGGGTTTATTGAGCTTACACTTCCATGCTGCTGTTCATCACCAAAGGAAGTCAGGACTGGAACTCAGGCAGGTCAGGAAGCAGGAGCTGATGCAGAGGCCATGGAGGGATGTTACTTACTGGCTTGCTTGCTTGCTTGCTTCTCCTGGCTTGCTCAGCCTGCTTTCTTATAGAGCCCAAGACTACCAGCCCACAGATGGTACCACCCACAAGGGGCCCTCCCCCCTTGATCACTAATTGAGAAAATGCCTTACCGCTGGATCTCATGGAGGCATTTTCTCAACTGAAGCTCCTTTCTCTGTGATAACTCCAGCTTGTGTCAAGTTGACACACAAAACTAGCCAGTACAGAAGCCATTCTAGAAATCATTACTAGCATACTGTTTTGTAATAAATATCCCTTAGCTTCTTGTTAAGAACCATAAACTCGACTAGCCAAGTCTGCATCCATCTAAACTCCAGATGACCATTCATGTATTATATTCTTAGATTACATATTAACTTTGTCAAGTGACCCCAGGACAGGCTGTACTTCTGCCCAAAGTGGACTAAGCACATAAACACTCACGGTAACTTTTGAATCATTAGTAGCTTTTCTATTAGAACACTGTACAGAGCTTCCTTTTCCTTTAGGGAGACAGTGTTCCTAAAGACATAAGTAGCAGGGGCCTGAGGACATGGCTCAGTAATAGAGCACCTCTGAGCATATATGAAGCCCTGGTTCAATCTCCAGCATATGTGCTTACACACACAATATCATAGTAACAGAAAGAAAAGATCATGCTTCCCAAAGCTATTTTAACTAAATTTATATTTTTGTTGATTTAAGAGACAGGGTCTCATTATGTAGTCCTGGCTGACCTGGTACTCACTATGTAGCTGGGGCTCTCCTCAAACTCCTTCCTGCCTCACCCCCCTAGATGCCAACACTGGCCTAATCATTGTCTATTTGTGGAAGGGGAGTTTGAACTCTTCTATTTGACTCTCTAAAACAGTCTTCTTTATAAGACTATTGAAGTACTGAATTATGTAAAAGACCATTCCAAGAAAAACAGTCTACAATGAGCAGAGGGTTAAATTTGGAAGTTGTCAGAGAGAGAGGTCTTATTATTAAACAAAAATCTTAAAATGAAGCCAGGTTAGGTTGGGGACACGTCTTTAATCCCAGCACTCAGAGGCAGGAGGACCTCTGAGTTTGAGGCCATCCTGGTCTACAGAGTGAGTTCCAGGACAGCCAGGGCAACAACAACAACAACAACAACAACAACAACAACAACAGACTGAGGACTGGCAAAACGGCTCAGTTGGTAAAGGTGATTGAAGGCAAGACTTACAACTTAAGTTTGACACTCAGATCCCACATGGCTGAAGGACAGAACTAACTCCAGCAAGTTGTCATCTGACCACCAATATAGCATGACAGCAGCTCAGTTTCTCTCTCTCTCTCTCTCTCTCTCTCTCTCTCTCTCTCTCTCTCTCTCACACACACACACACACACACACACACACACACACCACTAAAATGTATTTTTTTTTTCTAAAATGAAGCTGGAATATCAGTTCACACCCATAACCCAAGCACTGAGGAGGCAGAAGCAGGAGGACCATGGAGACCCTAGGTAGTTAGGGCTACCATCCTAACCAAAAACAAACGAATGAAAGCTAAAGCCTTTTAAAAAACCATGTTGTCAAAGTAGAGAAGGAGGCGGGGTGACACTCGATCACATCTGGCTCTCATCTGGAGTGTGCTTCCCTCCCACCCAGCAGGGCCCCTGGGAAACACACTATGGGTGCTGCTGTGAACACATGCCTGTGCCAGGCACAGCCACCACGAATGTGCAGTCGTGTCTGAGACATTTCCACGTAGTATTCAGGCCGTGCTTCTCACCCTTCCTAATGCTGGGACCTCTAACATAATTCCTTATGTTGTGGTGACCCCAACCATAAAATTATTTCATTGCTACTTTATAACTGCAATCTTGCTCCTTGTTATGAATCATAGTGTAAATGTCTGATGTGCAGGACATCTGGTACGTGACCCCCAAAGAGTCAGGCTGAGAGTCACTTATTCAGGGTATTTCGAATCAAAGATCGTCTCCCTGATACACAAAGAGAGTTGGGGCTCTGCTTAGTGCTTCTCTTTTTAGTGTGCTGAGGAGGGAACTCCTGAGCTTCACACAGGCTAGGCACACTCACTGTCAGTCAGCTACGCTCTCAGCCCAGGCAGCTTCGCACTAACTTAGCAGCACCGGAAGTTCCTAACATAGACAGAGATTAAACAAGCCTTAGTTTAAGAAGGGCGGTAGGAAGTTAGCTGCTCTGCAGAGCCCTAAAACATTTCATTAACAAAGCTCCTTGAGGGACTTCACTGTCAGAACTAAGAGGATTTATTCTCTCACGATTCTTTGATGACACGAACCATTCACTTACCCATGTAACATGTAAGCACCACAGTATACTATGTGGGCCTACCTTGTTGATGATATGGACCATTTAATTATCCATGTAATATGTGCGCACCATGGTGTACTACTTGAGGTATTTATCTACAAATAGCCTGCCCTATCTTACCATTCGATTTCACACAAAAAAGTTTTCACATAAGGAAACAGGAAACATGACATTTTCAAACCCTGCTTTCTGATAGTCAGTATCTCAGTTTACTATTAAAAAACAAAACAAAACAAAATCTCCAGAAAGTCAGAAGGTGAGCTGCCTACAGCAGGGCTGGACCAAGATAGACAGTGGTACGCTCCTGTAGAAAGTGTAAACAGGTCACAGGTTCCCGTGCATGGAAGCTGGACCCATCTGAGGTGCCAGTGAGCTTCTTAAGTATTTTATTTTATTTTATTTTATTTTATTTTATTTTATTTTATTTTATTTTATTTTATTTTATTTTATTTTATTTTATTTTTGCTTTTGGGGATGCAGCTCAGGCTAACCCACCATTGGGATGCACCATCCTCCAGGTATGACATGACTGCTATGATCTTAATCAGAGCAGCTGTGATTACCTGTGAGACCCTCACAAGATCGGGCCTGTTGACATTCCTTCACAGAACTGCATGTAATTCCAGCCTGGTTGCACTTGGTTTTGGGGAAATGCAGGAGTATATATGAGGTGAAAGGCTAACGGTACAGCTTTGAGAGGAGACCAACAGTGGCTGGAATGGACACAGCTCTTTGGGGGTCACTGTACTCCTGTGTATAAGCCCAATAAACTCACTCATTCTCCAAGCTGGGCCTGACAAAACTGTTCCTGGTGCCCTACTGGGGAAACAGGCATTGTCCATGTTTCCCAAGGAAAGCTAAAGCAACACTCATGTGTTAGGCAGGCAGTCTACCACTGTGGCTCACACATGTAATTCTGGCACTGGAAGATGCCATGAGTTTAAGGCTACAGAGTGAGACCTTGACTCAAAAATAACTTGGTGAAGTGCTGTCCATCTGTAATCTTAACACTTGGAAGACAGGATCAGGAGCTCAAGGTCTTCCTCGGCTATACAGTGAGTACAAAACTTGCCTTATTTGAGCTCCTATCTCAATTCTCCCCACACAAAGCACAAACGGAACCACAGCAACCCTCAAGGCCCCGCCTCATCGCTGAGCTTCACTCCCCATCTCTGACCATGTCCAGGCTTTGTTTTCCCTGATAGGGACCGACCCAGCCCTGTACTGCAAAGCACGCATCCTACCAGTGGACAGTCCCAGACAGCCTAACTTTGAATCCCCCACAAAGGCAGATCACAGAAAAAGCTGTTTTTGTCTATGTTTGTGAAATGAGGGAAGACCACAAATGCACAGCCGTGGGTGGGGGGATCTGTTACACAATCAAGTACCCCAGTTTTTGGTTTTTTGCCTGTGGATCAGTCTTCTGACTGCCTAGCAATCACCTCTGAGAAGTTCCAGGAAGTTCTGTGTCAAACAAATACTTAAAAGTCAAATACTTGCTAATTTAAAAAACCTTGCCAGCCCCGTGCCTATCACCCCCGCACTCAGGAGGCTGGGGTCGGAGGGCTTCCGACACTAAGTTAGCCTCTGATACATAGTCACACATTGCCTCAAAAGACAAATTAAGGCTGAGGATGTAGCTCTGTATGAACATAAATTAGTTAACGGGTTCTACCTCCAGCATTTACTAATATAACAGGCACGGTGATGCACACCTACAATCCCAGCATTCAGAAAGCAGAGGCAGGAGAATTATAGTTCAAGACCAGCTTAGGCTACATGAGAAATCCTGTCTATGAATAAACAGACAGACAGACAGATAAACGAAAATGATGAGGCCATGCGTGTGCCCTTCTGATTTTTAAGACAGTCTCATGTAGTCCACTTGATGACCTCACTACTGAAACATCTAACCTTCCTGCTTCTACCTCAGAAGTGATGGGATCCCAGGTACATGCCACCGTGGCAATTTTACTTGGTGCTGGGAATAAATCTAAGACTTTGTGTGTGTTAGGCCAACACTTTGCCAAGTGAGCCATTTTTCCATTCTGAGTTTGCTTGAAGCAGAAATCACCTGGTTCATATCTATACCTTGCCTCTTGATCACGTGAGCAATCCTATGGCTTTTCTTTCCTGTGCAGTCCTGGATCAGCAATCCACTCATGTTAGGTAAGTGACTGGCCCATTGAGTTACATCCTTAGCCCCTAGCAATCCTATTTTGTACTGTCTCAAGCTCTCAATCGGACTAAAAAGAGATTAAATAAACTAATAAAACTCAGCTTTCAGAGAAGTTTTATCAGCAGTGCCTGTGACCTACTTTTAAAGTCAGATGACCAGAAAGTTCTCCAATAATGGAGTCCTGGAGGGTGTGGTCCTTGGTCCATGGAAGCCAGACTCTGGGCTTTTCAGCTGCCTTTAGCTGATATAGGATGGCCAAATAATACCAGAGTTCCTGAGGAGGGAACTGATTGCCAGGTGGACAAGCTCTCTCTGGAGCACACCATCAAAGTAAATCCCACAGCAACAGTTACCGGCTTCTGCAATCTGGCACAGGGACAAACAAGACCTAGTGAAAGATACCGGCATGCAGCAGACATTTGATAAGCACATGTTAATTGATCCCAACATACAAGTCCAACTCAAGAGCCATGCTTCAGAAATGCTGGCAGGGAGGATTAGAGTTATAGGAAGGACTCAGCCTGGCATCGATCTAGACCAGGAGGAGTATTAGAAGAGCTGAGAGGCCCCACCCAGCAGTCCCTATACCAGGTAGGAGGACTGGCAGTGCTGTCATTCATAGACATGCAGAGCAGCAACACTGAGGACAGTGTGGCAGAGAGAGTGGCTCTGACTGTCCACGGTTGAAGGGCTCATGCAGGGTTTCCTGGATCTTGGAGGAGGCCCCTGGGCTCATCAGATGAAAGCACAGGGTGCTCAGTTACATCCGAATCTCGGATAAATACTAAGTAGGAACTGAGGGTGTAGCTCACTGGTAGAGCACCTGCCTTACCTACGCCAGGGTCCGAATTCTACCCTCAGGACTAAGGAACAAACACACACACACAAACACACATAATTTTTATCCCTACCCTTAACCCAACTACTGAACAGTTTCTTAGAAGTATTCCCAAACACTGAATGAGGCACACCAAAACTAAAAATTTGTTTTGTATTGACCTGATCTCAAACTCAGTTGGGCATCCTATACTTTATCTGACAATCCGGAGAGGAAGTAGAAAGCCAGGAAATCTTCACTGCATGCAGGTTTACAGAATGCTATGCACCGAAATGCTTAAGAGACTTCGATGAAGACAATGAAAAATGTCCTATTTTTCCAGATAGAGTCTCATGCAACCCAGCCTATATAACGGAGGCCAGCCTTAGTCACCTGATCCTGGTGCTGCTTCTACACCAGAGTGCTGGGGTTATAGGTATGTGTTACCTCACCAAACTTGTACTTCTTTTTGGTTTGTTTGTTTGTTTTTGTTGTTTGAGATGGGGGTTCTCTGTGTAATAGCCCTGGCTGTCCTAGAACTCAATTTGTAGACCAGGCTGGCCTCAAATCAACAGTGATCCACCTGCTTCTGCCTCCTGAGTGCTAGAATTATAGGTGTATGCCATCATGCCTAGCTCGTGCTCTCTCTCTCACTCGCTCGCACACTCTCACCTCTCTGTCTCTCTGTCTGTCTCTGTCTCTCTGTCTGTCTCTGTCTCTCTGTCTAAGACATGGCTTTGTTATGTGCCTAGCCTAGCTTCACACTGTTGATTCTCCTGCCTCAGTTTTTCTGAGTGTTAGGAATGTGTTGTCATTCCCAGCAAGAATCTACTTCTTGGTTGGAGATGGTGGTGCACGCCTTTAATCCCAATACTCAGGGGGCAGAGGCAGGCAGATCTCTGAGTTCGAGGACAGCCTGGTCTACATAGCTAGTTTTAGAACAGATAAGACTGATGTTGATCTGCGTTCCACTCTTAGGCCACAGTGAGAAGACACAATTAGAACAGGGGCTTCCCTCAGCACTATCTTTACAGATGGGTGATTCTTTGGTGTAGGGACTGTCCTATACGTTCTAGAGCATTTAATAGCACCCCGGGTTCCTACCTGCTAGATAGTAATAGCATCCCCACATAACAATTTAAAAAGAGCCTTCAAGCATTGCAAACTATTCCTAGGGAACAAAACTCTCTGTCTTCTGAAATCACTGAGGTAGAAGACATGGCCAACTGAAGAGAAAGTGTCACATCCACTAACTGTGGTCATATAACAAAAGACTCTTCTCAAGAGAGATACTCTCAGCTTTACTGGGGCCCTCCAAAACCATAAAAGGGAGGAAAAAGCCTAATCACTTCAGCTAAGACAATCAGAAACCCTTCAGCTGCCAGAAGTGCTTAGGAAGAATCTTGGGTGAGCCAAGCCAATGACGTCCTGCATACATCACGGCAGGCAGGACGGGGCACCCAGCCTTTGAAGAGGCTCTTTTTAAGTTAACCTCCCCTCTAACTGAACTTTTTCCAAATCTCTTCCTGCCATTTGGAAGTTGAGTGATTCTCAGCTGCAACGGCCTGCGCGCACGAGGTGCAGATGGCAGCAGTTAGGGCCCTCACCAGATGCTGCAGTCTCTAATTTGATTGAAAGGATATAATTAGACAACAGAAACACTTTAATGAAAGAGCAAAACATGGAGGGAGGGAAGGACTGAAGGCCCTTAACTGATGCCAAAACACCCACCAGTAATAGAGGCTTTGAGTCTGGGGCACGGCGAGGGGAAGCCCCTGAAAAAGACAGTCCTCACCCTGTTTATTTCCCCATAGACAGAGAAATGGGGATTTTATTATTGTAGATTTCCACTGTATTTTATGTGGGAACAAACTGATTAGAACCAGAAGATTCTTCGGAAGAACATCAAAGAAAAATAAATATGACTTCTGTGGTCATTATTAAAAATATTTTTACCAGCCCAGTAATTTTCTTTGAAGATGAATTTTTATAGATTGAACAGCAGCAAGTAATTTACATACTACGATGGGATTGGCTAGCAATCCCTACTATGCTGGAAGAGAGCTGCTTGGCGGCCATGTTGTTACTTGATTTGGGGATACTAGGAAAGCTACAAACACCATAATGTATCTACTTTGGGGATAAAGAGAAACCACGCGCAGGACCCTCATACAGGCTGATGGCTAACCCGTATGAATCATCTTTAAAAGTTGCCTATGCTGTCTCTGCTCTTTCCTGGCTTTAAAACTGAGTGTGCATATACTGTTCTTGGTCTAACCAAGAATCTAACCAAAATGAAAGAAATCCAGCCCTCAAAGTCTGCAGTTGCTAATGTGGTGCGACACTCGGGTTTTGGAATCGGCCACAGCCTCCTCAGCCCACTAGGAACAGGGCCTCGCCCTTGTGGCGAATTGAACAATAAAAGTTTAATGCTCTGGTTATGTGCCAGGGATTAAACTGTGGCAGGAGAAACTGGAAGCTGGCCCTAGCAGGGGAGAACCCCCCAGGGGGCCTACTGCAGAAGTAAGAGGGACAGTGGCAAGTCTGCCTATAAGATGACCTCAAGTGTTGTTTGGGAAGGAACTGCCCAGCCCCAACTCCATCCTCCTCACGCTGGTACTAGGGCAGCCTAAGGAGGTGCTTACCTAGAAAGAGGACAGGACGGAGAGATTTCTTTGGAGGAAAAGGCAAACGTGTAGGATGACATTTCTACAATGGCCCCTCTCCTCTCCCTGTTCTGACTGACAGTCATAAGAGGCTGAGGTCTAGGGAAAAGAAATTATGTCTTAGAAGGAAGGCTGAAGGCAAGAAAGGGCAAAAACTTGCTGGACCTTGTGCCCACTCCACTGAAAGGAACACTTCTGGGTTCTAGAGCAACTGTCAAGGTCAAACAGAACCGGAAGGAATCTCATCTCACCCACTCAGAGACTGCACACTGAGCTAGTCAGATGCCAAGTGAAGATGAAGGCTGGGGAAGAATTCTCACCTCCAAACCTGTGCAGGGGCACTGAGGGACACCCCTCAGCCCTGCTGGTAAATTTGTCCTGATATTTGTCCTTATTTGGGACATAAAACCTCAGACAAAAGCCTCGGACCCCAACTTCCGGCCTCTGCCAAGCATTTCCCATTAGCTGTCCAGCAATACAAACACAATTGGCTTGTTATGTTTCAATGTTTCACTTTTTGTTTTTTTTTTCTCAAAAATGCTTTAATTAAAAAAAAAGAAAACAAAACCAGCCATGCTAAGCACATTATTGTTCTGTAAAGACACTTTAACAGGACAACCTAAGCATGGAAGTAAAAACTAATTAATAGTGACAGAAATTCTTTCCCCCAGTGGTTGTTTTTCCAGTTCTTAGGGCTGGTGCCACCTGCTGCCTGGGCTGGCCTCTGCAAAACAGAAGATCTCTCAACAGTTTGTTTCAAGTAACATCTGCAGGCTGAGTGAGCAAACTGTGGGTCAGCTCCGAGGTGGGAATTATTTCCTTAAGTAGTGCACTGAACCGCGCTGAATCTCTATTTATTAATGAATTACATTTATGTATATAAGCTTATCATGGTCAGCTGTATTTTTTAAAAATCATGGTGAAATATACAATTTACCATTTTAACTAGCACTCTCTCCTCACCTCTTGGTCTTATTACACTGCACAGGCAGGCTGCTGGCTTCAAACTATTCTCTCATCTCATCTTTCCAAATAGCTGGAGAACAACTATATTATCACTGAGCCCGAATCCCATACGTACCTAAAAGTTCATTCACACTAAATGGTAAAAGGTCTGTTCATTCAGTAAAATCAACCTACTTTGTTGCTTTTTCCAGATCAGCAACCACTTAAAAGTCAGTTCACATGACCTAGAGCAAGGTTAGCTTAAGTGCAGCCTGTGAGCCAATCATGACCCATAAACCAAATTCAGACTGGGTTTTTATTATAAAAAATTAAAAAGGACAATATACTGTGACATGTAAAAATGATATGAAGATTTAAATTTCAATGTCCAAAGAGTTTTATTAAAATACAACAACAAAGTCAGGTATGATGATATTGCCCCAGCCCTTGGGAGGCAGAGGCAGGCAGATCTCTGTGAATTTGAGGCCAGCCTGGTCTATGTAGTGAATAACAACAGCTGGAGACACAGTGAGACTCTGTCTTGGAAAAAACCCAAACCATAAACAAAACCATCAATGCCTATTCATTTTGTCTATGCCGACTTTCGCCTACACGGTCGGAGGTGAGAGGCTGCATCTGTTCCAGTCTGTGGGCCACAAAGCCTAAAGCATTTACTGTCTTGCTTTGGCCTAGAGCAGTGGTTCTCATTCTCAGCTTGTGGGCCTCGACCCCTTTGGGGGTCAGATGACCCTTTCGCAGGGGTCACCTGTGAAAATGCAGATGTTTACACTATGATTCATAACAGTAGCAAAATCACGGTGTGAAGTAGCGATGAAATAATTTTATGGGGGGCTGTCATCACAACATGAGGAACTGCGTTGAAGGGTTGGAGTATTAGCAAGGTTGAGAACCGCTGGTCGACAGCCTCAGGTAGAGTTCCAGGCTCCAAAATTCTAAACTAGGGGCCATCGAGATGACTCAGAAGTTAGAGGTGTTTGTATTAAACTTTATGATCTTAATTTAATCTCTGGGACCAACAGGGTAAAGAGAATTGAGTACCCAAAATACTCTGGTCTCCACATTCACCCCATTAAGCCTCATGGCCAGACTTTCCCAATAAATAAATTCTTTAAAATCTTAGATTCTGATCTAAAGATGGTATACTGTCCACTACCATATACTGCCTACTACCAAAAATTCCCAATATGGATATTATGAAGTTGTAACTCTGTTTAAGTCATTTTGCTTTTGGTCCACCTATGCTAAACTCCAAGTATACTGACAGTTATATTGAGCGCACCAACTTGTATTGGTTAGTACTAAGCCTAAATGCAATACTTTCTTGCTTTGAGGAAAGCCAGGTGATGATGGTGGACCCCTTTAATCCCGGCATACAGGAGGTAGAGGCAGGCAGATTCTGAGTTCAAGGCCAGCCCAGTCTAAAAAAGGGGGGGGAAGGGAACTCACTACATCTTAAAACACTTGATTATTCATCTATGGGGCTAAGAGAATGTACTATAGAGTATGAAGACCTTGCAGGTAACCAAACTCAGGTTTTATAACAACACATATTACTGACTAATCAGACAAATTCCAGACGAGAAGTCAGGAGGACAGTGAGAGGCAAGAGAGGGCTACCACTAACCTCTGCCTTTTCTCTTATCAGTTGTGAAAGAAGAGAAAGCATGACAAAAGAACGGAGAGACTGGAGATCATTTGGGGTTGACTACACACTGTAATTAGAATAACATTGAAGGGGAATGAGCTAACTGTTTTTATAAAGTCAGCATTCAAAAATGCAAACCACCAGTAATTTAAATATTACAAAGTTGTGCAGAATATAAGTATTGGAATAATTTTTTCCATCCACAAAATCTTAGAGAAAATTACAGTATCACAAAATATGAAATGGTAAGTTTGGCATATTCTCAGTGTACAGCTTTTTTTTTTTTTAATTGGAAAGGATTTAACAAACTAGTGGCTAGGTTCTTGATAGGATATGATGCTGAAAACCATGTGGTTTGTTTCTGAAACTGCTTCTGGAACCAGAGGGGAAACATCACAAAGGCACTGATGTAGCAGAATGCTAAGGAACCAGGCTGAAGAAGAGAGCTTGAGTTACTTAGCAAGCGTTTCACAACAGCCATGAATTTGTCCTTACCCGAGACTCCTAAATAAAAGCATACCAACTTTACCCAAGAGCTGTTGCATCTGATCTAGCAAAGCAAAGGTGCCTAACAGATGCTACCTCCCAGCAAGCATGTCCAGGATAGGCTCACAGTGCTTTCCAGAGCTATATTGTGCCCTTTCCAGGAAGGAAAACCAGTCCATTTCCACCCGTACCTCTCTCTCCATAGAGGACATTAAATCCTGAACACACAGATGACAAAGTGGAAGGGGTTACTAGGTTACAGTTATGTTGACACGTCCTGGCTCTAGGAACGTCCCTCCCTTCCTATTCACATACTACAAACAGTAGAAGTGAGCAAATTATAGAAGTCCCATAGAAGGCAGCAATCACCTAGAAACCACTTCTACTGGGTCTCCGGTTTTGTGTGTTGGGAATGAATCCCTCCTTCTGCTGCCCCAAAGCCCAGCTTTGCCTTTTGCCGGGACTCATCCTATAAGAAATTCAGTATTCGCAGGGTAAACCAGGTGTCTAGTCTTTAGTGAACTGGGAAGTAGTATAAAAAGTATTATTCAAATGTTTACAGACTGTACATGGTCGAACACTCTAAGCAAGTTGCGTACAGTGTATCATTTAATGTTCACCAACACTGCGCATGGGAGTGAGTTACCACCATACTTTTTCAGATCGCGTAACAGAGGCTCAAGCAGCTCAAAGTTTGTCTCAAAATCACGCAGAAAATAAATCTAAGCCTTTTCCCTAAATCCAAGCTGGCAAGAAAACAAAGCAACTCTGAGTTTTCTTTCACCAGCAAAACCCTGTCTTCGCAACATCACAATCTGCAACTCAGGGTGGAGACCCCAATGGCAGGTTCACCAATGCCCTATGCTCGGCACTCAACAACCTGCAAAGAAACTGAACTGGGCCAGACAACACCCTCACGCCTGTCCTTCCATTGGGAAAGGATTCTGCGGCAAGGAAGGGCGTGTGGGAACTAAACTTCCATCCCAGCTTCCATCCTGGCCGAGGGCACCACCTCGGGCGGACCGCGCGGTGGACTCGGCCTGGGAAGCAGGACGCCGGACTCGGAGTAGTCTGCGCTCGGTACGGGCGACCTTAGCCGTCACGCACCCCTTCTCTCCCGTAAGTAGTAAGCAGAGTCCGGGAAAGTTCGAAGCCGGCACGCGGGGCAGAGTCCTGGTAACGCGGGACAGGCGCGTCCACGCCGCGTGCCGGGACAGAAGCCGGAGCATCGCGTTCTCCGGGGTCCACGCGCAAGAGAGGGCGAGCGGGGCGTTGGGGGGCCGGGGTCTCACTCACCGGGGCCGGGGCGGGGACCGGGCGCGGGCCGGGCCGCCAGAGTGAGCGCAGCGGCGGAGAGCAGCGCGAGGCGGGCGGCGGGCGGCGCCATGGGCCGTCAGTGCGGGACCCCCGGGCGCGGCCCGGGGCAGAGGGGGCAGCACCGGGAGCCGGGGGCGGCCATGGGAGCAGGACGGAGCTCAGCGTCGCTCCGCCCCCGCCGCCCGGCCCGCCCCGGCCCGCCCCGGCCCGCCCTCCTCAGCATCGTCCCGCCCTCCTCAGTACCGCCCCGCCCTCCTCAGCACTGCCCCGCCCTCCTCAGCACCGCCCCGATTGCCAGCCGCCTGCAAGGCTCCAGAGCCGGGCTGACTGCGCATGCGCGTTCCGCCCGCGGCCTGCCACTCACGCGACGGAGCCGGCCCCCGCCCCGCCCGGCCCCGCCCCCGGGCCGCGAGCTAAGGCCACCCGAGGTGTCGAGTCCGCAGGTGAGGGCGGGACGGGCCCTACCTCTGCGTCCCCACGCTGAGGGTTGTCGGCGCTGACACGGACCGGGCGCCCGGTGACCCCTGTTTCACCCTCACCTAGGTCGTGACCCACGCGCGGCCTCCACTACTGCGGTAGTAACCAGAGCAAACCGCCTTCTCTTGCTAGGCTCGTGGTAGCAGTTAGCCAAAGCGTGTTTTGGAGTCTGCTTGACTCGGTTGGTCACTCGTAAGATCTGTACAAATTTGTACAGGTTTAAAGAAAACGGGGCTCCCTTATGCTAAGTGGTATGTCGACACCATCTGCTCCACAAAGAGATTGTACAAAGTGAGATAATGCACGGAAACCACGCACACACAGTGGGGGCTCAGTAAATGTGGAGTTCTTTCTCCTTGAGTTACCAAAGGGACAGCATACTGAGCCATGTACAGAATCCTATCATATCAGTGTCAAGTAGGGCAACTTATTCTTTTAAAAATATTTATTTACAACGGGGCAGTGGTAGCGCACGCCTTTAATCCCAGTACTCGGGAGGCAGAGGCAGATGGATCTGTGTTGGAGGCCAGTCGGGTTTATAAAGCGAGTTCCAGGACAGCCAGGGCTGTTAAACAGAAACAAACAAACAAAAATATGTATGTACAAATGTATATATACATTTATATATGCATATATGTTTGTATAGTTTTAAAACATTTCTGTGTATGTGTGTGGGTGCATGTGTAAAGTCAGAGGACCACTTGTGGGAGTTGGTTCTTCTTGCACTGTCGGTTCTGGGAATCGAACTCAGGTCCTCAGGCTTGATGGCAATTGTCATTACCTGCTGAGCCATTGCACCAGTTTTAAATTATTATTATTGTTATTGTTATTATTATTATCATTATTTTGAGTCAGGTTCTTACTATACAGCCCTGACTGGCTTGAAACTATGTAGATTAGGCTGCTCTTGCGCTCACAGAGGTCTTCCTCCCAAGTGCTAGATTAAAGGTGTGTGTCCCCACTCCCAGTTAAATTATGTTTAATTAGTATAAAATGGGTGATACATTATATATATGTATTTGCATATATCTGTATCTGTATATATGTACATCTATATACAAATACAAAATGCAATATATATTTTGCTCAAATACAAAATTTTACATATTATCAACCATCAATGTATTTTGCTCAACCATCAGCAAAATAGGAACCATAAAAAACTTCACGGTTCAAAGCCATGGAAGCAACTAAAGTGCCCAACTCGATGGGGCAAGCGCTGTGTCTCTTAGGGGAGACTTGGGTCTCCCGAGGTTTAAATTCTTGGTCTCCGCAAGGCAGCCCCCCCCCCCCGCCCCCAGCATCTCGAGTCTCCTTACTCCTCTTCACACCCCCAGGCAGCGGGGATTTTCCGATTGCTCTCGCCTAAAACGCCTTGGCGACGCCCGGCGGGACAGGTCCGGGCTGTGCGCCGGAGCTTTCAAGTCCTTGGTCCGGGGCTGGCAAGTGCAGGCCTGCACCAGGCTTGGCTGCGGTGGTAACATCTGCCCTCCTGTTCCTACTCGCTGTGCCCCGAGCAGGGCTGGGCGGTCCTAGCCCCGCGGGATACCCTGGCCTGCCTGGGGTACACCCACCCCTGCGCCCCTCGCCCTCTCACTGGGCCGGTGTTCTCCCCAGCCTTCCCACACTCCGGAGGCAGCTCCCAGAGCTGGGCCCCAAGGGCGTTACGCAGCTACCTCCCAGGAGGCGCCTGCCTTTCGGTCCCTCTCCACCCACACGACCCAGAGCTGTGGCAAGAAGAATCTTGTTCAATCGTTTGCTTTCCCTGTCTTTCCTGAATTCAAAAACCCTAGGTGTTTCTGAGTGGACGCCCCCACCGCCCAGTGGACACGCCCTCTACTTGCTAGTGAGAACGCAGCCTCCATGTTCCACACGTGGGACTGTTGTATATATATATATTTTTTTTTTCTTTTCTTTTTTCTTCTTTTTTCACTATGGGCCTAACATGACCCGTGAACATCGGACATTACGGAGCAGAGAGCTTCGGCCCATTGCAACAAGGAAAGAGCAATAAGATTATGGCTAAGTCTGTAACAATAAAGGGGCTGCCCCAGGTGCTTGTGATATCGGGAGACGCCGCTGAAGGTAGCGCTTAGGGCCATAGGACTTTTTTTTTTTTTTTTTTTTTTTTGGTTTTTCGACACAGGGTTTCTCTGTGTAGCCCTGGCTGGCCATAGGACTTTTTGGTGATGCGCCTGCTTTTGAGTCATCCCAGCTCCTGTAGTGAAATGGGATAAATTCATTGGTTACAAAGCTGGGCTCGGGAGGAGTCTTCCTTGTCTGCTGTGGGAGTTAAATTTAGGGTGAATGGGTGTTTGTTCATGCCTCCTCAGAAAAAGTAACCCAACACCAGCCCACAAGCTCCTCCAGCAAGACCTGCGACCTCTACACCCTACACTTGGCTTTCCCCCTCAAAAGCAGCATTACCTTCAAAGACAACCAAAACCAACAGCTAACATTGGCGCAGACACTAGTAGGGTGAGCCTTCCTCCATCCACTCCGCGAACAGACACATGAGATGGGGATATAACTCAGTAGAGTGTTTACTTAGTATGCACAAAGACCTGAGCTCTGCTCCCCACATCAAATAAACAAGGTGGGTGGCACACACATGCCTGCCATCTCAGCATTGGGAGGTAGAAGCAGGAGAATCAAGAGAGTTCAAGGTCACCCTCAACTACACAAGTACAAAGCCAGCCTGGACTACGTGACACTGTCTCAGAACAAAGACAGAAACATGAGAAGTGCTGAGGACATAGCCATCAACAGGATAGCCCAGATTTGGGGGGTGTGTGTTTGAGGGTATTTCAGACACCCAGAATGCTACAGAGACACCAATAAGAAGCTTCTCTGCGCATGTGTGGCTGGCACTCTAGTGAACCACATCTCCCCACCCCTATCACTAGATAGTTGTTGACGGCAGGCCAGCTCACTTCTGTCACACTTGGGACTGGGAATGTGGTACTCTAGGAGAGACTTGCCTAGGGTAAGTGAGTCCTTGGGGTCCATCCAAAACATGGCAACAGTCAATCAGGATGCTGGAGAGAAGTAGAACACAATTCGCCTGCAATTTAACTTGCCTACAGTTTAACAGACTTTTTGTTTTGTTTTGTTTTGTTTTTTCAAGACAGGATTTTTCTGTGTATCCCTGGAGGTCCTGGAACTTGCTCTGACCTTGAACCCAAAGATCTGCTTGCCTCTTTGTCCTGAGTGCTAGGATTAAAAGGTGTGCACCACCACACCTGGCTACTAGATTCTTTCTATATCTCCTTTGGGTGTCAGAGGAGAAAATAGAAGGGGGCACACAGGAGATCCAAAACAAGACCATTTGGGCCAACTCAGGACATCCAGGTTTCCTAAGAGCTTGAGATGCCTGTGCCTCCTCTTCCCTTATATAGAAAGTTGCCCCCGCAGAACTGGCAGTGGACTCTCCAACCTTGGTGCAATCAGAATAAGCTCTACAGTTTGTATGGCTGCATAGGAAATGAAAATACAGAGTCCTAGCTGGGCATGGTGGCATATACCTCTAGTCCCAGCACTCAGGAGGCAGGTGGTGTCTGTGAGCCTGAGGCCAGCTTGGTCTATAGAAGGAGTTCCAGGGCTACACAGAGAAACCCTGTCTCTAAAAACTATACCCTCCCCCAACACACACACACAAAATACAGGGTCCTGTGCCCATCTCAAAGAAAACAGAAGAGTTTTAAGATGTTGACAGCGGAGCATTAAAAGGTGGCGTGGCTTGTCTAAGCACTCCGATCTTTTTTACTACATAGGTGGCACACTCATGAAAGTGACCCTGTGTATAACTCAGCCTGTGAGCTCCTGCCTATTGGGCTGCCTTGAGAAAGAAGCATCCCTCTGGCCTTTCCCACCCCCACCTTCTCTCTGAAGCTAAAAGCCCAGCACAGGTGATGGAAACATCGTCCTGGAGGCTAAAAATACAGCTGAGTGTCTAGGTCATAGTGCTTAAGGGCTCAAGGTCTTCTGCTCAGTTATGTGGCGTTGGGCTCCAACCCCAGATGCTCATTTCGATGCTTTGCATGCCTGGGGAGTTTCGGAGACTTATTTCATGGAAAGAATGAGGATATTCATGGCAGCACCTTGCCTTCAGGAAGATGCTGGTGTTTGAGTCCATCCGCCTGATTACACTCTGCAGGCAGGTTCTTTTCCTCCTCCTGGGGAACCTGCCTAAGCTGTGGCGTTTGGTCAGTCTAGGGTTTAAAATACTGATCGGAATGAAGTCTGTTCTGAAGGCTGTCGCATTGCAGATAAACACAACACAAAGGTGTCTGACCCCAAACACCTAGAGCTTTTAATCGCAAGGCATGGTGGTGCACACGGCTAGCCCCAGCACTCTGTAGGCAGAGGTTCTCCGTGAGAAGCCAGCCTGTCCTAACATAGAGAGTTCCGTGCTGTCAAGGGCTACACAAGAGACACCACCTTAAGGAAGAACTCCTAGGTACTTTGCAGTACTTCTGATCACACGATCATATTTCACAGAGCCTCTCCAAGCCTTCTGAAGGAGGTTCCGAGGACCAATTTGAAGGCTCAGCAGAGAAAGGTACATGCCACCAAGCCTAGTGATTTGTTTTTGATCACTGGGGCTCACATGGCAGAAAGAGAGAACTGGCTGCTGCACACTGTCCTCTGACCCCCACATTCAAGCCTTCATACCCATGGGCACGCACATACCCTGAAAGACACATTAGATGGACAACGTAGTGTTAAACACACACACATACACGAAAGAGACTGAGAATACAGGTCCGTCAGTGGACTGCTTGTCCTACAGCTGAAGTTGTGGGTTCCATGTCCAGCACACACCTGCAATCCCAGTACTTGGGAAGTAGAACAAGGTAGCCAGCCTGGGATACAAAGCCCTGTCTCACCTGAACTTTGCCTGCCTGCCTGTCTGTCTGTCTGTCTCTGGATTAAGCACATGCCTTCTACCACTGAGCTACATGTACCAATTCTCAGCATTTCAAACAAATATCAGATCATTCCATTTTTCTCTGGACTTAGGCTTGGCTCAGCACTGAGTTGTTTACTGATCCTAGTTCAGGAATAGGATCTCAGTGATAGGAAATTTAAGAGTCAGGAATTCACTGTTTTGATGGAGTAAGGGAAAAGAAAGAGTCTGGTCCTGGGTGCGAAGAGTGATCTGTGGGTACATTTGGGTGAAAATAAGGAAATGCAGTCATGTTGAATTTAAAGTCAGGAGGCCAGTGGCTCCGGGGCAGACAGGAAGAACATCAGTTACCATCTCAGGCCCAAGGCCTGTGATTGGTGAGTGCTGAGTGCATGTGGTCTAAGCCACTGCGGCACAGGTCGGGACTCTCCACACTCTCTCCAAAGGGTCTCTGTCCTTTGCACGATGAACCTCAGCTGTGTCCTCATATGGGCGAGGGAGTCTGCAGCTTGTACGCCAAATAAAAACCACCGAAGAGATGGAGAAATGCCACTGTGGCTTGAAGGGTGGCACCATCACCGGAGAAGACAAGGATTCATAAAAGCAGGTGCACTATCTTCTTGATTAGCTGATCTTCCAGAAAGAAAATAAGAACCGAGAAAAACTACAGAGAAGAAAGCAAGATTACAGGAGCTAAAAATACTAGGAAGAAAGCTTGGCTGAGCATCAGAGAAGGACAGATGTGTTTCCAAATAGAAGCATGAGCTCGCAGATGTCAGGGAGCTCAGCCCCAAACGTGGGAAGCAAGGGCTATTGACTGAGCTCAGCAGAATACCATAAAAAATGCTTCAGAGAGCAAGGCACACACGACAAAGCAATGTGGACATCCTCTTCCCTCAACCTCAGCCTCTCCCAGCAAGCACTGGCTACTCTAACTCTGCTTAGATTCCAGTAGATCAAAGCAGGTGTTTCCAGGGTGGTGTTGGCGTGAAATTGATCTCACTACCCAGGTCAAATGACAGTAAAGACCAAAACCCTCACTAGTCTTCAGGAACCTACACCAAGTACTATTTGAAACCTGACTTCATGATTCTACAACCTCTGAGGCAAGCATCTCTGAAGAGCCTAACTACTTTCCTCATGGAATCTACAGGGGCCCAGGCCCATCTAACAAAACAAAGAATTTTCAAGAAATGCAGCATTTCAGAAAGTTCTACAACTGAGTATTCAGTGAAAATGAATCAGGAAAGGAGATCTTATGGAGATGGGGGTAGAGCTTAGTGGTGGAGCACTTACCTAGCATGTGAGAGTCAGAGAGGGAGGGAGGGGGAAAAGGAGGGAGAGACAGAGAGAGAGAGAGAGAGAGAGAGAGAGAGAGAAAGAGAGAGAGAGAGATGAGATGATGCTTTGATATCCAACCTGCATCAGAAGGTTTTTTTTACCTTAACGGGTCCATTGTTTGGCTGTAGAAGCCAAATTGATTGATATAAAAACCTGAGACATCTCAATAGCCCTATCATATACTTGAAAATTTACTTTATTATTGTTTATATATTTACGTATGTATATATGTATACGTGTGTGGTGTGTACCGTGACACACATGTAGAGATCAGAGGACAACTTTGTGGGGCTGACACTCTTCTACTTTTATAGGTTCTGGCAGTTGAACTCAGGACACCAGCACTGCACTGCCAGGCGGGCAGCAAGCATCTTTATTCACGGAACCATCCTGCTGACCCTTATATATTTTCCATTTTAAAGGATTTGAAGCTAGGTGTGGTGTCACAAGCCTTTAATCCCAGCACTTGGGGGTTATGAATTTTTGAGGCCAGCCTGGTCTACAGGAGTAAGTTCCAGGGCAGCTAAGGCAATTTTTTAAAAAAAGGATTTGTTTATATATTTATGTCACGTGTGTGTGGTACCAATGGAGGCCAGAGAAAGGGTTAGATTCCACAGAGTTACAAGTGTTTGTGAGTTGCTGGGAACTGAACTCGGGTCCTCTGGAAGAGCAGGAAGTGCTCTTAACTGCTGAGCTCTCTGAACCCTCTTGCTAGGGACTCAATTCAATCTGGATCACCTGAAGACAAAATGCCATACCTCTTGCTTGAGATTCCCAGTGCAAGAATATTCCATATTTGGCACCAATTACAGAGGCAGTGCTGGCCGGAACTCACTCTGCATCATCCCCCTTCATTCTCATGGCAATCATTTTGGAGGCGCTGTTGGCTGTCCCTGTCTCAGGGAGGAGAGCATTCCAATCCAGAGATACAAATCTGCTTGCCTGCTGAGTGATGGATCTGGGATACCAACTTAGGTAGAACAATCCCTGAGCCCAGAGGAAGTCTTGTGACAAGAAGGGACTAGACCGCCGGGCATTGGTGGCACACGCCTTTAATCCCAGCACTTGGAAGGCAGAGGCAGGTGGATTTCTGAGTTCAAGGCCAGCCTGGTTTACAGAGTGAGTTCCAGGACAGCCAGGGCTACACAGAGAAACCCTGTCTCGAAAACCAAACAAAAACAAAAACAAAAAAAAAAGAAAGGACTAGACCTGGGCCCAGGGATGGTGGGGAGATGGACCAGCTAGGGAAGAAGCAGAGTCACTGTGACAACTGTGAACGGCCCAGTGCAATGTGGACTTTGGCTGGATCCACTAGCCACAGGGACTGGGGTATTGTTCTTGAGCAATGTGTGCCTCGGTTTCTTCATTTGTAAACTAAGGGTGGTACCAGTACCCACACCCATGTGACTGTGGGCAGCATTTCGTGATAGGAGCTTAAATAGCATCTGGTCTTCAGTAACTCTTCAATAAATACGATTTTTTTTTTTTTTTTTTTTTGATGCAGGAGAAATAGCACAAGCGCAGTTACTAAGGGTTGGGTTAAGAAGAATGGGTAGGGGCTGGAGAGATGGCTCAGCGGTTAAGAGCACTGACTGCTCTTCCAGAGGTCCTGAGTTCAATTCCCAGCAACCACATGGTAGCTCACAGCCATCTGCAATGGGGTCCGATGCACTCTTCTGGTGTATGTCTGAAGACAGCTACAGTGTACTCATATAAATAAAAATAAATTAAAAAAAAAAAGAGTGGGTGGGTGTCTTAGTCAGGGTTGCTATTCCTGTGCAAACATCATGACCAAGATGCAAGTTAGAGGAAAGGGTTTATTGAGCTTACACTTCCATGCTGCTGTTCATCACCAAAGGAAGTCAGGACTGGAACTCAAGCAGGTCAAGGAGCAGGAGCTGATGCAGAGGCCATGGAGGGATGTTTCTTACTGCTTGCTTGCTTGCTTCTCCTGGCTTGGCTTGCTCAGCTGGCTTTCTTATAGAACCCAAGACTACCAGCCCACAGATGGTACCACTCACAAGGGGCCCTCCCCCCTTGATCACTAATTGAGAAAATGCCTTACACCTGGATCTCATGGAGGCATTTTCTCAACTGAAGCTCCGTTCTCTGTGATAACTCCAGCTTGTGTCAAGTTGACACACAAAACTAGCCAGTACAGTGGGTGTACCTTTAGGGTGCAGCCAACTAAAGTGAGCTGTGGAGAACAGAGGGAAGGAACTGAATCAGATCTGAAGAGTGCAGGGCTGGAGCAATGGCCCCACACTTGAGAGTACCTGCTGCTCTAAGGAACCAGAGTTTGGATCCCAGCACCCACATGGTGGCTCACAGCTGCCTGTAAGTAACTCTAGTTCCAAGAGATCTGGTGCCTTCCTCTTGCCTTCATAGCGACTTGTGCATGCATGCATATGCACACAAATAATTTAAAATAAACACTGTTAAAATGTGAATAGTGGGGCTGGGGATAGAGGTCTGGGATAGGGTGCTTCTCTAGCATGCTTGAGACCTAATGTTCAAATGCCTGGCATGAAGGGGTGGGGGAGATTGTTTTAAGAGACATCCGTGTGAATGGCTGTGTGCCAGAAGGGTCAGTGTTCCCCAGAAACCATGTTGTGTCTTTCCATCATTAAATGACAAAGCTAACAGAGTAAATATGGCAGGCAAGTGTCTGGATGAGAGAATCAAACTGAAGATGGGGAAGGATGCAGACCTGGTGGCACATGCCTGCGAGCAATCCCAGCACGCAGGAGGCTGAGGCAGGAGGACCATGTGATCCAGGACACAGTCTAGGTGGCATTATATAAGGCAGACTGTGGGAGAAGGGAGGGAAGCTGGGGAAGGGAAGGAAAACAGAGCGACTCTCCCTATGGCTTCCTGGTCTCCACCAAGCAGAGTCAAATGCAGTGACTGTCCGGTGACCTACAAGCATGGTGCCATCTCTCCAGGATTCACTGGTTTGGAAGGATGTTTTCTTGTCTGGTTTTAGGTATTTGCAAACCCTTCCCAAAGACAAACCTTTTCCAATGTCCTGCTATAAAACTGACCCTGTCTCTTGGGAGGTAAAACCAGACTTTGCTGCTGAATAGGTGTCATTGTCTTCCCAAGTGTCTGTGGGCACAGATGCCATGGGCCTGGGGGTGGCTCTACCACGGGGCAGCCTGTGTTGTGGTCGGCCTGCCAGCTTTGATTCACTCCAGGGACAGCAGTTGAAATTTCAAACAGGCAACACATGGTGATTCCAGGAGTCCCTGCCAGACACATACTTTGTTTTTCCATCGTTTCACCCTCCTCCCACTCTGCAAGGAGCCTCCTTTGGCATTCTGTATATGAAAAAAATCAAAACCACCAACAGGACCTGCACCTGATAAGGAGTGAGGCATTGCCCAAGAGTTCCCAGGAAGAGGCGGTCTTTGTTCTCATTTCCAGGCCTTTATAGTGCTAACAGCTCTAATTACTGCATTTGCCATGGGATGTAAAATAAAACCGCATTCCAGAAACCATGTCATCTCCTTGGGCAAGAGACACAGGGAGAGGTGCTCAGGGCTGCAGGAACGTGTTCTTTCATTTCTGGTCCCCTAACCTTGGCAGCTATTTGGATAAATTAACAGTACCCTCTTTATGTGCACGGAGAAGGGCACGTTTGCACACACAAGGGGACTGTACCCACACAACCTGGTCTGCATGTCTGGTGGCATTTTATGCAAAGTGTGTTTCCTAGGGACACTAGGATCTTTCCCCGAGCCTTTTAGGGAAAACGAAGACTCCAGACATTTTGGAGCTTCTTCTAAAAATCATTTGACCATAAAATCTGATGATGTAATACCTGCCCACACCCACTTGACAAACCAAAGTGACATCAGAAATCCTGAAGTGAATAGCTCAAAACTCCCTTCATTGCCACCCAGAATCTAAACAGACAGCAATTTGCTCCAGATGAGAAAGGCAGGTGACTAGACTAGACATATGAAAGCAAACAATACATACCACGCAGACATGGGGGGAGAGGAGAAAAAGAAAAATACACATTTCTTCCCCCTACTAAGGTAGCTAAAATAAAAATTAAGGCAACCAAAACATGGCAATTTTATTTAAAAAATATTTATTATGTGTATGTGTATGAGCCTGATATGTGTTGATTATTAAGGCCACTTAAGAGGCAGGAAAAGCTGTCACTGCCACGGACTCCCTTGGTAACCTTTTAAACCTGCAAGGCAGGAAAGTGTCCAGGCACTGGCCTGAAGAGCCCCAGCAGCCAAGCCCCTCTCCCAGACTTCCCTAACTCATAACTATGTTTCCAGCCTCTGTATCTGTCACAAAAGTCATCCCTAGCCCCTCACCAGGTTATGCTAATTTTAGGTTAAAAACTCTGAACAAAAGCCACCAATCTCTGAATAGGAAAACCCACCAATCCCTGAGCCTGAAAACACACCAATCCCTGAACAGGAAAGCTCACCAATCCCCAAGCTCCCCTAAGCTCAGGACTTGAAATCCCACCAATCCTTGTCCTGAAAATCTTCACACACACACACACACACACACACACACACACACACACACACACACACACACACACACACACACACACACCCCAGAACCCCTATAAAAGCACTGTGCTTTGTCCACTTGTCTGCTCCCTCTCAGGAGGCAGCCACTCCTGGGTTTATTCCTCCACACCCTAGACCCTTCAATAAATCTCTTTCACGAGATTTACTGTCTGATGTGACTCTCATCAGAAGAAGCCAAGAAGCAATGGAAAGAAGGGAAGCGAAGTAGAGCGGGGCTAAAGCTTCTGAGCTCCTCAGCTGAGCTAGGGACCCCTCCCTTGGAAACTACACTGCCTCTGCTGAGGAGGCTTCCTCTCAGAGCTGTGTGGTTCCTGGGCTCCTATGTCTCAGGATGCCCTTCCCTTAGGACACCTCAGAGCTGTGTGGTTGCTGGACTTCCGAGTCCCAGGACACCTTCCCATCCAAGCAGAAAGGCCGATAACATGTGTACTGTATCACCTATGTGCAAGAGCCCAAAGAGGTCAGAAAAAGGTGTTGGATCCTCTGGAATAGTAGACAGCTCTCAACTGCTGAGCTCTCTCTTCCCTGACTTCATTTTTATACAGGTAACATTTCTTTAAAAAGCCAGGTCTTCTAGTGTGATTAAATCTATCCAAATTGTTCCCAGTCCCAGGAAGTATGCTTTGTAATTTATGGACTCCAGAGTGTTATTTCCCTATTGAGTGGCTTTTCCTGGCTCTTGCTATCAGGTTAGAAGGTATATTCACAGTCCAGCAGGACTTACCTGCTGTCATTTGTGTTTGAACGTGCAGCTGTGACTGTAGCTTATATAGAAGTCTTGCAGGATGGTCCCATTTCTTTCCTGCCTGCCGTGGATTCATCTTTCCAGTAGGCAAACTGCCTTAGGTTCCTACTGAGCTCTTCCTGACTCCAGCTTCCTGCCCCAGCATGCTGTTAAGAACCAAAATATCATGACCTTTAAAACTTCACATCTTTCTCTTACTTGGTATAAAAAAAAAGTCTAGCTGAGCAGGAAGCACGACCCCAGCAAGATTTCTAAACTCTGGGGCAAAGGAATAACACAGGAAATGATGTTAGAGCTTAGTCTCTTAACATAACTCTAGTTTCTTCATGGGAACTGCTCTTTAACAAGAACAAAAAATCATTTCCCCTTTTTATTCCTAACACCCAATCAATGTGAGACAGGGACCCAGCATCTCTACCTATGGACTCCAATAATCCATCTCATTGAATACCAGGGTACAGGACTGTTATGTGGTCCCACCAACATCTGTGCAGTCAGAATGGGTGCAATGCAGACTAGCACCCAGCACCAGGTACCACCTTACCACTGGGAAGTGGTAAAGAGCCAATTAACTGCCAATTCATTCTCTCTGGCCAAGGTCGTGGTCAGAGGCAATAGAAGGGTAAATGCTATTGGTGTGCCTTCCAAGCTCAGAGAAGCAAAATCCTTGAAGGGACTGAAACCCAGTGACAGCATGATGTTGAAAGGCACCAAGAGACACAAGAAATACCAAGAGCAAGTGGCCACTAGGCCAGCTGCTGGGCACTCCAGAGCACAGGTATGCAGGTGGCATCAGAGAGGTAACCATCCACCAGCAGTGGTAAGACGGCTGGGAGGAAGAAAAAGCCAAAAGCAGAGATTTCACTACCAGGTGATGAAAATCCGTGAGTTGAAGACAGGATTGGGGTAGAAGAGTCTCAGGGATAGAGGGATGGGACACCAGATACACAGTTAGGAGATTCAGGGTTCATTCTATGCTTAGTTCTGTAGGATGACTTCATAAGACACAAATGGAGGTCGACAATGAGGGAGAACGAAGAGAAAGGTGGGTAGTGTATGCTTACGTATACACAGCTGATGGACCTATAGCCCGTGAGCTTGCACTCACAGAACTTGGCAGCCAGAGGCCTGACCTGACGAGTCCAGTTCTGTCACTTTATGGTGGCCAGCAGAACTCAGAGTATGTCTTAGAGACTGGCTGTCAGGGTCCAAGTCTCAAGTGTGTGTCTTGATTTTATCATATAGATGATACTGGCCCTACTCGAACAAGGTTCCATGAAGAATAAATGAATGAATACATGCAAAGGTCTTTTGGATGGGTTGTCAGAGAATAAATAGGAGCTTACTTAGTATGTAATAGATGTCAGCTGTAGTTATGAAGTTCCTAAGCTTTGTGGCCTTGGGCAAACCAATTCCAACGTCTCCACCTTTAAATCCACCTCTGCTGACTCTACAGGGTTCTAGGGAATACTCGGTGACATATGCAAAGGTATTCAGTAATGAGACTCTGCTAGGCAAATGGTGGTGGTTGCAGTGAAGACTCAGACACAAATCCCAGATAATTATTCTGAGTTCCCTTCTCAAGTTTTAACTTTGACATCTCTGCTTTCTTCTTGGCCTGAGTAAAGAAAAGTTCAAAGGAGAAAAAGTAACAGCCAAGATCTTAAGGCCAGATATGCCAAACACGCAGCCACTACCCAAGTGTTGTCCAGGGACAGTGGGATGACAGCCTGGAAGGGCCAGGCACTGCTTCCTGAAACCCAAGAGGAACAGCAGTTGGAGGCCGTGCCAACCATCCATGGCATCCTCACTGAGAGTTACCAGGCTCTGTACCACAGTGGTAGAGTCCATGCTGTAAGATCCTTCTGGAAGCCCCAAGAGGTACAGCTCAGAGCTAGGCAAGGCCACTAAACAAAGGCTCTGGGAAGTTTTACAGTCAGCTGCCACCAGGAGTGCACAGAGGGGCCTGAAGCTGGAAGGGAATATGGCTGACGTCACTGAGGGATGGCCCAAGCTAGGATTAAAAAATAGGAACTCGTAGACTGGAGTCTCCTCTGCAGTCTGTCTGAAAAATAAGCTGTACCTTTCACCTAATCTCAGAATGCTTTACAAACTAGTGACTACCTTCCCAGGGAAAAGAGACAAAGTCCCGGTCTCTTTTTTTTTTTTTTAGGGAGATGGGGTTGGGGGGAGACAGGATCTCTCCACATAGATCTGGCTGTCCTAGAACTATCTAGAGCAAGCTGACCTTGAACTCAGGGATCCACCGGCCTTTGCCTCCCAAGCACTAGAATTAAAGGAGTCACCATGCCCAGCTGGTTTTCTGGGGATGGCATAGGGCAGGGGAAGGGAAGTGTGGGGATGGAACCTAGAGCCTTGACTGCTGGCAGGTGCCCAGGCTTTAGCACACCTTTTACTTTTTTGAGACAGGGTTTCATTACGTTGCACAGGCTAGCTTTGGATGCACTCTGTAGTCTAGGATGGCCTGAAAGTTGTGGTCTCCCTGCTTCAGGTTCCTGCCACACACTGTTATTCAAGGACAGAACCCACAGATTCCAGCCAATACTCTGATGACTGGAAATACCCCATACCTTGGAATGTGTTAATAGAAGTAGAAGGGCACAGGCATCTGAGTAAGATGGAACTCAGAGCACTGGCCCAGGTAAAGCAGCAGGCTCTAGGCTTCAGGAGCCACAGCAATGACCACATGTAACACATACTTGATAAAATTGTATTTTTTTTTTTTTTACAGTCATTTGTACAATTTGTTACAAAACCATAGAAGACTACAACTTGCTTTAAATCATTTTTGGTCTGCAAATATGTAAAATCTGTGTGCAATTATCATGTATTTACAGGGCCTTGTTAGTCATTTTCAATGATTATTTCAACAATGTCACACTCTCAACATAAGACATGGCTTAAGATAAATATATTAGTAAATAAATATTCTGAGAACATATTTCCATAAATGAAATGTGCTGCTATACATATACAGAATATACATAAGTTGTTTTCTAGCTTTTAAAACAGTTTTTAAAATGGTAATGTTGAAAAAGAGCCCTTAGACCATTTTATCACAAAAAAATCTTTACAAAATATTAAGTGCTATGGGAGAAATAAAAAAAAAAAATTAAAATAGTGTCGTTAGACCAACACAATACAGAAAGTTTATGTAAGGGATAGAAAAAGGCAGGTCAGTTAAAATATGATACGTTCAAATTCTTTTCACAGACCACATTTTAAAAGCATCAGTCCTGTGTGCACTTTTGAGATGAGAAGCACATAGGGAAGGGCTTAAACCACAGGACCAAAGACAGAGCCTAATAAAATGGTCTGGGCCTGGAGAGAGGGGATGGATGGCCAGCTTCCGGAGCCTCGACCACAGGAGCTGTGACCACAGAGGCACCTCATGGTACACAATGACTAAACTCCCATTTTCATCTGATTCTAGATTTTGAGTTGACATGGCTGTTTTACACCCAGGGCTGGTATCAAGCCCACACTTGCTATCACCCACTCAGATGTTACAGAGGTTCCCAGGGGAGAGTGAGTGGGGTGCTCCTTGTCCACGGTTGTACAATTCCCACACACTACTGACATTCCTCTTCCACCTTCCCCTCCCCAAGAGGGTGCAGACAGTACTGGGAGTCTCGGAACCTCAAAGACATTATTTCTTTTGATTTAAATGGTGACATAAGATAGAAGGTTTTATTCTGGTCTGATGTGGCAACACAAAGATGGTAATTGTTTCTAAATCTTCCTTTTGTTTTTACTAGCCCCAAACTACAACAATTACAAGTGCCTGTCACCCACCGATAGCATTTTTTCAAGAGCAAGTTGGACTTGTTTATTGACTCTGTCTAGTGGCATTCCAATTCTCTACTCATCTATGAGTACTGAGAAGTGGTTTTCTAGCCAGGCAGGATAAAGGCAAGTCTTTCTGGGGTCTGTTTCAGCCAATGGAGAAATATGCATATATAGACACTAAAAACAAAAAAAGCAAAACCAGAAACAAACATCTCACCAATGAGATGCTGTGCTTTGCAGTCCATGTTAAAAGCTGTGCCCCCTCCCCCTGCACCGTCAGGCAAGCTTCATGTTAAAAGCTGTGCCCCCATCCCCCTGCACCGTAAGGCAAGCTTCTGTTCTTAGCAGCTGCTACTCCTGGCCCCAGAAATAAAGGCAGCCCCGATCACATGTCAACAGTTTGGGACCTTCGCACACCCCCAGCAACAGGTGCACTGGGCATAGCCCAGGGAAGGAGCTGCAAGGGACAGAGCTGGGCAGAACAAATTTTACCATGGCCACTTCCTAAAGGGCAAATAGCTGGATCGTCTGATGTGGGACTTCTTTTGTTAGATTCTGGATAGAAATAAGTAAATGTCCTTATTCTAGGCTGGGGTTTTAAAGAACAAAGTATTCTGATCATTGGAAAATGTGCAGTCTGGATGCTGGGATGACTTCCTGGGAGCCTGACTGGAAGAAGAGTCATTTCTGTCTCTGGCAACCCAGGTGGTCCCCATTCCATAACTGAGCTTTCAGGCCCACTGGGCCAAACTCTTCCTGATGGCAAAAGACATCTGCTAAATGAATGACTTAAAAGTGACCAGAAGAGCTAGCAAACACAGGGCCAAGCCGATTAGTTTCCTCTAAGGAAAAGAAAATGCTTTTAAGAACAAGGACTATTTTGAATAAAAAGGATTACAATCCCTGAAGCGATTTTAAATAGATTCTCTCTCCCTTTTAAAAATAAACAAAACATTTTAAAAACAATAACAACAAAAACAACCAAAAGTGGTTTGGGTTTAAAAAATTCTCCCCCTTAAAAAAAAGAGGCTGGAAAAAATATACAAAAGCCTACCCTTTGGGTCTGAACTATCTGATAGTCTGTCTCGTGGAGAATCAGTACATAATAGTGCATCAGGCAGACAGGCTAGCAGACATCTGCTGGTGGGGCGAGCCACTGCAGCCACCAGGCAGAGGCCTGTTTCTGGGGATGGGAGATTGATTCAATTGGAGCTTTAGTACACTCCCGTGGTTCAAGCATGTGTCCCCCAGGAAGGCAACCTAAGGGGGCAACAGCTGAGGGGTGGGGCTGCCCCAGAGCCATGGGCACAGGTGTGCCCCAGCATACCTCAAGGGGCAGTGCACTGCTACTGAGAGGAGAGCTTGTCCCTCTAGTCCCACAGGACACCAGGGTCACAAAGCAACATTCCTCCTGGGTGTCCACCCTGCACACCCCATTTAAATCACCCCTGCAATTGATGGCATGAAGCCCAAATGATTTTACAGAAGACTCCAAGGCCAGACAAAGTGAGAGCATCTCTTCCCTTGCCCAGTGGTCAGAGTGCAGGAGAGAGACCCTAGTAACAGGGCTGGTCACAGTCACAGCCTCTGCTGGGATAAAGACTGCGATCTCTGTTCTTATTTGGGATGATGAACTAAAGGAACAGAAGAGAATGGGCAGAACTGTCCCAAGTCCACTGGGCCTAGGCAATAATTGTTTGACACTGCCCCCACTTCCCTCCTGTTCCATTGCTGCCCACAGGTGTGGGCAGGAGAGGTGTGGCTTCCCAGAAGCCCTGAAGTTCGGATTTGCCTCAAAAAAGGGAAAAGGGACGAGGCAGCTTTGTATTGTTCCTTGGAGTTTGTACCCATATCATCTAGCTTTTTACTTCAAGTTTCTGGTTCATTTTCAATAAGGCAGGTGTAACCCTGAGCTTTTCAAAGGCCTGAGGTCCCTCCAGGAGACAACAGTACCGACACATGATGTGGTTCATTTAATGCAGCAGTGATTTTTTTTTCTTTTTCAACAGAAGTTGGTAGTTAGGGTTCTTTAAAATATATATTTAAATAACTTTTTACATTTACATATAATATCTTAGAAAAAAAGCAGAGAACTCATTCCCACACACCTCAGAAACCCAAGCACACATTACAAAACAGAACAACACATTATTAAAGAGGCAAAGGACTCAAGAGAGTTTGTCTGTTGGTTTGTTAATGGGGAAGGGATGCCACAGGTGGCTCACATTTTGGGTTGAGGAGGGCTCTCTTTATTACCATTTTTGTGTTTGTCAAAGCTAAAATATATATATGTGTGTGTATATATATAGTAGTTTTGAAGGAGGCCAGACTTTGAAGTCTCCATACAGTTCACGATTTCTACATAAGAGTTCCTTCTGAGCTCAAGCTCCCGTACCGATGCCTGGGCCAGATCCTGGTCCTGGGAGAGAGAGGGAGAACAGTCGTCAAGGGTGTGGAGAGAGCCAGCACAGCAGGCTTTGGGCAGTGTGTATCAGCTAAGGTCCTTGAGCAACCCTCTCCTCTGTCTATGGGGCCCTTGGAAGTGATAGTTTACAATGGTGAGTGGACTATGTGTGTGAAAAGGGGGCAGCAATGGCTCCTTTCTTGAGGAGCTCAAGTCTACATTGAGAACAGTTGTCAGGAGTGGGGGGTGAGCAGGTCTCCCTTGATGACTATACTGAGTCTTCTGGAAGCCCTAAGATGTCAATGGAAGCATAGGTAGAAATGAAGTGAAGTGAATTCCCAGGGGCACTGAAAGACCAGGGAAGAGCCCGCACAGATCACACAGATTTTCCCATGAGGCGCCTGCCTGCGGTGCCTTAGGAGCTAACAGAGGGAGTGACCCTGATGGGAAAGGAAGGCTGAGGCTGGAAGGCTCTCAGATGGAGATGGAAATGCACCTGACATGCTGCAGGGACAGGACAGAGGCTGGGTCAAAGGGAGCATCTCCACCGAGAAGACTCCCTATGCCGGGCAGTGATAGTGCACACCTTTAATCCCAGGACTCAGGAGGCAGAAGCAGGGAGATCTCTGAGTGCAAGACCAGCCTGGTCTACACAGAGAAATCCTGTCCAAAACCAAAACAAAACTACACAAAACCAGACATCGTATAAAGGTAACTGAAAGTCATTACAACATTTCTAGTGTAAGGACTGTGACTTGGGCCTCCCAAGTGAGACAGCAAACAATTGCAGTGACCTCTGTCAGGCTTTGCTCACTAACAGGCACAGGGATGGACTAAGGGGAACCACAGGAGATGCAGAATAGTTAATAAAATTGAGATATGCTTTTGGGATATGAAGCATCTGATGGGAGGAGATGCCAACATCATGGATAGAGGGTTTGAGGATGGGTAGGGCTGAGAAGCAACGTTTGAAAGTCATCAGGTACAGAAGCCAAGGGCACAGAGGAAGCCAAACAAAAGGGGCCTGAGACAAGGATCCCTATACAAATACTGCTGTCATCTGTTCTCACCTGAAGCCTCAGCAGCCAGGGCATGGGACTCCTGAGTGTCCTGGGGGGCACTGGAGAGGCTAGCCCTGGAAGCATCTGCCTCCTGTGGAGAACAGCCAGGCTGCACCTCAGCTTGGTAACATGGGGCCTGTTCCTCTTCCCGGGTTGTCCCCAGACTCCAGTGGAGTTGGGGAACGTCCAAGCCCAGTGCCCCACCCCAGGGGCTGTGGCTGTGCATTCCTTGGCAGTCTTGGGGCAAGCCCAAGTCACAGTCTATATCCTCTGGAATAATGGGGATGCGCTGGCTCAGGTCCCGGGGCCCTGCATAACAGCTGGGTGGGGGTTCCTCGGTGAGTGTGTACTGCACACTCACTGAATAGTCCTCAGTGTAGCAGCCACTGCCCCTGCCAGCACTGTGGGCCACCTGCTTCTCTTCATAGAAGCAGCAGGGCAGGCCCTCATATTTCACCCCATCTGTCCTAGGATAATGGTCTGAATGAAGGCCATACAGGCCCTGGGAGCTCCCTAGTTGTGGCTCCCCACTTGGAGGGTTGCAGTCCTCAAGGAGCCGGGGACCCAGGAATAAGCTGCTGCCACCTGCAGCTGTTCCTATCCCAGAGCCCAGGGTGGAGGGCTGGGGCTCGAAGCAGCAAGCACATGATGGTCCCTCTGGGCCCCCTTTCCAGGTCCTCCTGAGGTCCAGGGCGGCCCCAGGAGAAACCTCGAGCCCCACTTCTGAGGTAGAGCTGTTGGGCCCTCTGGGTTCCAGCGAGGAGCTGCTGCTGTAGTTCATCTCCAGGCTGCAGGTAGATAGCTGGTCCCCTGAGGGAGAGGCAGGGCCTAGCCATGGCTCACCCCGCCCAGCACCTTGACTGTGTGCTGCTGGGAGCTCCTCTGGTGGAGGGGAGCCCTCAAGGTGCACAGCAGGCCCCCGGCTACGGTAGATGAAGGGATCGTAGTCACTGCTGAGGGAGCTTCGAAAGGTGGAACAGCTCCCGTACACACCTTGGTTGCTGACTTCTGTGCAGTCCACCACGGAGTCACTGGAAGAGCAGCGGCACTGGCCAGAGCTGTTGCTGCTGCTATCACTGCCAGGACAGTCAGCCAGGTAGCCACTACACACAGAACGGTGCCCATGGTAGCAACTGAAGCTAGATGTGCTGCCACTCTCCACGTGGGCTGGAGGGGCCATATGCACCATTGTGGGGAAGAGCAGGCTGCTGCCACCACTTGGTGGGAAGGCACGGGATTGGCCCCTGGGTGTGACACTGGGTACTGGTTGGCCCTCTTGCTCTGGGTAGCTGAGACCCTGGAAGTAGTAGTGTTGGTACATGGTCTCATACTGGGAGAAGCAAGCTGCCTTGGAGAAGCTGCGGCTGCTGAACTTGGGCCTGCGGAAGGGATGGGCTGGTGAGTAGGCCCGGTGTTCCAGGCTGCAGAGATGAGGGGCCAGAGTGTGGTCCAGGTGCAGGGGTGGGTAGCCACGGACGTAGGTGGGTGTTTGTGGAGAATAGAGGTTCTGCTCCCCATGCCGGTCCATGGTTAGCAGTGTGACAGGGTTGCCATGGGAGTCCATACTTGTCCTGGTAGGGTAGGCTGGGATGGCATTGGTCCTATGCACACGGCCTGGGTAATGTACTGGTAGGGTCACTCTTGGCTGCCGACCACGTGTAAGGTTGCTTGTCTCCACACAAACAGCACCTGGATTTCCCTTTTGTTCTGCAAGAGGGGGAGGAAACAAGGTAATGAGGTAGAGACTGAAGCATCAAGTGGAGCTATGTGCCAGGGAATCTATGCTTGACCCTGCTACACTGTAAGCTGTCTCCAAGTGGAGCTGAGCTGGTAGAGGCTGACCCGTCTCTTTTCCCATTTCCCCACATAGAGTCTACAGAGAGCAAAACAGATACAAAGATGAGAGTGCCTCCCATGCTGCCCTGAAACGATGCCGAGGGTGCGCTACAAACACGCTATTGCATATTCATCGTCCCTGAGTACCTGGAAACAACCCTGTAGTCTAGGCCTGGGCAGTCAGCGTTACTATCATGTTTAAGAGATGGGGCCTTAAGCTTAGGGAGGCCAGGTCAGGATGCTGAGGCTTTTTCTTTTTCTTTTTTCCTCAGACTTGTACCAAAGACTGGCCTCCAACTTGCCCCGAAGCTAATGATGACCTTGAACTTCTGCTTCTACTTCGCAAGTGCGGGTATACAGGGGTACATACCCTGCTAGGATCCTATTTAATTGGAAACTCAAACTTGAACACAAGATGATTTTCTTTTAGAGGCAGGGGACTAAGGGGGCTGTCAAACCTAGGGCCTTGCACACGCTAGGCAGCCAGCCTCCCACCGAGTCACATCACTTACAGCTCAAAGTGAGCCTTAATGCCAGCTTCTGCTTAGAGTTGTGCAACCAACTTCCAAAACCTAAGGCCCATATCTGCAGGTCCAGAAGACCATGCTGTGTTGGTTCAGCTTGCTCATGAGCCTACAGCATGCAGCACGCACTTGTCATACTTTGTAGGGTCAGGGTGTGATAAGGCCTGTAACAATTACCTATGATGTTGTGCCGGCAGTGGGGGCAGGTATGGTGCTGTAGTAGCCATGGATCCACACACTTCCTGTGGAACCGATGGGTACAAGGGATGACTCGAAGCTCCTGCAGAGAGAGAGAGAGAGAGAGAAAGAACACAGCCTGAAGGATGGACCGAAGAGAGGGTGCTTCTGCCTTTATCCTCACACTTGTGCCTCCTTCACTGGAGCCTATGGGGGACAGACAGCCCTGCGCGCTGTGCTAAGGCCCCTGATGTAATATGGATCCTAAGTGTTTCTGGCTCAGCAGCACCAGGGAAGGGAGCCAAGTGGGACCTGGTCTCCTTCCTCCCTCTTTTTGTGTCCTCCTGGATAATTTTATTAGTGATAAAGAGAGAACTGCCAGGCCAGGCAAGCAGTATGACTCATCAGTTGCTCAGAGGAGAATGGAGGAGAGAAGAGAGCCATGCCACTTGAGTTAAGCTGGCCTAGAGTCAGATACACGGAGAAAGAGCAAAGAAGTCTACAGTGTGAGAGAAAGCATGCTTAGAAAAGAGACAGAAGAAAAGGAGAAGGTCCATCTTTCTAAGCAATTCATGGCTGCATATTACAAGAATTACAAGGCTGCATGACTGCCTTAATTTTTACTTTTAATTATGTGTGTGCATGCTTGATGTCTGTGCATGTGAGTGTAGCTGCCTGAGGAGAATAGAAGAGGATGCTGGGAACTGAAGTCAGACCCTCCCCAAGAGAGGCATGTGCTCATAACCACGGAGGCACCTCTCTAGTCCTTGCCACTGCATATTCTTGTCACGATATGCTGCCTCTCTATAAGCCTAATAATAGAGGATTGTGGTCAAGTGCATGGGTTCAAAAGTCCAAAACTGGGCTGGAGAGATGGCTCAGAAGTTAAGAGCACTGGCTGCTCTTCCAGAGGTCCAGAGTTCAATTCCCAGCCACCACATGGTGGCTCACAACCATCTGTAATGGGATCTGATGCCCTCTTCTGGTAATCAGGTGTGTATGTAGATAGAGCACTCACACACATACACATATACATACATATATACACACAGATTATATATATATATATATATATATATATATATATATATATATATATATATATAAATATAAAATACAAACCTTTGTTCTTTTATCTGTTTATTCCTGCAAGCATTTGTTATGGGAATGGAAAGTCAAGGTACTTTTCCCTCTCTTCCCTAACTCTAAAGGCCAGTTTCATTCCTTGAAGTAGGGCCCATAAGGAGAAGGAAACGGCCCAATCCACTTGCTCCAATCACAGCTATCAGGGGTAAAGGACAAGGAGCACAAGGAAGCAGATTCCTTTCCAGGAGCTGGGGGCACACCTAAGTCCAAAGCCACAGGTCAGGGAGCATAGGGCTTACAGGGAGAGTACCAAACACCCCAGGCCATCTATATTGGTATAGATCTGTGTTTCTTTTGGGTCAAGACCTCAAAAGATCATCGGGTTTTTTTTTTTTTTTTGGTTTTTCTGAGACAGGGTATCTCTGTGTAGCCCTGGCCGTCCTGGAACTCACTCTATAGACCAGGCTGGACTCGAACTCAGAAATCCACCTGCCTCTGCCTCCCAAGTGCTGGGATTAAAGGTGTGCGCCACCACTGCCCGGCTCAAAAGATCATCGGAAAATACAGATAATGTACATTACATTTCATAACAATAGCAAAATTAGTTATTCAGTAGTAACGAAAATTATCTTATGGCTGGGGGTCACCGCAGTATGAGAAACTGTATTAAGGGTCCCAGCGTTAGGAAGCTTGAGAAGCTGGGCTCTACTGGGCTGCCCTAAGCACCCTTGAATGAGGTCAAGTAGAAAGGAGCACTTGATGGGGCCTCTTGGTTTCTAAGGAAAGCAGTCAATTTGAAAGAATATGACAGGCTTTCCAAACCAAAGCATCCTCCTGACTTGTTCTTATTCTTCTTCTTTTCTCACCAGTCTGACACAGTGATATTCAAATACATAACCAACATGGTGCTTTAGAATGCCTGGAGAGAAGGCTCAGTGGTTAAGAGCACTGGCTGCTCTTCCAGAGGTTCTGAACTCAATTTCCAGCAACCACATGGTGGCTCACAACCATCTGTAATGGGATCCGATGCCCTCTTATGGCACACAGGTGTACATGCAAATACAGAGCTCATATACTTATATAAATAAGTAAATCTAAAAAAAAAAAAAAGAAAGAAAGAAAAGGAAGAAAAAGAAGAAAGCTTGTATCCTCTCACCTAAATAGCCTTTGTGAGCATCTAGTATGCTGGTTGGTGTCACAAGCGCAGACACAGAATGAAGCCACTTGCCAAGTTCACAAACCAAGAATCTGCCTGGGCTAGGTTAGAACCCAGGAGTCTGTACCTACTGTCCATGCAAGAGTATCATTCAAGGGCCTGTGTACAAACATACTTCCACCCAGCAATCTACACATCAGTGGGGGCAATCTTGTCCAGGGGCTGTCTGAGGCCTGAACTCTCAGGCGGTTTGCTCCCCACTTTGTATGTACCTATCCACCTGGAGACAGACATAAAGGTAGCAAAATGCTAATGCTGGGTGGTTCTATGTGAACGGTGGTTCTATGCTGCTCCTGATACTTGCAACTATTAATAAAGAGCTACAAGCAAAAACAAAGGCATCAAATCTCTTGGACTTTTTCCAAGTAAATTCATTACCTAACCAGTTCTTCAAAGCAAAGCAAGCAACTTGTTCTTACATCTACATATTTTCTGTCCAAACATGTGCATTTTTTCAAAGCTGGGAACTTAAACTCACAATCCTTTTGAGTAGCTTCTCAAGTGCTAGAACTACTGGCATGTGCTCTGATCCTGGCCTACTTATTAGCTAGACTATCTATATAGAGTATTGTGTTTTCCCAGTCCCAGGAGGAAATACCTTTAGAGGCCTGCGCATTGAATCTAGGTTGTGGGAAACTCTGGTCATGATCACGGTGGTCCCCAGCATCTCTGGTGGCCAGTACATCCCTTCCCACCCAAGGCAGGCCCTGTTTCTGCAGCTACCTCTCCATCAATGTACTTCTCCAGACAGATGGCACAGTCGGATGTGGAGCCGCTGCTAAGTGTATCCAGGGCCCCACAGCTTCCTTCCCGGCGCCCCTTGCTCTTGGAGTTGAACTTTCTGGTTTCCATCTTCTCCAGAGCCTGTACGGCCAGCCTGTTCATGGAATTCTGCATGGCAGAGCATGGACAGTGTTGGTATATATTAACAGTGGTAGGCACACCCCAGGCCATGGCACTCAGGACACTGGGACAGACAAGACTAATCTCACTTAGGTCAATCAAACATATCCTTGAGAAACTGTTCAAAAGTCATATTGCTAATGCATTTTCTAGACCCAACAGTGCCCATGACATTGACTCTACTACAAAGTCTTGCCTTCGAGAGGAAAGGTAATCCCGTCTCTGATACTTCCCAATCCTGTGCAATATTGGGTTTTGGAAGGCTCTAGGACAAATGCCCCTCCTTGTTGAAGGAAGCCAGGGAAATGAGACAGTTCATATGAGTGCTCAGCATCTGACACACAATGTGAGTGCACAAATACTAGTCCCTAATCCTGTCTTGGTGGTGGTGGCCCCTCAACCCTCCTGACAACTGAGACCACCTCCTTTTGACAGTCACTATCTAAGGTACCATTTCTCCCAAGCCACACCGCCACATCTCTCAAAGTCTAGTTCCCTGCTTCCCCTCTCACCACCCTCTGCCTACAGGCGTTTCTCTCTTGTAAGCCACTGTGATGGGCTTGCGGGAGTACTACCTATAGCTACCTGTTCATCACAATCAACAGATGGACCTGGCAGAGGCAAATTTCATCACAAGACCTAGGAGCCTGACAGTCTGTATTTCTACAACCTCAGATCTACTTGAGGAGCAAGGTCTCTACTCCAAAGCAACATTTATTTAAACATTTCCCTCAAAATATTAGCTTGGAACACCCCCAATGCTGAGGCTTTTGTGGGCAGGCCTGATCTTCTCAACATGAGGGCTCAGTACTTGAAGTCTGGTATTCTCCAAGCCACTGAGATAGGACAGATGCCACAGACCGCAGGAGGGTCAGATCCCTAACTTTCTTTTCTTTTTTTTTGTTTCTGAGTTTTGAGAGACAGGGTTTCTCTGTGTAACAGCCCTGACTATACTGGAACTCACTATGCACACTAAGCTGGCCTTGAACTCAGAGACCCACCTGCCTCTGCTTCTCAAGTACTGGGATTAAAAGAGTATGCCATCACGCCTGGTTCCCCTAACTTTCATCAGGAACAGGGCAATGGGGTTCATAGGTTACTCCTAGGGGTTACCTGACTACGACGTTGCTTCAGCTTGATTTTGACAAGGAGAATGAGGCAGACCAAGGAGACCACGACGAAGAATGCCAGGAAAATCCCCATGTCAAAGTACTCGGTGGGTTGCTAGAACAGAACACAAATGCCATGAGCCATGTTCTCTTTGGCCTGACTGGTGGGCACGTGGGCTGTAAGTTCTGGTTGGGAAATGGAGTGGAGGAATGAGGACAGGATCCCTCAGTGTGTAGGAAGCTCCTGGGGTTCAGCTCACATGCAGTGATGGTCCCTCAGTGTGGCCAGGATGAGGGTGGGTGGGTGAGCTAAAGTGGCCCGAGGCTTTCCAGTAGCTGAGAGAGACATTTGTAGAGTTCGGCCTCCCATTAAAACACTGCAAAGTTTAGCGTAACTAGTGAGAAAAGCCCCTCTGAATAAACACAAATAATCATAGTTATAGACAAAGGAGTGATGTGTTTTGAGGGAACAATGATTACTAACCATATATTTAATGGTTTACAACAACTTAGGAAATTGTACGCTGCATCTACAAATATCAGCTTCTACTACAGTGACTCACATTTCCCAGAGTTCCTTTTTCCTTTAAAAAGGAAGCCAGCAAGTCAGTTCTACACATTTCCCTTGTCTCTTTTCTTGGGGTGAGGTAGGGGGTGCAAGGCAGTATTTATTCTAGGTTGGTCTTCCACCTAGCTGAACTGAAGATGATCCTGAATTTCTAAGTCTACAATCACCACCTTCTAAGTGCTAAGATCACAGTTGTGCCACCACAGTGGTCATACAGTGCTGGGGAATGAACGTCACACTTCGTGGACACTAGGCAAGCCCTCTACCAACTGAGGTACACCTGGCAGCCTTTATCTTTTCTGTGCAGAACACTGCCTTCTGTCACCTGAAGCTGCTTCACCTAGGACATGCATTTAGCCAGAAAGAACAGGACCCTAGTGAGATGCTGTGCTACCCAGACACTTGGTTCAGGTGGAAGAATCAATCACCCCACATGGGAACAGTTCACTAATTCTGGGGAGAAAAGAAAACATACATGGGGCACTAGCCCCAGATTCCTAAAATGCTTTAGTCCCAGGTTGAGGAGAAGATGTCAGTTCTGCAAACTTCCCTGGTTTCTTTTCTTGGGGTGAGGTATCAGTGGGCAGTTATATTGCTTCAGCACACTGAAGAGGCATCTGGCCACTACTTGTCACCAACGAATGTCAGTCTGAGGCCTGAGTAATTTTCAATGTTTTGAGTAGTTCTTAATATTCTTATTTGTGAGTCAGGGAGTTTCACGTGAGTACTGTACGTGACTGAAAGAAGGAAGTATGGCTTTTTCTCATCTCCAGGTCAGAGGGAGAGAAGGAAACAGAGGAGGCCAAGTGCTACGGGTGTCATCCTTCACCTTTCTCGGCTTGTCTCTTAGAAGAATGAACTGCAAAGGGGCAATGCCAGGTTGTAGAAACCAGACTTCATAGCATACAATGTCTGTTTCTATAAGCTTTTACAAATTTTTACAAATAAAGAAATATGGGTGAAAATCTCTCTGTCTTCCTGTGCCATAGCTGAGCTCAACCTGTAGGAACCTACATTACACCAGCATTCTAGATACACGGATGAGAGGGCCGAAAGCTCAAAGGAAACAAAGGCACCAGTAGGACAACAGACAAGCTACCACTCACTCGAGGAGGGAGGTGCTGGATCCTTGCTCGGGCTACTTTCTGCTTGTTGACAATGTTCATCAGCTTGATAGCATCTGCACCCTTCACATACACCACTGGCCTCTTAAGAGGGTCTTCTGAGCCTTGGTTTAGCTGACAAAGAAGAGGGCACCAGTTAAAAGGCATGCTTACTTTAAGAAACAAGAGAAAATTTGGATGTGGTTCAGTGGTAAAGTGCTTGTTTGGTATATGTAAGGGCAAACGATCATTTCCAACTCACATGTACGTACACACACACACACACACACACACACACACACAAGAGGAAGAAAAGAATGCTAAATCTCCATTTGGAAATCCTTTAAGTCTTCAAGCATTATAGCCTTGGGGTTTCCAGAAAGGTGAGGATAGGATGCTATACTTATTTTAAGATGGGCTGAGCTGACTAAAGCCCAGATACTCTTTGAAAATGTATCTCATCCCTAAACCCTCACCCCACAACTACTTTCTATACGCCTCTCTCAGGTATGGTACTCAAACACAGGCATATTACTTCAGCGGACAAGTAAAAGGATCTGAGACAAAGGTGTCAAAACAGTGCCTACTCAAGATGACCAAAGCAAATGCCTCTTAGGCAGAGAGCAGGACTGGTTTACCTGGTCGATGGCTTCTGGGTTTTCAGATACATCAAAGATAACTGCAGTAGCTCCCCGCTGAACTGCTCTCTTGGCCTGGTGGAGTGAAAAAGAGCAGGTTGGCAACTCTGTGCTCTGCTTCTGCCAACACTGGCCTTATAAATCAGGCATGTCTTCAGAATGCAGAACCGACCGGACAGCAAGCAATGTCTGTGCCCCTGAGCAAGTTGATCCTCTTTCCTAAGCCTTGGCATTCTCATCTACAAAACAGGAGACATTGCCACCTACTTTGTCCTATCTTCCTGAGAGCCCGAAGACTTAGAATGGGTGGGAATGAGTAACTGACTACTGCAGAAGCCTGTCCCTCCCTGCTCCCCAATCTAGCTGGAACATTAAAACTAAGACTCCAGATTGGGCAGCTTGCCCAGCAGACAGAGGTACTGGTTTTGGTATTTCTGCTAAAACACTGACCCTGGCAAGCAGAGGAAATGCTTTTGGTTTGTCTCTTGTGGTCCTTTCTTCCTTCCCATGCCATCCAGTTAAGATAGCATGTTGACTATTTCTAAATGAATCTCAAAATGGTCACTTTTAACTTGTGACACAAGCTGAAGACCTCTGGAGACTTGGGGGTGGGGGTGAGGATTTAGAGTAGCTGGCTGCCAAGCTAGGCTGTACATCAAAATCTACTTGGGCAGTTTGTAAAGCAGATTTCCTGGTTCAACCACAGAGACTGGTTCAGTGGGGCTGGAGGCAGGCCCAGCAAGCTGAGTTCTGTAGGCTCTCGGAGACTCAGATAATCCCACCGGTCGGAGAACTAGAGGTCAGAGGGACAAGACAAGAAGGCTCAGAAACAAATTAAGAAGTGATAGAATTTTCTTGTTGTTGAGGTATGGGGTGGAGAAAAGATTCCTTTCCACCTCCACAAACTTTCTAATATTATCTCCAGCTAAGTGAACAGCAGAGTTGAGTCTGCAGAAGGAGGAGACATGAGACAGATCCTTGCTTTTAGGACCTGAACTCTTTCTTGTACAGAGAGACAGCCACTCAAAAAAAAAAAAAATTACAGGGAAAATAAAACGAATCCCCAAACCAGCATGCTAAAAGATGGGCAATTTCAGCCAGTGCTCAGAGGTCACATCACCATGGGCCTAAGGGTTTGAGAATAAATCCAAATTCTTTCCACAGGAAAACTCTGTACTGACAGGTGCACAAACCCAATGGGCCACTAGAGGGCGGTGTCACCCTGCTGCTTTTTAAGCCAATTTCCTGAACTTGGAACCAACAAGTTAAAATTTAGTGATATTGGGGATAAAGTATGCTCCTTGGAAGTTTAAGAAATCCTGGAATCCTGGGTATAGTGCTACAGAATTTGTCCTACAGGCAAACTGAGACTGAACAATTAAAGTCGCCTGAGAATCACCTCATCAATCAATGATCCCAAGTGACCACTGAGGTTCAGTCTTTCTTTCTTCTAGGTAGTGCTGGGGTCAAACCCAGGCTTTGTTCATGATAAGCAAGCGCTCTATCACTGCATCTTAAGTTGCTGAATCTCTTTTAGTCCCAGCCTCAAAACAGCCATGGCCCTGCAAGAAGCCAAGGTGGCATGTTTGTTCTCTTCCATTAAGCTCCTTATGGTAGCAGCTCCTGAGGGCACAGCTTACAGACTTCTGAGTAGGTGCTTGTGTTTCTGCCCCAGTGGTACCCTAGGCTTCTTTACAAATCCCTAGAGGAAGAAATAAAGAGGGCATCTCATGTTTTTAACTCTGCTTTCAGCCAGGGATCTAGCATATCAAAGAGTACCTGCCTGAGTATGAGTTCAGGTATGTCCTGACCAGGAGTGCTCGTTCCTCCAGCTTGGATGCTGGTGCACCTGTAGAGGCTAGCAGAGACTGCAGCGCCTGGGTAGCGAGCGGATGCCTTCCTGGAATGTACCTCAGGGAGACACACAGCCAGAGGGCCTCCTGGGCTTCCCAATACTTCTTGTTCCACAAGAACATGAGTGTCCATTCCTCCCAGAGGCATGATCCATTCAGGACAGATCTCAAAGAGCTGGGTGAACCTTGGGCCTCATCCATGCCAGGGATGTGCTTTACCACTGAGATCCATTCTCAGCCTTACAAAAGATGCTTTAAAACATACTTGCTTTCTTTGGTGAGGAAGGCAGGTAGAAAATAAAGTGCTTAAAGTCCATCTACAGCCCAACTTCAGACACAATTCACTAATGCATGAGTCTAAGGACAAATATTGTGGCAGAGGAGTGCTTAATTTTCAGATAATTACATTAAAAAGATATTTATTGAGGCTGGAGATGTAACACAGTGGGTGGGTTTGCCAACCATGCATGGAGCCCTAGCACTTTATAAAGTGATCCTCAGCACTGCATAAAGCTAGGTATGGTGCCTGTAACTCCAGCATTCAAGAGGTAGAGAACAGGAGGATGCCAAAGTTCAGGGTCATGCCATCAACATAGAGGGTTTGAGGGCAGTTTGGACCATGTGAGACTTTTTTAAAAAAAAAACAAACAAAAAAACCCATGTCAAATAGCTGGTTGGTGGTGGCACACACTAATCCCAGCACACAGGAGGAAAAGGCAGGTGAATCTCTGAGTTCAAGACCAGCATGATCAACAAAGAGAGTTCCCGGAGCTACACAGAGAAACCTTGTCTCAAAAAACAAAACAAACCAAAACAAAATGAAAATTCTATGTTACTGAAATAATCTGTCCTTCCTGCACATATCAGGACTGCTGGAAGGAGATCCTATTGAGGTCCTGCCTGTTCTGAGATGGCTTAGAAAAGACTGTGATAGCTGGGGATGTTACTCAGTGGTAAAGTGCTTGCCTAGTAGACATTAATCCTGAATTTGTTTAATCCTCAATCTTCATTTACAAAATGGGGCTTTCATTATATTTTAAAATCATAGAGTACTGCTTGGTTACACTTTTTCTCCTGACTCAATATAATTTTAAAAACCTGAAGAGTCAAATTCTTTGAGCAAATTTTCTTATCTTAGATAATTTCCAATTTTATCTAGTCAACTTCCTGCCAGATTATTGTATTTCAAACAAATCTAAAACCTAGATAGATTACGAGTCTTGTGACCAACATATATGCTGTTAGAGTATTATAACCCTAATGCTTTAAAAACTCTCAAGATAAGCTGCTTGAAAGAAAGGATGGGAAGGGCAGCCTGGTGGACCTGGCCAGGTGAGGGTCACTGGCAGGCTGGGGTCACAGGAGAGGGCAGTAACAAGCCAGTGCTCTGAGTTCTGGATGACAGGGTAACAAGGAGCTGTCCATGGCTGATGTATGTGTCAGCTGCTTATGGGAAGTTCTAACATATAAGGGTTCCAATCAACTTTTTGTGTATGTGACTATTATTATTTTAAATTTTTATTTAATTTTTAAATTTATTTGTATTACACTAGTGTTTTACCTGCATTCATGTCTGTGAAGGTGTTGGATCCTCTGGAACTGGAGTTATATAGACAGTTGTAAGCTCCTCCATGGGTGCTGAGAACTGAAACTCAGGTCCCCTGGAAAAGCAGCCAGTGGCATCTCTCCAGCCCTGTTATTTATTTATTTTTTTAAAAAGAGGGTATTATCTTATAGCCTAGGCTGCTCTTGAACTCATGATCCTGCTGCCTCAGCAACTCAAGTGCTGAGATTACTGGTATGTATCACATGCTGTAAATTTGCTTGTTCTGAGACAAAGTCTCACTGTGTAGCCTTGGCGGTCCTGAACATACCAAGCTGGTTTCCACTCACAGGGATCCTCCTGCCTCTGCCTCTGAGTGCTGGGATTAAAGGTGTGTGCCAGTGGTGTTATGTCCCTTCACAGACCACTCCTTTTGGAGGGCTGTACTAGGGTCTCACATGTGCTAAGTAAACAATCTATCGCCAGTCCTTTTTTTTTTTTCTCTTTCATTTTTTACTTTGACACAGGATCTCCCCAAGTTGTCCCAGCATGTTTTGACTTTGTAGTCCCCTGCCTTGTCTTCCTAAGCATCTGAGATTATAGTTCTTCACCATTAGACCTGGATCCTTCTCATGTATTTTGATATCTGTACTATTTCTGTTTTCTACTATTACATTAAATGGATCTTGACTTTCATTCCAATTCCCTTAAGACAGAGAAATACTACCAAAGAAACAGGAAGATTATTAAGAATCTTCACAAAATATGCTTCTTAGATTTCATTCAAGCCTGTATTAATGACAAAGTAAGATGACATAAATGAACAACAGGCAGGCAGGGGCTAGCTACATTCTCTGTGACACCTGTCCTTAAAACATCTGAGTGGTCCTACATGCAAACACCTCACTCAGGTACTAGGCACGTCCTGTGTATAATAGAGACCCCTAGGGGTCAAAAGGTTGCATATGTATACTCCATAAAGCCTAAGAAAACAGATGGCCCAGGTCATCTCAATATAATTGACATAGCAGTGAGGAATGGTCTAATTGCGTTTGCATTACCATTTACTAATTTAGCTGTTCATCAGGAGTTATTAGCCAGTTACCATGTGTGCTAAGCCCTGGGAACATATACAGCACTGACCAGCAGACACAGTGACAGGTCTTTGTCCTTGTGGAGCATGTCGTCTGCACGGAAGACTATGGAACAATACCGTTCCTGTGGGGCAGCACCAGGAAGGGTTGGCATTTAGTTCAGGGGTATAAGGACAAGAGATGAAGAACACAAGATTGCTTAGCCTGTCTCTAGAGTGGCTTTTCCCAAAGTGCATATATGAAAACAACCTATTTTCCTGGCTGGTATCATCTGGAAGTGCTGCATATTCTAGAGCTATCTGTGATGTACCTGAAGCATATTCATGTTTGGGCAGCTCCAGACTACCCAGCGTTAGAAAGCCCTCCAAAGCAATGCATATAATACCTTTCGCTGTGAGGCGGGCTTTGTCTGGATCAGTGTTCTGTGGTGTGCAGCATGCTTGGGTGAAAGGACTACCAACCCCTCTCACATCTTACTCATAGGTGGAAGAATCGATATTTTACTCTAGTAGCCAATAACTAAGTAACGCACACAACCACAACTTAACAGACATGGTGGTTATTGATATGAAAACATTCAATTACATAGTTACATCTACAAACAATTTAAGATAGCCAAATAACTGTGTCATAGGAACTTTAAGGAAGACACAAACAAGGACCCTTTGGAAGCATCTACCGTAATTGCACCTGATAATCTCTGCGTGAAGCACTCTTCCTTAAGCAAGGTGAAGGTGCTGGGGTCTCTTCCCTTCACCCTGTGAACACACTCATGGATATCTCAGATGTGCTTACAAATAGCAGCTTAACCCAAGTGGGCAGAAATGATGGCAACAGTGGGGAATTCATGGTACTGGAGGCCCAAGGACTGCTTCTCATGACTTGGCACCAGCTTTCTGCTTCAGATTGGGTTTCTCCAAACTTCTACAGCTATTTCCAGAGCAGGGCAGAGTTCATTATCTCAGGCACTTACTGGCCATTTTTTGAGCAGGACAATGTGGATGCCATGGGCCTATGATTCATTCAATTCTGACTTTTGAGTTGCTTGTGGTGGTGCATATCTGTCATTCTAGCACTCAGGAGGCTGGGGCAGATGGATCACTGCAAGTCTGAGTCAGTCAGAGGTATAAAGAGTTTATGAACACCCTGGGACACATGGTGAGACACTGTCTTGCAAAATCAAAGAAATGAAACCAAATAAAAGCAAATCTTTCTTCCCTACAACTTGGGCTCCTTTCTCAAGGTGGTACATGGAGACCGTAGTCTGTTGCTTCAGCCCGACATTTAACGGCTCACCAAGTTACACTGATTTCAACTTCCAAATCTACTTACTATTGTTTTCACTGTTGCAGCCCTATCACCACCTTGTGAATCACAACTATTTTACCCCTGGGGCTCTCCCTACCCAGCCAGTCTTACCCATAGCACAGCACACACATCTTTCTCAGTCAGAGATCTATACTGCTTTTACGGCTGCTTAAAATGTGATCTCCCTTGCTAACTGCTTCCAAACTCAACAGCCCTCTCCCTTTTACCAGACAGTCTTCCTGTTGGTTCTCTGAGTGTCCTTCCCATTGCAGGATGTACCATGCAGCACCCCTAGAGCTCAGCTCTACCTCATGTAACTTGCCCCAGCTCGATATTGCAGCACCAATCTTCAAAAGCTTTCCACACTAGAGGGCAGCCTGGACGCCTTCTCTACAGACTTCTTTACAGTTGATTCTCAGCACCAGGGAACTGCCCAACCCGGTGGCCCTCACACAGCATCAGTTTCACTCCGAGGTAAGCACCGTACTTGGGCTTTGCTGCTGCCAACCCTGACTACAGCCCACCCCTGCCCAACAGGTATCTATCCTGTGTATTCTCCAAGTCTTCAATCAGGAATCTGTCTTCTTGGGACTCTGCAATCTGCAGTCTTCAGTCGTCACACTTCAAATTTCAAAACCTGCCTTCTTATTTGCACCATCTTCTGTTGTACTGCTGAGGAGGCTTTTGAATTCTAAGGCAGACATCTTGTCTCTAGCCAGTCTTAAACTCAAAAGTGGCTCTGCCTGTGGCTCCTAGGCCCTGGACTTTGTACACACACACACCTCTGGATTTCAAAGTTCTCAAAAAAAAAAAAAATAAATCAAAACCCAAAACCAAAACCTGTACATTTACAATGTGTGCTGTATCCCTTCTCTCTCTCTGGAGGAAAGTTCACTTTCCTTAGAATTCCAGTGAGGAAAGGCTAGCCAGACGACTACCCTTGGATATGTGCCCTTGGCCTTCCTCTGCCTAGAGGACTGACAGAATCTGTCCTACCACTTGCAAGAGAGAACAAGGCACAGGACCTGTTGAGACACGGAGCATGGCTCTCTAGGAGTACTGGCTGCACAAACCACCGCTGCACAGCTCTTAAGCACCAACATGAGAGACACCATTCTTTTCTGCAGCTACAGACTTGCAGGGTAGCAGTAATAATCTTCTGGTGTTGTACAGGGTCCTGCTCCCATTGCCAGGGAGATTATGAAGGAGAACACGGTAGTGGCTGTGGTAGGGGCTGTTCATACCAATGGAGATCAACCACTGGACCTATGGGCCCACCATACCTACCACCAGCATCAGCTCCTTCTCTCCAGAGATCACTAAATGGACTTTAAACCTTCACTCCTCACTTTTTCCTTCCTTCACTCTCCCCTAGGCAGTGACCACCCAGACACCAGGCTCTTGCATACTCTGGACAGCCCCTGTGCCCTAAAGCATGAGTCACACCAGGCAAAGGGGCTCAAAGACACTCACCAAGGTCCCTGTTTTCTGACAGAAACTTTTCATTCCATAGGAAATGAGGTCACACACCAGGGCACATGGGGAACCAGTGAGAAAAACTTGGTGCCAAGAAACAAGGCGGGCGGGGGTGGTGGTGATGGCAATGTTAAAAGAAATGGGGAACCTGACACAAGCCACCAGGAGAGATCACCTGTGCTCTGGGGTAATTTGTACTATACACACAGAGAAATTAAAAACAAACAAAAAACAGCCTGATTTCCTCTAAAGTGCATACAGCATATCTGATTTTACCAAGTCACATTTGGAAGGCATTTTGTTGGCTTATTTCTGGCCTTCAAGCCCCCAATTCAAAAGCAGACCAACACAGAAAGAGGACCAAAGGACGGGGTTGCAGATAGGGTTACTTCCTCCAGGGTGGTCGGTGAGGGCTGCGACATAGTGCTGCCTGCTCCACTGACTTGGCTCCTCATTCCAGAGCTTGGCTGCAGCCTGGCCTGACCTTCCAGGTTTCCCTGGCAAGTGATCAAAGCTCTGAAGCCACAAACCCAGTTCAGAATTCAGAGGCCCTGCGGCCAACCTCCCCCCTCCAAGTCACCCCTCTCGGTCTCCCTCCCCCATGACTGCCTTTCTGCTAGCTCCCATCCGGCTTCACTGAGAAAGGGCTCTCCCACCAGCTGCACTCTACCCACCAGAAGATATTTCTTGCCATAATTAAAGTCATTAAGCCTCCAAAGGCTCCCATGGGCTTCAAGTTCTAAGTTCCTGAGAGAGGATGAAGGATTTTTACGTCCTAGTTAAGATTATGCTGATCTATTCAGGAGACATGTAGCAGCGAGAATCCAGCGGTTAAGTTAATGGTTAAGGCTGCCTAAGTTTAAACAGTGTTATTTATTCTCAAAATATGCAGCAGCCTCCACTTAATTCCTACTAATTAAAGGAACCAACAGAAGAGGCTGGAGTCTGTAGTCGGGTACGGCGCCGATGCACAGGTTGCTAGTCTTTTCACAATCAGAAACTACTGGGTGTTAAACGGAAATGCGTTTCCTTAGATCTTAATCTCAAACACAGACTTTTAGATCAGTTCCAAGAAACACAATGGTCCCTTTGTTTTAACACCTGACAAGGAGTACCAAAAACTCAGGAGAGCCTGTGCACACCCTCCTGTTCCATCCATTCTTCTGGGTGAATGAAGGATGGTATGGAAAAATGGCTGTAGAGCTGTCTATGCCTGAAAGAGAAACTTGTAGAGGACTTGGAAGCTGTTACCCGGCCTTGGGAAGTTCTGAAAGTCCCATTTCAGGCCAGGTCTTATTAGGTCTGTAACTGGAAACTTCAAAAAAGGACCACTGCCTTCAGTACGTGTGGCAACTAATTAATATAAACAAGTGTTAATTAGGTGGCAGGGCCAGGCTTAACAACCTTGCCTGCAAAGTCTGAACACCTAGGCAGCCCTCTGGAGAATAAGGGTAGGATCTTGCAGCAAGGGGCTTCGTTCTTAAGGTTGGCCCACTGAGGGAGAAACTGGAGAATTAAAAAATAAAAATAAAATAAAAATCACAGGCTGGTGAGGTGACTCAGTGGGTAATGACACCTGCCATCAAGTCTGAGAGTTCAGTTTGATCCCTAGGAATCTATATTCTGATGCTAATGGGCTAATGGAATCTGGACCTAATTAAGCAGAACCCAGCAATACTTGCTATGAGGAAAAAGAAGATATTACAATACTCTTGAATCAGGTGGTAAACAGATTTAAAAGCAAAATCAAAACAGGAACATTCTGACTATACGACTTTAACACTAAGCACAAGATATCCTTGACATATATACACTGCTCCTCAGTTCCTCATTAGTGTGCACACAGTTCGCCTGCCACTTGGAAGAGGCTTACATACATGCAGGGAGACTCTCAGCCTTCAAACACTAAGTTCCCTTCACCTTGCTTAGTTAGAGACCTGTGTTGCCATAGTAGTCTGTCCCTAGAAAGAACTGAAAGGACTGGGAACTAGCACAGGGCCATCTTGGGGGTGGATTAAGGGAATGATAAGCTGGGTCTTCTGCCAACACCATACCTCTTGTCATCAGCAATACTGACTTGAAGCATGAAACTTCAGAAGGGAAAGTAAAACACTCATTAATGTATGAGGTAAGACACTCAGTGCTTCCAAATGGTACTGAATGTGTGCAACTGCAAAGGCAGCTGGTCCCACTACAGTGCTGAAGCTTACAAGTTATACATCTTGTCTATGATCATGATTTAGGGGTTGACATTTGACCTAAACCTCATCCTGTCCCATCCCAGACAAGTTCTCATCTTGTCCCACTTAGAAGCATGAATGCTGAACCTCAAAATGCTTCACTGATAGTTTTAAACAAACAAGTGTTATACCGGCCAAGTTTAGAAAAGCAGACTTATAATCCCAACTATTTGGCAGGTTGAAGGTCAGCATGGGCCCTGCCTCAACATAAAAACAAGAGGGCTGGGGCATAGTAGTGCAGCTGTTACCTAGCCTGCATGAGACCTTAGGTTCAACCCCTTGTCGGGTGAGTGTCACTCTCCATAGCCCCACAAGGAAGTTCTAGTTAGCCTTTTTATCTTTTAAACATTTATTTATTTTTATGTGCCTAAGTGTTTGCTTGCACACTTGTATGTGCACATAACTGCTGTGCCTATCCAGGTCAGAAGAGGGCATCAGAACCCCTAGTGCTGGAGTTACAGGTGCTTGTGAGTTGCTATGTGGGTGCTGGAAACCAAACCTGGACCTTCCACAAGAACAGCAAGTGCTCTTAGCCCCTGAGCCATCTTTCCTGAGCCCTTTCCAGGCTTCACTTAGTTCTGATTTAACTCATTTGGTCTTCTTCCTCCTTAAAACTTGTTAAAAATGTCATGCAAATCAAATATCCAACACAAGGAGGAGTGTTATTTCCTCAAGTTGCCTATTATACTACCTTATAAGAGGCCATCTCAGGGGCCGGGCAGTGGTGGCGCACGCCTTTAATCCCAGCACTTGGGAGGCAGAGGCAGGTGGATTTCTTTCTGAGTTCGAGGCCAGCTTGGTCTACAGAGTGAGTTCCAGGACAGCCAGGGCTACACAGAGAAACCCTGTCTCGAAAGACCAAAAAAAAAAAAAAAAAAACCCCAAAAAAAGAGGCCATCTCAGGGAGGTGCTGAAGGAGTTTCCTTCTTTTCCTTCAGGCTAGCAGCTTGGAAGGTCTGTTTTGATCAGACAAGGCTGTTTGATTCAGTGGTATGATAGCCATTGGTATTTAGGCCAATGTAAGCTCATAAACAGGGCAGTTCTCACCCTTACTAGTTGTTTTTTGCTTATTTATCAATTTTTATTTTTGAAACAGAATCTATGTATCTCTAACTGTCCTGTAACTTGTTATGTAGATCAGGCTGACCTTGAACTCACAGAGATCCACTCACCTCTACCCCCTCTGCTGGGGTTAAAGGCCTGTGTTACAATGCTGAGCTCTCTCTCTCTCCTTTTTAAGGATATTATATCAACTTACGTTTTTTCAATATTGTTTCAACTCTGAACCTTATTATTAGAGGAGTCTAACAATGATTGTTTAATTACCTTACCCCCTCACCAAGATCATTTATAATAAAGCAACATCAGCAGCACATCTTTCTCTAGGGAAGAACAGTGATAGCTCTCCCAGCTCCCTACCCCCATCCTGCTAATCTTATGTGTCTACAACTAGTTTGATGACACTGTACTAAGGTGACCTTCAGGACCAGCACAGGCTGAAGGTCAGGTGACATGAGCTCAGGCTGGCAACCATGCTTTTATTTTAGCTCTGCCATGGAGGAAGGGAAGGGAGTTGAAACTCTTGGAATTGCAATCCTGACTCACTGTTTTAATTCCATGACAGTGAGTGTGTGAGGGAAAGCCTATCCTTACTCTGCATCCTCAGGGGTAAAATTAATAGCACACTCACAGTGGCTGGGAGGGCTGACCCAACAGGTACAGGGATTCCGGGCTAAGCACCTGGGAATGATTACCACACACCTCCCTCCTATGAACATAGCGTATACTCTACATTCTTGATGGATCTTTACCCTCCCCTTGATGGTTGCATATAGGATGTAATTTCTTGAAGAAAGAGGAAAATTTATTTTCTGATCCTTCCTTCAGGTGTGGGATCTGCACAAAGCAGGAAGGCCCTTAAGAACCACAGTGAGTTGACCTGAAGATTTCTGGAGGTTGATATGACGGGGTGGGACGTGGGGGTGGGGGTGGGATCACACAATGGCAAGAAATAAAGCCATGGAATGATCAGGCACAGGGTGGCAGGGGGGGCTGCCTAGGGAACTTATTAAAGACTCCCCCTGGGGCTAGAATGGTGGCTTAGTGGTGAATAGTGCTTGCTTCTCTTCAGATTCCAGTTTTGTTCCCAGGACTCTTGCTGGGAAGTTTACACTGCAGTAAAATGACCTTCAGGACTAGCACTGACTGCAGACACCTGCATATACATCACACACACACACACAGAGGGTAAAAAAAAAAAAAAAAAAAAGACTCCTCCCTGGAGACAACTGAGGGAACTGCTAGAGGTCCACAGACCTGTTAGGTCTGAGAGCTCTTCGGGCCAATCCTGAAGTGCAGCAACATGAATGCCAAGACCTAGAGGCTAAGAAGATGGAGAGGTGGATCTAGGCCAGTGTGTGCACCTCTTACTCTAACTTACCAATCCCTTGGGTTTTTTGCCAATTAGAATGACCCAATTCCTTCTTCAACTGTATTTTTGGTTTTCAAGAAATCCACTTAGCTATTCTAACCCAGACTAAAGGAGTGCCTTGTTAAAAGGACAATGTGCTTTTAGGATACCAAACAACACAGCTCTTCTAATGTCTGGGGAAAGGTACCTCTAAAGCAATGTCTGGGTCCTTCACAGTCAAGGCTTTGTGAAGAGTTATTAGACAGACCCACCCCCTCTCATCCCTGGTCACAGCTCCTGACTCAGCCCCTGCAATCTGACATAAATGCTGGGCTGATACGTAGCTATGGGCATGAACAGGGCAAGCTTTGGTAGTGAAGGGCAGATTCCTGGCTCCCGGGTCCAGGCTTTTGGTTTCTACTCTACAGGAGCTCAGGATCTTTGTATGGGTCCCTTGCTACTGTTAAAACAGAACAATAGCATAATGGTTGGTAAAAAAGCCAGGAGAAGAACCTCAAGCACATCATTTTGACTTCAAATCTCCACTTTCTTGAATTAAGCTCTGTACTGGCTAGTTTTGTGTGTCAACTTGACACAAGCTGAAGTTATCACAGAGAAAGGAGCTTCAGTTGAGAAAATGCCTCCATGAGATCCAGCAGTAAGGCATTTTCTCAATTAGTGATCAAGGGGGGAGGGCTCCTTGTGAGTGGTACCATCTGTGGGCTGGTAGTCTTGGGTTCTATAAGAAAGCAGGCTGAGCAAGCCAGGAGAAGCGAGCCAGTAAGCAGTATCCCTCCATGGCCTCTGCATCAGTTCCTGCTCCTTGACCTGCTTGAGTTCCAGTCCTGACTTCCTTTCGTGATGAACAGCAGCATGGAAGTTTAAGTCGAATAAGCCCTTTCCTCCCCAACTTGTTTCTTGGTCATATGTTTGTGCAGGAATAGAAACCTTGACTAAGACAAGCTCTCAAACACACTCACGAGCTGTGCTTATCAACTCACAGAACTTCCAAGTCAACCTGCCAAGTCCTGTCATCAAAGGTTGTCCTAGTGATGGGGACAGTGGGTGTGGTGAGAGCTGCTGGCTGTAGGAGCTGAGGTCATGAGATAGGTTATAAAACAAAGCATGAGTTAAACTGGAAAGGCTGTAATTCAGGATCTAATTTAAAGAGTGGGTGCTATAATCAGACTCCTAGAGACCAATAGGTGAAGACTGCTTTTTTGTTTGTTTGTTTGTTTGTTTTCGAGACAGGGTTTCTCTGTGTAGTCCTGGCTGTCCTGGAACTCACTCTGTAGACCAGGCTGGCCTCGAACTCAGAAATCCACCTGCCTCTGCCTCCCAAGTGCTGGGATTAAAGGCGTGTGCCACCACTGCCCGGCGAAGACTGCTTTTTTAATGCAAACTCATTGTCCAAATTCATTCTAGTCCTGGCCCTCATTAAAGAGCCATTACAATCTCGGCACTGATGGGAACGGAAGGCTAAAACAAGAGCAGCTTAGTTCTAAAAACGGACATACAGAAGAAGAGCTCTGCGAAGGTGATTCTGGGGTATGTGCTAGTTTTGGACTACAGTTCTCACAAGCCCAACACAAAAGCTTACTGCCTACTGCCACCTTGCCTTACTCTCAGTAGCAGTCAGTGTGCCCACAAGTCTAGATTCTAGTCTGCAGGCTCTCAAGTGGACCTTGGATCTCTATCTGGAATTGTGTTCTCTCTCTAGAAGGGGTTCTCTAACATGGCTGTTAAACAGTTCTGTGGCTCTGTTTTCAGATAATAAAGATTCATGCATTTAATCAATGTTTACTGAGCAGTTCCCAGGAAACTATAACTGGATGACTCCAAGTTCTAGTCCCGAAAGTCCCAGTTTCTCTTCTCATGGTACTCTGCAGTTCTAGGGATGTTTTTTTGTAAGAACAATCAGAAGTGTTCTGAAGGAGTTGAACTTCACAGGACAGCGAGAAGAAAGGGAGGGAGGAAGGCAAGTGCTTAACCACTGGTGCTTCCACTTGGTAGGCTGACCACACGTAAGCAGCGCCCCTAGGAGCCTTGCTCAGCTAATATGAATCTATATGCTTGATATCAACACTCATCCATTAGCACATCAAACTACAACTGTTTTAAGGCAGATTCTTCTTAAAGTATAATATGGTAGCTTTTAACAACAACAACAAAAATTGAATAAAGGCAGACAGATGAACAGATCTTAGTTATTACCTTCAAAAAACATTACCATGAAAGAAACTTGGAGAAGTATGACTGGCCCATCACCTCCTTTGGTCAATGACAGGTGAATAACTGCCGCTAAAAAAGAACTTGCAAAGGGACAGTTTGATCCCAAGGAAAGCTGCACTAAGGGAATCGGGGTAATCACTAACATCTACCCAGAATCCTTCTTGTTGGGAAGTTTCAGATGAACAGGCACATCATGTGTGTACTCTGCTTTATGATGTAAGAGTTTGCCAGTGGGTTTGTGGGCAAGTAGAGGTAGCACCACATCTCTGTAGAACCCCAAATACAAGTCAGTAATTGTAGGAATTGGCAGTGTTGGCTAGGAGGTACCCAGCTATCAGGCAGGCCTGGAAAAGTGGCTACTACCCTTTTCTTTCTTTTTTTAAAAATTAAAAGTTACTTTATTTACTCTCTTTCTTTCATTTCTCTGTATATCTTTAGCTGTCCTGGAACTCACTCTGTAGACCAGGCTGGCCTCGAACTCACAGGATCTGCCTGCCTCTGCCTTCCCAGTGCTGGGATTAAAGGCATGTGGCACCACCACCCAGAGAGCAGCCAGTTTTCTTAATCACCAAGTAACGGCTCCAGCTCCCACTATTAAATCCTTTCTTTGTATGTTTTATTTTTGAGATAATGGGTCTCAATGTAGCCCTGGCTGTCCTGAAACTCAACACATAGACCAGGCTGGCCTCAAACTCACAGACATCCACCTGCTTTGCCTCCGAGTGCTGGGATTAAAGGTGCACATCACCACATCTGGCCATTATTAGACTGTAAAGTGAATATTTTTGTAGCAATCATCTCCCCAGTATACTGAGTTTGCCCCAAGGCCAGGCTTGGGTATTTGCAAACTTGAACCTGTCAGAGAGTAGCTGAGATTTTCACAGACACTGGTCCATGCTGGTCTGCTGGTTACAAAATCAGCCACACATATTAGGGTATATAGATGTACCCACTCCCCCAAGTCCTCTAGGCTGCCTTCAGTTACCACCTCAAGAGAAGGTGTGCTTAGAACCAGAGAGTCAAAAGGAAGTTAGGCTTGGGGGTCATGTTAACAGCTAACAGATGAAGTTATAGATTAACTCATCATTGCCGTTAGTTGGTTAATGTACAATTCACAGGTAACTTTACAAGTCCTGGCCCAAGTTCAGAGTAAAAAAAAAAAGAGCAGAATGCTCACATGTATTCAAATTTTAAAATTTGAAATCTCTCTCTCTCTCTCTCTCTCTCTCTCTCTCTCTCTCTCTCTCTCTCTCACGCGCACACACACACACAGTATGATTCCATATGGATTTCTATACAATGCAAATTAATTTATAGTTGGAGAAAGCAAATCAGTGGTCTGGCAGTTGGGAAGGAACGCATAGGAGAAGGGGACTTCAAAGGGGGATGGAGGGACCTTGTGGCGTGCCCGGTTATGGTTTTGTGGGTGTGTGTACAGGTCAGACTTCAGAAGGCAGCAAGCAGGAGCCCATCCTCTCCTTCCACCATGTGTATCCTGAAGAGTCAACAGAAGGCATCAGGCTTGACAGTGAGTATCTTTACATGCTAAGCCATTTTGCTGGCCCCTAAAGTTTGTTCTAGATGAAATGAGTGGGCAACCCAAAATTAGTATTTTCCCACTACTTCTTAAAAGCAAAACTATTCTGAAACTGATAACATTTGATCATGAGAATGCTGTTCGTAAAAAGACTTATTTTATTTATATTTCGGTATATATGTGTCTGTATGTGCGTGTATGTTTGGAAAGATGCCAGTGGAGGCCAGAAGAGGGTACTGAACTGTTGCAAACTCTGGTCCTTCAAAGAGCAGCAAGAGTCCCTAACTTCTGTGGTATCTGTAGCGCCAGCTGTTGTTGAGGAGGACCTTGACCCACTGACTACCTTAACCTACTACTGATCCTCAGGCCCCCCCCCCACCCCCCCGTTTGCTTGGGTTTTGTTTTGTTTTTTGAGACAGGGTTTCTCTGTGTAGCCCTGGCTGTCCTAGAACTTGCTCTGTAGACCAGGCTAGCCTTTAACTCAGAGATCCACCTACCTCTGCCTCCTGAATGCTGGGATTAAAAGCCACCACTGCTCAGCCAGGATTCCACTCTTAAAGTGGTAGAATTCATGTTGTGTTACTGCACCCAGCTGAGAATACTATTAATTCTAGATAATAGAAGAAAATTCAAAAGTTAGTTTCAAAAATTACCCAGACTGAGCAAGATAATACCTCCTTTGATATCTCAAATTAACTGAGTATTGAAATCTACTGCCAGTGCATCTGGATGAAGGGTAAGTTTAGCTGGCAGTGCAGATTCCACCAGGCCTCTGGAAGCAGGCAGATCCCGAGTAAGTAGACAGAGTGAACATTTCATTAGGAAAGGGATGATTGGCAGGCATGGTGGATCTTTGAGTTTGAGGCAGTCTGCTCCCTCTATAGAGCAAGTTCCAGGACAGGCAGGGACACGCAGAGAAGCCCTGTTTTGAAAAACAAACAAACAAATGGATAATCAATGGTGTCAAACTGCTTTCTAAATATTCCCGTTTATACTCATAGCATTTGTGTGTGCTCCTCCTTGGGGAGAGAAGTTTCTGTTAGTAGTGGGCAATGGTTAAGGAAGAGACTCATAACTGGTCAGATACTGAGAACAAGTGACTGCTGTGTGCTCAGCTCTAAACAGGACATCCATTGCACCACCTCCAAAGCTTAGGGAAGCAAACACTGTGGAAGAAGGAGCAGAGAGAATGTGAGAGCCAGAGGTGGGGAGGAGTGCTGTCAGCCAGTGTCGTCTGCTTGTTGGACTGCTGTGGCTACCTGTACGAGAAAGACCTCCACCTCTCTCTGAGGAAAGGAGTCATGTTCTTCTGTGTAAGAGACAGTAATAAGTTGTCTTTGCTCCAGTAAATAACCCACCACCCATATTCATGTAAGCAGCCCTAATTAAATGCACATACACAAACACACAAGTGGGGAACTTATTGGGGGAGGAGTTCTGTATGAGGGAAAAAGGGAGAAAAGAAGATAATGGGGAAGGAAACCATCAAAGTACAGTGCTGGCCCAGAATTCATTATGTAGCCCAGGCTAGCCTTGAACTTGTAACAATCCTTCTGCCTTGGCTCCTGGCTGACTGAGCCACTACATCTGGCATTATCAATCTCATTTGCTTGGTGTCATGAACCAGACTGGTATTGATTTCCTGCTGTATTATCTTCACTTTTCTGCCATCATCTGAGGCTGGAGAAAAATAACTTCTATAAGGACGTCCCCACAGTTTCACGTGTTCTTTCAGGATTAAGTATCTCCTGCTGCCATACATTACAAGACAGTTACATTCTTGAGTGGACTGAAAAAAAAATGCTCACAATATTTTGTGTCTATTCCCAGGTAGAGATGTGAGGCTATTTTCCATCTCTTGAAGCAGGCCTGAATACACGACCTAGGCATGCTTGCTCTCATTCTCTTTCATATATTCTCTCTCTCTCTCTTTCTCTCTTTCCCCCCCTACCCCCTCTCCATCAAGAACCCCGAGAACCCCAAGCTCCTGGATGGCAGACGGCACAGCTGTCTCGGGCAGGGTCCCAGTGTGATTGGGGCCATCCTAGACTACTGAGCCATTGCTGAACCACCAGGCGACCACAGAGATCAGTCAGTGGCCCCGACCAGAAATGCTTAGCCCGGTCACAGAAATAGGAGCAGTAGTTTTTGTTTGGTAGGTTTTTGTACTAAGTTTTAGGGGCCGTTGATATGTAGCAAAGCTGACATACTTGTGTTAAATGAACACACAGGCCCTGCTCCCTTACATGCCTATCTTCTGTGCTCTATGCCAGCTCCCCTTCTCTCATCTCTAGATCCCTTCAATAATTCCTTCAAAGTCCCACTAATTCCTTTCCCATTGAGCACTATATTAGGTCCCTTGTCTCTAAATTCTCTTCTAGGACAAGCTCATTTTGCACCACACCATCTCCAGCCCTGATTTCCCAGGCAATTTAACATGATTAAGACAGCAACAGTGTGTTCACATATATAAAATAAATCTTTAAAACAAAACAAAACGAAAATCCCACAACAAAGCCAAAATTAAAGCCACCAAGTTTCTCCTAAAACTCGCATTTACATATGAAACCACTGTATTATGAGAAACACATCGTCTTCCCCTCCTTCCTTCTACACCCAGCCTGCTTAACCCTATTTACGTAAGGAGTCCTTGCAAGCGAACTCCCTTTGCGACTCCGACCTGTACTGAGTCCCCTGGGCTCCGGTGGCTTCCCAGCCTGCTTTGCCTCAATTCCCAACACCACCTTCTCACCCCGGCAGACGCTAGTGCTGACTTGACAGGTATTATTCAGGAGCCAAGGTGGTTTTGTCACCCATTAGCTCTGTGACAGACCAACTGTGGGCAGGCTGCTATCCCAGTGTCACCCAGACTATCAGGAGCACATGACTTTCCCTTCTAGGAAAATGTTACTTTTCCCTCTCTCTTCAGGTCTTTTGGATAAAAGCATGCTGCTTGCCACTAGTCATCAAGTCACAGTGCCCTAAGATCACAGAGCTCTCTCTGCTTGCAACTCATTGGAACTCTTACTGGAACAACTAACTTTCTTTTCTTCTTCTTCTTTCCTTTCTTTCTTTTCTTGAAACAGGGTCATGCTGACTGGATCTCATGTTCCTCTTCCAAATACTGGAACTACAGGCATGTGCCACCATGCACAGCTTGTTGATATTTAAATGTAAATATAGAGATCCCACTTGAAGCTTCCTGCTTAATTAGTATTACTCTTAAATACAATATTAAAGCCGGGCAGTGGTGGCGCACACCTTTAATCCCAGCACTTGGGAGGCAGAGGCAGGTGGATTTCTGAGTTCGAGGCCAGCCTGGTCTACAGAGTGAGTTCCAAGACAGCCAGGGCTACACAGAGAAACCCTGTCTCGAAAAAACAAAACAAACAAAACAAACAAACAAACAAAAAAATACAATATTAAGAGGTTATCCACATACTAGGGAACCAACACACTTCTGTTTCTATAGCCTTAGGGGCTGGAGAGATGGCTCAGCGGCTAAGAGCACTGACTGCTCTTCCAGAGGTCCTGAATTCAATTCCCAGCAACCACATGGTGGCTCACAATCATCTGTAATGGGATCCGATGCCCTCTTCTGGTGTGTCTGAAGACAGCTACAGTGTACTCATATACAATCAATAAATAAATGTCTCTAAATTAAAGCTGCATGCATCCTAAGTTCTACTGTGTCCTTAAATTAATGTTCATTAAGCAACTGAAAGCCTACTTCAGGCTTCCTCTACTGTAATCAGTGTTAGTAGGACTCTAACAGAACAAAGGAAGTGGGTTCTAGTACAACCTTATATTGGCGAGATCTCCCCACTCCGTGCAAAGCCTTGTTTTCTCATTCACCTTTTCTAAGGAAAAAGTTTTCTAGTAATTTCCATGCTTTCATCTTTTCTCAAGACGGTCTCAAGACGGCTGCTTCACCTTCCCACTTCTCAAATGCATCTCTCACCAGTTAAGAAGACACTTTGCTGGTCTTTGGATTTTCATGTGCACACAAAGTTGATGCACCAGGCAGCTTTTTATGACAATAACCTTTACAGCCTTTAATGATCTCTTAATTACAATATTTCAGGGTATAAGATACAGCCAGACAGTTCAACAGATTCCCCCTCCCTCCTTCCTTTTTTTTTTTATAGTCACCAGAAGAGGGAAAGAAGTCTTAAAGGAAGAATGAGTAACAAACAAAACACCGCACTGGGCTTGGTAGGCTACATTAATCTCTAAAACACCACCAAAGGTTGAGTTTTAGGGGACACACCCCCCTTATATCACAGCATATTACATAACTTTTGGAGGTTAAAAGTATCATCATGAAATAGACAAGTAGATAATATTTAATGAGGCTCCTAAAACAGAGCAGCTAACTTTCTGTAAGACTAAGTGCCTCCTGTCATTCTTATCATACGCTAACACTCACAAGGGAGCAAAGAGCTGTGAGATGGGTTTGAAAATGACAGGGATGACAGTGAGCAACAAAGCATAGCGTAGGCAGCAGACATACTTGAGAACAGAAGACAAAGCAGAGGAAGGCAAGCTCATTGTGGGAGATGTGTGTGTCTCTCTTCTTGACTCTAGACTAATGGCTCAATGCAATTCAGGCAGAGATGCTCTATTCACCCTTTACCTTGTTGGTCTTGCAACGACCTCATGGCCAGCAGCCAACCCTCTTGTGTGTGTGTATTCATGTGTTGGTTGTCTCTGCATTCCTTTTACTGACTAAGGGCCTCATGAGGGCAGGGACTTGTCTACTCTAACCACCACTGTCTGGGCTGTAGGAGAGCCTTAATAAATGTATAATTGAGTTACAAAGACAAGATCTGTTTTACACTGTACAAAAAGGAGTGACTTCTGCAAGTTCATGTCTAAGTTACTTTGGTTGGGAGAATGGGGCTTCTTCTCTGCACCCTGTTCAACAATGCATTACAAAGTGGGCTGTGAGTCTAACTGCTGTGTTAGTAGCTGCTGAAATGTTCTTGGTTCGAAGATCTCAGACATGAGGAGCACCAAATCCACGCCTGTACCAGCAGGCTAGAGGACCACAGATATTCACACAACTGAGTAACATCAAATATACCATTGCTCAAGAGGACTAGGGGACAGACAACTGAAAACCAAGATGCATAAAATGTCATTCTTTTAGCTCTTTTGGTGGCAAGATTTTCAAGAGTATTCTCGCTGCTGATCCAATAGCATTTAGTATGGTAGGGCGACTTCACAGAAACAAAGAAATGGCCAGAGCAGAAAGGACAGTATGGAGAAAGGATGTTTAGGGAATGATATGAAGACTAATAAGCCCTCTGCATTATTTTCTCTGAGTAAATACATTTTCAGCAGTATCAGCAGTACTAACCTGCCCTGGTAAAGGCTTCCCAGGATTCCACGTTGCCCGTGGCAGGTGCTATCAGGCCCCGCTACTGTAGCAAAGCCTTTATAAATCTAGGATTATTCATGCTATTCACACACTCATGTTTTTATGACCTATACAGCTAATCCAATTATCTGGGGTAGAATTTGTTTTTCTTTTCTTTTTAATTTTCTTTCATTTTTAGTGTGTGCATAAGTATGGGCGTGTGTGTGTGTGTGTGTGTGTGTGTGTGTGTGTGTGTGTGTGTGTGTGTGAGAGAGAGAGAGAGACAGAGAGAGAGAGAGAGAGAGAGAAGGAAGATGTGAGAGGATAACTTATGGAGTCAGCTCTCTCTTCCCACCATGGCCTGAGTTGCAAGGGCTTCTACCCAGAGCCATCCTGCCAGCTCCAGAATTTTTTTTAATGTACATATGTGGGAATTTTGTTTGACTGCATGTATGCCCGTGTATTACATGCATGACTATTGTCTATGGAGACTGAAGAGGGAATCTGATCCCTTGTAATTTAGAAGTTACAGAGGGTTGTGAACAGCCGTGTAGATGCTCTGGAAGAACAGTCTGGGCTCCTTACTGCTAAATCTCTCTCTAGACCCAGAATTTCTTATTTCTTCTTCGCCTTCTTATTTTACAAACCTAGTTCTAAAGTGATTGTCAACACAAGTTTAATTAACATGGAATGGTCCCAGCTTTTCCTTAGGTACAAGTGTTAGCTGAAATGCAAATTATCAGGAAGCCTCCCTCCATCCCCTTGCCGGTTGGTACAACTTTGGTTACCTATAAGTGTAAAGGTATGACTTGACAAAGATTCCAGGTAACAAAAAAGGAGTAATTGATGCTACTACACTGTCATTTAAATATTGTACACTACATACAGTCAGAGAATAAACTAAGGAAATAAGCCTAACACTCAGATATCTTTTCAAAAAGAGAAATACAGCCAGTAAAAGCTTGGTTTTCTTTTTTCAGTTCTAGATTTATCTGCTTCTCAAAGCCACTAAAAATTGAATCAAGAATGAAAAGCTGGAACACGGGGTCCACCAGGAAAATAAATGTGCCAGATATACATTCTTCTGGCAGAGGGCAGCCAGGGCTAGGTGTGTTCTCAGCAATGAGGGGGTGTAGACTGTCCAGGAATCCAGCCTGTTACACATGCAGAACTAGACAGAGGCACTCTCCAGAGGCTCCACAACCAGAGGACAGAACCGAAGCACAAGAACTGCAGTGGTCTAAAAGAACCTGTGAAGCTGGTGGTAACCTGGGTCCTGGACAAGCCTTAGTTAGTGTCTGCAGCCAAGCTCCTCTCCCCAAGTCTGGGATCATTAATCTTTGAACTAGCTTCCAGGGTTTTGAGTTTTAAAGACTGTCAGGACAAAGTCTAGCCCCAGCTTTTCAGGGAGCAGCTGCTTGGGACATATCCTTCCTGAATTTGGCTCAAAAAATGTGTAATTGCCCCCAGTAAGTTTTTTGAAGTCCCTTAGGCATAAACATTTTGTACTTAACCAGTGCTACAACTTACCAGTTATTCAATACTTTAGGTCCAGAGAAGCTCTGTTCATCTCTTTCCAGAGCCAAAGAAAAACAGAATTGAAGGGGCACTTTGTCCTAAGCCCCACAGGACAAGGATACATGAATAGGATGGGTAGCACTGATGGGTCCAGGCACAGTCTCCAAGTATTTGATCTTAAGGACCAAAAGATGATTGATCCACCATCTGGATGTAACAGCTGAGGAACTATAGGAAAGAAAGTGGACCTTGCCAGTGCTTTCAGTTCTCCTAGGCCTGGCACCTCAGAGCCACAGCTCTTCCTTCAGCATTTTGCTCATGCCTGTGTTCTCTGGGATGGAGGAAGCTTCACTTTCCACCTAAGCGTGTGTCTGAGTGTCTCAAGAGGCAGCATAAGCTCCAACTTGGGCATAACTTCAGTGACTAGCCAATCCAGGTGACCAAGCCCAACCTCTTGTTTTGAATTAGGTTGGCTGCAGGGTCCTCTGGCTGTGGTGGGCCCACACTGTTACTGCTTTCTCAAAAAGAGGATTCTGTTACAAAGAGAAGCTGGAAATTTCTTTGCACACAAGCAGAGACATGGCAGGCCCTGCACAGGCCCCAGGGTAAGGATTAAAGAAAAACAAAACAGAAACCCTTCCATTTCTAATTAGGGTCTTCATTTGCCAAAGTGCCGTTCCCCAGCAGGAGGGTTTACATCTAGGCCACTGCTTGGAGCAGGTTGGTTCCTCAGTTTAGGCTCCTCTGAGCCAACAGTTTCTGTTACTTAGAAGGAGTGCTGCTTGCATACTGTTTTAACTGGCCTGGCTTTTGCAGCCAGCTTAGCTGTATGAACAATCTTCCATCCAGAACCTAAAGATAAAAGCAGTTTGGCTGAAAAATCTCTTTAAAAAAATTTTTTTTTAAAACTTGGGAATTACAGGTTTTGGAACTGGCATTATTTCTCTTGTGCATGGAGTGTTTTTCCCCTCTTCTTTGGTTCTTAGCCAGCAAAGGCTGCATCCTGGACTTCAGCCAGCCACCAGTCCCCATTTCCTTGCCATTCACACCATAGGCCTGGTGGCAGCTGGCCATGGAGACAAGACAGCAATTCCCCATTCGCAAGAGGTTGGCCACAAAACAGTGTGGCTAGCTAGCTGGACCCTGACAGTCAGCCGAGGGTACCTCTTGTGTATTTCCTTCTCATTACTTATATCCAAAAGTGAGCATCTTCTAACACAGAGATACTGGGAGCCTGGCCCAGTATGCAACAATTCTTCTCTGTTCTGGAATTCTCAGGATAACATTAAATTGACAAATACATTTAACTTTCTATGTGCTTAAAAAAAAAAAAAGAAAAAAAAAAAAAAAGAAAAACCAACAAAACAAACAAAAGAAAACAACTATACAAATGTTATTTTAAAAAACGGAAAAGAAAAGGCAAAAAACAAACAAAAAAACAGACACCAAAGCACGGGCAACAGGAAAAAAAACAAACAACAGACAAATTAGACTTCTTCAAGATTAAAAACATTTGTGCATCAAAGGATACTATCAACAGAATGAAAAGTCAGCCCAAAGAACGACAGAAAATACTGCAAATTGTGTACTAGATAAGAGATTAATACCAAGAATATATATAAAAAAATCCCTAAAACTCAATAACAAAACCCAACCAATCTGACTTCAAAACAGGCAAAAGATTTTAATTGTTCTCCAAAGAGAATGGACAAAAAGTACACAAAAGGTTTCTCAGCATCATTGATCAATAAGAGAATGCAAATCAAAGCTCCCATGAACTACCACTCCATACCAATTAAGGTGACCATTATTTGCCTGTGAATACGTGTATGCACATGATAACAGGATGTGTAAAATGATGTAGCTATTGTGGAAAGCAGTGCACTGATTCCTCAACAAGTTAAACACAAGTGACCACGTGGCTCAGCAAGTTCACGTCAAGGTCCAGTGTATGCTCTGGAGCGCTGAACGTGGGCGCTCTCAGAGAGATGTTTATGTGCTCTTATTCATGGCTGTATTATTTATAATCACCCAGAGATAAAAAAGTATCCCAACATCAACGTCATCAGATGAATGGACAAAGGGTGGCACATACAGAAGCACACATACTATTCGATCCTAAAAAAGTTCTGATACACGGTGTAATATGGATGACCTTGAAGACGCGATACTGGTAAAAGAACCAGTCATAAGAGGACAACTATTCTCTTAGCACATTTATATAAAATGCCTAGCACAGGCAAATCCAGAGCGACAGAGGGTAGATTAATGGTTGCCAAGGCAGAATGTGGCAGAGATGGAGAGTTGGTGCTTAATGAGTATGGAGGTTTAGTGAGGAGGAGAGAAGGGTCGAGACAGTTGCTGCTGCTATGTGCTTAAACAATGTAACTGTGCCATGCCTCAGAACTGCATACTCCAGAGAAGTTAAGGTGGTAAGTCTCATGGTGTGTATAGTCAATCATCTACACACACGCACAGGCTCATGCATGCATCCACGCACACATACTTTTCTTTAGGGGGCACAGTTCTGGGGTCTGAAAACATGGCTATACATACCGGGCAAATGCTTTCTCCTAAGTTACAACCCAACTCCTTAAAACAAAAACCCAAAAAACCAAAAAAACCTCAATTTAAAAAAAAAGATGGAGGGGGCAGAGTATGGTAGCATACACCTTTAACCCCAGGCAGGTAGGTGAGTCTCTTTTGAATTTGAAGCCACCCTGGTCCACATAGCAAGTTACAGGACAGCTAGGATATACAGAGAGAGACCTTGTTTCAAAAATAAACAAAACAAATAAACAAAACTAAAAGAGACTGAGGAGAAGGGTGGGGAGAAAAAAAGGGCACGTCCTTATTTTGTTTTATGTTGACCGCAAGTCCTACCAAGTACTACTTTGGTTCCTGCAAAAACAAAAACAAAACAAAAACAACAAAACTTGCTTTAAGTTTTAAGGTTTTAATTTACTATCAAGCTTTAAAATATTTCTTTAGTATGTATGTATATGTGCATGAGTGTATGTATAGAATGAGTTCCAGGATAGCCAGAACTACAGAGAGACCCTTTCTCAACAAACAAGCAAAAAACCACAACAAAACCCACAAAAAGTCAGAAAGGCTTAGGTTGGGAAGAAACAAACAAAACCATGTATTTATATGTATAAAATCAATCAATCTATCTATCTATCTATCTATCTATCTATCTATCTATCTATCTATCTATCTAGGTCTCATTCTCTTTAGGGTACATACCTGATACCTAAGAAAGCCTAAGGTTAGACAAAGAATCTGGGAGAATTGGCTCAGAACACGTAATATACAAAACCATCACCAGGACTCCATAACTAGTGCTGCAGTATTCAAAGCTGTGCTCAGATAGACTTTGAAATGACAGGTCTCCAACTCCAATGACTAAGAACACAGTTTGGAGCACACACTCCGCCCACCAAATGGGCAATGGTTAGGATGACATCGTTGAACATTCAGTCTTATTTCTTTCCTTAACCAAATTTGGTATGGGCAGGTAAGAAAAAAAGGAAAGGGGACAGATTGTTAGGAAACTATAATCTACATGAAAGAAACTAGTAGTTTTTTAAAAAAAAAATAGTTCTTTAAGATGTTTCTTTCTCTGAAATATTTAAGTACTAATAAGGTATTTGCTTTCTAGAAAGCATTCTACTCTGACAGCAAACTGGAAGGGCATCGGTGGAAGAGTGGATGGTCTAGTGGTCCCTGTTTGCCAAAACCAGCTACATGGCCACACACACATGCACACACACAGTTAGGTCATCCTGGGACTTCATCCCTGTACTCATTGAGAAGAATCTAGTACCATTCCCTTCCAGTAGAAATCATGTTGTCTAAAATAGGGGCCATATTCTCCATTTTATTTCCCATGGGTATTCCAAGGGCACCAGCTTTAAGGTTCCAATAGCATGTTCCAACAGAGCAGCACCATGTGAACTGTTCTTAAAACCCACCCTCTAAATGATGTTCCACAGGCAGTGAACATAGATTTTTGGGGAAGCAAAACTTATCACCCTCATAATTCCAAGTTCTAGAAACCTTTCCAAGATGGTTTAAGTACAAAATACAGTTAACTCCATCAAAATAAATTCTCTTCTACTAATATAAAGAGTACCTGTGACCTGTTAACTAAATTTCTATCACTACAGGGAAACCTACAGGGCAGGAAAGAGGTATTCTGAAGGCTGACAAGGAATCAGAACAGCAGCACCAGGATGAAAGCCCAAATAAAGAATTTCAGTCCCTCTGTCCCTGGAAAACAGTTGGCCCATATGCCTTCTACTATATGGTAAGCTCAGATAGACACCAAGCCGCCAGCTCCGAGAGCTAGGGCTCAGGCTTGGGATCTAAAACCAAGAACTCCACATTGATTTCACCCCCAGCTTGAGCACCTTCCAAATCTCCAAGCTGTAAGCTCTTCCTATCTTCTTTCAGCTGGAAGAGCCTGTTCGCTACATTCTGAAACACAGAACCAAAACAACTGTCAAATCTGGAAGCCTGGCTCTGGCAGAGTGAGCAGACATCACTTCTCCAGTCAGTCTCCAGGGACAGAAGAAAGCAAGAGCCATCTTTCAACTTCATTCTCTGCTGGCCTCAAAAAAGACAGGAGTCTTGCCAAGGCTATCTAACATTAGTCTCCCATTCCCACACCTTCCCCAGCCCATCACGTTCTTTCCCCCTTGCCCACCCACTCAGAAGACTGCTGCCTCTTATAAGGACCTTAGACTTTGCACTCTCCTTCAGTTTCTATGATTGCCTAAACAAAGAGATGCAGGGAAAACACCAATCTACAGACTATAAACATCTATAAGGGGGCTCACTAAGGACTGGGAGCACTTCCTAGTACCGTGAGGTAGCACAGCCTTCCTTGGCAAAGGCTAGGTCTTCCTCCTGGCAGTCGGGTCAGAGGCCTGGCAGAGGAGCCTCTCATTGTGCACTTCCTAGGGCAGGCAGCAGGGAGTCTGGGAGGAGAAAGGATCCCTTTGAAGCACATGGCGTTAAGAGCTTCCCAGTGACCATGGAAACAGGCACAGTGGGTTCCCAGCCTGAGAACCAGGGAGAGCCAGCCTGGATTCAAACACAAAACATACACAAGGCACACAAGATCTAAAGAGCATGGGGCCTAGGCTAAGGGTATGTAGCCTGGCTGGCAGGAACTGAGAGGCTCCCTGTTAGGAAAATCCAGCCTATGAAGCTGCGCAGGTTGATAGGAAGGGGGGAGATCCTTTTCATTCTCAAGGCTTTCTTCTCACTAGCTGCCTTCGGTTTTATTCAGCACCTCATCAGGTCAGTAGAGTCGGACTTTTAGTTGGCCTGCTGGCAGCCAGGCCTGGATCTAGCAGGAGGTGATCAAAGGAACCGTCACCGCAGCTGCACCCCACCCCCTCCTCCCTTGGGATGAGGCCCCTGCCAAGGTGATCAGGTGGAAGCCACTGGGGGAGGGTGAGAAGGAGACAGCTTTCATGTCTGCCGTTCCCTTAGAGGAGACACATAGCACAGCAAGACAGGACTAGCAGGTCAGAACTCCCTACTTCTGGAATGGATGGCTGTTCTTAAGTGAAGGCATTGAGGGAGGGGGTAGCCACCTAGATTGGCACCTGGGTGTGCTCTGGTGCCCTGATCCTGGAGCCCTAGAGACTAGCAGCCCTGTACATGGTGCTTCTGGATTCCCTTTCACAGCTGTCTGCCTCTTCCTGGGATGAAGTTACACTGAAGTCTCCATGTTATCTGAGAGTCTTTGTGACGTTTTGGGCTTAATTTTGTCAGGGTTCCAACTTATAAGAGGGAGAAAAAATAGGCTGGCTTTTCTACCCCCCCCCCCCCAAGCAAGATGAGAAAACAATGAGATTAGAGTGTGTTAAGGAGGAAAGACCCCCGCTCACAGACTGAGTATCTCTGTCTTGTACTAGCCAGTGTCAAAATCAAATCTGGCTCAGCATCAGACCAGGGAGGTGCCAGAAAAAGGCACAAGTCCACTTTAGCCACTGGCCCAGCTGCTGGGTGAGCAGGGTAGACTTCATTAGACCAGCTTCTCTTGAGAAAGGCAGTGTTTGGACAGGCCTGCAATTTGAGAAGCCAGTTAGGTACATTCTCCCTTTCTTACCTTTGTTGGGCTGCCAAAATATTTACTTGACTTCTTAACTCTAAATCTCTGAAACACACCTGGATTGCAGAAAACAGGCAATAGAATTTTCTTAGTTTTTTTCTAACTCATGTGAGACAGTTCAATCTAAGCAAAAATAACATCATGAAGGGGTCAGGAAGAAAGGAAGGCTGGTAAGAGATACCACTTTGGATAATTCAGTCACTTAAGAGGTTGGTGGGCAACCCGGACTCGTCTGTGTGTGGTAACCAACAGATTTTACAGGTGAGACTTTTGCAAATCAAATGGATTTTATTTGGCTTTTAGGAGAGAGTCAGTTTCTATGCCAAGTAAAAGTCTGTGTGGTAGTCAGCTGCATTTATTACTACTACTACTACTGCTGCTACTGCTACTTTAACCATTCTACAAAAGCTGACTGCCTGGAACATCAGACTGCGGACCATGTATCAGAGAGGAAGAGATGCTGCAACACAAAGCCTGAGTTTACTTGAGATGAATTTTAGATGATAGGAAAGACCCCAAATCAGCTGAAAAATAAAATAAAACTGGGGAGAGGGTGTGTGCTCTTCTTATGTTTTTAAAAAAGAACTTGGGAAAACAGGTCTAGTAGAAGAGAAAACTATGTGTGCCCATCTCTCTTTGTCATGTGTGCCTGTCAGCCCATTTGCCAAGGGCGAGTGGCCTACAGTCAGGCTTCCATAGGCTGGTTCTCAATGAAGCCATTGAATTGAGATGGGGCGATCCCAATGAAAAGATCTCTGGCACTGCCTGTTGGTACTCTTCTTAGGCTCTCCAGAATCCCAACTAATGATCCTACCTGCCCTTTTAGTTCTCAGGCCCCAAACACTGAGAAGAAGAGCCTGGGCACCAGTTAGGGAAATTATCTACAATCTACTGTTCATCAGCAAATCTTTGAGAGAAAAACTACTTTGAAAACATTTTGATCCTGAACATTCTAAAATAGAACTTTTTTGAGCTGTTCTCTTTTCAAAAGCACTAAAAGCACATCAGCTGTTGAGAGGCTTACTGACAGCTGTCAGTGGCCAACATCCTTTCTTTGGGCAGCACTTCTGTTACCTTTATTTAGGTAGACAGTCCTGTCTTCCCTTATTACAATGATGGAATGTACTTTTAAGCCCATGGAAATAAGGTCCGAAGGTTGGCCAGCAGGGGCATCCACAATCATGAAGACTTTGTGGGAATTCCAGGAAGTATTTTCCTGAACTATTATGAGTCTAACTCCTGGATGGTGCCTCTCTCATCTTTCCATATTCATAACCTAGCTATTCTGTTACTAAGAACTGAAGGGAACTGACCACTGCGTGTCTAGGGACCTGCCACCCTCCCACTAATGGATACTGTGGTCAAATGCCCAGGTGGAATCAAAGGATCCTAGAGAGAGATTAGAACAGGGACTAGTAATACAGACAGATTAGTGCTTGCAATATGAAAAACACATTGTGTGTGTATGTAAAAACTTGTACAAAAACTAGGTGTGGTGGAATACGCCTTTAATCTCAGCACTTGGGAGATAAAGCAGGCCAGCCTGGTCTACAGAGTGACTTCCAGGACAACCAGGGCTAATAGAGAAAAACCCTATCTCGAAAAACAAAACAAAAACCAAACCAAACCAAACAAAAAACTCGACTGAAAATGTTCACAGTAGCAATGTTCATAAAAACAGAAGCAAATGATAATTCCCATACAATGGAATATTATTCAGGAATAACAATAGGGAGAGCTGGGAAGGTGGCTAAGATGGTAAGATCTCTTACAAAGGACCTGGGTTTGGTTCCCAGTACCCACAGGCATATAATCATCCATAACTCCAGTTCCTGGGGATCTGGTGCCCCTCTTTTGGTCTACATGGGCACCAGGCACACACATGGTGCATATACTTACATGCAGACAGAATACTCATATATGTAAAAAATAAAATAAACGAGAATGGGGGAAAGAGAAATAAAGTACTGATGCATGGATAAAGTGACACTATTTTGCTAACTGAAAGAAACCATATAAAATATCACATATGATGATTCAATTTATAAGAAATATCTACAACAGGTAAACCCATAGACAGAAAATGAATCAGTGGTTGTTTCAGAATAGAGGAGATAAGAGTTTTTTTTTTGTTGTTTTTTTGGGTTTTTTTTTTGTTGTTTTTTTGAGGCAGGGTTTCTCTGTGTAGCCCTGGCTGTCCTGGAACTCACTCTGTAGACCAGGCTGTCCTCGAACTCAGAAATCCACCTGCCTCTGCCTCCCAAGTGCTGGGGAGATTTGTTTTTGAAGTAATGAAATTGTGTATCTGATAAGGAAATTGGATTAAAGCAATAAAAAGAAAATATTCTAAAGCTATTTTTTTTTTTTGGTAATGGTTGAACAATTTTGTGTATACACTAAAAACTACATACATGTTCTGAAAGTAAGCTTTTTCATATAGGAACAATTTGACCAAGACTTTCTGTTTTGTTTCTGAATAGTATACAACCGTCAAACATTTCCAAACAGAAACAGGTAGAAAAGTTTTGGTGATGAAACAATCTTGGGCAATGTAAACTGAAATAAGGTTCAGGGTTGCTTTTAACTACTATGCATTTTCCAAAATTAAAACAAAAACACACCTTATATCCTGGAGTGGAATAAAACTTGAGTGTGGAATCTAGGGCTATAATTCAGATGCTTGAGTACCAGCACAGAATGTACAAAGTGTTGGACCTAATTGCCTGTCACAGTGTAAAACCAGATATAGTGAGTGCATGCCTATAACACGAGCATTTGGGAGGTGGAGGCAGGAAGATGAGACATGAAAGGTTACCCTCTAAAGCCAGGCTGGCCTATGTGACATCCTATATTTTAAAGGAAACAAGCTCTTCACCCCCGGAAAAAAACCCAAACCATTAAATATAGAAATGATGACAACGAGCAGAGGTTCTGAAAGTAAGGCCCACACTGACACTCTGGTGCACAGATGTGATCTATTAGATGGCAGATGGGGAGTAATCAAGATTCCTTGTTCTAGGGGAAAAGCATAACCAGGGCCCACTTGATCAATTATTGTAAATGTACTTACAAGCATTGTTCACTTAGCTCTAGAAATGAGTGCTTTCTTTTTTGACAGTTTTCTAAGTTTTCCAGCTTTTAAAATTATGTGTATATGTATGTCTGAGTACAGGGGTCCTAAGAGTCCAGAAGAGGGTTTGGGGAGAGAATTTACGTCCTCAGTAAAAGCAATACATGATCTTCACTGCTGAACTCTCACTCCACTCCCCAAAGGAATGCTTTCAAACACCAGAGAGTCACAGCAGCATAACGTTATGCCAAAAGACATCCAGGTTTGATAGTAAATACAGGGTATGATCCTAAGTTCTATAATTTACTATTTTAGTATATATAAATTTTAATATATTATAACATAGTATTATTTTTACTGCATTTATTTATTTATTTACTGGGTGTTTGTGTGGGTACACATATACCAGGGTGCTCATACTGAGATCAAAGGACAACTTGTAAGAGTCAGTTCTTTCCTACCATGTAGGTTCTGGGGACTGAACTAAGGTCACCAGTCTTGGTGGCAAGTATCCCAGGCTGCTAAGCTATTTAAGAGGTGCAATATATATATTGAAGATTGAAATATATAGAAGGCTGGAAATGACTTAAAGAATGTGAGAATTTTTTTCCAGATTTTATATCCATTTCTGGTATTACCCATTTCTATAACAAGGTAAGTTTTGAGTGATTTAAAGATAGAATATATTGAGATTAGAACCAACCAAAGAAATAACAAGAGCCACACTGAAATTTCAAAATTCTGTACATCCAAAAAACAAAAGATGACTAAAAAGGGCCAATTATAAAACAGTCTGGAGAAACGGAGCAGTGGATGAGGGTGTGTGTGAAGAGGGGAGGGGAAGTGACTGGGAGGGGAAGCTGTGGTTGAAATGTTTTTATATATATATATATATATATGTGTGTGTGTGTAATATGTACATTATATGTAGTGTGTGTGTAAACACCCCCCCCAAACAAAACATCCTAAAGCAGGAGGTGTGTGGGGCTTAGCATTAGAAAGGCTGCCTGATGTGTAAAGTCCTGGGTTCCAGCCTCACCACTGCAAATAACAACATATCAAATGGGTACTTATACAATTTTATTTTTAAAAACCTACATTAATATCCATGCATAAAAATGAGTTATAGCCCAGAAAGAAAATGTTACGTCCAAAGCAGCCCTCCACCCCCATGGCAGTGCTGGTGACAATGTTCTAAACAGAAGGGCTTTGGTGGGTAAACAGGAAGATTTTAACTAGGTAAGCAGAAGCCTAAAGGTGGGTTCTGTTTACTAAGAGCCTCCCTTATTCTGCCCTGGAAGGTCAACTACCTGGGGAAGGGCATCTAGTTCCGGTCAGTCCCAAAAGCTGCTGTCAGTTCAAAACCCCTCCATCTTGTTGACTGGCCCATAGCCACATAAAATCCATCTGGTTTCCACCGTTTTCTTCTGCCTCTTGAGAAGAGCAGTTCCAACCCAAATAAACCTTTCTACTCATGGAGTGGGCCAGTTTGGTGGTTTCATTGTGTCCTCACTTAGAGTAACATTTAACAAAAAAAGAAATTAAACTAGAACACAGAAAAAAATGTTTCAAGTTTAATATTTAGTGATAATGTATGATAATTAAAGATATACAACTGAAAATAACTATTTTTAATCTTAAAATTAGTAAAAGAAACATTAACAGGGAGAGCTAAACGGCTCCTGGATAAATGTGCTTGCTGCAAAGCCTGGGACATGAGCTTGATCCCCAGTACCAACATGACAGAAGCAGAAAACTGACTCCTGCAAGGGTAACTTTCTGACACTTGTGCCATGGAGGCACGTACCTGCTATCAAGCACACATATGCACGGCCACCAGGGCTACATAATAGAGACCCTGTCTCAAAGAGAGAGAAAGGAGAGAGAGGGAGAGGGAGAGGGAGAGGGAGAGAGAGAGAGAGAGATGAAGAATATCAAATGAGTCTTTTCTATCAACTACAAAACTTGTGTTTGGAACAAAGAATTAAAGTCTTTTTTATCTCTCCCATCAAATAAGACTTTCATGCAAATGTTTTAATCCCCTTCACCGGAAAAGCCTTTCTTTATGCAAAGGCCACAGCTCAGTTCTAGAAATGTGATGGCCTGGAGCAGTGACCCTTTTCTCCTCGGTGGTCCCTTTCCTCCTCCTCGTTTCCTCTGTGCCAATTCTTTTCAGACTAGCCAACTGAATACGCTTTTGAGGTTGGACCCCAGCCAATGGGGAAAAGACAGTCACCAAAGTTAGAATAAAAACCCAATGCAGAGGCAGGTGGTTCTCTGTGAATTCCCAGTCAGCCTGGTCTACAGAGTGCATTCAAGGACAGCCAGAGTGACACAGAGAAACCTTGTCTTGAAAAAGCAAACCAGGGCTGGAGAGATGGCTCAGCAGTTAAGAGCATTGACTGCTCTTCCGAAGGTCCTGAGTTCAAATCCCAGCAACCACATGGTGGCTCACAAGCATCTGTAATGAGATCTGACGCCTTCTTCTGGTGTGTCTGAAGACAGCTACAGTGTACTTACACATAATGATAAATAAATCTTTGTGCAGGATCAAGCAGAGGTCCTGAGTTCAACCATCTGTATGGCTATAGTGTACTCATATACATAAGACTTATTAATCTTTTTTTTTAAAAAAAGGAAAGAAAAACCAAACCAACCAACCAACCCACCCAAAAACCAGTATACTATCCTGTCTCTGTATTTGCCCTTTTGAGCACATTCTCTTACTCAGAAACAAAGCTTGCCCTATCCAGACACATTGATTAGAGTAGTGGTCCCTTTCTTTGTAAACAGTGGTGCTTGCCTTTAATCCCAGAATTCTGGATCTCTGAGTTCAAGGCCAGCCTGGTCTACAAAATGAGTTCCAGGACTGCCATGAGGTTTGCCTTTCTTTCTAAGACTAGATTCAGAGGTCTGACCATTCCTTTTTCTTCTCATCTGTGTTTTTCTTTGGATGTCAGAGACTATTTTCCCCCTCTGATACTTTGGGTTTCATTACTCATTCTCTAAATCTCCCATCCTACCATGTGGCTGCTTGTCAATCATGTGGCCTAACTCTATGCTGGCTTAACTCAAATGGCATGTCTTTATTTTTTTTCTTTAGGCAGGTAGCTGCTATAATTTCCAGCTTTCCTGCCTTGAGTTTTTCTTTTAAATTTAAAATTGTCCTCACACTTCCATTTGAGTCTATTGTTAAGACCCAGATTTCCTCAGTATCATCTGACAACTAGGAAGAAACAATTTAAAAATTTTTGGTAGCCTATTTAGTGGCCTGTATGGGGATATAACAGAAGCTTTTCTGGTCTGAGGACACAACGTGAGCTTAGCTTGTACCTAGGAGATCCAGATGACACCTCTGTTGACGCCAGTGACCACCACTCCCAGAGCCATTGGAAATGCTGAATCAGAATAATCTGTATTACAGAAGACTCCCGAAATTAAATGAAAAGTGGCAGGTATAGAGAGGCTTCCTCCAACCAGAGCTTCACACAGCCAAGCAATCATGCTCCAAAAGCCCAAGTATGAGTGAGAAGGGTGCTATGTAATGACCCTAAAAGGTCACTAACAAATGGTAGCTAACAACTGTCTTTAACTCTAGTTCCAGTGGATCCAACACCCTCTTCTGGCCTCCATGGGCACTCGCCATTCACACGGTGCACAGACATACATTTAGGCAAACTTATACACATACAATAAAAATAAATCTTAAAACAAACAAACAAACAAACAAACAAAACCAACAACCACCCATAAACCCCAAGAAGTTTTAAAAACAAAATTAGCAAACAAAAACCTGAAATTTCAAGTGATGTTAAAAAAGAGAGGAAGTTGGGGAGAGATAGCTCAGTGGCTAAAAGCATTGGCTGCTCTTCTTGAGTTCAATTCCCAGCAACCATATCGTGGCTCCCAGCCATCTATAATGGATTTCATGTTCTCTTCTGCCATGCAGGCATGCATGCAAATAGGGCACTCATTTACATACATAAATTTTTAAAAGGAGAGAGAAACCTGATATTTTACAAATAAATCTGTTGTTCACAAATAGATGATAAAGCTGAAAGCTTTTAGCCTTTAAATAGTAATCCAAATTTTTATTTTTAAATCAGTAGTTGGGAGATGGCTCAGTGGGAAAGTACAGAGGACACCAGAAAATGTCCTCTGACATTACACACATGATATGGCGTGTGCGTACACGTGTGCACACGCGCAGACACACACACACACACACACACACACACACACACACACACACACACACACACACACACGGGGCTAGGAATGAAGACAACAGGTTCCTTGCATGATCCATTTTTCGCTAAGAGTATGGGTAAACTTATAAAAACTAGAGCAACAGGTTCATACTGAAGAGAGCAAGCCAAGTTCCCTAATCAGCACAAGAAATAGCGCGGGTTTTTCAGGATGACTAAAATCTTATTGGCTCTAACAATGGTTATGGTAACTAAAATATGTTATAGTTTTATTATTTAAATATTTACAGGAACAATATACTGTATTAAATATGTAAAATCTCATCTACATGGGCTTGATTACAGAAACTAATAAGTATTTCTTAAATGAAAAAATGTGTATTATTATATTTATTTTGGGTATGTGGGGAGAGAGTGGGGTTTAGCATGGGCATGCCAGGTGTGTGTGTAGGTCTGAAGACAACTTGTAGGAAAGAGTCAGTTCGCTTCCACCATGTAGGTCCCAGGGGTTGAACCAGTTTTTTAGGCAGGCTCTTTTACCTACTGAGTGCTCTCATTGTCATCTTTTATTGTTTTATGACTAGAAAAAGCAAAGATATCAGTGTAAGATATCATATAGCCTAACACTGAAAGATTAGGAAAAGGATATTATGGAACAGAATGGTTCCCAGGAACTACATGCATGTGCCTGTATGTTTAAGTCAGTATCTTTAGAAAGGAAGAACAAAGTAAAACAAGGAAAAGATGCGGTATTTGTGTCAGGAATCTGAGGTCTCGTGACCAAGGCCAGCAGACAAGTTCCCATACATCACCCCTATTTTGTCTCCCCCCTATTTTTCTATGCCTCTGTGAGGAGTATAGAAGAATTTTGCTCCTATGCTATACAAGTACAGTGTGTGTGTGTGTGTGTGTGTGTGTGTGTGTGTGTGTGTAGGTTAGAAATATCTATACTTTCCATGGCCTTGGTAGCTGTTGGGGTGGCTCTCCTATCACCTTTGACCATAGCCAGGGACTGATGCTTAAGCAGTTAATGTGTGTGCAAAGCCAGATGTGTGCGAGGTCGCTCTATTTGAGAATGGAAGCAGATGGGATGCTGGGCTTGTCTGTGTGTAAGGTTCTGGACAACTGGCCTGGCGGCTGCACTTTACACTACATGAAGACAATGCATTGGAGTTACAGCCTCTCAAAGCTGACAGGTTCAGCAGCTATGCTTGATGAGCATTTAGACAGCCTTGCCACCATCTTGTGTGTTCTAGGACAGCTTCACTGAGGCTCTGGTGAAAGTGGATCAGTTGCTGGAGACAGTGCTAAGGATGACCAAGGCAGAGGCAGCCTTCCCTGAATCCTGGAGGGGCAAGCTGCCTGTGTCCCTTGGCTAACAGACACAGCATTCGGCCTATTCACTTACTGTGTCTTTAAAACTCCTTTACGCCTCCCAATTGGTTTCAGTCTTTTATAGCTAATGATGTATCTGCACGTGCGCGCGCACACACACACACACACACACACGATATTTGATCAAATTGTGAACCCCAAGACTGTGAACTGGAAAAACCTTGTGAAGTGGCTCAGCCCTAGCATACACCTTTAAAACAAGAGCTTTCTGTAAACAAAAGCTAAATAAAGTCAAGGGTAGGTCAAGAGGAGAAGCAAGTAACCGGCAGAGAGGGAATTAAGAAAGAAAGGATGGACACTGAGCTGAAGGGAATTTAGACAGCATGGAGAAGGAGGAGCTTTTTCCTTCTGGAACTTCAGTAGAGTAGGAAGGACAGCTGGGTGCTTTCTCTGCCTCTCTGAGCTAGCAAGCTTTCATCACAGTGTCTGGCTCCTGAGTCTTCATTTGGTAAAATCAAACGGTTGGGCTTCTGTTTTAAAAACAACAATATATTCTTGTTTAATATAGTGTTTTAATCAAGAGCTTTATGGAAGATTTGGGTGTAAATGAAAAGCAACACTTAAAAGGTCTGACTTTCAGACTAGACTCATGACCTCAAAACAAAGTGGTATTTCCTACATTTTTCCATTCATATCAAGCCAATCTTCCCCCACCCCCATCTGATTTCTTTTACCAAATTCCTTTCTTGCTTTTTAAGCCAAATATGGGAGATATTTACCCATATGTTCCTTAAAATAAATCTGTATAGTCTTCCAAACTTTTTACCCAATAAGAAACTCATTTAGCCGGGCAGTGGTGGTGCACACCTTTAATCCCAGCACTTGGGAGGCAGAGGCAGGTGGATTTCTAGTTTGAGGCCAGCCTGGTCTACAGAGTGAGTTCCAGGACAGCCAGGGCTACACAGAGAAACCCTGTCTTGAAAAACGGAAAAAAAAAAAAAAAAAAAAAAAGAAACTGATTTAAAGAAAGGACTCTCATTGCTCAGGAAATGTATATTTAGAGACAAAAGGAAACTTGAATTTCTATGAATTTGGTGTGTGTGTATGTGTATGTACATACATGTGAGAGTGGAGGCTGGAAGGATAACTTTTAGTTAGTTCTCTCCTTTCACTGTGGGCTTAGAAGAGCAAACTTAGGTTATTAAACTTGTGTAGTTAATTAAACTATCTTGCCAGTCCATCACAACTCTTTTTTTTTTTTTGCTTTTCTGAGACAGGGTTTTTCTGTGTAGCCCTGGCTGTCCTGGAACTCACTCTGTAGACCAGGCTGGCCTCGAACTCAGAAATCTGCCTGCCTCTGCCTCCCGAGTGCTGGGATTAAAGGCGTGCGCCACCACTGCCCAGTCCATCACAACTCTTTACAGGAGACTTGCAGAATTAGAGGCAAAGAGACATTAACTAGCTTAAAGACACCTGGCTTTTGCTAAGTAGAATTATCATTCATATACAGGCTGTTTGGCTTCATGGCCTAGGTTCTACATATGTCTCAATGGGCAAAATGCAATAAAAGTATAAAATAAAAGCACAGAATCAAAGTATCATGTACAGAGAACAACAAGGCACAGAAGGGGATGACAGAAGAATTAGTTTCCCAAAAGTAACTAACATCTTTTGGAAAGAGAATGCTTGCATGTCATAATAAAAGAGGGCTCTCTATTGATATCAATATTTGAAGTCATATTATTTTTTTCCTTCTATTTTTAAAAACATTTATTTTTATTTTGTGTGTGTATAAGTGTTCTGCCTGCATATCTGTGCACCAAATGTGCATCTGATACTTGAGGCCTAAAGAGGGCATTGAATCCCCTGGAAATGGAGTTACAGACATTTGTGAGCTGCAGTGTGGGTGCTGGGAACTGAACCTGGGTCTTAGAGAACAACAGGTGCTCTTAGCTGTTGAACCATTTTTCCAGTCCACTCCTTACCGGTACCTGATAATTTCATAGGACATCTTGGGGGCTAAAGAACTCTCTGTGGTGGTGACTGTCCTATGAACAATAGGATGCTGAGCAACAAGCCTGGCCTGGCCTGTACTCTTTTCTCCACCCCAACATACTTTCCTAAAAAGCTAAAACTGTCCCCAAACATTATCCCTCATTGAAAATAATGACGTACACAAAAGATTCTATTAAAAACTATGGACATGGGCTGGAGAGATGGCTTGGCCGTTAAGAATGCTGTTCTTGTACAGAACCTGAGTTTATTCCTAGCACCCATGTTGGATGGATCACAGCTTCCTGTAACTCCAGCTCCAGGGAATCAGAAACCTTCTGGCTTCTGTGAGTATCTGCAAATAAAATACATATTTATAATTAAAAATAAAATAAATCTTAAAAAAAAAAAAAAAAAAGATTGATATAGGAAGTGTCCTAAGCATTGCAGAGAATGCTTCCAGGAATGCCAAGGCAATGAGCTGTAGACATGTCACCTTGTGCGAGGAGGTGACAAATACCTACTTGCTTTGCTGACCAGAGACCTGCTGAGGTTAAAGACTGCAATGTGAAGCAGCTGGAGCAGCCAGCCACATTTTTTTCTTCAGACAAGGATTTTGGTTCTATCATTCCTCTTGAAATGGGCTGAGCTGAGCTTGTGTTAAGGACCAGAACACTCACTGGTGGTGGTGGTCGTGGTGGCAGTCATGGCGGCAGTGCACACGTTAAATCCTGGCAGGGAGGCCAAGACAGGAGGATCTCTGTAAGTTCAAGGCAGCCTGGTCTACAGAACAAGTTCCAGGACAACTAGGGCTGTTAAATGGAGGAACTCTGTTTCGGAAAAAGAAAAAAAAAAAAGAAAAGAAAAAAAGGGGAAGGGAAGGGAGGGGAGAAGAGGGGAGGGAAGGGAAGGAACAGGACATTCAAGTATTCCTGGAAACATCTATGAGCAAAACCCCAAATGAGAGTGGTGTGCTGAGGATAAGCATCTCTCCTCCACCCCAGTACAGACAGGGTTCAAAAAGAACAGTGTGGCTCGTAGCCACCTAAAAATTCCTGCTCAGGTAGATAATCCCTGTTTCTAGAAGGTCATGGCTGAAGGATATATACCAATGCAAGCTTCAAAGATTCTAACATGCTCTAAGATACCAAGAAGGTCTTCATATTTGTCTGGTTATTATTTATACACGGCCCTCTACAGCTTGTGTGCCTACTTATTCCCACTGACTCAGTAACAGTCACAGAGATGATCCTGCTGTAGGAACAGAACACTGGGTTAGCAAACTCAGATTTCACTCCATATGCTCATGTTTGTATGAGTTACAGCTATTTTATATTGCGCTTATTAGGAACTAAACCATGGAACACACAACACATCTTCCATTAGTCACGAGTGGGATGAAGTCAGCATGTACAATGACTGCCTTGGAAAGCCCTACCGTGATGGGATGGAGTGAAAGCTATATGGTGCTGTGTGTACTATGAAAGCAGTCCTGACCTTGGGAGTCCTGGAAAGGACGTGATGTCTCCTGGCCACACTTTAAAACCTCAACGGTTGGATCAACATCTACACTAGAACTTTATAGGCTCAGTGTTTACTGGAGAAGTCAGTGAGATAGCTCCCAGAAGAGAACAGCCCTAAGTCCAAGGTATTTGCCAAAACCCTTTCATCATCATGAGGTCACTGGCACTTTGGGGAAATTCTGCTCCCTGTGTCTATTGCAGGCTATGGTCAATGCTGTTGGTTACCATCCAGAACATGACAGCAAGAACCTATTGCTAAAGACACATTCTTGAGTTAGAACATAGAGAAATATAGATAGTATCAGCCAGAAACATCTCTACTGGCTAGCTCTCATGGTGCTGGAAGATACTATGTTGTATACTATAGAAAGAGAAGTGTAATCATCCATCTCACCTGGCTGTGAACCCTGTGAACTACAACCATGACGCTCCTTGGCAAGATATGCCCTCTGGTACAATTGTGGTGTGACTGTTGTTATGGGAGAAATAAATGTTAGGCTCACTCCAGGGCATGGAACCCATGCCCGACACTGTCAACAAAACCAAGAACCCATAGATAAATAGGTCATGGGCCCTAAGGGAAAACCTAATACAATTACTTTACGAAATGGACATAGCAATAAAACACCCCCCAATGACTCATTGTCATCCTCATAGATCAGTACATGTCTCGGTCCTCAGAAGATGAGCTGCTGCTGCTGCTTTTTAACATTTAATTAAACATTTTTAGAACTTCCTATCATGCACCCCAATCCCACTCACCTCCCTGTCCTTTTCTATTCTCTCTCCACCCTTGTAACCTCCCCACCAAAACAAAAAATAAAACCAAACCAAACAACCAAAACACAAAAACAACAAAACCCAAACATCTTGCCTCGGAAGCTGTTGTGTCACAGTGTGTCTGTCTGTCAGGCAGTATTCCTGTTTGTCTGCACATCTTTTCTTGCAAATGTTCATTGCAATGAGTCCTTGGTCCGGTTCGAAGCCTCTGGCTTCTGCTACACTGTCAATACTGGCTCCTCCCCAGGACTCTCAGATACCCTGTTGTTGCCCTGTGTCATGGAGAGCCTACAGCTTTGGATCTGCAGGACCGGCCCTGTCATGAACTCCCAGAGTTCATAGATGGGATGGATGCTGGGGTGGACCAACTCAGCCCTGGATCTGGCCCTGGGTAGAAGCTGAGTTGATCAGCCCACCAGCTCTTTCGTGCCCATGCCACCAGGGCTAGCTCTACTGTGTTGCCTAGGTGAGGTTCAGGAGAAATGCTTCTTATAATAGCTGGCAATTAACAGAGACCCACGATGGGTCAATGTACAGAGAGTAGGAGACTTTAGAGTGTTCTTTCTTCTGTCTAGATTACATGCCTCCCCTCAAGGCTCAGGGATCTATTTGGAAGAGGAGGCTGAAAGACTAAGAATCACTATGGTAGATGACTTAAAGAAAATTATTTTCCAGGCAAACAGGCAGATGCACCTATGGACTCCTAACGATTGTGATAACATGCTTAAGACCTGCAAAATTTGAAATCAAACAAACCCCAGTATGGAAGAGTAGAGGTGGTGTCTTAGTCAGGGTTTCTATTCCTGCAGAATCATCATGACCAAGAAGCAAGCTGAGGAGGAAAGGATTTATTCAGTTACACTTCCATGTTGCTGTTCATCACCAAAGGAAGTCAGGGCAGGAACTCACACAGGGCACGAACTCACACAGGATAGGAACTTGGAGGCAGGAGCTGAGGCAGAGGCCATGGAGGAATGCTGCTTACTGACTTGCTTACCCTGCCTTGCTCAGCTTGCTTTCTTATAGAACCCAGGACTATCAACCCAGGGACGGCACCAACCACAATGGGCTGAGCCCTACCCCCTTGATCACTAATTGAGAAAATGTTCTTACAGCTGGATCTCATGCATTTCCTCAGCAGAGGCTCCTTCCTCTGTGATAATTCCAGCTGTGTCAAGTTGACACACAAACCATCCAGTACAGGTGGGCATGAAGTCCCATCCTTAGTTGAGAAGCAACTGACATCTCAATGCTGCCAGGAAAGGGAAAGTCAGCCTTTCTTAATGGTGTGGTACCTGGTATATCGACCACACTCCAGGGCAGGGCCTCATGCTCAGGAGTATTTATTATGACAACACAAGCTGCATTCAATGGGGGAGAGATTTAGAGAGAACATAAGGCTGGGTGGTTAGAGAGGTAGAGAATGATCTGGAGGAGTTGAGGAAGAGGGATTAATATGACCAAAATATAGTATATGATATTCTCAAAGAATTATTATGAAAAAAAGAGGTTTGTTGTCAACAATAATAAAAACCATAAACTTGTATATTTTGAGAGCTGCAGTTTGAACAGTGTACTGGCTAGTTTTGTGTGTCAACTTGACACAAGCTGGAGTTATTACAGAGAAAGGAGTTTCAGTTGAGAAAATGTCTCCATGAGATCCAGCGGTAAGGCATTTTCTCAATTAGTGATCAAGGGTGGAGGGCCCCTTGTGAGTGGTACCATCCCTGGGCTGGTAGTCTTGGGCTCTATAAGAAAGCAGGCTGAGCAAGCCAGGAAGCAAGCCAGCCAGTAAGGAACATCCCTCCATGGCCTCTGCATCAGCTCCTGATCCCTGACCTGCTTGAGTTCCAGTCCTGACTTCCTTTGGTGATGAACAGCAGCATGGAAGTGTAAGCTCAATAAACCCTTTCCTCCCCAGCTTGCTTCTTGGTCATGATGTTTGTGCAGGAGTAGAAACCCTGACTAAGACAAACAGGGAAGACACTTTCCCGCGATAGACTGATGTTCAGGAGGATGAGGCTCTCTGGCCATTTCTGTCTCCTTTTCTTTCATATACCAGGACTCACAATTATCAGGTACCCCTTCATGGGACTAAACTTTATCACTTCAGAAACAAAACACCTAGGGCTGCTGTTGTTGCTGCTATTTTGCAATGTTTTGGACCCGGCCCGGCCTAGAATACATTATGTAGTCCATGCTGGCCTCAAACGACTCATGATGATCCTCTGGTCTCTCAAGGGCTGGGTTCTCAGACATAAAGCAACCCCCTTATTATAATTATTTATACCTACCGCCATTCTAGTCCATATACTGTAAAAGGATTTAAGAGATACCATATTTTATTTGGGTAAAATACAGCAGAATGAAATATATTTATATTGTCAATCATGGCTATCAATAACCTCCAAAATCTTTTCATCTTTCCAAACTGAAATTCTATACCTAGTTTTAAAAAAAAAAAAAAGCTTTCTTGCTCCTAGATACTCAGTCTGGCAACCAGTAATTATTTCACTCTCTGCATTTTTGGATTTCACTATAAAAGTAATACAACTCTGGGATGCTAAAAGAAATAGGATAATGAGGTAAGGAGAGAAAGAGAGGGAGAGAACATGGACAACAGAAGCCACTTTGTTGAGTATAGTCCTCTGCGCTAGGAACAGTGACCAACAATAGATGTACTCTCCTTTAGATCCTGCTCTTATTTAGGGTGGCTGGAACATGTAGAGGGCTGAGTGACTGCAGGGGTCACAGAGCTTGAGACAGCTGAAACTAGGGGTTACACTATAACTTGGTGGTTGAGTGTTCATATAGCATGTGTGCGTGCGCGCGCGCGTGTGGAGGGCTGGCTAGTTTCAATCCCCAGTACAGAAATCAAACAAACAGTTACAACTGTAGTTTAAGCCTGGATTAAAAGGAAAACATCGCTTGGCTCTGATTTCAGATCATCTTGGTCACCAGGCGTATGAGTCAAGGTTCACTAGAGAAATATAACCAATGGAAGATTTCTGTGTGTGAGTGAATGTGTGTGTGTCCCCCTTTTCTCTCCAAGTTGTTTTTTTGCCAAGTGTTTTAAGACAGCAACAGAAAAGAAACTAAAACGGCGAGATTCTTATTTTTCTTTGCAATGACATTTCTGAGACATAGAGAATCAACGTCCACCCTTGGCTTCTCTGTAGTTCACTAGAACTACAGTTCTGCTCATGGTGCAGCAGGTTTCCTCCCTGTCACTCTGTGGACTCTTCAGTCTCTGCACTGATGTCTATGTGTGAAAACTGACCAGGACAGAGGCAAACATAACTCCTCACCAACTCCCATGGCTAAAAACGTTTGATGTGTGGGTGGGCCTACACAGTTCCTAAGACTGCAGCCAAAGGGTACCTCATTTTCTCTGTCTAGCCTGGATGCTACTACCAAAGGCAAATTATGATGCCTATTAGAATCCTTCAATAGCACCTTTGAGGTCAGATTTCCTCAGCACGTAAGCTTTCTTCCTCAGCGACTTTCCACACCTCCGAAGAAGCTCTGCTTCCCTTTGCTGTGTGGTGTTCTTCCCCATCTCCTGCTTTTACAGTCCACTTTGGCTGGCATCCCTTCAGTCGCCATGACCGTATCAGTGCACTCATCTCTGCTATGCAAACACACATGACCCAAGAGTCTTCTCTCAATAGATCCACTTCAGGTGCCGTGGGATAAACTGAGAACATTGCCTACTAGCTTGTGACAGCACTCTTGACCTAGCAACTACAGGAGCCTGCTTAGGGGGCGGCTCAGCACTGCTCCAGCCCTACCCCTTTCTGAAGAACACATTTTCTTCCTACCCTCACACATGACAAGGTGAGACAGGCTTAGTTTCATAGTGTTTTCAGCCCCATAACACAATTGATAAGCCTAAAGAAGGGTGCTTGATTTGAGGTGGGCCAATGAATCCCTTTCCTGGAATCTTTTTAGACTCAAAACCAGGAAAATGGAGGTTTTATCTCCTGAGTAGGTAGGGGCAGGGAGATAAAACAAGTCTATAAAGAGATCTGGGGAGGGGGCTGCTGATGTGATGAGGAGTACCAGATGCAAGTTCTATGACACAGGTCAACCTTCAGAGCAAATGCCCTGTCCATGGGAGAACTGTGAATCTACCATGAAGAAGCAACAGTCCTGACCACACCCAGGTGATAATGAAAGCAGCTGGTGTTTATTATCTAGAAAAGACTGACCGAGACAAGAATTCAACACTGGTGAAGCACAGAATAGTTCTGTTTCAGCTCCAGGTCTTGTGAGCTGTGTGATCTCAGATTATGGGGAGAACCTTACTAGGACTCAGTTTCCTCACCATGACATGGGCATGTGGACAAGATGTCTGTGACAAGCAAAGGCAACTACAGCTCCTAGCAGGCAGTGTTCAGGATGAGTGCATGAGCCAGGTTCTGAGCTGAGTGCTCTGCTAACATCTCACAGCCCTACAGCAATCAGAGAGGCAGTGCTTCACAAAGGAGCAAAACACCAAGAACTAAAGTTGCCTTTCTAAGGTCACTCAAGCAAAGCATTCTAACATAAAACCCTCTAAATATCTTTACATTAACTTCCCCATACCATCTTCTGAAGCACAGGACACAGGCAGGTCCAGGCCTGCTAGGTTTAATGTATTAATGCTAGCACAGAATGGATCTATCCGGGGTTTGGGGTTTATCCAGCCTGAATTTCAGAATTCTGTCCAAGTGAATTCTGCTAGAAACTCTAGCACATCATGAGAATTTCTGTGAATTTGATGGGTCATAATAGCCAAATTAAGATTAACCTTTTAAATTCTTTGTAGCCCTGTAAGATTCTTAATAAACACTATGAAACTGAAGGGATAAAATGCCTGAGGCATACAGACTCTTGCACTTTGGGAATGATTTAAGACACTTCTCAAAGTAAGCTGCCCCCAAATGTCAATTCTACTGTTTTACTGTCCTAGGGTTAAGTTCTGTAATGAGGGTATTAGGGAACATCCTAACCTTGGTCCAGAAGCTCAGAATTTCAGACAAGTAAGGCCCCAGAACATCATCTTCACACTAAGTAAAAGAGAAATTGTTGCAGAGATCTACCTGAGTCTGGCCTGAGTGAGGCCTGGGGGGCATCCTGGCCCACTTCCTGTGGTAAGAGTTCCCCCAACTCTACCTACCTAGTTGATTTTGTCAGTACCTTTACAGAATCGAAAAGATTAGAAGGATGTGATCATAAATTATTTTTCTCTCATGAGTTTTAAAGTGTTCAACTCGAAAGCCCCTGGTAATACACCAAGGTGATTAATTTATGTCTTTTGCTTTTAAAATAAAACTTGATTTGGACTCTTAGGCATTTTGTTTTTTAAAATCTTTGGGGTTTCAGCTTATGATTTTCTGTAGGCGGGTAGGGTAGGGTAGAGTAGGAGTGGCCTGTGTCTAAGCCCTCCTAGTTTCCCATAGGCTTTTCTGTGGCAACAGAGACAAGTGTCAATGACCATTCACAACAGTTCATCCATTCCCACCTGCACACTGGGCTGGCTGAGTTTCCTCCTATGCCTTTTAATTCCTTTTTTCTTTATTCGCGTGCTAGTGATGGGACCAGGGCCTCACATGCTAGGCAGGAGCTCTATCACCAAGCTGCATTCCTAGCACATTTCCTTCATCTTTGTGCTTCTCCTTGCCAATCAATCCTTGCCACAGCCAGGATGACTTAAAGTCAGAAAGAGAAGGAAAACCATACTGTCTGCAGGGGACTGGCATGCTGAGCTGCTGGAAGAGTCACTTGCCTTCCCCCACCAGACTCTTTTGTCTCTAACTCTTGGGAACCCAGGAAAGTAGAAAACAGAGTTGGCAAAGTCAATGAAATTAAAGTTGTGAACAGGAAGGAGGAGGAGGAAGAAGAGATTGTTCTGATTCATCACACCTCTTCTACTAACCTACATTTAAAGCCAATGGGAAATCATTTTACTTTGTCTGGCCCAGGCATCTTTACTAATGACTTTACTCAGGCGCCAACTCTTAAGACAGACAACAACAGCAAATGTGTGCTGCCTTGTGCCACGCCCCAGTCCCAGCCTTTCCCAACAGAAATAAACGGCTCTTAGGCAGGTGAAGCTTGTGGGCCCCCACATTCAATAACTATTTCCTGATGAGTAAACACAAGAAGTACTCAGTAATTCAATACACATCTAAGGTTTCCATTCTGCTGGCCTCACAGACCAGCAGGCCAAACCATAGGAAACTTACCAAGTAAACCACAGTGTAGTTGGTTCAGGCAGTGGAGGAAACCGTTTGGTTCTGAGTGACTTCAACAAGTGCCCATCAAAGGACAATAAGGGTTACACTGTGGGACCCTGTTCCAACCCATTTATAGACACAAGAGATGGATCCCCACTGGGCCCTGGGTTGGGGGGGAGAGAACAATGAAGCCAATAAGCTGAGCATAGAGCAGCAGCAGCTTAAACATAGAGGCAACGGCATAGTTGAAGCAGACACCTACAAGGAGAGCACTGTTCTTACCCTTTGGATGTAGCTGGCATTTCTCCTAGGAAAACACTAAAGTACTCTCAAGAGGGTTACTGCTCAACCTAACCATCATTAAGCCACTCTGGTCAACTATGAAAATGATGAAGTATCAATGCTGAGCCGCCTCAAACACCTTTATTCAACTTAGTGAACCATAAACCAAACAGCCCGTTATTCCTGTCAGGGTTTCTCCCCAATGAAAGGGCAGGAAAACTTGACCAGAGTCATGCAGTTTCTCAAAAGCATGAGGTATATCAACCACAAACAAATTAGGCTCGTGAGGATCTCCAGGACCAAGGACTCTTTAGGAGTAGTTCACAGAAGATTCTCTAGGTTCTATGATGGCTCTCTGTACCAAAATCACCTCTTCTCTTGCCTGGATATCCAAGAAAACCTCAGCTTCCAGGAACAGGTTGTAATTGTCTTCCACAGTACACAGATCTGTAGCTGTGGGGACCACAAAATGTCCAGGCAGTGTTGTGGATAGCCCTGGGGCTGCTTGTATTTTGATGCTAATTCCGCTCTCCTGGGAGGGGCTTTGGACAAGGAGTGAGTTACTTACTCACTTGACTTCTTGTGAACTAACTGCCTAATGAATAAAGGAGTCAATCACTGGGCGAGTAGGAGGGACTTCCAGGTTGGAGAGGGGAAGAGAGGAGGATGGGGGGGAAGGGAGGGGAGGGAGGGTCTTTTTTGACAGGGACAGCAGAAGGGTAAGATGTAGCTGCTAGAGTTTCCTTGTATCATGGTGGATCCACAAAGATTCGCCACTGGAGGAATCAGATTTTAATAAGGTTTACAAGATTAGGTTTTAGTTGTTGCGCCCAGAGATTGAGTTACCATTGTTTCTGAGCTAACTTTGTGTGGTGTTTTTCTTTTTGCTTGTCTGGGTTCAAGAAAGAAAGGTACAGCGGCAAAGCGTAGGTTTGCCAGACGTGCACTACAGAGGCCATGGGGGTATTGAAGCATGGGGCTGGCATGGTAGCGACCCACCAGTGGGAACCTAGGAGCTGGGTGGAGAAATTTTGGAGCTCTGAGTCACAGAGTCTCCACGAGATAAAAACAGGTCGGCCATTGCCTGCCAGTGCATGGCCGGCCAGGCCGCCAGGGCAGAGAGTTGACGGCATGGGAACGTGCCGGTTTGTTTATTAATATTTCCTGCAATAAGGCAGTAAGACTATTCTTAGGGAGCCTATCTTTCTCCCAACCAAAAATTCAAATTACTTTAACAAAACCCTTCCCTTTAACAAAATGATCCATTTTAAAACAGGTTATGGCTGGAGAGATGGTTCAGTGGTTCAGAGCACTGACTGCTCTTCCAGAGGTCCTGATTTCAATTCTCAGCAACCACATGATGGCTCACAACCATCTGTAATGGAATTCAACCCACTCTTTTAGTGTGTGTCTGAAGACAGCTGCAGTGTACTCATATAAATAAAAAGTAAATAAATCTCTAAAAAATAGACCAGGTTATGACCTATCAAGTTAAGAGTTCCTGATGGATGGATTTCCAAAGTGAATTTCTCTCTTATACTACAGTCAAAAGTTATAGTAACTCCTAGCAGCTAAAAGGCATGATTTGTTTGCTAGTGCTTCTAAATGTGCCAATAGCCAATAGTGACACATGAATCACCAGGCATTAGATCTCAACTCACCTCCTAGTCCCTTGTGAAGTAAGTTCTAATGCAGGGCTATAATTGCTGACTGCTATTCTGAAACCAAGGAAGCTCTAAATTGCAAGAATTTTTCCATAACATACTTGACAGCAAAAATTAATGGATTTGAACTCATTTGGAGGTAAAGCAGCTGTGGGCTAAGGGGAGACTGTTTAGGCTTTAGTTATCCTACTTGATGTGAATATCCATATGGTTTGCTACACATATATGAATGTGTGTGATTATTGAGTATGGCCCCAGGTCCCCGGGGTTACTTACAGAAAATATATATACCATAATACTTCCTGAAGCACCCCAAATCTCAGGACTAAAACATCTGCCCCAAAGGTGTAAGGTACAGTATTATGGATTTCTAATATCAAACCATTTCACAAATAAGAAATTGAGACTCCCAAGGAAAGCAACTTGCCCAAGGCCACATAGTAGGCAGAGGTACAGAAGACTCCGAGGCTGGGGCCTCCTCCAGGGCCAGAGCGCATGAGCTCCATGGTGCCACGTCTGCTTACACAGCTTCAGAAGGAGTGCTATGCCAGTATGGCTCTTCTTCAGAATCTCTATTTGAAACTCGGAGAAATGCTTAAGTGGAAAACACCAACCACAATGGCAGTGACACAGAAAGCTTGGTGCTTACCTTGCCCAGGACAGTGAGACATGGCTTGGGGTCCAATTCTGGCTGTTCAAGCTTCACCACTCCAACCCAGCCATATTCATACAAGTCCTCTTCGTCATTGTTATTACACAGGCCTAGTGGGTGCATCTAAGAGACAAAATGGAAAGAAAATATCAACAGGCTGGCCACAGACTGGTTTAACCCACTTCATGCATTTCTTATTGTGTACTAAGCAAAAGCCACTTCAAAACTTTAAACTTTATGGCCGGGAACTGTTTTTCAATCCACAGGGAACTTCAATTCATTACAGTGAGCCGAGCACTGAAGAGAACACAATAAAATCCCTAAAAATAGATATTATAAGGGGTGGAGAAATGGCTCAACAGTTAAGAGCACTGACTGCTCTTCCAGAGGACGTAGGTTCAATTTCAAGCATGCACATGATAGCTCACAATTGTCTATGACTCTAGTTCCAAAGGATCTGATGCCCTCTTCTGGCTTCCACAAGCACCAGCTATGCATATGCTGCTATACAGATACATTCAGACAAACATCCATACCCATAAAATAAAATACAAATATGTATATATTATATACACATATATTCATGTGTATGCACATTTATGTAGGTACATGGAGCCCAGGGGTTGATATCAGTTGTCTTCTTAATCTCCCTTTACCTTATTTTTATTGAGACAGGGTCTTTAAATGAACCTGGAGCTTTCTAATCCGGCTACAATGGTTGGCTAATTAAGTCTCAGAGATCCTCCTGCCTCTGCCTGTCCAGTGCTAGGATTACAGGTGTACACCACTGTACTTGATTTCTACATGGTGCTGGGGATTGAATTTAAGGCCTCATGTTTGCACGATAAGTATTTTATAGACTGAGCCATGATTTCAGCCCCTATAAATATATTATAGCTACTTTCTTTCTGCCTTCAAATTAATAGTTGTCCAAGGTGGAAGCCAACTGATAAGAGGGAGAGAAAGCATCTTGTATAAATGCCAATCTAAATTACTATAAAATATCATAAATCTAACACAAGCAATTGTTTTTTAAAAAACCAAAATTTTTTTTTTGGTTTTTTTTTTTTTTTTGGTTTTTCGAGACAGGGTTTCTCTGTGTAGCCCTGGCTGTCCTGGAACTCACTCTGTAGACCAGGCTGGCCTCAAACTCATAAATCCGCCTGCCTTTGCCTCCCGAGTGCTGGGATTAAAGGCGTGCGCCACCACCGCTGGCTGGCTTCTAGGTCTTAAGGTTACAACTTATGCATAAGGGCCTAGAGACATATTCAGGACTTTATGAGAGAACTGGAAATGTGGCAAATCGTCAGTGTAATTAACAGACTATTTTAAGATTAAAAATAGTTACTAGGAAATAGATGACATTCTTTGAAGTCTTTTCAAAATCTGGTACACATCACAAAATAGAAACTAGGTAGAGGAGTGCCAGCTTATTTTCTCATATAGAGGCTTGAAAACCACAGAAATCCCAAGGTCTATGTTTAGAGTTCTAGCATTGACTTGTATCAGGCTATTCTGTAGCAATTTCCTCACAGGTTCTTTAAGATCCAGTAAGTTCTAAAGGGAAGCTCATTAAAACTCAGAAGTTCTAGGGTTAGAGAGTTGGCACTGGTTAGGTTACTTGCTCTTACAGAAGACAGGGGTTTAATTTCCAGTATACACATGATAGCACACAATCATCTTTAACACCAATTCCTGGTGATCAACATTTTCTTCTAGCCTCTATGAGCATACAAATGATGCACATACATGCAAGCAAAACATATATAGACATAAAATAAAAATAATCTTTAAAATAAAAGATCATCAAGATTCAGGAAGTAAAATTTAGAGTCTCAGGAAGTCCATGAAACTGACTAGATGCACAAGGCACCTCCCTCTCTAAGCTTACATAAGTCATAAAGACTACCAAGGACATAAGACCAACTATGTTGCCTAGCAGAATAGACCCATCAAGCTGCCCCGAAGAATCCCAGCCAACTAAGTGGCCTGTCAGAGATACCCTCTGACCTGGTAAGTTACCTATAAGTCAAGGAGTGTGTTCCAGGATTCCAGCTTTTATCAGCCATCATCCATGTTAGGGTGGGCTTTGGTAATGCAGCTTTCTTTAAAATTATTCCTGCTCCTGTACATAGATAGCTTCTAATCCATATTTCTGTAGGTGACCCCCAAAAAACTCAATGGTTGTCAACGTATACCTAGGTGGCATCTGTACTTTGGTTTGTTCTTGATTCCCTATCTGGGACGAGCAGACATTTGTTTAAGACTTCCCAAGGAATAGCGTCATATACCATAGGCTCCAGAGCCCAAGAGCAATGTGTAAAGAGGAAATTCTCATAGATAACTTACTAAGTTATAAACCTAGCACTGTATGTGCTAAATTTCCCCCCTTTAATATGTATTTGTTTGTTTGTTTGTATGTGTATGAGTGGTTTGCTAGCATATACACCTGTGCACCAGGTGCATGCCTACTCTTTTCAGAGATCAGAGGAGGGAGTCAGAATCCCTACAACTGGACTTACAGATGATTGTAAGCCACTATGTGGGTGCTGGGAACTGAACTTTAGCCCCTAGAAGAGCATCCATGCTTTTAACCATTGTTCCATACCTCCAGCCCAATGTGCTAAACTATTTAAGTTGAAAGATATCTTTAGATTTGTATTAAGAACATTCTAGGGCCAGGAGTAATGGTATGTGACTTTGATCCCAGCACTTGGGAGGCAGAGGCAGAGGCAGAGGCAGGTAGATCTCTGTGAGTTCCAGGACAGCCAGGGCTGCATAGTGAGACCTTGTTTTGGGAAACAAAACAACACAATACAAAGAACCTTCTAGATTCCACTATAGAAGGATAACAGCTCCAAAGACATCCACATCCTAACCTTCATACATTTTACCTTACACAGAAAGAATTTACCACACACAGTAAGACATCTGGTGTATGTGACTAAGCATGATGAGATGGAGGTTTCCTGGATCCTCTAGGTAGGGCCAGTGTATCAAGATTAGTATTGTTCTAAGCCAGTAGACCTGCAATAACTTAGAGCAGCAAATAGAAAGCTAATGCTTATTATTCCTTCCTTGTTTTACAGGTGAAAACAAAAGTTCAAGGTAAATGACCTTGTTTTCCAAGACAACATGGGCAAGCAAATAATACACTCAACCCAACTGATTCCGTCTGGTGAATTTCCACTCTACTCACTTGCTCTGTGCCTCTTCACTTGAGAGCTGACTACCTGAGAGAAAAAGACTGAAAGAGAAAATCTTTAGGAGAAAAAAATGTTTGTAGCTTTAAATTTGTTGTCAAGGACAAAGTGCTATTTAATGCAGGCAGCAAAAGGAGCTAAGATGTGGCAAGTGGGACATGTGTCTGAAGCTGCAGGGCCTCAAAGCAAACTGAAGGAAAAATAAGACTAGTTATTCCAAACTTAGGAAAGAGGTGCAAAAGGCAGAAGAGGAAGGAAACTAGACTGACTGTACAGAAGTAAAATGGTCAGAGTCTACAACAAGACAAAGAGAAGGACTTAAAAATTAGAGCAGAGTTTAGACATCAAGATAGTATCAGAATACCAAGCAGTAAATGGCACACAGAAGACAAGAAGCACTTCATCGAATAGTGTCACACCTTCCATGCGGTAGTATGCCTGATCTCCAGAGACAGCAATGAGAGGACAGCCTAGAGATTCTTGGAATCTGAATCCCATGCCAACAGTGTGGGGCTGCAGAACCCCCCAAGCAAGTGAGGGGTCTGGGAGGATACAGGGGCTGTCAGCAGCTGTCTCTGTAGCTAGTGAGCACCCATTCCCTTGGAATTCCAAGACAAAGGACGAAGAATCCTATTTTTTCCGTAAGCCATAAGTTTCAGAGCTGTCGTGTAGGACCTACAAGAGTTCTCTGCAGTGAGGTAGACGTATAACCTTTAGGATGCCCTACAGGTCTTAGCCCGGCCTGGGATGCTCTAGGTATTAAATGAGGAGTAGCCTAAAATGCCAAGACCTCCTACAACAAAAGAGGATGAACAAGAATCACTGAATTATACCGAAAGTTCAGTCACCTATCACCTTCAGGAAAAGGTGAGATCAACTCCGCCCAGCTTCAGTTTCCAAGTCTCAGGTCAGGTCACTACAAAAGCAACAACACTATGTGTTTTACTATATTTCATGGAACTTCTGATCATGTGACTTGGAGGATTCCAAACCAACAACTCCACCTATGGGGTTTGGTCGAGTGATAGATAGAGAGCAGCTTTGGAGGAGCAGGGGTCTCATGAGTCTTTTTCACAACTTTATTGAAGAGAGGCGAGCAGATATGGCCAAACAGGTATAAGTCCATTCATATAAAATTTAAAGAGGCAAATAAAGAGACTGAAGCAGATTAGTGGTTATCTTGGGCTTGGAAGTGATAAGAAGCAACCGTTCTGTGGGTATAATTTCTTCTCGAGGGTGATGGAACCTCATAGTGGTAACGGTTGTATAACACAACATACCCCCCCCAACACACACACAAACACGGTTTAAATCAGTGTCTCTCTATGTAGCCTTGGCTGTCCCAGAACCCACTATGTAGATCATGTGGCCTGGAACTCAGAAAGATGTGCCTGCCTCTGCTGTGATGCACCCCCATGCCTGACACTAAATGCTTTAAAATGGTAGGTTTTAACCATGCAATTGTTTATTCAGAAAGGATCTGTTGTTGGCCTACTGCTGGCCTTGGTGAATGTGGGTATCCACAGTGTAGGGCAATGTGGTTTGAATCCTTCCAGAACATAAGCCAATTATAAAGGCCCTTCAGAAATCATGTCCTGGCCACCCAAAATAAAAAAATAAAAACAACAGTGTAACACTCAGAAACACTTCACAGGAATTCAGCACCTGTATTTATTTGTAAACTAAAACTCTACAGAAGGCTATACTTTCTTCTTTCACTTTGTCTTTCATGTGTGTGTGTGTGTGTGTGTGTGTGTGTGTGTGTGTGTGTGTGCGCGCGCGCGCGCGCACGCATGCACACTCATAAGCACATAGCCTGGGGATTACTTAAGCATGCCAGCCACCTGTGTTACCACTGAGCTATAATCCCAATCCTTCAAAACAAATTAATTAATTAATTAATTGATTGATTGATTGATTAATAAGTCTGGGACAGTCTCATTGAGTTTCCCAAGCTGGCCTTGAACTATCCTCCTCTTCTAAATATGTGAGATTTCAGGCACATGCCACCATAGCCAGCTATTAAAAATGGGGTGAGGTGGGTTTAACTGTGGCTAAATCCATCATTTCCTACCTACTGTGATCCCACAGCTGCTTGGTGTTTAACTCATATAACCATGTTGTTCCATGAAACACATTTTGAGAACAAGCTGGAAGGGAGAACACGTACACACTAAATCTGATACAAGGCAAAGCTAAATGACCTCAAATATTGAAGAACCAACCATGACTCAAGAGTAAAGGACACTGGAAGAGAGACATGGGAGGGCAGCAAACAGAAGAAAGGGAGAGAAGATAAACTAGAACAGGAACCAAGAGCAACAGAAGCCACGGCTGGAGTTTGACTCACTGCAGCCACTATGAGAATGAACCTCGAATTAAGGAAGGTGTGTCAGGAGTGTGTGCCTAGGTATGCAGAAATGTAAACTACTCAAACATCAAACACAGCCAGGGTCCCTAAGAGTCTGTCAGGCCAGCACTCTGGGAAACACTTCCTACCAGACTGGCTCTTCCTTCCTTTCACACTTCTGTAAGACTCCTTATCAGACTTTCTTGCTGACACTGGGGCAACTGTTGGTAGCCCTGGCATAACTCTCGACTATTAAATAGTCGTCAAAGTCTTCAAAACTAAAACAAACTTTTCTAAAGCACCAATTACCAGTTGCCACTGGTTGTTCACTTTTCGTTGTAAAGATGCCATAAAAAATTATCACAAGATTGAAAACCCACCTTGCAGCCAGTCATCGTAGAGCAACAGAAGCAGGCATATCTCTATGAACTCAAAGCCAGCCTGGTCTACACGGTGAAACCCTGCCCTCCCCCCAAAAGGGAGATGATGTTAAAGACCATCTCTACCCCAGTTTCCCACTCTTTTAAACTCTCAGGTAGGCCACCCTTCAAATTCAATCTTTGCTAATGAAATTGGCCAATATAACTTGGTTATAACAATTTTACTCGTCTGCCAAAGATAATATTGCAAAATTCAGGCTGCTGTCAGTTCATCTCTGACAACAGTATCAGCTTCCAGAAATGTCTGTTCCATACCCGCAGCCATTTGCATCACAGTGTTCTGTTTCACTAAAGGAGGTCCAAGTTATAAGATCAGGAAAACGCTCCCCATCTGCCCCACGGGGTTTCTCTGTGTTGTCCTGGAACTTACTTTGTAGACCAGGCTGACCTCAAACTCACAAAGATCCACTTGGCTCCCCAGTGCTGGGATTAAAGGTATGTACCACCATGGCCAGGCTGGAAAATATTTCTCAAATAACTAAAAAAAGCCATACGATGAAAATATGTACTAGTGAGCTGAGCTGATGCAAAGAATGATGTCCCCTAGGCAGAGGTAGGCATCACATGCAAATGAGCATGCTATGCCAGGGGGAAAGTGAAATGGTGAACTTTTCATCTGAAAGTGTGTTACTAGGTTACACTTCAATCTCATTCCATGCTTATCGCAAACTGTTAAATATGCAATGATAGTGACTGGAGTACATAAAGAACCTACAAACTGGAACTGCAAGTCTGCAATGAAGCCAAACAAATGGCACCACAAAAGTCGTGCCAGCCAATGAACAGCTGGATCCCACTCGACGCCAACGGAAAATGATCTAGTTAAGAATTAAAGAATTATGCATGGATGCTTCCACAGAGAATGATCAAAGCAGAAAAAGCACTATGGGGAAATGAGAGTTTTCTCAATTGGAAAATGGCCCATGAATGATATTACCGAAGTCAAACATAAATAAAGGATACCACAACCACTTAAGACAATTCTCCTGAAAATATTCTAACACCGTTCATCCGAGATCCATTGGGCAGTCCCAGTATAAGATACTGTGGCTATAATTACATTCTAACTTGTTAAATTAAAAACAAATTCTCCACCTATTTAGCTTCAGGTTCTTTCAGCTCCATTAACAGTGTCATGTACGGATTCCATCTCAGAGTAGATCTTCAGCAACAACAAAACAGTAACAAGAGCAGCAGCAGCAGCAGCAACAACAATCCTAAACCTTTTCATTTTCAGCCTCATTTTTCAAGACAGTCTCAATCAGACTCATTACTATTATCTAAGATATTAGTCCCTAATTTTAAAAAGATTCCAGCCCCTTTTTTGGATAGCAATCATCTACACAAAACAAGTACTTTCTATATAAGGAATTCAAATAGGCCCAAAGGCCCAGCTAGGTATTGCTTCTACATCATTACTCCACAGCCACTATATAAAAGCCTCAGTTCCAGTTCAGTCAGTGCCACCAGATCACTCCACACAGGACCAATGTATATACTTCTGACACTTTATCATTCAAAATCAGTATTAGGATCCTGCAGTGTATGGCTTTCAAATATGTTAATTTTGAACTTAATATGGCACATTAGCAATTTAAAAATTATAAGCACTTCTAAGTTCTCTCTCTCTCTCTCTGTGCGCGCAAGCGAGGTGCATATGAGTGTATGGGCATATGTATCTGGAGGCCAGAGCAAGGTGCTCAATGTCTTCCTTTATCCTTCTCCAACTTGCTGCCTTGAGACAGGGTTCCTCACTGGACCAGAAGCTCCTGTTTTAGTTAGGCTGGTGTCTTAGTCAGGGTTTCTATTCCTGCACAAACATCATGACCAAGATGCAAGTTGGGGAGGAAAGGGTTTATTGAGCTTACACTTCCATGCTGCTGTTATTCACCAAAGGAAGTCAGGACTGGAATTCAAGCAGATCAAGGAGCAGGAGCTGATGCAGACGCCATGGAGGGATGCTGCTTACTGGCTTGCTTGCTTCTCCTGGCTTGCTCAGTTGGCTTTCTTATAGAACCCAAGACTACCAGCCCACAGATGGTACCACCCACAAGGGGCCCTCCCCCCTTGATCACTAATTGAGAAAATGCCTTACCGCTGGATCTCATGGAGGCATTTTCTCAACTGAAACTCCTTTCTCTGTGATAACTCCAGTTTGTGTCAATTTGACACACAAACATCACCAATAAGCCTTGACCCTGACTTTCTTATTCATCCCCAAGATCTAAATAACTTTACAAGTCCCACAGTCTTTACAAATTCTTACATATTAACATTTCAGTCCGTTTTAAACATCCAATCTCTTAAAATTCAAAGTCTTTTAAAAATTCAAAGTCTCTTAACTGTGGGCTCCACTAAAATACCTTCTTTCTTC
>CM052712.1:21950540-22003048 GCA_028551405.1 Uromys caudimaculatus | reverse complement strand
TCTTCCCAATCACCGCCAGTTTCCCAGTTCCAGCTAACCAGCATCAATAGTCCCAGTAAATTAATGGTTTTGCTTTAGTAGTTCTGGTATCTTGTTAATCACAGCTGATTTTTTCAGCCCCAGCTAACCAAAACCACAGAATCTTAACTCAAACTAGCAATGGCCCTGATAAGAGTCTTTAATCTTCCCCCTGAAATTTCACAAGTCAGGCCTCCATTTTCTGCACTGTTCTCAACATTATCTTCCAAGCTCCTACAGAACGCCCCACAGAGCTCTTAACATCCCAGTGGCTCTTGTAGCTCAAAGTTCCAAAGTCCTTCCACAGTCCTCCCCAAAACATGGTCAGGTTGTCACAGGAATACCCCACTTAGCTGGTATCAATTTGTCTTAGTCAGGGTTTCTATTCCTGCACAAACATCATGACCAAGATGCAAGTTGGGGAGGAAAGGGTTTATTGAGCTTACACTTCCACATTGCTGTTCATCACCAGAGGAAGTCAGGACTGGAACTCAAGCAGATCAGGAAGCAGGAGCTGATGCAGAGGCCATGGAGGAATGCTGCTTACTGGCTTGTTTGCTTCTCCTGGCTTGCTCAGCCTGCTTTCTTATAGAACCCAAGACTACCAGCCCACAGATGGTACCACTCACAAGGGACCCTTCCCCCCTTGATCACTTAATGGAGAAAATGCCTTACAGCTGGATCTCATGGAGGCATTTCCTCAACTGAAGCTTTCTGTGATAACTCCAGCTTGTGTCAAGTTGACACAAAACCAGCCAGCATAGCTGGCTAGCCAGTGATCTCTTGGGATCTCTCTGTCTCTACTATTCTCTCCTTAGAGGTAGTTACAGGCATGGGGAGCTGTGCCTGGCTTTGTAGATGCAAGCTGGGAATTCAAACTCAGGTCCTCCGCTTGCAAGGAAATACTCTTCCCCAAGCCCCGAATTTTTCTTAAAATATTTGTGGAAAGAGAGTTTACCTAACCACATGGCTGGAATTTAAAAAGCTTTTACTCTACTATTTTTAGGACAATTAAAAAAGGCCATATTACATATAAATATCCAGAAACATCACAAAGGGGGGAATCTCATAGGTTCAGAAACCTAGAATGGAACCTGAGGAAGATTCCACTAAAATACTTAATTCTCTACTAGGAAATGAAAGGACAGCCCTGCCGCCTGGAGCAAAAAGACAAGCAAATTTTCTGAGGCAGATCCATGGGAGAATATCAGGCAAAAAAATAAGCTATAATTAAACACAAGGATAAAACAAAGTGTGGTCTGCTCTGTGTTTAACTTTGATCCTGTGCTTCGGGGAGAGTAACCTGGGGGTGCTCAGTATGGCATGGGTCAAGGGAGGAAGAACACTGCTCATTCTTTATGAGGACGGATACTATCCCCAAGGCCTTAATGGAAAACAGGAGTTAAATGAGATGTGACACAAACAAGTAGCATAGTGGGTGCTCAGTGACGAAGTCCTCTTTATTTTCTCTAGATCAGTCTAGTTCACTTTTGCTTCATGCCTTTGCCAAGAATACTCGCCCTTCAAGACCAGCCTCAATGTCACTCTTTCCATGAAGCTTTCTTGAATGCACTCACAAAGCTAAGTTGCTTCCACATCTTTGATACCAAATACTTTCATGGTGCTTACCAGTCCCTTTACTGCCCCTGCCCCACCTAATGTGAGCATCTGCTTCTAGAACAGTACTATCAGAGCTTCCAACCACCTTATTGTTAACCTTGACATCAACAGGTGCTCAATAAATGACTGCTTGTTGGACAAAGCCTTTGGCCTCTCTATTTAGCTGCCTGCTTTGTTTCTGGAAAGCCACTTAGGTCTCTGCTTAGCTAATGGAGGGTTGAGGGCAAATAAATCAGCCTGTAGCATGAACCTTTTAAGGATTAGCTCTACTAAGTGTTGATTGCCAATTCATCAAAGTCATTTCCAAACAAAAAGACTCACTGGCACTGACTGGTACAGGAAGCTGATACTTCCTACCCAGAGAACACAACCCTGCTGCTCTTCACTCCCGTAAGCTGGTGACCATATTTTGAAAGGCCAGTGGACGAGGAAGGAAAATAGAAGATGAATCCTCCCAAAGAAAACTCCACATGTCTATAATTTTCCTACTTATGTCCAATTCACAAAGTTACTGTCAGCAACAACAACAAGAAAGAAACTAAACCCAAGGAGAGGTAGGAATAAGATCCAGGTACGAGAACTCCAAAAGGAAATCTCAAAACGAAGGCCCAAAGGGTGACAGCTGCAGGAAAGTCAAACAAACAATGAAACCCTGAACCACTGCCAAATAAGATTGTTAGTACTAAAAGAGTTTTACAGTTCTGAATAAGAGAATGAAATGTGGAACTAAGGGTTTAACTGAGAGCAAGAAGAGAACAACAACATAGCTCCTTAATCCAAAGAAAGCCAGACTTCACATCTAGGCATGCAGGACCAGCTGAGAATACTACTGCAAAGATAATGTGATGCAAGGAACAAGCATGGTGTGACTACACTGAACAATACAGAAGCCAGGCCTGGTGGGGCACAGCTTTGATCCCAGCACTCAGGAGACAAAGGCAGAGACAGGTGGATCTCTGAGTTCAAGGTCAGCCTGGTGTACAAATCGAGTTCCAGGACAGCCAGGGCTACACAGAGAAACATTGTCAGGAGAGGGAGGGGGAGGAAAGGAGGGAGGGAGAGAGGGGTAGAAAGATATAAAGTGGGGACGTGGGGGTGGTCCGTAATCCTCCACTTTACACAGAAGTAAAAATGACACTGTGAATATGAAACAGCAACATGGACATTTTTCAAATAAGCTTAGAAACATTCAAAGACAAGAGAAGCTGCTCTACCAGAGGCCACACAGGCTGCCAGGAGTCCAGGTAGGCTGCCCACTCTACACTCTTGGTACTCCTTCATGTCCCCAATCTCCACCTCCTAAGCAACACCATGTCCCAGCTCCCAACTCAGGGAGAGACCCCTGAGAGACAAGAGGCTACACAGGCTGCCAAAAGACCAAGTAGGCTGCCCACCTGCAGATATCCCCCACTCTTTCAGTGTTGCCCCCGACACTTTCCCCAGTTCCTCAACCTCCTTGTGGCTGTGTCCCAGTACCCACTTTGGACAGAGACTTCCTGCTTTATCAGAGGTCTTGCCAGGTGCCAGAAGTCCAGGTAGATGGTCTTATAGACTCTGAGAGACCATGGATGGCAGCCCAGACTATTATACCCTGCAAAACGTTCAATCATCATAGGTAGAGAAAACAAGATCTTCCATTTAAACAGCATCCATCCAGAATGTCAGCCTTCCAGAAGGTACTAGAAGGAAAACTCCAACCCGAGGAATTTAACTACACCCATGAAAACACAGAAAATAAATAATCTCTCCCTCTCTCCCTCACACACACACACACCACCACCACCACAACAACAAAAACAGGACTTGAAAATCATTGGTCATTGATAATCTCTCAGTATCAATGGATTAAATTCCCCAATTTTAAAATACACAGAGAGAGAGAGAGAGAGAGAGAGAGAGAGACAGACAGAGACAAAGAGAGAGACAGAGAGAGACACTAACAGAATGGATGCAAAATCAGAATCTATCCTGCTACTGCATACAAGAAACATAGCTCAACATTAAAGACAGACATTACCTTGAGAGTAGGGTTGGAAAAATTTTGTTCTAAGCAAATGAACCTAAAAGAACAAAACAAGCTGGTGCAGCATCTAATATCTAAAATAGACTCTGAACAAAAATTAATCAAAAGAGATGGAGGACATTCTATGCTCAAAGGAAAAAATCCACCAAGATGATACTTCAGTTCTTAACATCTATTTGCCAAACACAAGGACACCCATGTTTGTAAAAGAAACTTACTAAAGCCTAAATCACACATTGACCCTCACACATTGACAGTAGGAGACTTCAATACCCAACTCTCACCAATGTATAGGTCATCTAGCCAAAAACTAAAAAGAGAACTACTAGCATTAACAGACATTATAAACAAAATGGACCTAACAGATATCGACAGAATTTCACCTTAAAAGAATATACCTTCTTAGCACTTCATGGAACTTTCTCCCAAACTGACCGCATATGCAGTCACTAAGCAAGTCTCAACAGATACAAAAAAACCCTGCATCCTAGCAGACCACTGTGGATTAAAGCTGGGTTTCAACAATAGGAACAACAGAAAGCTTACAAACTCATGCAAAGTGAGCAACTGTCTACTGAATGAAAAATGGGTCAATACAGAAAAAGAAATGACTTTCTAGAATTCGATGAAAATGAATACTAACATACTCAAACTTATGCAACACAATGAAAGTGGTGCTAAGGGGAAAGTTTGTAGCACTAAGTGCTTACATATAAAAATTGGAGAAATCTACTAGCAACTTAACTGCACACCTGAAAGCTCTAGAAAAAGAAGCAAGCATAAGCACGAAGAGTAGACAGCAAATAATCAAACTAATCACTGAAATCAATAAGCTAGAAACAAAAAGAACACTACAAAGATTCAATGAAACAAAGAGTTTGTTCTTTGAGGAGGGGAAAAAAAAAAATCAACAAGGTAGACAAATCCTTATCCAAACAAACTAAAAGGCAGAGAGAATATCCAAATCAACAAAATCAGAAATGAAAAGGGGGACATAACAACAGACACTGAGGGAATCTAAAGAACCATCAGGTCATACATTAAAAACCTGTACTCCACAAAATCGGAAAACCTAAAACAAATGGATAATTTTCTTGAAAGATTCCAATTACCAAAATTAAGTTGAGATCAGAAACACAATTTAAATAGACCTATAACCCCATAAAGAAAGAGAAGCAGTCATTAAAAGTTTCTCAACCACAGAAAAGCCCAGGATAGACAGTTTAGTGCAGAATTCTATCAGACTTCCAAAGAAGAGGTAACACTAATACTCCTCAAATTAGTCCAAAAAGATAAACAAAAGAAACACTGATGCACTTGTATTTGGAACCTAAATAAAATTTGTCATGTAGTTCTATTTTGAAAAAAAATTGTCATGTAGTTTCAATTATGGAAAAAGAGAAACAATGTCAAATTCATTTTGAGGTCACACTCACCCTAATACCCAACCACACAAAGATTCAACAAAGAAAGATAATTACAGACCAATTTCTTTCATGAACACAGATGCAAAAATACTCAATAAAATACTCGCAAACCGAATCCAAGTACCCATCAAATAGATCATCCATCATGATCAAGTGGGCTTCATCCTAGATTCAGGAATGTTTCAATATAACAAAGTAAGTCAATGTAACCCACCAAATAAACAAACTGGCAGAAGAAAAAAGAAAAAAAAAAAAAAACCAACATGATAATCTCATTAGATACCAAAAAAGCCTTTGACAAAAACCATCGCCTACTCACAATAAAAGTCTTGGAGTAGGAATATAAGAAATATAACTAAATATAATAAAGGCGATTTACAGCCAACATCAAATTAAATGAAGAGCAACTCAAGGCAATTCCACTAAAATCAGGAACAAGACAGGGCTGTCTACTTTCTCCATATTTATTCAATACAGTACTTGAAGTTCTAGCCAGAGTAATGAGGCAACTAAATGAGATACTAAAGGGGAGACAAACTGGAAAGAAGAAATCAAAGTATCTCTATTCACAGATGATACATAAGCAACCCCAAAAATTCTAGCAGGGAACTTCTACAGCTGATACATGCCACCATCCAAGTGGCTGGATATAAGATCAACTCATTAATATATCAGCAGTCTACCTATATAAAAATGACATTCAGACTTAGAAAGAAATCAGAAAAGCAACAACCTTCATAATAGCCACAAATGATATAAAATTTTAGGGGTTAACTCTAACCAAACAAGCGAAAGACTTACATGATAAAAACGTCAAGTCTTTGAAGAAAGAAATTGAAGATATCAGAAGATGGAAAGACCTCTCATGTTCATGGATTGGTGGGATCAAAATAGCAAAAATGGTCATGCTACCAAAAGCAAACTAGGGATTCAATGGAATCCCAAACACAATTCTTTATGGACCTTGAAAAGACAATACTCAACTTCATATAAAAAACAACAAAACAAAACAAAACAAACCAGGATGATAAAACAACTCTGAACAATTAAAGAACTTCCAGAGGTATCCCTGATTTCAAGCTCTCTACTACAGAGCTATAGTAATAAAAACCACACATGGTACTGGCATAAAAAGGCACATTGATCAACAGAATGGAATTGAAGACCCAGAAGCAAATCCACACACCGATGGATACTTGATTTTTACAAAGAAGCCAGAAAGACATAATGAAAAAAAAGAAAGCATCTTCAACAAATGGTGCTAGTATAACTGAATATCTTGTAGAAGAACGCAAATCGATCCATATTTCATGACCCTGCACAAAGCTCAAGTCCAGTGGATCAAAGACCTCAACATAAAACCAGACACACTGAACCTGACAGAAGAGAAAGTGGGTAATAATAGTCTTGAATACACTGGTACAGGAGACAACTTTCTGAACAGAAAACTCCAATAGCACAAGCATTAAGATCAGCAATTAATTAATGAGACATCATTGGGCTGGAGAGATGGCTCAGCATTTAAGAACCTATCTAATCTTCCAGAGGTCATGAGTACAAGCCCCAGCAACCACATGGTGGCTCACAACTATCTATAATGTGATCTGATGCCCTCTTCTGGCAGGTGTACATGTAGACAGAGCACTCATATACATAAAATAAATAAACAAATCTTAAAAAAATAAAATAAATGAGACCTCATGAAACTGAAAAGCTTCTGTAAGGCAAAGATACCATCAATAAGACAAAATGGCAGCCTACAGAATGGGAAAAGATTTTCCCCAAGTCCACATCCAACAGAGGGCTAATATCCAAAATACTGAAAAAACTCAAGAAACTTAAACATCAACAAATCAACTAATCCAATTAAAAATGGGGGTACAAGCTGGGCAGTGGTGGTGCACGCCTTTAATCCCAGCACTATGGAGGCATAGGTAGGAGGATCCCTGAGTTCGAGGCCAGCCTGGTCTACGGAGTAAGTTCCAGGACAGTCACAGCCACACAGATAGATACCCTGTCTCAAGACAAGACAAAACATTTTAAAAAGACAAAACAAACAAACAAACAAGCAAGCAAACAAACAAAAACCCCAAAAAACTGCATTACAGATCTAAACAGAGAATTCTCAATAGAGGAATCTTAAATGGCTGAGAAGCACTTAAAGAAATGTTCAACATCCTTAGTCATCACGGAAATGCAAATCAAACTACAGTGAGATTCTATTTTACACCAATCAGAATGGCTAATAACATAAGTAATAGCTCATGCTGGCAAGGATGTAGAACAAGGGGAACAGTCCTCCATTGCTGGTGGGATGTAAACTTGTAGAAACACTACAGAAATCAATGTGGCAGTTCCTCAGAAAACTGGGAATCAATCTATCTCAAGATCCAGCTATACGACTCTTGGGCACATACCCAAAGGACATTCTATCCTACCTCAATGACACTTGCTTAAATTAACTATGTTCATAGCAGTGTTATTCATAATAGCCAGAAACTGGAAACAAATTAGATGTCCTTCAACTGAAGAGTGGATAAAGAAATCTGGTACATTTACACAATGAAGTATTACCTGTTTATAAAAATGACATCATTAAATTTGCAGATAAATGGATGGAACTAGAAAAAAAATTATTCTGAGTGCGGTAACCCAGATTCATATACTCTCTTATAAGCGGATATTAGCTGTAAAGTAACCATGCTACAATTCACAGACCTATTAAGGTTATATAACAGGGGGTTGGGGGGCGACACATGGATCTCACTGAGGAGAAATAGATGTTCTAGTGGACTGGGGACGGGGGGGGGGATGGGAACAGGAGGGATCAGGTGGGGGGGAAGGGGAGGGATGGAAGAAGAGACACTAGAATTGGAGGGCATATGGGGGGGGTAAGATGTGGAAACTTAGTACAGTACAAACTCCCAGGAATCTACGAGGGTCACCCTAGCAAGGACTCCTAGTAATGGAGGATATAGAGACTTAACCAGCCATCTTTAAAGAAGATCAATCAAGGCTTCCAGTGGTGAGACTGGGACACTAACCCAGCTATAAAACCTTCCACCTACAATCTATCCTGCCTGCAAGATGTGCTGGGGCTATGGCTGTATAAACTTGTGGGAGTAGCCAACCAATGACTTGGACTAGGAACCAGAGGTTGGACAACCCAGAGACCTAGAATAGAAGAAAAAAGAAAGAAAAAATCAATAGGATGATTCCTAATGATATTCTGCTATACTCATAGATCAGTGCCTTGCCCAATTGTTATCAGAGAGGCACTGCTAGCAGCTGATGGAAGCAGATGCAGAGACCCACAGCCAACCATTAGGTGGAGAGAAAGCCCAAATTTGAGATCTCTATTGGGTCCCTCCCCTAGGAGCTCAAGGAACCCCACAGAAGCCAAGGAGGAAAAACTGTAGGAGCTAGAGGTATCAAGTACACAAGGAGAACATGGCTCACAGAATCAACCAAGCAGGGCTCTCACAGAGCCTACATCAGGAAGCATAGAGCCTGCATGGGTCTGAGCTAGGTCCTCTGTAAGCATTATGATTGTTAGCTTGGGTTTTGGTGGGACTCCTAACAGTAGGAATGGGGGTGTCTCTAACTCTTTCACCTGCTACTGGGTTGCCTTGCATAACCTTGATCTGAGGGTTTGTGCCTAATCTTACTTTATCTTGTTATACTTTGCTTGGTTGATATACCTGGGAGGCTCGCTCTTTTCTGAAGGAAAAAAGGGGGGGGGGGAGACTGAGGTACTGAAAATGAAAGAATAAGAAAATAAAATTAGGTTTAAGAAAACACCAAACAGTTAATGACAGTTGCAGAGGCTGAACATGCCTTTAATGTCAGCACACTGAAGACAAAGTTAGGCATACCTCTATAAGTCTCAGCCAGCCTGGTCTATACAGAGAATTCCAGGAGAGACTCCCCATGGGCTCCCTGCATGAGACAGTCAGTGTTCACTTGAAGGGAGACTGTTTGGGAGCCATCCAGGACATGGGCTGTAGACAGTTAGGAAATGAGCATGTGAGATGACTCAGGCAGACACAGTGAAGAAAGAACCAGCAGCTTTACCACCCACATGACTAAAGCTAACTCTCGGTGATACTAAAGTCTGACATGGATTTGGGTATGACAGCTACGACAAACATAATAAGCAGGGTGAACAACTTGAGAAGTTCTAATTTTCTCCTCAACAGACAGATCCTATATGATATCTAGAAAAGGCAATGAACATCTGTTTGCATTTCCAAATAAGGGGCTGCTAAAGCAGAATGGCTAACAAGGGGTGGTACAGGTATGGAACAACTGTTCTATGCTAGAATATGAAAACGGACTGTCTTCAAATTTCTCAGGGCCCAGTGAGATGGATGATATCACAGTCTCACTGTTCTCTTAATGGACAAAGAATCTACAGGAACCCCTAAGTCAGAAGACAGTATGTTGCCAGGCATAAGTGTCTGGGGAGAACTGTTCCCTTGAGATGGTCCACCTGCCAAGCTCTGAAACTAAAAGTAGCTCTTTCAGAAGCTTTCAACACAACTGCTTGAAACACACTGGCAGTCTCCCCATGTCTCAAAGGAAAGAGCTGAAGGCTGGACTAAACTGTGCTTTTGCCCAAGGTTATAATACTCCTACATTTCACTGAAGGTTTGCAATAACTTCAAAAGGATCGTGCGCTTGCAGGTGATCGTGCCCTTGCAGGTGATCGTGCGCTTGCAGGTGATCGTGCCCTTGCAGGTGATCGTGCCCTTGCAGGTGATCGTGCCCTTGCAGGTGATCGTGCCCTTGCAGGTGATCGTGCCCTTGCAGGTGATCGTGCACTTGCAGGAGAGCTGCTGTTACATAGGAGCGACCGCTACACTAGTAGGTCAAGCCCCTCACTCTGTAACAGTACCTCATCCAAAAGTTCCTGGGGATTTAAAGGGGAGACTTCCCTCCTGTTGTCCTTTCCCCTTTGTGGTCTAGGATGCAAGATGGTCCAGACCTTTTCTTAAAAGTGTAGTGGCTAAAATCAAGGCTTATAATTTATGTGAAGGGAAAGGGTAACAGCCCCACCCACTTTTCTCTTGAATCATAAATTTTTTCCTTTTTTTAATGTATAAAAATACATAATTCCTTTTTAAAAATTTAAAAAGCTCTGTGTGTGTATGCACAGCATGTACGGAGGGGTGAGGATGAACTCAGGGGCCAGTCCTTGTTCCCATCTTGTCCTTTGCTGTTTATCACTGTCACTGCACATGCCAGGCTAGCTGGCCTCGAGCTTCCGGGGCATCTGCTGTTTCCACAGCCTATTTTAACAGAGAAGTACCGGAATTACAGACTTGTGGTATTCTCTCCACCTTCTGAGGGATCCAAACTCAAGTCTTCATGTTTGTTCACTGAACACTGTACCCTCTGAGCCGTTTAGAAAGTTGTTCTGGATTGTACGCCTCCCCAGCTCTTTGAACTGACTACTGTTTCTGGAAATCCAGAACCCAGAAGAACAGTTTCTTTTCTTCCTGTTGTCATAGTGATTGTGACAACTGTAATAAGGATAAGGAACTGGCACAGGAAAGGAGCTCCAGCTCTGTGTGTGTGGAGGCTTTCAACTGGGAACAGTATGAGAGTTAGACCAACACTCCTCTACCTCAGGCACAAGTTCTCGGAATGCTCAGCTGGAGTCTCTGCCAATGAACTTTGCTTTTTAGAGAAAAACCAAGAATACTTCTATAATCTATGGTTCCTCTGTACCAAAAGATGATAATGAAAGTAACGTCCCAGGAAAAAAACTCATATTAAAAAATCTAAAGAAAGTGCACAGTCTGTGCTACTTCTAAACCACAGTCTATCTGAGGGGTGTGGCTCAGTGGGAGACTGCTCACCTAGTGATATGTAGGGCACTGAAAATAGTCATGTTTCTGGCCAAAAGCGGAAGATGAAAATGTGCAAGGTAATGGGTTAGAGAATAAGGATAATAGCTTTAAAAGACAGAGATTCTAGTATTCATTTATAACAATGATGCTAAGCACGCTCAGTGGATGGGCACTAAGTGAGAAAATGCATTTAAGTATTAAGCCTTCCCTGCAATCGTGATGTTTGATCAGTTGTTTGAAAAAGAGTCTAAAATGTACCTATCTGCTGCCATAAGAGGCAACTAGAACCCAAAACATAATACAGTTTAAAGCAAACACAGCAGTACCAGGTAGTAATGTGTTTTTAAAAGACATATTCCTCTCTTACAACAAATACTATGGCCTTTGATGGGCTGCCCTGCAGGGGCTGAGTGACCAAAGAAAGTACTCCTGTAAGCTGGAGAGCCAGACTCACAGCACTGGATGCATACACTGGTTACCTCTGCATGTGTTGCCTGCCTGCAGGCACTCAGCAAGAAAAACACAGGAGTACTAACAGCTCACAAGGGAAACCAACAATAATATGAATTTAATCAGTGATGACAGTGCTCAGCTCCAGTTATTCCAACACTTTGAGCTGGTTCAAAAGGATTACCCAACTACAGAAGCACCAAGGGCGCATGGCCCAGACCTTGCTCACATCTAGGGCCATAGTAATCATTTCATTTCCTTAATCTAACAAACAAAAGAGACAAAATTATTCAAAACCAACCCCCCACCAAAAAAAGCTTTCACTTCTTTTTACTTCTGGTTGCTGTCAAAACGGACAAGTTTACAAGACTCAGGAAAGTAATGTGGCCTTGGCTGGACACTACTCTGGACACAGGCTGTCACTGAAGGACACTCATGACACCTCACATCACGTCTTCAGCCACCCTGGAGTAACTGGCTGTTACCCATGCAGAGGAGCATCGCTGCAGACCAACAGAAACCCAAGTCTTATAAATGCCTCTGACACTCACTCTGTGCCCACAGAGTTCTGTGGTTATCCTCTTAGATAAAACTGCCACCAACAAGGATGTTTTCAAAGACAAGTCTGAAAAGCAAGGCCAGACCGGAGACCATGGTCAAATTAGAGGGTACAAGAAGACAAGAACATGTGGCTCCTCGAGAGGTATATTAGAGATGTTTTTGTTTGTTCCTGTAATGAAAAATTGGGTATTTTACCACATGACAAAAATTACAATGAAATGCAAGTCAAGCTTCTTTTTAAAGGGCAGGCATGCAGCTCAGGCCTGTGACTCTAGCACTTATGAGGTTAAAGGCAAGAGGATTGCTACAAACCTGAGGAAGACACCCTGAACTACACAATGAGTTCCCAGCCAGCCATAGGTGAGAACTTGCATTTAAAAAAAAAAAAAAAAAAAAGTTGTTATATGAAATAAGGACTGGAGACTTGCTATTTGAAGATTTCTTTACAAGAACCTAATGAGTCATGATATGGCCAGGTTTTTTTGTCAAACTGAGTGGTTTTCTAAATACACAGAAAGGAGGCTGTTGAATGGCAGGCAGATCCACTGCTTCTAAATTAAAATTGTAAGTTGTCCTTCCTTCCTTCCTTCCTTCCTTCCTTCCTTCCTTCCTTCCTTCCTTCCTTCCTTCCTTCCTTTCCATGAAGTCTCTTTAATTAGAAAAACAGAAACTAAAATAAGAATAATAATCCAACATCTGCTGAGCAGCTAAGTTTGGGAAGGGTATTCAGTCTGAATGGCACTGACAGCAAGCACTTTAGTGTTTGGCCAGAAATATACCCAGAAACTCTCACTGTGCTGAGTGCAGATGTGAGCTAGGCATGGGCTATGTGGCATGATATAGGTCCCAGCTCTGATGCTTCCTATGGCCCTAGACATAAGCTAAGTCTGGGCCACCTGGCCTGGAACAGACCCTGGTCCTCTGGAGCTCACTGAACTAGATCTGAACTCACAGACATCCATGTTTCTGCCTCCCAAGTGCTGAGATTAAAGGCATTTGACAGCATACCTGGCCAAAATTAGAAACCTCTTAAGTTATAAAAGATACTATCAAGAAAGTGAAAAGACAACCCACAGCATGTAGGGGTATATGCAAATCTTTGTTCCCTTCCTCCCACAATGTGGGGCACCAAACTAAGACATTGTGTATACTAAAAGCGCTCTGCTTCCAACCTCTGTGCACTGTATACTGTACATTTGGGAAGATACTCATACCTAAAATACTAAAGGAGTTTTTATAACTCAATAATAAAAAAGACAAAAAGTATCTAATTAAATATAGGAAAAGGCTCTGAATATATCCACAAAAGATACGCAGTTGCCGATAAGCACCTGAAAAGATGCTCATCATCATCCTAAGGGAAGACAAGTCAAAACCACCATCAAATACCATTTCACGCCAGCTAGGGTGGGCATCATTAAAAAAAAAGGCCAGCGGTGGTGGTGCACGCACACCTTTAACCCTAGCATTGGGAGGTAGGAGAAAAATGATCTCTGTGAGTTTGAGGACAGCCTGATCTAGAGAGTAAGTTCTAGGACAGCCAGGACTACAGAGAGAAACCCTGCCTTGAAACGCATAAATAAATACATATATACATACCTACATACATAAAAATGGTTTTAAAAAAAATCAGTGGTAACAAGCATTGTGGAGCTGAGAAGATGGTTCAGGAGTTGGAAGCACTGGCTGCTCTTGCAGATGACCCAGGTTTGATACCCAGGACCCACATGAAGGCTCAAAACCATCTGTAACTCCAGTTCTGAGGATCCAACAGCCTCTTCAGGCACCAGGCATGCATATGATACACAGGCTAAACATTCATGCACTTAAAGAATATTCCTCTTTAAAACAAAGCAAAAACTAAAATAAAAACACCAAGCACTGGCTAGAATATGGCAATATTAGAAACCTTACACAGCTGGTAAAAAGGAAGAGTTGGTACTGGAGAGAGGGCACAGTGGGTAACAGCACTTCCTGCTCTTTTCGAGGACCTTGGTTCCATTTCCAGTACCATTAGGTATTCACAACCATCTCTAACTCTAGTTCCAGCCCTCTGCTGACCTCTGGGGTAGGGGTGGGGGCACCATGCACAAACATGGTGGACAAACATACACGGAGCCAAACACTTATACACATAAAATTAAAATAAAAAATGTAAACGAAGAGGGATTTTACTGTTTTGCCAAATTCAGTTAGAATTACCATGTCACCCAGAAATTTCTAGGTATATATTCAAAAGAGATACACATGCAATTTTATTTTTTGCAGGGGGAGCGGTAGGGTGGTAGAAAGTATCTCTCTACATAGCCCTTGTTGTTTTGCAACTCACTACATAGACCAACCTGGCCAAGTGTGTGCCACCACACCTAGCTACACACAGAATCTTGTATGTGAATGTTTTAAAGGCTATTCATAAAAGTCTAGAGGTATATATAACACAAAAGTTTACCAACTGATAAACAAAATGCGGTATATAAACATAATGAAATTACTTACTGTTCAGTCTTAGAAGGGACATGCTCCAACCCTGATAAACCTTAATAGCATGCCAAGTGAAAGAAGCTAGGCAGAAGAATCCATTGCTTCACAGTCTAGAATAAGGAACGCCACAAGCATAATACTGGTGTTTAAGACCGAAGTACAGGGGTGATAAGTAAGTATGTGCTACAGTGTGTGCCATGGGATTCTTTTATTTTTATTTTTTGAGACAGGTCTGTCCTGGAACTCACTATGTAGACCAGGAAGGCATTGAGCCCAGAGCTCCCCTCCCTTTGTCTTTCAAGTCCTGGGATTAAAGATGTGTACCACTATGTCTGATTTGGGGTTTCTTTTTGAGGTGATTAAAATGTTGCAAAAATGGATTATGATGAAGAATATGTAACTATATATAATATACTAATACCCATGGAACTGTACATGTTATAAAGGAGAATTACATGGTACATGAATTGTATCAACAAAATTATTATTAAAGAGCTATGTGAATAAAGGACAAGTAAGGGAAAAAAATCAAGATTCTAATTATCATTAAGTACATATGCATGCGCGTGCTGTTACAGGGCTCTGTTCTACAAGTATGGCTCAGCATAGCACTGGGGATGTCTTGAAATCAGATCAGCTGTGAATATCAGTACAAAACCCTCACAAGATTAGGCCTACTAACATTTCCTGCTGGAAGGTGGGTGTGGTGGTTTAAATAGGAATGGCCCCTATGGAGTCAAGTATTTGAATGCTTGGTCCATAGAGAGTGGCATTATTAGGAGGTGTGGCCTTGTTGGAATACATGTGGCCTTGTGGGAGAAGTAGATCACTGTGGAGGTAGGCTTTGAGGTCTTATATGCTCAAGTTATGCCTAGTGTGGCAATCTCCTGCTGCTGCCTGAAGATCAAGATGTAGAACTCCCAGCTCCTTCTCTGCCGTGTCTGCCTAGACACTGTGGTGCTTCCCACCTTGATGCTAATGTGTTGAAACCTCTGAAACTGTAAGCCAACTTCAACTAAAATGTTTTTCTTTATAAGAGTTACTTTGGTCATGGTGTCTCTTCACAGCAATAAAACCCTAAGACAGTGGGCAAGAGCACATAAGACACAGGAGGCTTCTCCCCTCCCTGAAGTTTACAATTGCTGGGACAGAGTCTTATTCAGAGTTAACAATTGCTGGGACAGAATCTTATTCAGTGGTGTGGTAGTTCCAAAGTTGCTTATGCCCCAATTAAAGCAGCCCTAATTAAACTCACTGTTCTACCAAATTAAGTTAGGTGCTCGAGGCTGGTGTCCTGTCTGATATTAACAGATGACTGTTCCTAACTCTCTTAGCAAAGTCACAAGTGCTTAGGATCCAAACTAAAGCATCACATATGAGTAGCAGGTACAGTGAAAAGAACACAAGTGAAGCCAAGTATGGAGAAATTACTTTACCTCCCCTCAGTTCAGCTGCTTATCTGTAGAACAGGAATGGTCCCTAACCCTCCTGCAGGTGGGCAGCACAAATCAGTAGATGGGGAGAGAGAGAGTCTAATGCACAAGACGGAACGGGCCTTAGGGTGAGGTTCAGAAGTTAACATGATCGAAAATGGCACAAGGCAGTGAGTAGTAGAGCCTTTAATCCCAGCATTTAGAGATCCCAGCAGATCTCTGAGTTTGAGGCCAGCCTGGCCTACAGAGCGAGTTTCAGGATAGCTAGGGCTACAGAGAAACCTGTCTTGAAAAAAAAGGAGGAGGAAGAAAAGGAGGAGCAGGAGGGAAGGAAGAGGAGGGGGAGGAAGAAGAAAAAGAAAGAAAGATGGCACAGCCTCCTGGGTGGAAAACGCAATCAAAAGGAAGTTTGGTGAGACAAGAAGGCCTTCACTGAATTGCACTGAACAAAGCTTCAAAAAGAGCCCCAATACAAAGAATGTAGAAAAGCAGGATAGCAGCTATGAATCCAAAGTGGGCAAGAGCTCTCATAGACAGGATGGTTTCTGCAGGATCACTAGCTGTACTCACAGACTACAGATTCACTGTCTCTGTAATTGCCCTGGTAAGTTTCCAAACCCAGGGAGAGAGCCAAGAGTGCTCTAAGAAGGGACACTTGATGAAAATCACGTGATTAAAATATTCCTTCGTAGTCTGTTACAGAGGGTGAAAAAGGGAGGGAAGGAAATCATAGGCTGAGGCTCTGAAAGCAGCAAATGATGTGCTGGCTTTGCCATCGTGTATGATCTTGGGCAGGTCCCATAAGGACCCTACTCACTGGTCCTGAGAGCAAAGGGAATGTCTACTGACCTCCCGGTCTTGTGTGGTTTGATGAGATGTCTGTCCTGTGTACTGTGGAATCCCTAGAGACAGCCATCATGTGTCAGGGATTGTGAGCACAAATTAGGATAGTTTCCTGCCCATCCTCACTTCATGATATCTATGCTGGGTTGATTCTGCTTACAGAATCTTACCCCCGTAAAGAGTAAACTGATGAGTTAATTATCAAAGCTGTGTCTACCCTGCTTGGTTTTGTTAAATCCACCCCTAAACCTTCATTTGTTAGCAATGGGATATCCTGAGAGTCTAACACAGTGTTTAGCCTTTAATACCAGTAATGGATGATTAAAAAGAAATTGTGGGCCAGTGAGACATCTCAAAGTAAAAGCACTCGCTGTGCAAGGCTGACGGCGTGATCTGACCCCAGAACCCATGGAAAGGCGGGAGGAGAGAACCAACTCCATAAAGTTGTCCTCTGACTGCCATATGCATGCCACGTATTATGTATTATATACACAATAATAATTTAAGAAATTAATTTTTAAAGAAAGTGGGCATGGTGGCTCATGCCTTTAATCCCTAGCACTTGGGAGGCCAAGGCAGGTGGATCTCTGAGTAGCCCAGGCTAGCTACAGAGAGTTCCGGCCAGATATGCAGAGAAACCCCATGTCAAACAAACAAAATACAAAAGTTTTTTCAAGAAATAGTGGCTCTCTAAACTCTTTCTTGTGAGCTCCTTTGCTTTGTTTTACCCTTTGCAGGCATTAAAAGAGCTGGTTGCCGGGTAGCCAGACAGCTCCTACAGTCTTCAACCAGTCAAATCTTAGGTCTTACAACAATGACAGTGTCAAATTGCAAGGCAACCGGATGAAAAGCTGGCCCTACACTTAGGAGAAGCCTGTATTTATTGTGTTTCTAAAATGAAGGCAAGACCACATTGTGTGAATGCGTTTTAAAAAACCAAAAAACAATTATTGATGCTGTCCTCCATCCAACTGTGTTAACAACATTTATTCCTAGAATCCTCACAAATTCTGATATTTAATAGGGGAAAATTTAGGAAGAGACCCAAGTGCCTCAGGCAAAAGATGCAGAGACTGATAGTGGGCTTATGGACCAGGGAGCTCTCTCTCAGACACAGCTTCTTGACACATACCTGTGAAGCTGAGAAGTCAAAGGGTATGTCACTGAAGTACCCATGAGGTGCACTTCAAGGTCATCTTCCACTTATCCTTTTTTTCCTGTAGGTTCTGATGAATATGAGGCTGTCTGCTTCAGCTCACTCCAAACAAAACTGCAGAAGGGAAAACCTTCTTGGTAGCAATCTTGAATGGATTCTTCAGCAACAGAGCACCTTGTACTATCCAATGGGGCACCTGACCCTTCTATTTCTATGCCACACTTTACTGGTATGAAAAACAAAAGAGAGGTGACACCAGTGGCTATGTATGTATGGCTTCAGCTATCTATGTAAGTAATAATCTGTATGAATTAAAAAGTGACATGTTGTACCATTTTGTGTACAGTGTATCAGCCCAATCAGGAAGGCCTTGCTCCTTTGTCTTAACAAGAGGACTACCCTACACTCACCTTGACTGGATCAAGACTGCTTCCCAGGACCTGTCACAATAGAATAGCAGGACAGGACCCAGGACAGTGAACAAATTTAAACACTCCTAGGTGATTGATCCCTTCCACAGCCAGAATCCTTCTTATCTGTTTCATCATCCACATGAAAAGATCAATGCTGGAATTATAAGGCTGTTAAGATTAGAAAAACACCTATAACTCATCCAGAGTAATGCCTGACACAACTACCAAGACAGAGAGAATATCTGCTGACATTTGTTGTACGCTTGCCAGGTCACAGGCACCACTCCACTATCATACAGACACTGACTCATCTGGTCCTCACAATTACTTCTGGAGTACACACTATTGTCTTATGGAAGACGAAGGCAAGTTCAGTGTCACACACAAGGATGCTACAAGTTTGGTATTTAAACCCAGGCAGCCTATGAACCTGGGCTCTTACCCAACTGCCACAGCTGCCATTAAAGTCTTGCCATGATTCACTGCTGCTGCAAAGAGCACCATTTTATCCAGTCCTACCTAAAAACAGTTCCTGACTCCACATATTCTCAGTTATTAGGTTAAGCTTGAGTCAAAGGCAAACATTAAAGCAAAGACAAGCACTGACTGGCATCCAAGTGATGAAGGCTTCTGCACCGATGAGCAATCCAGTTCCCAGTGGGTAGGTAACTGGTTCACAGGAAAGGAAAAACTCCAAAAACCCCTATGCCTCCATAGGTCAAAGGTCCAAATTTAAGAATGTAAAATATTTTCAGCCAAATGCTGACTATATTAAGTGAGATGCAGCAACAGAAATATGAAATTACCAAATGAGAATACCACTTTGTAGGAAGAAAAAAGAAACAGTATTTGAGCTAGTTTGTGAATAAATGGGTATAATCTCTGACTTCTAAAAATGTTTCACATTTACATATACACACAGACACACATGCAGACACATACACAGACACAGAGAGGGGGGAGGGAGGGAGGGAGGGAGGGAGGGAGGGAGGGAGGGAGGGAGGGAGGGAGGGAAGGAGGGAGTTGGTAATATCCTTTCACCTTGTGGGTTGTCAAGCTTGGTAGCAAGTACCTCCAGTGAGCCATCTCACCAGTATCAATCTCTGATTTATTAAAAAGACATAAACTGGGATAAGGGTATAGCTGAGTATTAAAGCACCTGCCTAACATGCAAGAGGCCTTAGGTTCAATCTGGGAAGAAGAAAAAAGCATCAACTTGACAACTGTATTACATACTAAATCTACCCACAGCACCTTCACCTCAAGCACATTCTGCCACTTCATAAAGGATTTTCCTAACATGTGTTCTGTTTCCAGCACTTTCCCCAAAGCTGACTTCTGACAAAGTGCCAGGTCTTGCTCAACTAAAGAAAAAAAAGAGAGAGATGTAACAAAAATTAAATGTTGTAAAGTTAGTAGGGTAATGAGCAAAGGAAACAAATGGGTACTTAAGGAAAAAATCAATACCTAAAAGAGGTAATACACAGGAACACATATTTATGGCACTAACTTGATCTAGCATCAATACAAAAAAAAACAGGCCTTTTTCTTTCTTTTTTTTTTTTTTTAAAGGAAGTGAACAAATAAGCAAGGACTAACTCTAGCAGGCACTGGACTAGTCTGTGGTTCTGGAGGATAACCAGGCCATCTAATGCCTTCATTAGGACAGCACAGTAAGAAGGTGGGAAGTGACACATAGCCTTGACCTGAAAAGTTACAACAGGAACCCCAGCTAGAGATCTTTAATTCACATCCAAGCTTAAAACCAATTCCTGAGCACTTCTGACTGTCTACTTGGCTGACATGTTCAATCCACACAAGGAGGGTTATACAGAGCAGACCCTAAAAACCATGGCCCTTCCTTCCTCTCTAAAACTGTGTGGCACCAACACATAAGCACAGTCCTTTGTCATACGACACAAGCTTCCAAGCGGAGTGGAAGCAGCACCCTACTGCCTACTGCGGTACTTAAGGTTAAGGCTTGCAGACTAAGAAAAGGAAGTACCTTCAAACTTGTGCTTGCATAGGTTACTTGTCTTTTCTCTTCAGATTTTGTTTTAACCCTGTATTGGGCTATTCTGCTGCAATGTATCTAGGAGTAGATATGTGGTCCAAGAGTAGATATGTGGTCCAATTCATCCTGCTAATCCAAGCACTCTGTATTTTGTTATAAAAGCTTGTGTCTTACCCCAATTCTGGCTAGTTTTCATCTCTCTAAATCAGTGCTTCTCAACACGTGGGTTAAGACCCCTTTGGGAATGAGAGGGAAGGACTGCCTAAGACCATTATTATTAAACAGTTGCAGCATTAGGATGGTTGAGAACCACTGCTCTACATAATTCTTGTCTCCTATCAATCCCTCTCTGTGCTCTGGAACACGAATCAGAACTGAGTTAGAAGCTTAGAGCTGCCCTCTTAGTTGCTCAACTACTCTGTTAAAATATATTATTTTTCCTCTATGCATTCTGGTAAATTCCTCAGGACAACTTTCACTTCACCAATACTAGCTGCCTTCCTGTACAGCTTAGAGTTTTTCTTATGAAGACAGAAATTTTGAGTTAGGTGTAATGGCAGAGGCCGATAATCCCAGTAGTTAGAGAGAGAATGACTGTCACAAACTCCAGGCCAGCCAAAGCCAGACTGTCTCAAAAGTTGTGGTTTTTTTAAATGTAAATCTCCAATTAAATGTCTCACCCCCAACCCAGTGAGACAGATCCCTGCCCAGACTGCCCTTGAACTCCTGGGGAATCTCTTGCTGAATTCAGCCTTCCGAGTACTAAGACTCCAGTCCTGCTCTGTTCTCACTTCTAATGTGTCATTCTCTCATTCACAGCTGCTAGCAGTATTTACTTTGTACCTGCTATGTTTCATATTTTTCTTACTGATATTCTTTATTTCATCTCCCTCAAGAAAAATTTTTTTTGATGAATTGTTTTTAAATCCAGGTCTTACTATATAGCACAGACTAGACTTGAATATGGTGGTTGTCCTGCTTCACCCTCCTGAGTACTGCGATTACAGACACTGAGTAGCAATCTAGCTTTAAAGATGTGGTTTTGCTGTTTATCATCTTCCTCCCTTCTCCCTTGCTAGGGTGCTTGTAATGGCAGATGAGCCCTGTGTTTGGCTACTAGTCCAGTAAAACTACTGGGATTGCAAATGAAAATGTAAAATATGATATTGGTGATTTGCCCCATACTATGGTCAATATGCTCATTGTGAAGCTATTGGAAATAGAGTTTGGTATAGCTATTGTGATGACTGGAGAAAGGCTAATGCCCATTTTGTACCAATTTTGAGAGTCACAGTCACCAATGACCAAGATGATGCTGAAATAACCATTTTAGGGAAAGAAACCCACTGAAATGTCACAACATAGATTTGGAGAAATATCACAACAGCATCAGCCATTTAAACTTCCACTGGAGAGAAATATCTCTTAAATCATCCTTCTATCTTACAATGAGGAACAAAGGGCAAATAAGATTTGAGATGCCAGACATGGAAAACTCTATGTTTAACTGTGAAGTAACAGCAAACACAGAAATTCCTCTCAGCCTTCTTCGCCCCATATATATGGCAGATGAACCTTATGTTTGGCTACCAGTACAATAAAACTACTGGGACTGAGATGAAAATGTCTATGATTATCCAGGTTGGGGCCAGAATGAGAAGGCAGGTTACCTGACTGAGGAGACATCAACATCAACTGCAGTAAACCCTGGTGAACCCACGATTTGGCAGCACTGTACATTTGACCCAGACGGTGACAAGAGAACACTATGAGACTGCATTTTCTCTTAGAATACAGTACAACCCACCACATGGATTCAAAAGCCCAAATTCACTTTTTGGACTATACCCACAACTGAATAGGCCAAAAGTGACTGTACTGGGTGTGGCCAAATTCTTAACCTACTCGACTTTGGTATGATAGCCATATTCATTTTCACCTATTAAAGACTGGCTGGAAATTGCAGATTGGAGACACAACATTACAGATCTCCCCTGATCTTGACGATCTGCTGCCACAGCCCTTCATATCTTATGACACTAAAGTCCCACCACCCAAGGACAACCTATGCAGACAGCCAGACACTCTGTGCCTGCACAATATTCTATAGAACTTAGATTATACTGTAGCACAGCCATCACATTAAAAGTAATTACATTAACTTTTATTTATGAATATGTTTTCAACTAGGTATATACCAAACCTGAAAATATACAAACTTGGGAAAATACATATATGCCATAGGGATCACAGCAATATCCTGTGATCTATATTGTTTGGACCATTTTGCTTATTAACTGTTTTAGTGTCTGAGATTTATTTTCCTGCATTTGTCTATTAGTGATTGGAATATTTATTGTATGCTTTCTCTTTTTCCTGTTGTGGCCCAAATTTGCAAATTACCACAAAATTGTTAATAATCATTCTATGTGGTCCTCATCAGCACTCTATATGCCTCAAAGACAAAGAGATGGAATGTCCTGAGCATGGTAAAAATACCTTTTAGACATGGAAAAACCGCGTAGTCAGGAGCCCTGCTACACTCAAGTGCATCCGACAACCAGAATCCAGGGCCACCACTCACTCAGGAAGATCAGACACAGCCCTGGAACTCCGTGGCGCTCACTAGACCGTGTGTCAGCAGAGACCAGGGGCAGTCCTCTGCCGGTCTGTCCTGTGGCTGGCAAGTCTCCCCTAGGACCCTGACCCTCAGAATCAAAGACTTCTGTTAAGACACTATACCCAACCTTCAGCTAAGAGAAGTTGCATAGGTGAGCAAGAAGCCTTAGAGAGATTGTCTGAAGGACTGTAGTTAGGAACTTAGAGTAATATGTAACCTCTGTTATACTAACTACATACATCTACCTTTTTGCTCGCAACAGTGCTGGGGATCAAAACCTCTCCAGTTTCATGTATACCAAATGCGTGTTTTACCTCTGAGCTACACCCTCTAGGACCAGTTCTCTTTCTATGGGGCCATTTTCCTCAAGTATGCTTATGATCTGCAAACTTAGAGTCAGATCTAATTGAAAGACGACATCAAAGAAGGTGGTTCCCTGCACACACCATTCCTTCCTCAACTGTTCTGTGGCTACTTTACTAGGATCCTTAAACCTGGACATAGTAACACTGGCAGTCTTCAGGCCTTTAGGAGGCCACAGCACTCATGTTGGCGCAGTGTTTTAGCTGTGCCTTCCAACTGCCCCAGGAGTACCTGAGCAGTGAATGAAGGATGAGTTGCTTTGGTTTTTCCTACTTTCACACCTGGAAAAGTCAGGCAGTCAATCTGACTATAGTCCTCCCCACACAAAGTACTTTGAGGTCTCCCTGGACTCCTAGAATAAAGCTAGCTTCACCAGCATCAATGCCTATTTTCTTTTTTGTTTGTTTTTTGTTTTCTTTTTCAAGACAGTTTCTCTGTGTACCCCTAGCTGCTCTGTAGACCAAGCTGACCTCAAACTCAAGAGATCCATCTGCCTCTGCCTTCTGGGTGCTAGGATTAAAGATATGCATACCACTCCCCAGCCAATGCCTACTTTCAAATTCAACATGGCAGGACTATGGCATCAGCACCAACCTTCTGTATTTTTTTCCCCATAGATTTGTTTATATCTTAGTTTTTAAAGGATAATTACATTTCTAATTTTCTTTTTATGTTTGATGTTTGAAATGGAAGTAGAGCACTGGGAGGTGTTTTATGCCTAGGGATAAAAAAACCAAGGAAACAAGACCAAGTACAAAACACCTGACATAGACATGGTGCAGTGGAGACGGAAGGATAGGCAAGGGGGAGAGTATATTAGAAAAGGGGAAAGCGGATTCAGCAGGCCAAACCACAAAGACTTTGTAAGTCTTCAGAAGGGAATCCATGGTGAATTCTGACGGAAGTAATGTGGTGTGGCGTATATTTTAACTGGACTGCTATAGCTGCTACTGTACTTTGAAAGACATGGTAGGGGGACAACCATAGAAAGTGGGACTGCAGAAGGAAAGCTAGTCAGGAAGCTCTTGAGGAGAAACAATAGCGATTTGGAATAAGGCAGTAACAGTAGAGATGTTGGTTGAGAAGTGGTCAGACTCTGAAAGTGAAGGCAAAAATATGAAGCAACAGAATGCTTGTACACTGCATTTCTGAATGCGTTTCCAAAAAGTAGTCCCTTCAGAAAAAAAGAATTTGGCACTTCTAAAAAGTTAAGCCTATCATGTGACCTACATATTCTACAAGATATTTACACAAGAGAAATAAAAACATTTATCTATACAAATTTTTTATTTAAATATCCACAGAACCTCTATTTGCAAAAGCAAAAACAAAAACAAAGGAAGAAAGAGAAAGAAAGAAAGAAAGAAAGAAAGAAAGAAAGAAAGAAAGAAAGAAAGAAAGAAAGAAAGAAAGAATCAATCTAAATAAATGGATAAACCAACCGTGGCATATCCATACAAGGGGCTGTTATTCAGCAACAGAACAGTGATGTATATCCGCTACAAGGACGCCCTTCAAAATCGTCACACTTAATAAGCAAGCTCAGCTTTCCTCTTTTCCTGCTAACATAACAGCAAAGACTACATATGCATGCTTTCCACTTATGTGGAATCCCAGAAAATGTAAATTACTCTATAGACAGAAAGCAGATCAGTGATTGACAGGTCTGAAGTGAAGGACACTCAGTGCTAGACTATAAAGAAACAAAACACTTTGAGTGTTACGGGTCTGTGGTGGTCAGAGTGTCACAACTCAGGTATATGCACTGCCTTAAGTTTATTGTATGTAAACACATCTATTGAGTATATGCCTTTTTTTTTTTTTAAGAAAATTGCTGAATTTTGGTCATGAATAAAACAATGCTCAGCTTTACTCTAGAATTCTCACATTATTATTGTTGAAAACTCTATTAAAGGTTCAATATAAGACCCAAGAACTAAAGATATCAAGGTCAATTCACTGGGCTTGAACAGTTAGTTTTATGTTTACCTTGCACTAAGAGAAGTCCAAAGGAGAAATATGTCTGGTGGAGGGTACTCATGGAGGGAGGAACCAGTGCAGCCAATCACAGCCCTCAGGCTAGTGGTGTCTTCTGTGCTCTCATGAAAGCTAGTCTAATACCTGTTCTCTTTAAGTGGCAATCAACTCCTAATTCAGGAGTGGTCTTTACAACTCATAATTCAGAACTGCAAAATTCCCAATGATGGAATTCGAAAAGCATTGTCCTTGGCTCTAAACTATAAAGCCTAGGGTTGTGATGGACCAAGACAATCCATGCACATCAACTGTGTTTTACAATTCTACCCTCAAACACACAGAGAAAATGCCAGTCCCCTTTGGCCTAGTGGCTCATATTAGTAATTCCAGGATTACATGAATTCAAGGCCAGCCTGGGCTACAGAGTGAGACCTTGTTCCAGGCACGGAAGAAGGAAAGGGGGTGGGCATGGGGGTGGGAGCCAGTTCTGGAAGAGGGAAGGGGAGGAATCCAGAAGCAGCTCTGTTGACTTTCACTCAACTTAGTTTAAGGAACTAAACTTAACAACTATGGGAGTTGGAGTTGGGGTATCAAGTAAATGGAAATTAAGACTGTTAAGAAAATCTTCAAAATGTCACCAAACATTCTACCTAATGGGAAGGCTTCTAGGTACAAGCAGAACTACCCATGGTAGAACGCACCAGTCCTACATGCCTGTCCAGTCCCTTCCATTTTAAGGTGAACCTCACGCATCACTTTATCAGCTCACTTCCCTCCGAGACAGCAACTGTAAAGGACACATCCCTTCCTGAACCATACCATCCTTTGTCTCTATGGCACTCAGGATAGCCCTACAGTGGAGGGGCCTGCCCCACCCCGCCCGCTGTGTCCTCCACCACAGCTGGAACTAGTGCTGCACGCCATGTTAAGAGTTACAAGTCCTTTCTATAAACTAATCCTTAAGTAAAATTCCGGTACATAGCCCAGTAAAAGACGCTGAGCTATGAAAGAGGCCCACTGCTTGTTCCTTTTGTTTCCTTGTTCCTGGCGGTGGCCTTCATGCTACTCCACAAAACATGATCTGAAAATTATTCATAAAATTCTTGATTCTCAAAACACAGGCTATAGCCACTGCTGACAGAGATTTAAGGGAGTATTCAGGTTAGCCTGAGAACACAGATAGATACTTACTACAACATAAATTAGAAAAAAAGACAGCAAGCACAAATTATTGGTAAATTTTTCTTTTAAAAATACCATCTTTGAGGGCTGGAGAGACGGCTCAGCAGCTAAGAGGACCTCTTACAGAGGACCCAGGTTCGATTGCCAACACCCACACGGTGGCTCCCAGTTCCAGAGGATCTGAAGCCCTCTTCTGTCATGCATGTGGTACCCATCCGTACACACAGGCAAAACATCTGTACATATAATAAATAAAATAAAATAAATACTGTCTTTGACTTGAGGATGGTGGTGCATGCCTGTAATTCCAATCTTTCCCCATGGAGGCAAGAGAACCAAAATGAGAAAGCTAGTCTGGGCTATATGAAACCTTGTCTCAAAACAAACAAACAAACAAACAAACAAACATTAAAAAGCACCCCCCCCCTTCCCTGGGAACAATCTTTGCCAGGCATGACAAGAGACAAAGGCAAAAGACAGGTTCTAAACAAGTCTGGGATATGTCTTTATTTTATTTTTAGTGTGTGTATATACGTGGGTATACATACATCTGTCCATGTGTGTAGGTACGTATGTAGAGGCCAAAGGTCAACTTTGGATGTCCTTCCTCAGAAGCTATCTTTCATTTTGAAACAAGCTCTCATACCAAAACCTGGGATGAAGCAATTAAGCTGGGTTAAGCTGGCCAGTGAGCCCCAGGAATCTACATTGTCTCCCTAGTGCTAGGATATGTGCCCTGAACCTTGCATTTTACACATCTGTTGGGGGGGGGGGGCGTGTCAGATCTAAATCCTCATGTTTACTTTATCAATGGAACTATCTTCCCAGCCTAATCCTGTTCTTAAAAACAAACAGAGCCAGTGTGGTTGGGTTACTTTAATCCCTAGTGCTGGGGAAGCAGAGGCAGGCAGATCTGAGTTTGATTCCAACCTGGTCTACATAGTGAGACTGTCTCAAAAAACAAAAAACCCAAAAAGGAAAAATACCAAATTCACATAATGTTCTCTCAAATCTAAAATATTGTTGATCATTACATACCCCCGAACCCCTCTCTCAAGATAAGGCCGGCCCTGGCTGGCCTATAAATTGCTTTATAAACCAGGTCATTCAATCAGTTTTAAAATATTCTAGTTTCAGAGTTGATAACACATATAAAAAGAGAAAAGCATGAGAATCAGCAAAATGAGTTGTCAATTTTTCAAATTACAATCACTTTCTAAAGGGTAGTATGTGTATTTTGGTTTCTGGGTTTTTTTTTTTTAATTTATTTATTTAATGTATGAGTACACTATTGCTGTCTTCAGACACCCCAGAAGAGGGCATCGAATCCCCATTACAGATGGTTGTGAGCCACCCTGTGGTTGCTGGGAACTGAACTCAGGACCCCTGGAAGAGCAGCCAGTGCTCGTAACCACTGGGCTATTTCTCCAGCACTGTGTTTTTCTTGTTTTTGTTTTTTAATTAAAATTTTAAGATAGCATGAAGCCTTGGCTGGTTTAGAACTATGTAGATCAAGCTGACTTCCCAAGTGCTAAGATGAAGAGTGTGCCGCCATGCCTAATTCACAGAAAACTGTAAGTTACACCATTGTGAGCTGAGCTGTCTCCCTAGACGCTTGTGATGAAGTCCTATTCCCCAAAGTATCCCCGCAGTTGAGGGCTTTACAAGGTAACTAGGGTTGGATAGGGTCATAGGGAGGCTGTTGTGTTGGGGCAAATGTGTTCTAGGAAGAGACACCAGATATGTTTTGTTCTTGTCTCCTCTGCCTCCTGAAGACACAGCAAGAAGACAGCTATATGTGCGGCGGGCAGGCAGGCAGGCCTCAGCAGAAATCAACCATGCTGGTAGACTGACCTTGGTGTTACGGCTCCAGCACTGTAAGGAAGGAATGGCTCCTACTCAGGCAGCTCAGTTTGTAGTGCTCTGTAGGAGAAGCTGAGTGGATAAAGACTGTGACTAACTCAGGTGACAAATATGGAAGAAATGGCATCTGTCCCAGTGGTGGCCACAATGAGCTGTGTACTAGGTTGGATATAGATCCATTTTATATGAGGCATATTTCATCTTTAAAACAAACCTATGACACGTAACCACCAACACTGCCAGCTTCAGAGTAATATATTACATGCCATGAAGGTAAGTGACCTGCCTAGAGTCATGCACAAGTGCCAAATAAGAATTCCAGCAAGGAACAAGCATGCGGGTCCCAGATCCCTGTTTTTCTAAACAACAAGACCCCTCTAGGTACATCCATAAGAAAGTGCCAATAAGAATGGAAAACTCAACACATCCAAGTGCCATCAGCCAAGAGTCTGATGCTGCCTGATTAGTGCCAGGCTGCAGTAAAATGATCCTTTCGGGATATAGTGGCATACTGGTCATTAGAGCACAGCACTAAAGCTTATCTCAGAGCCCTGAAGCTTTTGAAATATTCTGGAATGCTTCACTAAAAGCCCTCTTCATCCTTCTCTTCATATTCCAACCTTTGGGGGTAGGGGGGAGTACAGAAGGAAAAAACACGAACACATGCTTCATTCAGTGTCAGGGCTAGCCTGTGGTTTTATAACAATCTTCAGAGTCAATGAATTTTTCAGACTGACCTCTGTCAGGCTGTAGCCTTGCTCCTGTTGGCTGTGGCTGAACCAGTGGCTGTGCCTGTGGCTGCTGGATAGAGCTCTAAGCCAGAAGTGGCCAAACACTCCCTAGGATGAATGATCTGGCTTATGGACAGAACAGCAGGGACATGGCTAGGACTCGTTCCTAAGAATAATTATATATTAGTTGACCAAACAAACAGGGTCCTCCACCCACCAACCCTTTCCTATTAGTACAGTATCGCCGTGCAGGGCCTCACTCTACCCAACACCCTTTATGCCAAGGTCTGCTCTGAGCATTCAGTGATGAATGGGGCCGCTGGCGTTGTGCAGCTCGCTGGCCCCTCCCACACGTATGCAGAAGTGGCTCGTGTTTCTAATAATGCTGGGAAGATGACCAAAGACGGTCTGAAGTTGGTAGAGACCTGATCTACACTATGACCATCAAGGAGGAAGGCTGGGGGACCTCACTACCATTACACTTCACTATTAATGTCTGATACCTAAGGCGCTCTCTGAGTGGGCTAATACTGTAGCTCTCCTACCAAAAAAATCCAAATATGTAAGAACCTCTTTTATTTTTATTTCTTTGAACTTCCAAACATCATTCTTATAACTAATATAGCTGATCAATTCCTAACTCAGAGCAATAGGTACATATAAATGTTTTATGTTCTCAAACATGTTCTCAATTTTAACTGCCAAAGTTCACACCAGAAAAAATTAACTCAAGACAGAGACTGTGTTCACAAACATTCTTAATGGAAATAGATTGCTCTTTTCCCTCAAGCAAAGCAGAACAACTATGCAATGCCTTTGTGTTTGGGCTCAAAACTCTGAATGGGAATACTTTCCCAAAGTCACTAATATACAAAAGAACCAAACAAAACTGTGAAAAACCATGGAAATAAAAACCTTGTCTACACTGAAAGGCGCTGTTCTGTTGACAGAGAGGTCCAAACATATTTTAAATACTTTTAACAAAGGCCGAGCTGCTGCCCCTAATCCATCCGCCCAGCTCAGCCTTCTGCTAGGGCAGCTGCGCAACGGAGTGCCCATCCAGAGGGGGCCACAGGCACTGCTCCAGTGTCCTGCATTCCTGGGGGACAAGGGACTCACCAAGGTTAACAGCAATCTTCAGCCTCCCATGCAAGTACAACAACATCTTCATAAAAGTTTTACAAGGACATCCTGGCACGAACCAAACTACCACTAAGGGTAATGTTTTGGGCCCTAAGCATTCCAGCAGCTCGATTTTCTTGGCCGCCTGTCCCAGCTGTGTGGCTGAAATTGTCAGTCAGCTGGGAACCCACAGAAGGATACCATGGTGAAAGCACTTGGAGAAAACAGAGCCAGATAGCCCCATGCAGGCTCAAGGCTCTGTGGCCCCCAGGAAAGGGAAGCAGGTGGAGTCAAGTTCAACATTTCTGACCAGGACCAGTGCAGAGCAAGAAGAACAGGCAGAAAGATGGACATTGACATACACAGTCACTTGTCTCTGGGTCCATCAACATACTCCAGCACCCTTCTAGAAGACATCACCCTCAATGTTGCATTCTTCATCAATGTGACCATATACAGAGCATCACTCTAAGAAGGCACCTTTCGTGATAGGGGCACAGGTCACCCTGGGAAACAATCAAGTAGCTTTATGAAACCAAGTGTCACAGTAACTGAAAGCATGGGACTGTGGTGGACAGCAGTCAGCCTTGAGCCAATACTCATTTCTCGGGACTGCTAGAGCATGGTAGTACAAATTGAGTCGCTTACACCACTAAAACTTACTATCTAACAGTTTGTAAAGCCTGAAGTCAAAATATCAGCAAGGGCCGACTCCTTTTGAGTGCTACCAGGAAGACTTCCGGGCTTTCTCAGCTCCTAGTGGCTCGCTGGCAGCCACCAATGATTCCTGACTACATCACCAGTCACTCTTCACCAGAGGCTCTCCCTGCCTATGTGTCTGTCCAAACCCTCTCTTTTTAAAGGATACTCCCCATAATGAATTAGGACTCTCTCTAGTGACCTTATAGTACCTACATTAAACCTTATATGTAGGCTCTGACTCCAAACATAGTCACATTCTGTGGCACTTTATGTTAGGTTTTTGCTTGTTTTTATTTTTAAGATTTATTTTATGTATGTGAGTACACTGCCCGCTATCTTCAAACACACCAGGAGAGAGCATTGGATCCCATTACAGATGGTTGTGAGCCCCATGTGGTTGCTGGGAATTGAACTCAGAACCTCTGAAGAACAGCCAGTGCTCTTAACCGCTGAGCCATCTCTCCAGCCCTCCCGTTAGGATTTTAAGTCACAAAGTTTTTTTTTGTTTTTGTTTTGTTTTGTTTTGGGGGGGTAGTTGGCAAAGACATTAGCATTTTCATTTTTTAACATATTTTTCAAATAAGTAACTACAGAAGCCAGACCTGTAATATCATGATCAAGGAATAAGGTGAATATAATTTTTTAAAGTGGGTGAAAATATATGGTTAAGAGAAACACAGGCAAGGTGCCACCTCAGAGGAAAACAAAGAAAAATCAGTTGTAAAACAATACATTTCTAGACTGTTTTGGCAGTGGCCTGTTGCCAGTAGCTATACAGTAGACTCTCAAAGCCTGGCAAGATATAAAAGAAGTCGAGGTGCAAAATACACTAATGGCCCAGCTACGGCTTCAGATGGAGTCATAATTGGCTGGGAAACTGGGTTCACCTTACAATTCCATGAATTGCTAAGTTGAAGTCTCATGCCATTCAGTGAGGATTTACATAGCAAGGATCGGGTCATTGCCAGCCACTGGCCTGGGCCTGAACTATACACCAGTGAAGGCTTCTTAGTATGAGGCGTGTCCTGAGACAAAGACATGGAAGAAGACTCTCCATGGGCCACAGCCTTTGCAAATTTAAAACACAAAAAGAAATAAAGAAGAAAGTGGGAAAACAATTTATTTTTCAGCAAAGCTTCAACAGGAATAGCCTTGTGATTTTAAATTCTGAGAAGATAAGGTAATGGGAAATTAAAAGGTTATGCTACCAGTCTCGAAGCAGCAAGTGATTTTAAGACAATTTAGCTCCAATTCCATTAAATACTTGTTAGGCCATCAATTCTCAAAGTCCAATTTGTAAGCTATGGGGTCAGGTGAACTATGGTATCCTTCAATCTCTTCAGGTAAAATGTGAAGCCAAAACGTTTTTGTTAGAATACAAAGACAACATTTGCCTTTTATATGTTGGTGGCATTTATTCTAAGCAACAAAGAGAAAAGCTGAATGAAATTAATGCAGTGGTACCACACTTTACTTTGAACCATACACATGCAAGGGAAGTTTTCTAAAGAACGCTGGTAAAGCTATACTGGTATTTTATAGATCTCAACTGCGTGCACTTGTTTTCATATTGTTTCTTTCGTGTGTAACTTATGCATATGTATGCATACACACACAAGCAGGTAGAGGCAGGAAGTCAACATAGGGTGTCTGTCACTTCACTTAACTGGTTAGAAAGGCTGGCCTCTTCTCACCTCCAACCCCCAGGTGCTAGGGTCACAGACACTCAGGACCATCCCTGGCTTTTATATGGACTCCAGCTCAGGTCCCCTTTTTTTTGTTTTGTTTTATTTTTCGAGACAGGGTTTCTCTGTGTAGCCCTGGCTGTCCTGGAACTCACTCTGTAGACCAGGCTGGCCTTGAACTCAGAAATCCGCCTGCCTCTGCCTCCCAAGTGCTGGGATTAAAGGCGTGAGCCACCACTGCCCGGCCCAGCTCAGGTCCTTATGCCTGCATGCCATGCATGTTAACTGACTGAGGCACTGTTCCTTGTTTTCATATTGTATGACAAAATGTAAATAATACATAAACCACTTCTGATTTACAATGAAACTTGACAGTTATTTCAACTCGTGTGGTTTGAGTTGCAAGTTAAACTACCCAAGTTTCTAGAGGACTCCATTTGACTTAAAAGAGTACCTGAGAAGTATGATTAAGTCTCAGGTATATCCATATTGTTATAGGCAGATATATTTAGGTAGGTACAGGACAGACATTTTCTCCAATGAATAAAGAAAGCCCATAACTTCAAGAAAAATAATTTAAAATTTTATTTCCAGTGATAAATTTTCAAGTAAAAAGTAGTTTAGGAAACAATCTACTACCATGTACCTCACAGAATCCTGATACCCAAAGATCTTATTGTTGAGATTGATGATATTAATGTGTAATACTATAATGCATAAGGTAAATGAATAATTTTAAAATAAATAAACGTGTCATTATCTGAAGATCTTAACTGATTCAATATTTACTCAGGCCAATTCATGATAATAAAAATTTATGAGTAAAGGAGCGATTTAAGGTATAGGAATGATCAAAAGATTTCATTATAAAACAGTATATGAAGAATTTACTGATGTGGTTTCAACACCTCCATTGAAGTCAACATATTTTTGAGAAAATAGCTCTTCAGACAAGTATAGTAATAGATGACCAGGAGGCAAAAGGATCAGGAGTTCAAGGATAACCTAGCTGTGGAATAAGAGCCTGTCTTTGGGGGGGGGGGGGGAAGAAGAGGAGGAAGAGGAGGAGGAAGAAGAGGAGGAGGAGGAGGAAGAAGGAGGAAGAGGAGGAGGAGGAGGAAGAAGAGGAGGAGGAGGAAGAGGAGGAGGAAGAAGAGGAGGAAGAGGAAGAAGAGGAAGAGTAGGAACAGGAGGAGGAGGAGGAAGAGGAGGAGGAAGAAGAGGAGGAGGAGGAGGAGGAGGAGGAGGAGACGACAACCCAGACAGTTTAACAGGTGAAGGTGCTTGCTGACAAGCCTGAGTTCAATACTAGAACCCATAACAGAAAGGACACCCATGGGCTACAGCTCTGACCTCCATGCATGCACAAACATATATTTAAAAACACAAAAAATTAAAGAATATTAAAAACAAACACACCAGGGGTGGTGGTGCACCCCCTTTAATAGTCCTAGCACTCTGCAGACAGAGGCAAGCGCATCTCTATGAGTTTGAGTCCAGGCTGGTTTACAAAGCCAGTTCTATGACAGTCAGGGCTACACAGAGAAACTTTATCTCAAAAAACCCAAACAAACAACCCCAAGTAAATTTTATAATGTTATAATGATGGCATGCTGCACCTAGAAACAGAGGACAGGTTGGGGTTACATGAGATGAGACCATCTGGAAGGAAGGAGGGAGTCAAACTATCTCTTGTCAAGTTTTCACACAATATTTAAAGACATCAACAATTACATTAAAGAATAATTTTTCTCAACAACATCTGTATATAGCCAAATTTTCTTTAGATAATTCAACAAATGCCTATCACAACAGACTAGACAGAAATGAAAGTGATTTTAAAATCTGTCTTCTGTTCAGACAAACATTAAAGACTTTTATAGGGCTGGGGATATGGCTCAGTGGTACAGTAAGTCAATTCAGGAGCAGAAAGGGAAAAGTATTATTAAATATATAAAACAAGGCTACTTTTCTTAAATCTTCCAAAAAAAAAAAAAACATTTGTTTCATTAAAAAACAAACAAACAAACAAATGAAAAAACTATTTGGGAGCTAGAGAGATGACTCAGCAGTTAAGAACATTTATTACTCTTGCAGAGATCCAGGTTAGGTTCCTAAAATCCACATTAGGCAATACACAAGCACCCCTAACTACAGTTTCATGGGATCTGATGTCTTCTGACCTCATGGCTATCTGCATACACACAGTACATATCAACTCATGAAGGCACACATTCACACACATAAATAAAAATAATAAATACATTTTAAAGTTCATTTGGTTAACAGGTATTAGGTTTTAGGTTACCTCTAAATAAATTTTATAATATTTTTAAATGTTCTAACTTTTCATATAGAAACTCTTAACAGACATAACTCAAAGAAGAAAATCACTTTGTGACTATGAATTCAAAAATAAAACAAATACCATGATTGAAATGGACAAAGGATATAAACAAACACATCTCCAAAGAACACGTAAGAATGACCAATGAGCACATGTTAAGATATTCAGTATCATGAGCCATCAGGGAGCAAATCAAAGCCAGCACCATGCCTATAACCCCAGCACCTGGAAGGATGAAACAGGGAGACTGCCTCCAGGTTAATGCCGGCCTGGGTTTGTACTGAGTATTAGGCTAGACAGCAGGACTACACAGCAGGACTAACAACAAAACCCTATAATGATGGTACTGTTCTTCATCTACTACAGAACGGCTACCATCAGAAAGATAAATCATTAAAGGGGGAAGGATGGTACTGGAGAAAAGGCTAGGGAGCTGAGCATATACTAGGGGGCTGGAGAGACGACTCAGCAGTTAAGAGCACTGGATTCTCTTCCAAAGGATCCAGGTTCAATTCCCAGCACTCACATAGCAGGTCACAACTGCCTGCAACTCCTGTTCCAGAGGACTCTCACAAATAGACATACATGCAGGCAAAACACTAATGCACATACAATTAAAAATAGCAGCACATACTGTTCTTATGGAAGACTCCGATTCAATTCCCAACCTCAACTGCCTGTTAACTCCAACTCTAGGGAATTGGAGGCCTTCCTTCTCTGGCCTGTCAGCAACTACATCCACATGCACCTATCTACACAGATAAAATCATATATACATATAATTAAAAATTATAAAAATCTGGGGTTTTTTTTTTTTGTTTGTTTGTTTTTTTTAAGACAGTCTCTCTGTGTAACAGGCCTGGCTTTGTAGACTAGGCTGGGCTTGAACTCAGAAGTCTGCCTGCCTCTGCCTTCCAGAATGCTAAACTAGAGTGTACCACTACATCTAGCCCCTATAATCTGCTTTAAAAGATAAATCACAGGGGCTGGAGAGAAGGTTCAGTAGTTAAGAGAACCGGGTTCCATTTCCAGCAACAGCATGGTGGCTCATAACCATCTATAATCCCAGCTCCAGAGACTTTTAACACACTCTCTTGTAGGAGGCAAAACACTCATATACATTTTAAAAAATATAATTTTAAGAAGGAGAAAAAATAGTGGAGATATCTTGCTGACAGGAACATAAAATGATATAGCCACATTGGAAAGGTATGCAAACTGCTCAAAATGTGAAATAAGGTGACTCTACATGAAGCAGAAATTCCTCTCCTAACCCTGTAACCAAGAATAAGGAACAGCCACGGTATAAGAATGATCAGCAGTAAATGTCTGATAACAAGAGATTAGTATAATATTGTTCTTACGTGTTTACTTACAGGAATCCAAGTATAAGTGTTAAAAATATGAACTCTTGTATATGGGTTGCACTGATTGGACTTGGTGAGTTAGCATGTGGGCGTGTTCAGGAGGGGGTGGAATGATATATATATTTTATTCATGTATGGAAATTACTGTAGAATGATTTTTAAAAACTCTCAAAAAGAGCCAACTCTAACCTTGTTCATCTTTCAAAAATGGTGAAACTGGGCAGCCAGTTGATGGCTCACTGGGTAGGTAAGAGGGTTTTCTGCCCAAGCATGAGACTTCCAGTACCCACATAATAAGCTGGCATGGCTGCAAGCATCTGCAACCCCAGTACTAGAGAAGATGGCTGGGACTTCCTGGCCAGCCAACCTACCTACCTGAAAAAATGACGAGTCCTAGGTTCAGTAATGGCCCCCTTAAGAGGATCTGATAGGGAGTCGTGGGGAAAGACGTCCACACTGTCCTCTGGCCTCCACATGCACACACTCACGTACCCTCCTATACAGCACATACACCACACACACAAACCACATACACGGACACAAAATGGAGAACCCAGCAGAAGCACCGTACTGTAGTTTTATCCACTTCCCAGTGCTTTGAATTCAACTCTCAACTTCCAGATGTCTGATAATATCTGATCTTTTCCAGCTTTACAGATTTCTCAAATGGATGGTGACAATGAGTTCCAAAGAGCTGAGCTCAGGGTTCCACAGTTGCAGTTTCTCTGAACTCAGTCAACTTTATAGCCAAGTATATCTTAATACACAGACCAGACTTTAGTCCTTGGTAGCCACCACAACTGAAATTTCCTGACTCCCTTTCTCATCCCTCTGATGCCTCTAAATCCAAATTAGGAATCAATTATTTCAACAACAGTTGAAATAACAACAGCTCCCAAGTCCACCACCATTCTCACCCACTCCTGGACTTTGTCATAACAGCTGGTTCAAACATTAATTTCTATAAACTAATAAGTCATGTTGACATCAGGTATCACTGCATGATCACAGGAAAGTGATACAGAAAGCTGCTAAGGGATAGATTAAAATGCAACTTAAAGCCACTTTTCACACAAAGAATGACAGTGGCTTTAAAGTGAGGGCTGTAGCTGGTAGTTCAGTTAGCAGACTGCTTTATCTAGTATACCCTAGGTTCAATCCTCAGCACAGCATTAAATCAGACATAGTGGCACATGCCTATATATCTGTAAACCCAGCACTTAGGAGGGAGAAGGAGGAAGAAAGAAATTTAAGGTTATACTCCACAGTGAGTTCAAAGCCAGCCTGGGCTACCTTTTTTTTTTTTTTTTTTTTTTTTAAATAAAGCAAATCTAGGTATCAAATTTAGGTAATTTAGCAATTATCAACAACAAAAAGAACAGAGGTATTTATTTGTACGATTCACCTATTAAGTAAGCATTTAACTTTAGATTTAAAAAAATATTCTCAAAATGCTTTGTGGGACATGGAGAATCAATTGAAATGAACATTCTCAGCTTATAAAAGTAACATCTATAAGATAAAGAAAATGAAAGCATTAAAAACCCTGTATCAAAGGCACAGCCTGTGTAGTCTTTTCCTTTTGTTTTTTTGTTTTTTGTTTTTTTTCTTATTTTTTAGTTAAACAAAATTAGGAGTTTTAATTTTCTTTCTTCGGGTAAATTCCCAGAAGACAAGTGTGGTCCGGGAGAGGAGCCCCTTACTATGTGCAAGCAGAACAGCTTCTCCGCCAGCAGTGCACAGGTACGGGAACATGTTCTCTTCCACCTGCTAATGAAACTGAGTGATTTTTCTTGTAGCCTTTATTATTTGGATAGTGTTTTTTTCTTAAGGCTTTTTCTGAAAGATGATAATCCTGGGTTCTTTGGGAATCCTTGCTGTTTCACAAAGTCCTAATCCCCACCTTGTTCAAGGCACGAGTGCTCAGTTGAATCCAAATGCAAATCTGACACATCTCCCCACACATCATCCCTAGCGCAAGGACAGGCAGGGAAGGGCCATGGGATTCCCAAAATAAAATAAATAAATAAATAAATAAATAAATAAATAAATAAATAAATAAATAAATAAAAAAAAAAAGCAAAGATGACACTTTGGGGAAAATAGAGATGTTACAATGTATAAAGATTTAGGCAATTTAGCAATTCGCAGCCCTCAGATTACACCAGAAAGCAAGTTTACTGCCAGCATGCAGACCTTGGGAAGAATAAAAGGAAACAAGTGGTGTTCCCTTCCTCTCTTATATCTGTTAACCACACATTAGAAAGATGAGAAGTCAATTAAGCAGTTTTCACAACCACTGCAGCATCTGTTTCCAAATTAACTAGGACCAGCCTGCAAACATAAAGCTTCTGAGGGGGACATGAAGGGAACTGCTTTCTCTCTCCTCTACTCTCTTCCAAACCTTGAATTTTAGGCAGAGAAAATCCATGCTGAGGGACACTGGGAACCCTAGAATAAATGCACTAACAGCAGGCCCCTACCCCGGCCTGCTAAACCTCTCATCTATAATCCAACATGAGAGACAACAGGCAAACAGCAAGAGGTCATCGTCAAAGGACTGGTTGCTAAGGGAAGCAAGTACAGAGGCTGCAAGCATGTCCCCATCAAAGTCCAGCAGCTGCACAAGAACCACAAAGGTGCAGTGCCCTCCAGAGTGGAGCAGGAAGGGGGAGGGGCTGAGGAAGAAGAGGAGGAGGGAAAACATCATATTCTCAGCAGCTGCCATGTGGAACATTAAACCTGGGAGTTTTGTTCTGTTCAACAAGAAGAAACTAGTAAGAAAAAGACACTTAAAAACAAAAACTACCATTTCTTGAATATGCCTTTTAAAGTACTACCCAAATCTTTCAGCAAACCTGAGATGGTTAGAGAAAGGTCACAGCTAAGGAGAAAGCAAACACTAGTGATAAAAGAAACGGAAAAGCTTTGAGGATATACCAGAACAAACACAACCATCTCTTAATGAAAATGCTCACAATTTTTAGTCTAAAATGCCCCTTCCTGATGCTGGGTCATGGAGATGTATTTATCCAAGCACATGAATCTGAGAGTAATCTGAAGCTGAGTACAAGCCGCTTTTGTTTTTCCAAGTAAGAGATGAGTCCACAGCCCTAAATGGGTACCTCAAATACTCCCTTTCATATCTGAGATCTCCATACAGCACTGGCCTCTAGGAACTGAATAGGACATGGAGTAGAGAACCAAGTCCCATTCCCTCACCCTGAAGAAAAACAAAAGGCTTGGGACAAAAGCGATTTGCACAGATCACTGACTTATCAAGAGGCCAAGTCTCCCCAACTCTTGGAAAACAACCCCTTCCAAGGACCAGTTATAACTATAGGACCTAGGGATCAGAAGGAAAGAGCTTAAAAACTGGTCTTCAGCAAGGCAGTGGTGGTGCATGTCTTTAATCCCAGCACTCGGGAATCTCTAAGGTTAAGGCCAGCCTGATCTACAGAGCAAGTTCTAGGACAGCTGGAGCTACACAGAGAAACCATCTCAAAAAAGGGAAGGAGGGGCACACTGTAGAGATGGCTCAGTAGTTAGGAGCACTGACTGTTCTTCCAGATGTTCTGAGTTCAATTCCCAGCAACCACAGAGTGGCTCACAACCATCTGTAATGGGATCCGATGCCCTCTTCTGGTGTGTCTGAGGAAAGCAAGAGTGTACTCACAGAAAGAAATCTTTTTAAAAAAGAGATGATCTTCTTGCTCACCTTGTGGCTGCTATTGAACAGCTTCTTTGGAAGTACTGGGCTTTTCTCTTACTACCCCCCTTCAGACACACAAAAATCCTGTCCACCTATAGGTTTTAGGAAATCATCACAATAGCAGTCAGGCTGTAGACAGGTGGACACTGCTGCATGCTTTGACCCAGTTCCTTGTATCTATCATATACAGCTAGGTGCTAACCAGTCTTGGCCCTAGCTCCCTGCATCTATTACACATGGATAGCTGCTGATGAGCTCTGCTAAAAAGGTGCTCAGACCTTCAGAGGGTAAAGTCTGGTCAGAAGCAGTGCCTGTAAGACAGACTAGAGGGGCTGGAGAGATGGCTTAACAGTTAAGAACACTGACTGCTCTTCTAGGGGTCCTGAGTTCGATTCCCAGTAACCACATGGTGGCTCACAACCATCTGTAATGGGATCCGATGACCTCTTCTGGTGTGTCTGAAGAGAGCGACAGACTAGAGAGCACACCAGAACCCAATGTTCCATGTAGCGGCAAAGCTAAAAGCCTGGATCATTCATTTCAGTTTAAACACTTAGAAGTTAAAGACTTATGACATCTTTTGGTATCAATGGACCTGTCTTCATCATATTCTGTAGACTTAAAATGCCCTAGGTTAAAAACAAAACTTTAATGACTTCTTCAATTGGCAAAGAACTTTTCTCAGTGACTGTCCTCAGTCAAGCACAAAAGACTAAACATGTGATTTAGAAAACAATCTTGCCAGGCATAGTGACACACACCTTTAATACCATCAATGGGGGCTAGAAGCAGGCAGATCTCTGTGAATTCTAGGCCAGCTGCAACTTCAAAGTGAGACTCTGTCAATAAATAAATAAATAAATAAATAAATAAATAAATAAATAAATAAAAGATCTAAAATTAGATTTTTAAAATGAAAAGCAATAAAGAAACACTGTGAATCCATATCATAGTAAACTGGCATTATTCCATATTGCTTTGTGCCATGCAGCTAATAAATAGCTATTGCTCATGCAACATTCAAGTGACTTCTGATTTTCTTCCCTAATCCTAGCTCCACTGCCTGCTCACCACCTCAAGCTAACCTTGCTATGGTGGCAAGACTGCTAAGAAGCCTACTATACTGTTGCCTTAATGTCAAAGCAGAAAAGAGGGGCGAGTGTAGTGTTTATTACCATGAAGACAGACCTCCTAAGGGCCTTTCACTTCTGTGGTCAAATGCTGGAGAACTGAAGACAGGAGGAGGTGGGGGTGGGGGTCATGAGGGTGAGTCAAGTGCCTGAAAAGGAACAACTGTCCATAAAATGAACAATCTCAGTAGTATGAGTCCCATTACGAGTTGCTTATTTTTATTTAAATTTTCTGGCTAAAACCATCAAAGGCTTCTGCAATGGTAACTTTTTTGGAAGAGTAAATCCCTGCTGGTAACAGTGAACAACCAGAGATAAATTTTTAAAGCCCCAGCCAAACTCCCATCCAAAGAATGAGCTGCCTGCTCCTGTCCTGGGAGCCTTCTGAGGAAGGCCTTGGTGGCCCTAGGTCAGGTGCCAGCAGCCTCTAAAGAGGAAGGCAGGGGCCTCTGAATGACCAGATTAAGTCTGAATGGAAGAAGACCCTGTGATTACGTTTTCTAAATAGTTGGCTCTCTCAAGGGAGAGCAACTGCCTTAAAAAACAAAAAACAACCCTAGTGTGGCTCTCTCTCTGACTGTCTCTGACTCTCTTTCAAAACTGAGAGTCCTGCTGCTCAAATTTAGGAGAGTGAGTTTTCACAAGCTCTACAGATTTATCTAACTTCCAGAAGGAGAAGGAAGACAATAACACTGTCACACTTCTTGAACAGGTTAAGACTGGCAAGGAATTGCCTTGAACGCCAGTCTTCTCAGGATAAACTTGAAAACTGTCCCAAGCCATTACACAGTGAAGCAATGCTCACTTAACTCTTCTACCTACCTCATCTCCAGCAAGTTTCTTTACAGTAATCTCCCAGCAGAGCTGACACAGCATCCCCGTGTGAAAGCACTCTGCTCCAAACATGAGCAGAAATGGCAAAGAGCACGAAAAGTATTCATCTAACCTGTGGCAGGTTGGTAAAAAAAAAAAATCACCCTGGTTATACAAAGCTCAGGCCTGCTGAGGTTTTGCTCTGTTTTTCTAAGTAGTGAGAGAAATATCAACATAAATCTTCCTTCACAGAGAGAGAGCTAAAGATTAAGTCAATTTATAATGAAGACTGCTCATATATCAAGTATACTTCATTAAAAAAAAAAAAACTTGTTCAACAAAATGTTCAATGACCCTTCTATGTTAAAAGCTCAAAGTTGGGTGGCAAAGGCTAATGTTTTTAAAAACAAAGGGGGAAAGACAGAATAAGTAGAAAAAACAAAACTATCATGTCTAAGCTCGACCTGCCATGCACGGTTTGAGACTATTCTCTAATATCTGTTTCTATAACTGAAGTTTAATGTATTCCCATTAAACTGCAGGGGACACAGGGTCGAAAGGCACAGATCTGAGCTCCATGAACTTGTAGCTGCAGAGGAAAGTCAATATGAACAGAACATGATAAATATGGGGTTGGAGGGTATGCATCCATTGAGAGGATGCTTTAAGGACCAAAGATGAGGACAGAAGGTCTCAGGATGGCTTCTGGATTTGGTTTCAAGGACTTTAAAAGGCAAGCTCTTCACTTAGTAATCAACGTAGCAGATATTGCATTTATACTAAATATCCCATTTATTTTTACATATGGGGCAGAATATTAGTTCTGAATTTAAATTTATTTAGTAGTTAAAAGATGTTTTTAAAATTACATATATTTGTGTGCATGTCTGAGTGTAGGTGCCTATAAGTACAGGTGTACAAGAGGCATTAGATCCTGCTGAGGAGGAGTTACAGATGATTGTAAGTCACCCAACATGAGTGCTGGGAACTGAACTTGGGTCAACTGCAAGAGCAGTACATGGTCTTAACTGCTGAGCCATCTCTCCAGACCGAACTTATTTAACTATTGCTATTATATACTGGGACATGGTGGCAAACATCTGTAATCCCAGCACTAGAGATGCAGAGGCAAGAGGATCAGAGAGTTTGAGGCTGGCATGTGTTACACACACCCAACCCGTAATACTCACAGACTCATTACAAAACTTTGTAAAGATCATGGTATAAAATTCTCAAAGAATAGAAATAGTTTAAAAAGCCCCAAGTGATGGTACACACTTTTAATTTCAGCACCGGAGAGGCAGAGACAGTTGGATCACAGGGGCTCTCTGTTAGCCAGCCTAACCTACCTGGCAAGTTCCAGGCCAACAAGAGACTCTATATAAAAGAAGAAAAGCCAGTCCAGTGTGGTTGTATAAGCATTTCAGAACTTAGGAGGAGAGGCAAGCGAGTTCAAGGCTAGCCAGGTCTATGTAGAGTTCCAGGACAACAAAGCCAGCTGAGGTGAGCAGGAAAGGGAAGGGGAAAGGGGAGGGCAGGCAGCAGCCCCAGAGGATGATGAGTTGTCACAAGTATCAATATCTTGTCACCAATACAAGATTCTAAAAGCACCTCCAGCATTGGTTTAAAACGCTCAAGGAACGAGTCTGACAAACAGTTGGTACCACCCACTAACCAGCCAACAGCAGCTCCTACACAGGGATGAGTGCTACCTCAGGTTGGCCTCTGGCTTCCACATGCACACAGGTGCACATGAACAAGCATTAACACACAGAATTTCAATATGAGTCTCATTGCCAAGGCTAATGGTTGAGTACCGACTTTACAGGAGCATGAAAGCCATATATATTCGGTATAAATCCTCAAATTTTGAATCTGGATTTTTTTTCCCTAAGCTACTGATAATTCAGTACAATACTCTCCAAAGAGGCTAAGCAACAGAATAGACCTTACTATGTGCTGTGTTGCTAAGTAGGAATGGTCTGTGCGCGTTCTATGTAGTCTCAGCTTATGATATTTCCCATTTACCATGGGTTTATCTGTAATCACTGTGAGCATGTGGACCTCACCTGCACCATCAAAGCTGCACATGTGTATACCTTATCCTTCAAAGGACTTTTGTAGGCATAAAAATCCTCTTTGCAAGTTCTTACAACACATGGCCTTTCTCATAAGGCTTTCTCCACCCTTAGTACTGAGAATGAACCCATGGGCAGTCAAGGCTCTAGACTCAGCTCAATCTCCAGCTCCATAAAGTACTTAGGTACACTATTATTGTTCTATGTACTTCACATCTGAAGTAAACTGGAGTTCAAGGATACTCTTACCCTTCCTATAGCAGCATAAGACATGGCACTGGGGAGCTGAACAAACAAGCAACGTACACACTAAGCCTTACTGTACTCTGATCACAGCACCCAAAGTACCAGAGAACCATGGCTTCAGTTGGAAAGCCGTCAGAGGATTTTACTCCCTTAACCTCCCTGACCCTCGCATGTTAACAGGAAAATAATGATACCAATTTCTTAAGACTGTTTTGATAAATGATTGAGATAATATGTTAAGTGCTTGGCAGTGTCTAGAATATGCTAAGAACTCCACAGAGACCAGGAAATCTCTAACCTCCGATATAAGATAAAAGGGACGTGTGACTGCTCACCTTTCATCTGCTAGATTTACAATCTGAAAATAGATAAGATGTATTAAAACTTAAAAGGGTAACAAACAAAAACAAAACAAACAAACAAACAAAACAATGTGCACTGCCCTTTAAAAAACAGTGAAGCAAATCTAGAGGTGCTGATACAGAAAAAAAAATAGAGTTAAAAAAAGTACACTTGTCTTTAGATTCTTTATAATACTAATGTGGGGGCTGGAGAGATGGCTCAGCGGTAAAGAGAGCCGGCTCAGCGGTAAAGAGAGCCGACTGCTCTTCCGAAGGTCGTGAGTTCAAATCCTAGCAACCACATGGTGGCTCACAACCATCGGTAATGGGATCTGATGCCCTCTTCTGGGGTATCTGAAGACAGCTATAGTATACTTACATATAATAAATAAATCTTAAAAAAAAAAAAAAAAAACCTAATGTAAAGGCTCTGTAACAGTTGCTACTGTACAGGTTGAAAACTAATAACAGGAAATGGACCTGAGCTGGATGCACTCGCCTTTAATCCCAGCACCGGGGAGGCAGAGGCAGGAGGATCTCTATGAGTTCAAAGCCAGCCTGGTCTACAGAGTGAGTCAGTCCCAGGACAGCCAAGACTACATATAGACCCTGTTTAAAAAAACAAAAACAAAAACAAAACAAAACGAAACAAAAGTATATCTCCAAATAGGATGGATCTATGTACTAAAAACAGAAATAGGGCATAGGTTAGCTGTTCGGTCTCACAAGTTTCCTTTAAATTTAAACCACCCCAAAATAAAATAGTTGTTGGGTAAAAAAGTGACCTGTGTGCAGCACAGACCACTGCTTTATAACGTATGTCTGCGTTGGCATATATACCTTAAGATGCTAATAACTGCTTCCTCTGACTAGTAACACTAAAAATGACGTTCAGTCGCTTGTACAGTCGCTTGTACCTTCTCCGTCTCAGGTCTCAGGCTCCGCAGGGAGAATGCTAGGTCAGCAGCACCAGCCGGGAACTTGTTAGAAATGCAAATTCTCAGGCCGCACCCTAGAGCTACTGAAGCAGCCTTCCAGAAGGTGGGGCCAGATGATTATGATGTACATGAAAGCTAGAGAATGGTGTCCTGGATAGCAGAAACAGGTTTTGTAACAAGTGCCACTTTCACAGTCAAAACAATAGAACAATGAAGCTGGAAAAAGGGGTCAGTGTGCTGATAGATGAACAGCATTTAAGAGTCACCACACGCCCAAGCATGGTGTATGCCATGGACTCAGGCACAGCAATTCTCAAGCTCACAGTGACCTACCAGCTCTGTCTACCTCCCAACTCCAAGCCAGCTTAGTGGGAACCTCTGGAATGCCTACAGAGACATGGCTGAAGAAAGTTTGGCATTTGGGTTTCTTTTTTTTTTTTTTTCCGAAAAAAATTAGTTATGCAAAAAAAAAGTCCATTGGCAGATTTTGATCTTCATCTCCAAATGAATGGCCTCTAGTCTCAGTTTTAAATTAACAGCACTAGCTGAGGTGTAACAGTTTAAAACCTGGAGACTCCTAAACTTGTAGGCGGTACAGCTGGGATGAACAAGGCGCCATGCATGACAGGCAGTGGGCCCTGCTTTGGAGATGACCTCCTGAGGCCTCCTTCAATCCTGTTCTGTAGCTGGAGTATTTATAGTCCTCCAGAATCGTCCTCAGACTGACTACTGCCTAGAGTAGAAAACCTATGTTTGCTGGTTTTTTCCCCCTCAGCTCAATTTTGAGAGAATGTTCTATACTTTTCCAAGTACCAAGATGATGCTTTTGTCCATTAATGAAACTTTGCACATGCTATGGAAAAGAAAAAATAACCAATCAATTTATTCCCATTTATGACTGGCTAGAGCAAAGACTGGCTGGGTTGGGAAAGGAGGGGGTGTGACCCAGTCAGAGTAACCCTCTTGTGGCAATACAGCTATTCTAGGTACTTTTCTGAGCCCAAGGAATAGGGGCCACAGTCCAGGTACAGAGGAACTTGTGTGTTCTACCATAGAGGGCTGTTGATGCATTCCTAAACAAGAGTGGAAAGCTGAAATGGTAAGAAACTATACTAGGGTATCATGTTGGGTGGATAAGGTGGTCACAACTACCATGGATGAGATCACCCAAGCCAGAAAGACTATGGGGGGAGGGCTGGTCTGGGTGGTGACTGAATGAGATCAGGCCTTCAGCCACAGAGTAAGACTACTACTGAAGTATATAGACTTTCAATCAGTCTGAAATCAGGGCCTATGAATAAAAGATCTTCTCACTGAGTCTGAGAGCACCAATAAACAGAGACTCCTAAGAAATACTTCAAGGTGAATGAAAGGTAAGATACCTGGGAGTGACCGACTGACAAGTGAAGTCTGTGCCCAAGAGAACAGCCACTAGCTTTCTAAATTGCATCAGATGTGTATCCAAATAGTACTTACTCTGAGCTCCCCCTTCCACTGAAGATGGCACCAGAAAAGATGGCTGATGGGGCTCCAGCTCAAGTTCCTCATTAATGGTGAAGGACAACAAATGTAGGCAGAACTCCTTGAAGCAAACCAGCCACTTCCCTCTCTTTCCCTTGGGTTACTTGGCAGTTGTGTGAGGAGCCTCTGCAAATGCTGTGCTCATTGCTAGTGGAGTTGCAGACTAACTGTGGAATATCAGTTTATGAAGCTACAAGAAGTTAAAACCAACAAATCAAGCCAGGCTGTGGTGGCATATACCTTCAATACCAGTGCTTGAGAGGCAGAGGAAGGTGGATCTCTCTGAGTTTGAGGCCAGCCTGGTCTAGAACAGCCAAAGCTACATAGAGAAATTGTCTCAAAAAACAAACAAACAAACAACAACAAATAAACAAATAAAAACAAAAACTAACAAATCTTGAAGGATGTGGAAGGAGGTGGCATGCTGACCTCATGTAGCTAGGGAGATCTGTGTTGGTGGTAGCAGTTTGAATACTTCATCCATACAGCACTCAACAGCAGATAGCCTAGTTCCCAGATGTACAAAGATAGAATGTAACCCAGGGAGAGAAGGTCAGTCAGTATAGTTCAGGTAAAGAACAAGAAACGAGAAAGTAAAGCCGATGAAGCGCAGGACTTCAAACCTGTGCTTTATGACCCTACAGAGCTGGAGGGAACAAAACCACATGATATCCGCAGTGGTACCTCCAGACACAGACTGGTTTGAGGGAATTGAGTAATACAAAAATTCTTTTTTTTTTTTTTTAAGATTTATTTATTTATTTTATGTATGTGAATACACTGTAGCTGTCTTCAGACACCCCAGAAGAGGGCATCGGATCCCATTACAGATGGTTGTAAGCCACCATGTGGTTGCTGGGAATTAAACTCAGGACCTCTGGAAGAGCAGTCAGTGCTCTTAACCGCTGAGCCATCTCTCCAGCCCCAATACAAAAATTCTATACCAGAAAAGTCCTATTAGAAAAACCACAGGACAAAAATCAAGATCATGAAATCCATGTCCAGAAAGTGGGACAATATCTGAAGCTCCAGGAAGAGAAACTGGGGGCTTAACGTAAATGCTGCTTAAGCTGTTCATGGTAGCACACCCTTAATCCCAGCACTCAGAAGGCAGAGGCAGGTGGATCTCTGTGAGTTGGCAGCCACAAGTCAGACTGGAGAGTCCCAGGACCACATAGTGAAACTTTGTCTCAAAAAAAACATGTAATGCCATTCTCCTACAAGTGCTTAGAAGCATGTCCTGCCTCATAGTCTGAATCATAAGCCAACATAAGGTTTTGTTATAGTATATTTTAAAACACTCGTATCCAAGGAGGTCCCAGACCACCAAGTCTTGTAACAAGTGCACAGGACAATCCTGTTTGTGCAAAACCGTAAGAATGTAGCTAAATGCATTGAAATGCAAAACCAAAAACACGGGTGGCTTTAGTGTATCTACTGTAAGAAAAGTTGGACAGAAGGGCCTCTATATATTTTTCACTATTTAGATTTTAATAAGCACGCCTTCTGGAATTACAAGACTAATTCTCTAAAGGAAATTAAAAAAAAAAAATTAAGAACAAGAGTTCAAGAAGGCTGAATAAAAACAACCCACGAATGGCTTTTTATGCCAAATCTCAATGCACCTCATCAGCTCTTTTTCCAAGGGGTTTTGAGAGTAAATAAGAGGCAAAGAGAAATGGCCACTCCAAGGCACTCTATAGAGAAACAGGCTAAAGTTTTATGGGGCCTATCAGGCTGACAAGCTACTACTACCACAACTCCAAAGCAGTTAGGTAGCAAAGCAGAGGCACTATTCAGAGCCTCCAAGATCTTCCCATTTGTAGTCTAAACATTACCTCTGTTCTTCCTGGGCAGGGCTGGGAATTAAAAGAAAAAAAAAAAAAAAGCTTCTAGGTCAAGGTCACAGTCTTTTGCTAATAACCAAATGACCACATGTGCAGTAAAGCAGTAAATTCTTTCCCCACCCTCCAAAATATGCATGGCCTAGGCAGCATCAATACCCTAATTCCTTAATCGGAAAGCACTTGACTGTCAAGTGATGATGTGCTGAACTTGAATTGCACTCCAGTATCATTGTCATTGTGTCCATCAATCAATTCAAGTTATCGCCCGCCCCCAAAAGGAAAAGAAGTACTGCTCTGTTTCACAATAAAATCATCACTTCCTCTTTCTACCCCAGATCCAGGTAAACAGGGGGCAGAAAGGCCTTTGATAGGAGGTTCAAATGCTAACAGAGCAAACTATGCAACCACAAAGCCAATGCTCCTTTGGATATAATCAAGAATCTTCCTTTGTTGTGGTCTAATGTCTAGTTTCATCTAGTCTTATCTCTTAAGGGAAGAACAAAGCTGACTGCTAGAAAGCAGTCCAAGTCATCGTTAATAACAGACATGACAGGGGAAACCCTTGGCTTAATGTTTAAACATGGCAGAGGTAATGTTAACTCCTTAACAGTAGTTACGCTGGGCACCAGCTAACTGTTGTTGGCTCACCAGGCTGTGACTTCATTCCGGTTCAGGGCTTGCTTTAGAATGATTTGTGTTTAAACAACTTTTATATAACTCCTAGCTATTCGAAATAGATTCCAATAATGTCTAGAGAAATAAAGGAAAAGAAAGGGAAGATTATGGTAAAGTTGAGTATAATTGAGAATGCCTTTGTTTTTTAGTTTAGATATTTTTAAAGCCACAAACTATTATTAAAATACAGCTTTGCTACCAGAGGGAAGTGTGCATTTTAGAATGTCAGATGGTGTTCTCTGGTAGACTTGGGCACTATATAGGCATGCCCTCCAAAGCGTCATCCTAATACTCTCTAGCAACCCTTTGTTTTCATATAATTAGCTGTTTTGCTCTATTCTATCGCATTAAATAAAGAGTGGAAGAAAGAGGTTGTGAGCAGAGAGAAGAAGGCTACAGAAAGTCCTGATGAGCAAACATCTAGTGAAGCTATTCTATGACAGTTCATTAAGCCAGCCTTTAACTCGTAGGTGAAGGATTGGGTCAGCCCTGCCTGGACCCCAGGGTTCCAATTACAGAAGCGCTTCTGTCAATTCTGCCTTTAAGCAGAGTAGAGGAGAAATTTCTCTGGGTTAAGATGAGTAGAACTGGGTGTGGGGACTATGTAGGTTAATTTTTGTCAACTTGACACAAACTATAGTCCCCTGAGAAGAGTGAACCTCAATTAAGGATTTACGTCTACCAAACTGGCTTATGGGCACGTCCGTGGTTCATTTTCTTGATTCATGATTGATCTGGAGGAGTCCCAGACCACTGTGGGTGGTGCCATCTCTGGGCAGGTGATTCTGAGTTGTATAAGAAAGCAAAATGAATAAGCCATGGAAGTGGGCCAGTAAGCAGCATTCCACCATGGTTTCTGCTTTAGTTCTTGCCTAAAACACCTGCTCTGGCTTCCCTCAATGGCAGATTCTAACCTGTAAGCTGGATAACCTTTATATTTGGTCAGTGTTTTATTGTCAAAACAGAAAGCAAACTAAAGCAGAAATTGGTACCAGAAAGTGGGATGTCACTGTGATGGACCTGACCATGTGGTTTTTATACCTTTTGGACTGTTGGGGGAGCAGAGGGGAGCAGTCAGCATCCAGTGCTCTGATCTTAATGAGTTGTTGTGAGAATCTGAAAGATAACACTGAGAAAAAAACAGATGATGGGAGTCTAGCATATAAAGTTTCAGAGGGAAGTATAGGATTAAGAATCTAAGGAAGTAAAACCCACGTTTCACTAGAACTGCTACTGAGTTGGGGCTGAAGTAACAACTGTAATGAAGGGACCAGCATCACTGAGGTGAAATCCTCTGGGAAGTATTTCCCCAGGGTCATCACACAGAAGCTGTGGTCCAGGGAAGGCACAGCTGCATTTAAAGCCAGTAGCAGGACATAGGAGTGTGTAAAAACGTCTCCCAATTGGCAATGAATTTGAAGACCTGAAGGAGTCACAGGGAGCAGCTGAGACTTGGTACCCATCAAACCATGAAAGTCAAAAGGGCCATTGGTGTATTAGTCAGGGTTCTCTAGAGTCACAGAACTTATAGGTAGTCTGTATATAGTAAGGGAATTTGTTAATGACTTACAATCTGTAGTCCAACTCCCCAACAATGGTCAGCATTAGCTGTGAATGAAAACCCGAGGATCTAGCAGTCGCTTAGTCCCACAAGGCTCGCAGGCGAACAAGATTGAATCTTCCTCCTTCCAATGTCCTTATGTAGATCTCCAGCAGCAGGTGTGGCCCAGATTAGAGGCGTGCACACCACCACACCTGAAACTTGTGTCTTCCAGACTCAAGATCTAGATCACAGGTGAACCTTCTAATTCTGGATTGTAATTCACTCCAGATATAGTCAAGTTGACAATCAGAAATAGCCACTACAATCCACCCCTTGTCAACCTGACACAAATAATATCTCATATCCACACAAAACAATAACAAGGTCATAAATACGTTTAACATGATATAACTATTCCTCATACAATCGCAAACACATTTATAAACTTAAAATGGGGCAGTGTCCCTTGGAAACATTCCTTTAGTCTCTCAACTTAAATACCAACTGATGTTAAAGAAATTGGAAGACAAATATGTTCTTAACAAAATACAACAGAAGCATTCATATTACTTATAATCCTCGTTTCTGCAGCTGGTTACGTGGTCTTAGCTGGTATTTATAACTACCTTCCTCTACTACCCATTCTGTATTTCCTCCACCCTCTGCAAGCACCTCAGCAGGTCTTGGCTCTTTTCCTGGAGGAGTGACCCATACTTTCATTCCTGATGGGTCTGCATCCTTTGTCATCCTGCTTGGATTAGGCTGTTGTAGTTTCCCATTAGCTTTAATCACAGGACATGGTGGTACTAAGAGACACCCTAAGGGATCTCCTGCACTCCAGACATAATCCTTCTTACCTCCATTGTGGAAGGGCAATCCAATTTCCCCATGGTAATCTGGATCTATCACCCCTCCTAACACTGTTATTCCTTTCTTAGCCTGTTGGTTTAAGGGCATTAGAAGCCCAAAATGACCAGGGGGGAAGTCTGACCTTCCAGTTCAATGAAATGTTTTTTGTAGCTCCTGGTAGGAGCACTCCCCCCTCTAGAACCAAAACTTCTAGGCCAGCAGAACCTAGAGTTGTGGGGACAGGAAGCAAAAATTTTCCTAGAGGGTCACAAGGAGTGATAGTGAGTGGAACTATTCCCTTTTCCACCCCTTGATTCCTGGACCCATGGATCCTGGCTATAGGAGAAACTGTACCATACATTGGACACTGATTCAAAGCATATACTGCCTCCTGAAAAACTCTGCCCCAACCCTCCATGCTGCTGCCTGCCACCTAATTTGCACTGTAACTGTGTCTTCAAAAGACCATTCCATCTTTCTATCAGACCAGCTGCTTCAGGATGATGGGGAATATGGTAAGACCAGTGAATTCCATGATCATGGGCCCACTGTCACACTTCTC
>CM052712.1:21898272-21950040 GCA_028551405.1 Uromys caudimaculatus | reverse complement strand
GTCAATGTAGTCAACCTGCCACCAGGTTGCTGGCTGGTCACCTCGAGGAATGGTGCCATATCTGGGGCTCAGTGTTGGTCTCTGCTGTTGGCAGATCTGGCATTCAGCAGCAGCTGTAGCCAGGTCAGCCTTGGTGAGTGGAAACCTATGTTGTTGAGCCCAAGCATAACCTCCATCTCGGCCACCATGGCCACTTTGTTCGTGTGCCCACTGAGCAATGACAGGGATGGCTGAGGAAAGAGGCTGACTGTCCACAGAACGGGTCATCTTATCCACTTGATTACTGAACTCCTCCTCAGCTGAAGTCACCTTTTGGTGAGCATTTACATGGGACACAAATATCTTCACATCCTTTGCCCATTTGGAAAGATCTATCCACATACTTCTTCCCCAGATGTCTTTCTCACCAATTTTCCAATCGTGATCTTTCCAAGCCCTGACCATCCAGCCAATCCATTGGCTACAGCCCTTGAGTCAGTGAACAATCGTATATCTGGCCATTTCTTCTTCCAAACAAACTATAATACCATGTGTACGACCCAAAGTTCTGCCCACTGTGAAGATTTTCCTTCACCTGTATCTTTCAGGGTTGTCCCAGAAAGGGGTTGTAATGCTGCAGCTGTCCACTTCTGGGTGGTGCCTGCATAACATGCAGAGCCATCAGTAAACCAGGTCCTAGTCTTCTTTTCTTCAGTCAGCCAATCATAGGGAACACCCCATGAGGCTATAGGCACATACTTGGCAGCAGATGGCATTGTTACAGGAGTAGAAACCATAGGCATTTGAGCAACTTCATGTAACTTGCTTGTGCCTTCAGGACCTGCTCGGGCTCGATCACGGATGTACCACTTCCATTTGATAATAGACTGCTGCTGTGCACGTCCTACTTTATGACGTGGAGGGTCTGATAACACCCAGCTCATGATGGGCAGTTCAGGTCGCATGGTAACTTGGTGTCCTATTGTCAAATGTTCAATTTCCACTAAGGCCCAATAGCAGGCCAAGAGCTGTTTCTCAAAGGGAGAATAGTTCTCTGCAGATGATGGTAGAGATTTGCTCCAAAATTCCAAAGGTCTCTTCTGTGATTCACCTACAGGAGCCTGCCAGAAGCTCCAAACAGCATCTTTATCTGCCACTGACACCTCAAGTACCATTGGGCCTGCTGGATCATATGGTCCAAGTGGTAGAGCAGCCTGCACAGTAGCCTGGACCTGTTGAAGAGCCTTCTCCTGTTCCAGACCCCACACAAAGCTAGCAGCTTTCCGAGTCACTTGGTAAATGGGCCTGAGTAACACACCCAAGTGAGGAATATGCTGTCTCCAGAATCCAAATAGACCCACTAAACGCTGTGCTTCTTTCTTGGTGGGAGGGGACAGGTGCAATAATTTATCTTTCACCTTAGAAGGAATATCTCTACATGCCCCACATCACTGAACTCCTAAGAATTTCACTGAGATAGATGGTCCTTGAATTTTGGTTGGATTTATTTCCCATCCTGATACACATAAGGGTTACCAATGAGTCCAAAGTGGTTGCTACTTCCTGCTCACTTGGTCCAATTGGCATAATGTCATCAATATAGTACACCAATGTGATATGTTGTGGAAGAGACAAACGATCAAGATCCCTTCTAACTAATTTATGACACAGGGCAGGAGAGTTAATATATCCTTGAGACAGAACTGCAAAGGTATACTGCTGGCCTTGCTAACTAAAAGCAAATTCCTTCTGGTGGTCCTTATGGGCAGGTACTGAGAAGGCATTTGCTAGATCAATAGCTGCATACCAGGTACAAGAAGATGTGTTAATTTGCTCAAGTAACGAAACTACATCTGGTACAGCAGCTGCAATCGGAGTTACTACCTGATTTAGTTTTCAATAGTCAACTGTCATTCTCCATGATCCATCACATTGATACCAGTGAAGTGGGGTATTCCTGTGACAACCTGACCATGTTTTGGGGAGGACTGTGGAAGGACTTTGGAACTTTGAGCTACAAGAGCCACTGGGATGTTAAGAGCTCTGTGGGGCGTTCTGTAGGAGCTTGGAAGATAATGTTGAGAACAATGTAGAAGATGGAGGCCCGGCTTGTGAAATTTCAGAGGGAAGATTAAAGACTCTTATCAGGGCCATTGCTAGTTTAAGATTCTGTGGTTTTGGTTAGCTGGGGCTGAAAAAATCAGCTGTGATTAACAAGATACCAGAACTACTAAAGCAAAACCACTGCATTACTGGGACTATTGATGCTGGTTAGCTGGAGCTGGGAAACTGGCGGTGATTGGGAGAAACCAGCATCAATGAGGTGAAATCTGAGAAATGTTTTCTGAGAGCACAGAGGCTGTGTTCCAGAGATAGCCAGGGTTTGTACCTTGTGCGGTGGCTGGACTTGATAATGTATAAGAGTCACCCAGGTGGTACAGGTTTTGAAGGCATGAAGGGGTCATGAAGAGCAGCTGAGGCCTGGGCACTGTGAGAGGCCTCGGAAAGCCATTGGTGAAGGTGCAGCCTCAGTTGCAATTGATGGCCCAGGACTGAAGGGGTCATGCAAAGGAGGTGAGGTTTGGCACCATGAAAAGAGCCTATGAGAGGCTGTTGGTAAAGCCTAGTTGCAGCAGACAGCAGTGTTTTGGAGATGCCAGTACTATGAGATGACCACCAAGAACAGCATCAGCAGTGGAGTACAGGCATCTGGAGCCTAGAAGATAGGGTGTGTGCTACAAAGGGCAGAGCTGGAGAAGTGACTCAAGCCCTTGGAGGAAACCAGAAGATAGTTGAGTGGATCCCAGATGGTTAGAGTTTGATTTTGCTTTTGATTGTGACTGTGCCCTGATATATTTTCCCTCCTGAAGGAAGAAGGTATTTTAGTGGAGCCCACAGTTAAGAACTATTAATGGTAAAAAGACTGAATTCTAAGAGGTTGGATATCTTTAAAAGGATTGGAATTTTAATATGTAAGAATTTGCAAAGACTGTGGGACTTTTAAAGTTATTTAGATCTTGGGGATGAATAAGAAAGTAAGGGTTGAGGCTTAATAGTGATGTATTTGTGTGTCAAGTTGACAAGGGGTCAATTGTACTGGCTGGTTTTGTGTCAACTTGACACAAGCTGGAGTTATCACAGAGAAAGGAGTTTTAGTTGAGAAAAATGCCTCCATGAGATCCAGCTGTAAGGCATTTTCTCAATTAGTGATCAAGGGGGGAGGGTCCCCCCTTGTGAGTGGTACCATCTGTGGGCTGGTAGTCTTGGGCTCTATAAGAAAGCCAGCTGAGCAAGTCAGGAGAAGCAAGCAGGTAAGGAACATCCTTCCATGGCCTCTGCATCAGCTCCTGCTTCCTGACCTGCTTGAGTTCCAGTCCTGACTTCCTTTAGTGATGAACAGCAGCATGGAAGTGTAAGCTCAATAATCCCTTTCCTCCCCAACTTGCATCTTGGTCATGATGTTTGTACAGGAATAGAAACCCTGACTAAGACAATTGGTGAAGGTGCAGCTTGAGTTGCAGGAGAAACACCAGAACTGAAGGAGTCACTGAAAGAAGCTGAGTCTTGGAACTGGCAGAGGCCAGGAGAGAGCAGTAGAGACCCAGCATATTAGAGCTGTCAGGACTGTGGGATGACCAAAGACAGCAGCAGGAGTGCAGCTGGTGACCCTCTAAGCTGTGTGTTGCTGAAGGCACAGATAAAAACGGATGTGCCCAAGCCCTTTGGAGTCCCAAAGATTGTGTTTAGTCCCAGATACTAGGTATTGAGCTGCAAGATTTGGAGCTACACTGCTGGCCTGTGGTTTTGATTAAGTATGGTTGTTTTTATGACTTGGTTCTTCCCTTTTAGACTAGAAAGTATTTAAGTTGTTTTGTTTTCCCTCCATTATACAGAAACTCAGTTAAGAGACTTTGGATATTTCAAGGAGACTGAACTTTTAAAAGTGAATTTTTTAAAGGCTGGGACTTTTAGAGTTTTATTGTGTTTTATATTGTGATTATGAACATGAGATCTTTGGGATAAGCAAAGTAAGTTATGGTTTAATAGTGATGTGTTTGTGTATCAAGTTGATACAGGATCAATTGTTCGGATTAATTCTGTCAACTTGACACAAACCAGAGTTACCTGAGAAAAGGTAACTTCAATTGAGGAGCTGCCTCCATCACAATGGTCTGTGGAACTTGGAACATTTCCTTTCTCCCCTCCCTCCCTTCTGTTGTTTTGTTTTTTTAAGACAGGGTCTCTGTTATGTAGCCCTGGCTGTCCTGGAACTCACCGAGTAGATCAGCAGGCTGACCTGGAACTCAGGATCACCTGCCTCTGCCTCCCTCCTGCTGGAATAATGTGCATGGGATTAAAGGTGGAGAGAAGCTAAGATTTATCGTCCACTGTGAAAGGCCAGAGGAGCCGTATGTAGAGACCCCAAAACTGAAGGGATATTTTCCAGGCTTGTGGGACATTTTCTTAATTAATAATTGATGTGGGAGGACCCAGCCTACTTAGGCAGGGTCATCTCTGACCAGGTGGTCCTGGCTTTTATAAGAGAGCAAATTGAGCAATCTATGAAAAGCAAGGCAGTAAACACACTCCATTGTATCTGATTCAGTCCCTGCCTTCAGAATCCTGCTTTGATTTTTCTGCCCTGACTTTCCTCAAAGAACTATAACCTTTAAAGTGAAATAACATTCCACCAACAACTGAAACAGTAACACATATCTATAATCCCAGCACTAGGAAGGCAAAGGCAGGAAGATCTGGAATCCACAGCCAATCTCAGGTACATAGCAAGTGTAAGGCTATCCCTGAGCTAAATAAGACCCCAATCCAAACCAACCTACCCACTAACCAACCAACCAACCAACCAACCAACCAAAATGAGAGTAATGGCCTGGTGGCAGATTACCAGTATATTCATATAAGAGCCTAGTGTTATCATTAGGCGTTCTAGACTCTAACCCTTTGAAATTCTGTACTTGCCAACAGGGATTCAGTCATCAGTAAAAATGGACACCATACACTCACTCCAAAGGTAGTGGGAAACAAAGTGTCAAGTCCTCCATTCCTGTGGATCACTGATCAAAGACAAGAAGTAAGCAGTTACAGGTCCAGTTCTATTATTGTTTTTGAAACCCTGAATTTGGAAAGACCTTTCTGAGATACAGATGTCAATGTTTACATGTGAGGAAGCCAACCCCAGGAAAGGGCTGCCTCACACTAACCTCTTCATAGTCGAGGGTCATAAAGCCTCCCTGAGTCTAAGCTACTAACAATCATTCACTGATGACTTGGTAAATGGCTGGATGGTTTCTACTTAAGCAAAGTGACAATGTTATCTAAGCTTTAGCTACAGGTGCCACAAACCACACCTGTATCTTTCCACATGCCTGGCCAGTGAGCTACACTGCCCTTACTGCAGTCGCATCAGCTGCATACACTGTGTAACACTGAGCTCAGCGTCCCATCTACCCTTTTGCCTCTCTAACCATAGGCCCCTCCCCTGTATCTTGCCATTTAACCAAAACGTATTTATTTCTGAATCACAAGGTTTTACATGTCCAGCCCTGTAGCACTAGATAGCAATCTCTGGTTCCAGAATGGTAACGTCTCAAGACCCAAGCTTCCTCAGTACAGTATTCTTCCCCACTGCAGAATCCCGAGTATTACTGGATGATGGATGGTGATACCCTCTTTGGATTCTCATTTCCAACATCAGAACATCCATGCTAGTTTAACAGCAGACTTTGTGCTGTACCTATGACAGGTTTGGACCACTAATCCCAGGACCCCCATCACCACCTAGCTAACTTCTATGTGAGCCTCCACTGGGTTACTCAAGACCTCACAATACATTCACCTATTAGAACAAAACTGGCAGATTCTAGCTCTTCTTGAAAGTCAAGAGAAAAAAGTTATAAAGAGTAAATAAGATTTGTTCTACTCTGAACCTCTAATCATGATTCATAACAAAAGGTCCTTCAAGGTATGAACAGATGTGAAAATTTTATCTAACTTTAATGGTGTAAGCTCTTGACTCTGATTCTGGTTAACTTGCTAGAGAAATCAGTGGGAAAAGGGCAACAGAATCTTTGCAAAAATAAGTGTTTCTTTGTAGAAAATTAAAATGGCTCACTGAGGTGATCACTTCTTTTTCTCCAGGATGACTAATCTTCACAATATCACTTACTTAGTGAGCACATCAAATATGGGAAAAGAAACCATGATAAGAACTCTGGCTGTCTAATACTCCAGCCAAACCACACTACCTTCATCTCCTGCTCCCTTACCCTTACCTGCTCTCAGGGCTCAGCACTGGGAAAACAGTAAGCTCCATTCAAGTACTACTTAAGACAAAGCCCTAGCTCTGTGATTCCTCAACAGCAGTCATGAATGTGTACTGGGTAAAGCTTCCTCAGTTTCTACTGGTGACTCAAGATCTCACGTACTCTGGGTTGTAGAGTAAGAGACAGCCAACATACTCTCAGAACACATCCGTTCTTATTGGGTTAAGCAATAGCTAGCCCATTAATAACAAGGTGATTGTTTTAGTCAGGGTTTCTGTTGCTGCGCAAACATCACGACCAAGAAGCAAGTTGGGGAGGAAAGGGTTTATTCAGCTTACACTTCCACATGGCTGCTTATCACCTAAGGAAGTCAGGACTGGAACTCACACAGGACAGGAACCTAGAGGCAGGAGCTGATGCAGAGGCCATGGAGGAATGCTGCTTACTGGCTTGCTTCCCCTGGCTTGCTTCCCCTGGCTTTCTTATAGAACCCAGATCTACCACCCACAATGGGCTGCCCCCCCAGCACTAATTGAGAAAATTCCTTACAGGTAGATCTCATGGAGACATTTCCTTGAGGGAGGCTCCTTTCTCTATGATAACTCCAGCTTGTGTCAAATTGACACACAACCAGCCAGTACAGTGATGTTCAATACAACAGCTATGATCACATTCCCTATTGTAAGGCTTACAAGACAATCTGCTCAACAGCAAAAGCCAGCATTTTACTTCAGCATTACTTTCACTCCCATTGACAGACAGCAACTCAAGAAAAGTAACCACCAAGGAGCTTGCCCCCAACCCATGCCTTGCAGAAAGCATGAAAAACAGAGCTTGATTCCAAAGGAGGCACACTCTCATAAAGAACTCTGACTTTCCTCTAAGGGTCACTGCATACAATAACAAGCCAACTATCAACTGCTTACTGTCTCCAACTCCTCCACGCTGGTAGCCAGGAAACTACACTCTAGTTGCTCCACTGCTCCCACTAGCTGAGTTGTCTGTTTCTATATTTGCTTAGAAAACTCACCTTCTATAATTAGACACCTAAATTAAATACTACAAAGCAAAACCTTAAGTTTTATTTTATGAACTCTAAATCAAACACTTTGGAAAGATTAAGTAATGCCATTTATTTTTTTTAATTTCATTTATATGAGTACACTGTAGCTGTCTTTAGACACACCAGAAGAGGGCATCAGATCCCATTACAGATGGTTGAGAGCCACCATATGGTTGCTGCGAATTGAACTCAGGACCTCTGGAAGAGCAGTCAGTGCTCTTAACCACTGAGCCATCTCTCCAGCCCAAGTAATGCCATTTTCAAAAAGGATTTATTTGGTTTTATTTTCTGTGCATTTGTGTTTGCCTGCATATATGTCTGTGTGAGGGTGTCGGATCCCCTGGAAGGGGAGTTTCAGGCAGTTGTGAGCTACCATGTTGATGCTGAGAATTGAGCCCAGGTCCTCTCAAAGAGCAGCCAGTGCTTGTAACCACAAAGCCATCTCTCCAGCCCTGCCATTTTTTCTTTTGCTAAACAAACGGAAACTTCTGAAGACTCAAAAGTGGAAACTGATGAAATTACAGAAGGTTCCTAGTAGCTTTATAACTGTCTTTAAGTATATGATCTGCTATTTAAAAAAAAAAAAAAAGGGAAATAAATATTTTAATGATGTATCAGGGTTAAGGCTAATACAAAGTTCTAAAAAGCACAAATTGGTGGTCTTGTTCCTAAAAATCTGAGCTTGGACACTCATTCAAGCCTTACTTTTTTTCTTTTTTTTGGTGCTGGGAATTGAACTGAGGGCCATAAGCACACTGAGCTCAACTTTGTTGCTAAGTTATACTACCAGCCCCTTAAACTTAGGGTTTGTTGTTGTTGTTGTTGTTGTTGTTGTTGTTGTTGTTTTGTTTTGTTTCTAGACAGGGTCTTATATAGTCCAGACTGGCCTCAAACTCACTATGTAGGCTGGCCTTAAATTCCTGATCAATTTGCCTTCAAAGTGCTGGGATTACAGGTGGATACCACTAAACCTGGTTCCAGACTCTTAATTTTAAACTATCATTTTAAACCATTCTGTGCTTCAACTGAATTGATCTTTTGCAAATACTCAACCACTTAAGAGATCCTAACAGTCTCAGACAACCAGACTGTTCCTAAAGGGAAAAAAAAAAAAAATCATGAAAAGGACACTGCTGTCATCTGCTAACCAGTTCTGAACCTTTGGTTCACAACATCTAGAAGTTTCTAGATGTTCAAATTGGATCCCCTTAAAAGTTCACAGTACTGAGAGGGAGACCCTGGCAGGTGTGGAAAAGGGACTCCTAGGAACTTGATACTTCTTAGCATCACAAAGAGATGGCTTCATTGAGCCTAACACGAGTTGATTTCCTTTTTCTTCTTCTACATTCAAATATTACTCAAAGACCACTGGATTCTTGGTGTTCTTAACAAAACTCAAATTTTTCAATAATTTCTGCTTTGGGGATAAAACAGAAAACAGTTTGTTAGTACTCTTCTGTCTTTTACATTCCACAATACCTTAATTATCTCATGAGTGGTTATGAAAATAAAATTTTAAAAAATGTGTCAAAATCTGCACTTATAAAGAGATGGAAGCTGGATGTGTTGGTGCACACCTTTAATCCCAACTGGGGAGGCACAGGTAGACAAATCTGAGGCATTTGGGGCCAACTTGGTCTACCTAAGAAGTTCCAAGACAGCCAGGGCTACATAGAGAAACCCAGTCTCACTCACACCCCATCCCCCAAAAAGAAGAGAGATGGAAAAAAGACATTAATTGGGTTTGTCATGGTACCAAGAACTAGGGAGATTTTCCTTATAGTTAGCATCATAGTACCTGTTTATGAGTACAGCAAAAATACTTTCTAAAAATTACTTTCCAAGATGGGCATGGCATACTCGGGAAGCAGAGGCAGGTGGATCTCTGTGAGTTCAAGGCCAGCCTGGTCTACAGAATGAGTTCCAGGACAGCAAGGGCTGTTATACAGAGAAACCCTGTCTTGAAAAACAACAACAACAAAAAATTACTTTCCAAAAGATTGGTGTCATATTGGCATATGCTTTTATTAATCGAGAGGTAGAAGCACCTGTGTCTGAGAATTCTAGTCCAGCTATGATTACATGAGACATTTTCTCAAAAACAATTAAAATGACCTCACATATATATGAGACACTGCCAAGACTGGTTTTTCCTCCTCTTCTCGATCCGACCCAAGGATGGATGGATGGATGGGTGGATGGGTGGATGGGTGGATGGATGGGTGGATGGATGGATGGATGGATGGATGGATGGATTTTAATGTAAGTACACTGTAGCCGTCTTCAGATGCACCAGAAGAGGGCATCAGATCTCATTACAGATGGTTATGAGCCACCATGTGGTTGCTGGGATTTGAACTCACAACCTCTGAAAGAGCAGCTGGCACTCTTAACAGCTGAGCCATCTCTCCAGCTCTGCCAAGGCTGTTTTTAAAAAACTGTTTTCAAGACAATGTCTTGCTGTGGTGCTGAGGGGGGCCTCTGACTCTCAGGCCACAATGATTCCCATCTCATCCTCTCCCAAAGAGCCGCAATTACAAGGATGTCTCTCTGTGCCCCAAGACAAACACTCTACTTTTGTTTCCGTGGGTTTTTTCCCCTTGGTTGCTTTTTGTTGAGATAGAGTCTTACTGTATAGTCTAGCCTGGCCTCTAAAGTGCAATCTTTCTACCTCAGTCTCTCAAGTACTAGGTGTGTACCACACCTGCTAAAAAAAAAAAAAAAATCCAGATTTTAATTTTTAAAAAAAAAAATTTTACTTTTCTTTTATGTATATGAGTGTTTGCCAGCATGTATATCTATGCACCAGGTGCACTCCTGGTGCCCAAGGAAGCCAGAAGAGAGTGTCAGATCTCAGAGAGCTAGAGCTACAAGAGGCAGTGAGCTGCCTTGTTAGTACTGGGACCTAAACCTGGGTCCTCTGGAAAAGCACCCAGTTCTTTTAACCACTGAGCTATCTCTCTAGACTCTAATCACTGAGCGAGCTCTCTAGACCACACAGAAGATAAGATTTAGAAGCACAATGGGGGAAATGGGGATGGTCCTGTGAGTAAAAGCACTAGTTCAGAAGGTCCTGGATGGTGGCTTCCCAGCACCCTCAGTGATGACTCATAATTGTCCCTAACTCCAGTTCCAGGGAATATAATGATGTCTGAACTTCATGGACATCAGGCACGCACGTGATACACATATATATGTTTTGGCAAAACATGTATACACATAAAATATATAACAAAAAACAAAACAAGAAAAAACCACAGGGCAGGCACAGGATCTCACCTTTAATCCCAGTACTCAGGAACAAGAGGCAAAAGATCTCTGAGTTTGAGGCCACCTTAGTCTATACAGCAAGCTCTAAGGCAGCCAGAAGTACATAGAGAGATGCTGTCTCAAGACACACACACTGGTCAGGTGGTAGTGGCATACATCTTTAATCCCAGCACACAGGAGGCTGAGGCAGGCAGATATCTGTGAGTTCGAGGCAAGCTTGGTCTACAGATCAAGTTTCAGGACAGCTAGGGCTACATACAGAAACTTTGTCATGAAATATCAGCAGGCACATAGGCACGCTTTATTCCAGACATTTGGGTAGGCAAGTCACCTAAGCATAACTGGGCCTCCACAGTCAACCCAGCTACCAGGTAGCCTTTGGCCTTTCTAACCAATCTCCTGGGCTCCCCTGAATGTTTGAATATAGAAATAATATCTTCATATCTATTCCCAACCTATGTGTGGGCAGAAATCTACAAATAAAAGTGGTATTAACATAATTTAAAAGAGGCCCTCGAAGCCCCCTGCAATCATTAGAACAGGTAAGCATACCTGAGCTGAATATGTAAGTATTTATGCTGAAAATAATAAAATCATGTATAAGCTGAGCAGTGGTGGCACATACCTTCAATCCCAGCACTCAGGAGGCAGGCAGATCTCTGGGAGTTCAAGGCCATTGTAGTCTACAGAACAAATTCCAGGACAGGCAAGACAGTTTTACAAAGAAACCCTGTCTCTGGGGGGGGAAAGTCATATATGCATAGGTAAATATGTAAACCTAAACCATAATGCAGAATGTAAGGAGTCAGTATGTATAAGGGGTCTCTGTGAAAATTATTTCCAATGTTTTTCACAATAAACTATTTGGGAAACGTGTTTGTGTACAGAAGAAGGTAAGGGAAAGCATTTATTTGTATTTGGAAGAAGAAGAAATGGAAGAGGAGAAAAAGGAGGAAGGCTTGAAAGAATGAATGAATTTCATTCTTGCCTTCTAGGGCTCACAAGTATAAGGACAGAGAAAGCATGAGGCAAAACAAAGGGACACCTCATTGAGGATAAATAATCTAGAACGGTTATCAGCTTCTTAGCTAAGTAACAGACACTGGTTATCCTGAGAAAACAGTCATGGGAAGAGAGAAGAGCAATGGTTTACATACAGTATGTCTGCTTGGGACCAATGCCAGATGTAGAAATAGATCTCAGTCACCATGATTTCCATTTAAACTAAAGAATGCCAGAAACTCCACCAAGTTTGAGTTCTGATTGGGTGTTATGGGGTATCTTGGGAAAGAACTCAGCATCTACCAACCTGGCTCAACTGGAAGGTTGCTTAGTCTACGTGGCCATTTGTAAGATTCACTAGGCAAGAAAACAAAATATGGATATTTATTCATAGAGATAGTTTACAGAGTTTAAAAGATTTGTGTACCTATCTGTTAAAGGCAGAGGGATAGATGGAAGCTAGAACACCGCAAGATCAGTCACTGTCAAACGTCAGTAGTTTTATAGCAACTGGAAGACTCTTCAGGTATGGGGATGGGTTAATCCTCACATGCCAAGGCTTCTGCTCACCAGCCTCTGGGGAGGGAAAGATGAGCTTCCTTCCACAGACTTCCTTTTTGACCTGTCTCCCTACCTGTTTCACCAAGTGTGACCTGAAGCCTCTATCTTCCTTTGTGGGATGGTGCTTTCAATATTTTAGTAATATAACCCAGGAACAAATCTTAACATCCTAAAAAAGTGAGAGGAAATTAACTGCTCCTAACACAAACAGGTTGTCTTTTATGGAAAATCTCCAAGCCCACCTGTAGACTAGCCACTACTAGCTGCCCCTTTACAAACCAACCAGGCTAGAATGGACACCCCCACACACACCCACACTGCACGTGTGCCCTGCGCAGTGCCCGCTTTACCTTGCTAAATAAACAAGGGGAGTCTTTGTTTAAATTTTTAAAAAAAGGAGAACCTGTCTCACAGGCTATGATTACATCAGCAGGGCGCTCTCATTCTCAACATCAATCCGAGCTGCTCAGGCAGCTTTGAAGCACCTCAGAGCTCGGAGCCTTTGATCTTGTGGTTCCCGCTTGCAGCAAAGCAGATACCATCACGGCGCCCAAGCAGGATCCCAGATCCTGATCACAAGGGCCAGGGCCAAGCCTTGCAGGTTGAGTCCCGATTGGCCAATGGCCATCAGCCCCCACCCCCACCCCCTACTAAGTACTGAAGGGCACATATTTTCTGGGGGGAGGGGAACAAGGTAGAGAAATAGCTCTAGGAAAGAGACATCACTAAATTAACATTGACCTCTAATGTGACTAGCCTTGAGGTTTTGTTTTTCAAAATATTTTTTCTCTTTACTGGAACAATTACAGAAAAAAAAAAAATATGGGTAACTTTACTTCAAAATAATACAAGAATGAGACAAGCTGGAGGTCCACAGTTTTCTTTAGTATACATCCGTGCAACTGTGTCCTACGAATGAGAGCCTGCAAATGACTATAACTCTAACCCTGCTAGCTTTACCCTTTGCAATCTTTTGTAAAGACACAGTCTCCCTCTGAAGCACAGGCTAGCATTAGACTCCCTACCTTAGCCTCCTCGCAGCATTAAGATTACAGGGGTGAATCACCACACCCAGCTTCCTTACAGATCTTTAGTAGTTTGAGACTAGATGAGGGAAGGTGAGGGCAGATCTTAGGACATTCCTACCGTATCCTCTACTATTAGTAGAAAATAAAGAGTATGTAGTCCACCAAGTCCAGTTTTCCTGTACAGTCCCTGTAGAGCATAGGGGGATCCCTGTCACATCTTCACAGCAATTCACTTTGGGGAACCCAGCCATGCAGAGAACTAGCCATGAATATACAACAGGAGAAGGTCCTACAATCAGCTCTGTGGGAACCAGATTAAAATGACCCCTGGAGGAAGTTGCTGCTTTACTTGGATAACTCCTTTCCTAAGAGTTGCAGTACTTGACAAGTCGATGGATTCCCAACAGCAGCATAGGGAGCCAGCATGGGGCATGGTACATCCTTGGGCTGCACTACAAGGTCAACTTTGCTCCAGTGATTAGCTGTGTGGTCTTGAGTAAGTAGTCCAACCTCTCTAAACTTGTTTCTACATTTTAAAATCAAGAGCTACTAATGTTGGCACTTCCTCTGATAGACACCTGACAGGAGGATAAAAGAGAAAGAAGTGCCAAAAGAAAAGAAATGCAAACGTGGTTCTTCCCTCAGGTGCAACAGAACATACACATCCAGATCAGACAAAGAAGAGCTAACTGGGAAAGGACATGAGACAGCACTATTAGGTATGTTCAAGGCCAGATCTCAGACACATAGGCCAAAAGGCAGGGTACATAACACAAACTAAAAGAAAGGTTCAAGAAAACAAAGTATTTCCTCACAACAGCTAAAGGTGATTAAAATACCATACCTATAAATTAAACAACACAAAATAATATATTATTAAATGTCAAATGAGTAGCCAGGCAAGGTTGTTACAAGTTCAGAGATGGCAGAGACAACTCTACTGCAATGAGCTCCAAGAAGACAGCTTCCTGGAGGTGGCAGCTACAGCCTGGAAAGAAGGGCAGAAAGTGGTCAAAGAATGTTTGGAAGAACCATTGACTGGGATGAGAGGTCTGCAGGACGCTAAACACATGCAAAGATGACTGACAAAGCAAACAGCCAAGGGATTTAGAATATGAAGGCAAGGCAATGTATAGACCCCCATCCTATAATCAGTAAAGAGAATATGACATCTGGCAGCAGAACAGACAGAAGAGGGGACCCAGGGCCCTAAGGAAACTAGATCACTAGGAGTAGGTCTTCCTGCTTAAAGGAGAAGTGGCTGCCCCTCAGTGAACTAGAGGGAGTCATGTGCTTGGGCTACCAGGGAGGGGGAGTCCCCCTGCATGTGCGGTTAAAGAAACAAAGGGGTGAAGATGAAAAGAAACAGTTTGCAAATGAGAGCCCTCCTGCTCCTGACTTGTCATTTCTAGTCCTTTCATCTTTTCCCCTGTTTGAAATTCAGGTGGGAAGGAGGCATGTGGCCAGGACACTGAGAACCTGCCAGCCTGGCCCAGGGTCAGGCCCCATGTGTGAGTAAGGGCAAATCCGTCTAACTTTCCCAGCCCCCAACCCCCAGCCCCATACCCTTCAGGAGCGAAGGAGGGTCAAGGAAGGCTCTAAACTCCCTTGAAAGACGTGCAAACTGGTTCCAGGCTAAGGAAAGGCCAAAGCTTACAGTGAAGGCACAGGCTACCGTCTACCCCCAACACCCAGACCTTCAACTAAGAAGTCACAGTCAACTAGAGTCAGAGGGAGAGAAAGGGAATCCCTGTAGAAAACTAGTTCCCGTTTGTGCTTATTCAAATACAAATGGATCAATAAGCCAACTGATGAACCTGACAAAATGGCCTGAAAGAACAGAGGTTTCACTTCTTCCCCCTAAAAACAACTCCGGAACACGTCTGGAGCACAGAATGAAATCTCACCTCCATCACTTACTACAGCTTCTATTTTATTATGAATAAAGGGCTAAAAGTGTGGTTCACTCTTGAAATCCTAGCACTCAGGAGACTGGTGAGTTTAATGCTAGTCACGACTAAATAATGAGACTCTGTCTCAAAACAAACAAACAAACAAAACAACCAAAGAAGTAAAGTTCTAAAGTCAGTGTGATGGGGGTCTCTTTTCCAACCCTTGTACAGTAGAAACTAAAACTTTGGGCAAATCGTTTCTTCTGACCTCAGTTTCTATCCTCACTTATACAATGGAGACAAGAATAGTTAGCAGCCCTGAACTGTTATGGGATGGAATAAATGAGGTCATACATGCTGCTTTTTTTAACACAATACATGGCAAAAATCAGCAATAAATGCTAGCCACATGGAATTATTTTTAAGTCTGCAGGCCTCATTCCTTGTGTGAGAGACATAGGAAGCCATGTAAGAAGATGTTAGAAATCCAATGAGGACATCTTCAAGGGAAGAAAGGATAGCAAACCAGGTTCAGAAGACATCTGTGTGGCCCCCTTTGTGGAAAGCAGCAGGTTGGCATTCTTCTTCAGAATATAACAGCTGCCTTTCTTGCCCAACCCCTCCTCTGCTGCAAATACTCAGGGATTAAGAAAACATTCAAGCCTTGTTCTGTCATTTCTACTCTGGCATTCTCTTTGGCCTCTTTATCCTAAATGCCATTTCTGCTCCTTAGCAGGCCTACATTACAGAAAACGCCCTGCCCTTTCAAGGTCCCTACCTCAGTATTTCCACAGATCCTTGCAACACCCTTGCAGCTGACTCCATTTTACCAAAGGGAAATCCAAGGTAAAAGTGAGAATTTCTGACTCTGTGGTCAAATCTGCACTAGCCTTAGACCTGAAACAGAGATAGGATCTGTGACAGCTTTCCTTCCCCAAAAGGAAGCAAGAACTGGGCTGGCTGCATTAGAACTTCACATTATACTCCAAGGTATCACTCCTGCTGGGAGGGATGGAGCAGTCCCCAGAGAGAAGGGTCTTCAAAAGGATTCCAGCAACCAAGTAAGCTGGTGGCTGCACCCTAACCATCCCTCTTGGTAAAGAAAGACTTCTTCGTGGAAAAAGAACACATGGGGGTAGGAGCATGAAACTGAAACTCAAAGCTGCAAACTACAGGAGGGGAAACGTTCTGAGAGATTCAGATGGAGGCTGAGCAATCAGTTCCTCAGCAAACTCCCTGGCAGAGAAGTACATCTGAGCCCCACTCCAGATTTTATTCTTCACCAGGTTTTACCCTTCACCGAATCTCCTAACACTTCAAAGGAAGTATTTTTGTACAGCCCAGGGAGGAGTGTAAACTGGCCAGCTGCTTCCAAAGCAGAGAAATTAACCCTGAAAGGGCTGCTGGCCTGGCAGCCTGGGTAGGAGGACAAGTTCATGGGGAGCAGGTCATGAGTCCCCACACTCATCAGGCCTGCCCTTTCAGACCACACCAAGGGCACAGCTCTTAAACCACTACAGAAAGGCAGGGCCTAGGCTCCTCTAAGCATACAAACAACTAGTTATAAATACCCTCTTAGGCTAGAAGATCAAAAATCGCAGCAGTTAGCACTTCAGTGGAAACTCCAGCTAAACACACAGACCTCTTTTGCTGTCTGAGCCTTCCCTGAGCCATTCTAAGAACTGCAGAGATCGGAAAGCTCCTAGGACCAAACCTGCTCTCTGACGTCTGATCTGGTGTGGCATCTGTGGGCAATACAGCGTCAACAGCCTTCTAACAACAAGCCCTTCCTAACCAGTGTCTGGTGGAGGGCAACCCCTCCAGGTGTCAGATATGCCAGGATTTGGCTGACAGAAGACTCTAGGTCTTGAGGGCCTTCCTCAGAGCCTTCCCATACTCTTGATATCCATCACTGTACAGATTACTTGACCCACATTTAAAATGTCTTCAGTTACCTTGCTGAATTTTGAGGATCCTCCCCCAAACAAACACAGCACAGGACACCTCCCAGTTCACTAGTAAATTAAGTCATTCCCCACCTTTTTTTCCCAAAGTCTCATGAAGCCCAGGCTGGCCTCAAACTCTTTATGTAACAAGGATGAATTCAACCTCTTTATCAACCTCTGATCCCTGCCTTCCCATTTCTAAGTTTCTAGAATTACAGTCATTTGCCACTACGTCTGGCCCTTTGTACATGTTAGGAAAGCATTCTACCAACTTAGTTACATACACAGCCATGACTTAAGCCTGTGAGTTGGAAGTTGGCAGTGAAACCAGCCTGGGACTCTCTCAAGAGTACATATATCTTGCTAGCTCTTTTTTTTTTTTTTTAATTGCCATTACTCCATCACAAAGACTATGGACTCTAACTCCATGTCATTTCACCAAGCCTTAGTATCCTGTATAGCACCAGGTGAGACCTCCGAAGCACTCAAGTGGGGACCACCTCCTGTCACCTGGTTGATACTACTAGGCAATCAGTGAAAGCAGATAAATGTTAGCCCCATTCCACTGGCAAAGACAGCCTATAATTTACTGAGACTGAAATGTAAGCTATAAATAGTTGGCGTTTTTAATGTTGTCAGGCCTCCAGAAGAGAGGGGGCCTAAGAGCTGGGGGTAGGGGGGTCGAGAATCTGGGGTTCAAAGGGCTAGAATTTGGAAATCCTGGGCGGTGCAGTCAAAGTATCTCCAAGAGTGTTGCACTCCTCATCTCATGACACTACAAGAAGGAGAGAAAGACTATCAATCAGGATTTCCAAACCACAGGTTAGCAGTGGAGCACCAAGTGTTTTTTAATGGACACTCCACACAATTCAACAGCAAAGGAGAATGGGAGTATAGCTCAGTAGTAAAGCACTGCGCTTTGCCCTGGCTCTGGGTTGTATCCAGAGGGAATCTTATGTTGCTGTTTCTACTTCATTTAGGCTTCTAAAACACAAGGATGTCCCTGCTTAAATAAGCACAAGGTAATTAAGAGGATTCATTTAGCCATTCGACAAGCTTTTTTCTGAACTTTTAGTATAAAGAACAAAGAAGAGCCTTTTGATAATTCCTAATAGAGAAGATGGGTGATGAAAGTAAACTATTCGCTGGAAGTGGTGGCGCACGCCTTTAATCCCAGCACTTGGGAGGCAGAGGCAGGTGGATTTCTGAGTTCGAGGCCAGCCTGGTCTACAGAGTGAGTTTCAGGACAGCCAGGGCCACACAGAGAAACCCTGTCTCGAAAAAAGAAAAAAAAAAAAAAAAGAAAGTAAACTATTCCCAAAATAAAGAGGAAACCTTATAATATTGAATCTAATTACACTACAGGTTGGCATAAAACTATGTAACTTAAAAGTTATGCTCAATAACTAACTTCTAAGCTCTCCAAACACAATCAGACTTTAAAACAAAACAAAACAAAACAAAACCACTCTATACTCATTTGTTCTTTTGAGGTAACTATCCCCAAAGATTTTCTAAAACTGAAGACTATGAGGAAGGCAGAAGAGTGGTGAGTGAATGTGGCTTTGGGTGCTCTCCTCTAAACACAGATGCCTTCATCAGAAATGTCCAGTCAGCATCAGGCTCAAGGCTGCTGGGCAAAGCTACACTGGATGACTACTCGACCATCCCACAGTGCAAGTCATCTGTTAGTTGTCACACAAACTCAGGCAAGTGAAGGTGATAGCTGCAACTCACACTCTGCACCCCCAACACACACTGCATCTCCTCTCTTTCAAATATCACTAAAATGTCTTCTTGATGTAGAACATTAGAATGGCTATTATATTGACCATATCAAGCGATCCACAGTCCTTCAACTAAACAAAGTCCCAGTTTCAAGATGAGTAGGGACCCCAAAACCTCTCCTATGAAGAACAGAAAGAACTTGGGGTACTCAGCAATGAGAAATCAATTTTACTGGTTTTATTAATGAAAAGAGAAATAACAGGGGTTCAGGACCATCAAAAGCCTGAAGGTCAACACACCTTAGTAACTGTTGTAGGTTAAATTGTATCTCTAGAAATTAGTATGAAGTCAAGCATGAGGGTAAATGCCTTTGATAGCAGCACTGCCTCCTCAGAGGCAGAAGCAGGCAGATCTCTGTGAGTATGATGCCAGCCCGGCCTACATACAGAGTTCTAGGACAGACAGGATTACAGAGGGACACTGTCTCAAAAAACAACAAACAAAATTAATATGAAGGTCTCCTAGCATTTGGGAACATGACCATTTGATAGGATCTTAAAGAGACAGTGATGCTAGAATAGTCCTGATACAGTTTTATTTTTAATTATGTGCATATTTGTTTGTGTGTGTGTACATTAATGCAGGTGTCCACAGGGGTTGGTAGAATCAGATCAACTCACCACAAGCTAGAGTTACACCTGATATGGTCACTAGGAATTGAGGTCCTCTGCAAGTACAGTCTGAGCTCTTAACCACTGAACCAGCTCTCTAGCCATAGTGACTGCAATGTTTATAGAAGGATAATCTGCACAGTTAGAGGACAGACCAGGGAAGAATGGTGAGACTCCTGTCTAGTTAGCTTTAATTATCAACTGACTGAATTTAGAAGTACCTAGGAGACTGACAAGGCATATATAGATGTGCCACACTATGTTTCTAGAAGGATTAATGGAAGGGAGAAGATCCATACTGGACATAGATGGCACCATCCATGGATTTGGGACTCCAGACTGAAGAGAAGAAAAGAGTAGAAAAGCCAGCATATCACCAACACTCTGCTTCCTGACTGCCGTGCTGTAATTCTACCAGGCTTTCTATAGCAGGATGGACTGCAGCTTCTGAAACCATGAACCCAAAGAAATCTTTCCTCTTCCAGTTGCTCTCTAGGGTACTCTGGTCAGTGGTGTGATACAAGCATAATCAGTAATAATACAGCTCTCATCTTCTAAGCCATGGAGAGAGGGCCCAGAAGAAACCAACTCTGCCATCACCTTGTTCCTGGACTTGTAGCCTCCAGAACTGTAAAAAAATAAATGTGTCTACTTTTCAACCTACCCAGTCTGCACTACTTGTTATGCCTGCCCTAAAATACACACTAGGAGGTAGCTGTGGGAGAATGAAGCATTTAATTCTACTTGGGGGTGTGGGGGGAAAGCTTTGTAACAACCAGCTCTCTGCAAATAAGAGATGGTGAGGGGGAACACGGACATCCTGTAGAGAAACAGAGCTCTGGGGAGTCAGCTGCTGCTGATATCCCTGGGAGGCGGGAGTGGGCCAGGGAGAGTGGGAAGGAATAAGACGACTATGGTGCACACCGTTTACATTCCCAACACTTGGGAGGCAGAGACAAGCAGCTCTCTTTGAGTGTGATGCCAGCCCAGTCCAGGCTAGCAAAGGCTACAGTGAAACCCTGCCTCAAAAAAAGGGGGGTGTACACTAAGTCAACACTCTATTCAATACAGGACTTAGTTGGAGAATTTAAATTTCTCACCTCAGAGTTTATCCCCTTTGAGCCTCAGAGAGGAATATCTAATCTAGCCAAGCTTGTGCCATATACTCTTTCTAAATTTCATGGATTCATTAAGGTAGACAAGTCTAGGAAATGCATCCATTCAACTCAGCCTAGCACCTCCAAGGTAGCCGGACCTCAGAAACAGACCACCAAACTTACAGCATGGAAGTAAATTTGGGAAACATGGCCACACCAACCAACCTCAAGATGGTAACCCAACAAAGTGAGGCTTGAATATCAGTCAGTGATCCTCACAGGTTATCACACACACACATACAACCTGAAAACAGCTTGCTCATTTGTCGCAATAAAGGCCACCTCTGCTTCTTACTATCCCTATCCCCTAAAATGCCACAGAACAAGTTTGAGTCCAGGGCTAGGATCACTTGGGGTTATGTCATACGCTCTTGCACAGCATGGCTTCTGTTTCCTTGCATACCATCACTCACAACGATCATGATCTGCTGAGTGGAAATGAAGAAGCACGCCATCACCTCTGAAAGGTGTGCCCTTGTCCATGCTGGTGGGACTGTATATCCCAGGGCATTTAAGGTACAAGTGGATGTGCTCTTGGCCTATCCTACTCATAACCCAGCAGGCACAGACCTAAGCCGGCTTAACATTCCTAGGTATGTAGTACAGAATCTTCCCAAGTCCTTTAGGTGCCTTAAGAAAAAGTTTTGTGATCAAGTATATTTGAGTGATGCCAGATTAAACAGTTTTTTTTTTTCTTCAGTAGGACTTTTAGGGAACTATGATAAACATAATTTATCAAAGAGAGTTCATAAAATCCTTTCACCCTAGATCATTCTGCAGTGTTGGTGTCTTTTAGAAGATACCTTGAGAAAAGTTCATCTTGGGCACACTTCACAGAAACCTACACATGGCTTAGAAAGTACGCATCAAGAGTGGGCATTGTAGAATACACTTTTAATTCCAGCACTAGGGAGGCAGGGGTAGATCTCTGAGTTCAAGCTCAGTGAGCTCCATGATAGCCAAGACTATATATAGAGACCCTGTCTCAAAAACACAAACAAAAAAAGGATGCATCTATTTAAATTCTGGTGTCCTGAAATTGTATAATTTCCCAATCCAAATTAAATCAAGCCACTTCAGGATGGGAGAATGGCTCCGTAGTTAAAAGCACATATTACACTTTTAGAGAACCCAAGTTTGCTTCCTAGAACCCAAGTCCTGAGACTCAAAACTGCCTGTAACTCTTTGCTTTCCTTCCTTTTTTTTTTTTTTTTTTCCTTTAAGATTTATGTATTTTATGTATGTGAGTTTAGTGTCGTTCTCCTCGGACACACCAGAGGAGGGCATCAGATCCTATTACAGATAGTTGCTGGGAATTGAACTCAGGACCTCTGGAAGGACAGCCAGTGCTCTTAACCGCTGAGCCATTTCTCCAGCCCCTCCCTGCCTGTAACTCTTATATGAGAGGATCTGACACCCTGTTCTGGCCCTGTTGGCACCTGCACTCATGTGGCAGATACAGACACATACACACGAATAAAAATGAATTCATCTTAAATCAAGTCACTCAGTAAAGATCCAAGTTAGCAAGAACTAGAAAATTGTGTCCTTGAGCCTAGAAGTCTTTGCCCATGCCCAAAAAGAACTAAGTCTCCCAGGTTCACTGAGACACTAGCAAAGGCCAGGAAAGCTTCCACCTCCCTTTCCTGAATGACCCTGTGAGGATGGAGCTAACAGAAGGGCTTTTAGACTCCCAGCTGTAATCTAGCACAGTTAAAAGATAAGGACCAACTGTAATCCAACACAGATAAAAAATAAGAGATAATAATTAAGGTTTGGGGAGTGCTTTTTTACTGTTGTTGTTTGTTTTGTTTTTTAAGGGGAAAAAAAGGAGTAGGCAAAAGGAAAGTAAGATCCAGTGGAGCTGACACTGTGAGAAGCAGCAGGGTAAGTAAGAGGAAAACTCTGCCTGCACTGCCCTGGTTCATTCTGCACCTCTTGCCCTAAATAAAAAAGCTGACCCGTGCTTTGGCTCTGGCTAGAACAAGCACTGTTTCTGGAACAGCTCCACCTTGGTTACGTGTTTCTACTTTAAACATTCTACAGTTGCTGAAGGCCTCCCAGGAGCATCTGCTCCTGTTTCTCCTGCAGGAAAGTGTTTGTTTAGTTTGATTACAACTTTGAAGAGGGATAGAAAGTCTGGCTCTGAAGAATTTAATGGCGGGCCCTTCTCTTACATAATTTGTAAACAAACAGAGTTTATCCCAGTGTGGCTCATTTGGCTCACTAGCTGTATTTAAAAAAAAAAAAAAAAAAAAAAAAAAAAATCCTCATTCAGTTTAGAGAAGCCACAATAACACCCATCAATATCCAGAAAAATGTCCAGACCAGCCTATCACTCCATTGCCTAATCCTAAGGCTAGGGATGGGACATGCTTATAAGCTCTGCTAAAACCACTGACATCCCCAGACTGGAGGGTGAGGAGTAGAACTTGAAAGGCGCCTGATGGAACTGCTCTCCAGAAGTCTCCACACTCTCCTGGTCTATTTTCAAAACCTCTGAAAATAAGTTGAGCCAAGGTCAAATGCCACACAACAGCAATTTTCTGCCAAGGTGTTGTGAATGGCTAAGTGTACAAGTAGAGAGCAATTTGTTACAAATAACCCGAAAAGCCAAGCTGTCCTATTTATCTTTAATAAAGTGAATTTAAGGCTGTCACAAGAACATGACTCCCTGACATTCCAAATTCTTTTCTTTATAGGAGTAACTGCTGGAACAGCCCCTGCACACTGCTGCTATAGAACATGGGGCAGGAGGGAGGTCAAACCATCAAAACTCGAGCACTAAACATGCATGCCATATGGTTTCTGCCTAAGGGGCTCACCTCTGCCTTGTTGTATTCATAGCCATCCCTACCTTCTAAGCTTTATGTCCTCCTCCCTCTCTAGTTAGGTGCTCTCTCTCTCCCACTTAGATGAAATCCAGCTACAGATCCCCTACTCCTGGCAGGACTGACTTGAGGCCACATGCCCCAAGTCCACATGCCTGCCAGTCTACAGATGGCAGGACTAAGGATCAGGAGAGAAGAGCTGGTTCCCGCTCAGGTCTCATTTCACTGTCATGATTCTGACCACACATGGCCTCACATGGTCTCTCCTTTCTCCTGCTTTGCCCTGAACTTATCCACACCAGATAACTCTGACACACACAGCAAAAATAAGCTCCTACTGAGTGCCAACCCACCCTGGATCTCAGCAAAGGAAGTGGGGTATCAGGGGCAAATCCAAGAACAGGCCTTCCTTAAATGGGGCACAGCCCAGGCTCATTCTCTGGTTTCTAGATACACTTTTTTAGCCTCAGGCATGTAGCACTCAGTCTCTGTAAGTAACACTGCAACCACCTAAAGTTCCTATCTTTTCCAATGACCAATCAGCTTACCCCAGAAGACACCCAAGAAGAGATCAACCATGCCATTAGCACTATCAGAAAACCACAAGCTCTACATCCATGAACCTTCTCTAAGAAAGAGGTCATTAGGGTTGGGGCTCAGAACAATGAGGCCAGACATACCTTGAAACACCCCAGGCTGCTACAAATTTCCTATCTGTGTATCCAAATAATACACTACAAGACTCAGGAAAGCTTTCATCCACAAGGAAAAGAAAGAAACGTTCCTTTGCTTTCTTCCTGTCTTTCAGATCGAAAGAAATGGAGGATCCCAGACACCAGATTTCCTTACATTTTTTTGTGTGAAGTGAGGAAAGTGCATAGCTCTAGCAAAGGTGCTGTCTTCTCCTGAGAACTGCATCTCTAAGAACGCAAGCATGCAGATCCAATTTGTAAAACTATTCCATACCTGTTAGGGTGAGTTTTGGCTTGGTTTGAGGATTTTCACAAAAATCATCCTGGTCTAAAGGATCTAAATGGAAAATCCATACAGAGTGGGATTGATACACAGAGCCCCTTAGGAAGAGTCCCAGCTTCAAAGCCGTTGGCTCAAGTTGCTGCCCGGTCCCAACTGGCAAATATCCCCGAACAACAAAGAGTTAAGAGCACAAAAGCCCTTAGCAGAGCTTTAGAAAACAATTCAAAATTCAAAAACAATCATCTTCATTTAAAAAATACCAACTAAGATACTAGGCTTTACCTGGGGATCAGGGGTCTCTGCACCACACCGTCAGCCTCATCTTTGCTCCCACAGACTAAACGGATCACCAGTTTTTTAAACCTCAGTGGAAAGCAAGCGCGATCACTGTATTATGAATGCAAGCCTTTCCCTTTTCTTCAGCAAACACAAACTACACCCAACTGATAGAACAGTCAACAATCCAGCTAAGAAGCATGAAGAGGGGTAATGCAGAAAGGATTTTGCTTCCATTACTATTTTGGGGGGTAAGGACGCACACAGGCACACAGGTACTTCATGATATAGGGCAAACTGATACTCTGTGCATCACTGGAAATGGACACCTCAGAGGTTGGAGATATGGCTCAGTGTACAAGAGCATATACTGCTTTTCCAGGACCTGAGTTTGATTCCCAGCACTCAATGTCAGGTGGCTCACAAATGCTTCTAACTTCAGCTCCAAGAGAATGGGACTCCCTCTATGGCCACATGCACTAGTGGCCACAAACACAAATATTCACATAATTTAAAATAATAAGTCTTTAGCCAGGTGTGGTGGTGCACACCTCTCATCCCAGGACTTGGGAGGCAGAGGCAGGCAGATCTTTGAGTTCAAGGCCAGCCTGGTCTACAGAGTGAGTTCCAGGACAGTCAGGGCTACATAGAGAAGCCCTGTCTTGGAAAAAACAAAACAAAACAAAAAATAAATTTTTAAAAGAGAAAGAAATGCAATCACCACCACACATGGGCCCCGTGGTACTAAATAGATCCTCTTGGTCTACTTTTTACTCAAATGTTACTAGTTAGTGATAGCCACATTATCTACTCTGACAGACTTGCACAGTAGACAATACTATTTCAGAGTTGTTTTCTAGCTTTCCAACTGCACAGGAAAGACACAGAAATGACCTTAAGTCTATTTTAGGGCACTTACAGAAATAATAGCAACTGATTTTCATGTGTCTTCTGGTCTAAGTTAAATATGTTCCCAATCAACTGAACAAATGAAAAGTACACTGCTTGGTCCAGTCTATCGTGCAGTCACTGTGAGCAAGAGGCCAGGGATACAGCACAGGTCTATGTGTCAGCACTGTCAAAGGCTGAAACTGTGGAGCCTTGCAGAGAAAACAGCTACAGGTTGTAACCGAATCTGAACATGGTACTGGTGGGAAGATCAAAGCAAAGCAAAATCTTATCAACAAATCCCCATGGAACCAGACTATGAGAAAGCATGGACACCATCTGGGCACTGTGTGTCACCACCTGCTTCCTTGGCAAGTTTCAAGTACATTCTCAAGTACTGTAAGGTTCTTACATAAAAGAGACTAGAAAATTTAAGGGAAATTAGATGAAATTAAATAGTTGAAGGATAGCACAGGGCCATACAAGATACGCTATTAACTAAAGTATATCTGTACTATTTGGCACCTTGGGATTTTATTTCACTTCAGGAAATCTTTCTTCAGGTAGCAATTAATAGTTCAGCTCAAATTCTCCTAGGAGGGAAATGGACACACAACCAACACGATGGTCCCACTTAGCATCATCTGGCTTCAAGGAGGCCTCAAAGGCATCTGCTTAAAGATGGTATAAAGCTCTCTATCAGTGCTCTGTCCTGGGTCCTTGTTGTAAATGACAGATCTCCAAGCTTAGCTGCCATGGTATCTTCTAATGACTGATGTGCCTGTCTTCCCACAGGACTATCAACTCCTTTTAACAATGACAATTTGGTGACACCAAGTCACCAATATATTATTTCATTTAAGCTTTGTAATTCTTTTGAGATAGAAGCTTAATGGCCCATGCTACTGACAGGAAAACAGTTCACACAGGTGGAAGACCTGCCTTTGCTGGCAGTGGCAAAGTCGGCGAACACCTATCTGGCACCATTGCGACTCTTACATGGCAAAAACCTGTCAGCTCTGAACTCTCAGGACACAACACTCTTTTAAAACCTGTAAGAGCCTAGCAGACCACCACTGTATACACCTACCCAGAACTACCATGCAGTAAAGCTACAAAGTCCTGAGTTCCAGCTCCAGTTACAGCTATGTTAAATTGCACTGCCCTTTGGTGTCCTCATCCAAAAACATGGGAGGAAACGTCATCATTCAGACTCCTCCTGAGGATCTGGGGACACAGTGTAAAAGCCCAAGGACAGTGTCTTAACAGAGCATCCATTCATTCAAACATTTCATTAACCACCTACTTGACCTTCAGCCCCACAAAGCTACCATGTAGTAGCAGGCAGAGCCAGCAGTGCTGAAGGAAGTCATGAAGTGTCTCGGTTTCTGCCTGTCCCAGCCAGGTAAGTAACAAAAGAGCCAAGAGTTCAAAAACTTGGATCATTTCACAAGCAGAATGTTTACCTGAGCCTATGCTGACAGGCCGCTGTCCTCTCTCTGCCACATGTTTTCATTGGTACAAAGTTTCTTTATTTTTCTTAGTGGCTTAACAAGTCTCTACACTATATCCTTGTTTATCCCATCCCTGAGCCTTAAGTCTTTGATTCTCTAGTATTTTAGACAAGTCTAGTACAGCCACATGAAGCAAGCCTACAATCAAGAGACCATTATCTCCAAGGGTCCATTACAAGTCCCACCTTCTGGAGATTCAGACAGCGCAGGCAGGCAGAGCACAACATGGCCACTGATCATCTTCCACAAAAACTGCACAAGGCGCCACACTAGTCTGAATGCTTTCAGGTTGCCAGAAAACAAATTCCCAAAAGGAACTCTGAATTTAGAAGGTCAAGGGACAAACAGAAGTGTCTCAAGCAATCTCGAGTGGGCCTTATGATACAGAGGGGATGGCCTTCACTGAAGAGGCAAAAAGAAGTTGGCCCCCCGTGTGTGAGTGCAGCCAGAGTCTTCATCAAGGCTGCAGAGCAAGCAAAAATAAACCAGCAGGACATGAAGAAAGCTGTTGCATGAGGAATAACTTTTGCTCCAGTTTTTTAAAAAAAGAGCAAGACAGAAGAAGAGAAAAAGAAAGCACATACTGAAATGATCTAAAGCTGTCTATAAATATTTGAGAACATCAAAGGCAGTCCTGTTAAATTAAAAATGCTGTCACACAGATAGGAACTAGCCTCTAGCACTGCCAGCTTCAACATGTGAGCCTGTGATCTGAGGAGCGAGGGCTCAGCTCCTCAAGAAATCTGATTCACTAAAGAAAAAAGTGAACAAGCAGTTGAGTTTTAATAAGGGCATTAAATACCTTAGGAATGAGCTAATTAGAGTTTAACTCTTTCAAGATTGTCGGAGCTCTTAAGAATGCTGTAAAGTAAGCTCCCTCCAGAATCTAGTTAAATTGCTCTCGAAACCTGCACCGTAAAGAAAGTATTAAAATGGCACCTTAGGACTTCAAAGCTGATAACTCCCAACAGGTCAGCCCAGACATGACAGGCAGAGGCTATCTGGGAAGCTACAGAACTGTTCTCTGGAGTGAGGTAAGGTAAGGCTGCAAGCTTGTTTAGAGGCATTTTTTTTTTTCTCATATAGATAGGAACAAACTGTAATATTGGGTATGAACCCTGTGAATTTCCCTTAACTCAGCAGACTGTGGACAGATTCAGGGTGTCAGGTAGGAAGCCCTGCTGACATCACTTATTCCCTCACTACATACAAAATTACAGCTGATCCTCCCAGACACATTCAAGGTCACTAACAGAAGTCACCCAACAGTTTTCTTACACATAGCCTCAATCAGAATCCCAAGAATTCCCAGTCAGTAAAGTTCCATTCTAACAGCAGACCCTTTCTTTGGCCTTGAAAAGAATGAGTGAAGTATGGTGAAGCACACCTCTAATCCCAGCACTTGGGAGTGGAGGCAAGAGGATCAGTAGTTTAAGGTCATCCTCCGCTACACAACAAGTCGAAGGCCAGCCTGAGCCACAAGAGAGACCCTGTCTTAAAATCCACACACCCTTCATAGGCAAGAAGTAGGGAGGCAGTAATGAAAATCACCTTCTCCATTCTAGGAGAGGAGTGCACTGCTCGCCTTTGAGGATGGGAGTGGAGGACAGAGAGAGAAGGGGAGATTTTAAAAGCCCACAATGCACTCCAACCATCTCCATTTTTAGAAAAAGCCAATGTGTCTAATTTGGAGGAGGGAGTAAGATTAATAAACTATTTGCTTTGGCAAATTTCATACTGGACTGAACCACGTGCTGAAATCAGTTATGTCTGTCACATAATTAGGCCCACAGTGTGGCCTCAATATACCACAGCTCTCCCAGTGCTCTAAAGGGCAGATCAACCACTCTGCTTTCCTTTAGAGCAGGAGACCTCAGGACTCAGGAACAACAGACAAGGAAGCACAAAGGATGCTTCGCACTTCCTGCCCAATTGGGGGGGGGGGGAGGTGTCACTACTCAGTCAGTGTTATCTTTTGGACTTTAGAGTAAAAATGATCAACCACTGGGAACCACAGCACAAAGTAAGGCACATGTAGAAAATGTCTCAAAACCATGTCTGATATTTTCATTCTCACCCTGACTCAACATCCACTGCATACTATCAGTAACTCAAGTCATCCTTAAGACAAACCTTGGAAGGATGAAGGAACCGAGACCCAGAGAAGCAAAGCCCATCTTCTACATGCTGCAGGAGTCTTCCTCTAACCATCTTGATATCAAAGCAGCTGTGATTATCACATGAGTTCTTCACAAGGTTGGGCCCATCAGCCCTCATTAGGAAGTGCCATGAGGCTTGTAAGGCTCAAAAGGGACAGGAGACTGTGGGCTCATCCCTCCTCAATAATATACAGGCAGTTAACAACTCCAACACACAAACACACACACACACACACAAACCAATCAATCCAAATCAATAAGTAAACAGAAACACTCGTCCTTGGTGGTGTAGATACCTATAAGTTGCTCATGCTCTTGAAAATAAGCCTTTACTCGTGCTCTGATATGGTTCACCAAGCTAGAACTGGGTAGAATTATCTCTTCGACCTGTTGTAGCCCTATGTGCCAGTGGTAAACAGAAACAGACTCTCCAGGAAAAGTCAAGCAATATCACGGTAGTAATAGTCAGTATAAGAATGTAGAACCAGACAGTCTGACCCCAGACAGGGCACTGAGCAGACTTTCCCTTTATCAAAGCAAACACACAACTGCAGCGCTCTACAGAACTCACAACAGATTATAAGGAACCTGACCAACACTGGTCTAACGGCTATACTAGTGCTGATGCTGTAAGCATCCTTCCAGGTCTTCAGACACAGCTGGCTAACTGTATAGTTACCAAGAACTAAAGAGACTTTATATACAAGTCAGATTATACTCCAAAACTTAATTTGCAAGTAATGATTAAGAATAAGTATTTTCATCAGACATGTTGGTGCACTCCTTTAGTCCAATCACTGTGATCCTTGCTCTCAGGAGGCAGAGCAGATAGATTTCGGAGTCCAAGGCCAACCTGGTCTACAGAGTAAGTTCCATGACAGCTGGGGCTATACAGATAAACTCTGTCTTGAGGAAAAAAACAAAACATATTTTCAGCTGGGGATGGTAGGGCACACTTTTAATCCCAGCACTCAAGAGGCAGAAGCAGGAGGATCTCTATGAGTTCCAGGACAGTCAGAGCTGTCTCAAAAAACCAAAATAATACAAAATATGTTCCCAAATTCTGAGGATCCCATGCATTAGTTAGTTTATGTTCAAAAAGTTGGCACAAAGTGTTCCAAAAAGCAGACAAAGCAAATGCCAAGCTTATATACTAAATCTCTGACATCCCCTCAGTGTCTATTTCCTCATTTTACATACATGGTTCTTCAGAAGCAGCAAAGCAAAGACTTGGAAGTGACAACGTATAGACAGGCGCAACACCACCCACAGGGAGAGAGACATCTCAAGGGCGCCCAGCCTAAGCATAGCATAACATTAATGGGTGTTCTGCACATCTTTCCTCATCCTAAACCCAAAATAGCTTCTTGTAATCTTCGCAGAGGCCCTTTGGGAAGGGTGTTTCATTCTAATATAGTGTCAGAGTAGACTCTGTTATAACAAGCAAAGATTATGTATGGCCAATCCAAGCGGTGATGAACTTGAGGACAAATGCCTCCACATGACAGACTGCCTGGGCTGTTGACCTGGACAGAGTGCAGCCTCCAGTGGCTGTCAGGCCTCTTGAACAGAGGTGCTACATAGATAGGACTGGGACCAGCAACTCCCTACCTGCACTCTTGGATTCTAGCTGGCTTCCTAGACCTGATCAATTCTCTTTGACATGAAGTGCCATGCAGGACACCATCTGCTTTGTAGTTTATCCCAAATGCTGGCTTTCCCAACAGCTGAGGTCTGTCATCCCAGCTACTGGGCAGCCTGAGGCAAGAAGGTCAACACGCAAGGCCAGCCTAGGTTACAGAGTGAATTACAGGCTAGACCAGACTAGAGTGAGACCCTAGCTCAAAAGGAACAACAAAAGCGTTCCAACTACAGCCATAGTGTGCTGATACACAAGAACAGAGAGCAGGAGGCCTTCTGGTACAGGAGGTAAGGGAAGAAATGAGAATAAGGAGCAGAGGTGGGTAGAGCCCATCTACCCTTTCTCTCGTTCTATTCCCTCTCCTCAACCAATGATCACTAGATTAGTGGTACCAGAGGACAAGGATATTGGGGGGAGGGGGATTAATAATATTAGATATAAGAGATTCTTCATTTATTCCAACATGTAAAACACACATTAATCAGAAATTCAATATAAATCATTCCCAGATTTACACAAAGACAATTAATTAAAACAAGCTTGCAAAAAAAGAGAATTCTAAGGCTTTCAGGGATGGAATGATGGCTCACCAGTTAAGAACACTGCTGCTCTTTCCAGAGGATCTGTGTTCAATTCCTAACACCTACATGGTAGGTCACAATCAGCTGTAACTCCAGTTCCAGGGGCTCTGACATCCTCTTCTGACCCCCAAAGGCAACAGGCATGTACATGGTACGCAGACATACATGCAGACAGAACATTCAAACACATTTTAAAAAAAAAGTGTGTGTGTGTGTGTGTGTAATTGAATTGAGTTCTAAAGTTTTCTACATCTCTTTGAAGGGAATCGCTTTACTTGAAATATCCAAAACTATTCTGCCTCCACACCATGAACTGTTTTAGAGTCTCCCCTTTCCAAAAAACAAGGTTGGCATAGCAACCAAGGCCAGTCACCATGGTCCCTAACCACATCCGCTGAGGCTTAGCATGCTGAAACGTGTGCCAGCTCTGTTGTCTGTAGGGCACTCCTGGCCACAGCATATAGCAAGTTATAATCAAGTAAAAAACCTTCACATTCATATAGAATACAGCTCCACATAAATATTCATTAAATGTGAGAACCTATGGTGATGAAATGTTGAGACTGCAAATTTAAACATAAGAATCAGGAAATGCAAAACCTACCACTGCCTCTGCAGACTGGAATCCTCCACACCGCACACTCAACACAAATCAGCACATATGTGTCCTAGACATGTAAATCTAGTCACACCAAAACTCCAAAACCATTTATTAACCTGTTCATTTAATAACTAGAGCAAGGGTAGCATTTATTGACGGGCATCGGAACATATCTGGAAAAGACATGCCACAGAAAAGCAGCCATGAAAATCCTCTAACACAAGTAAAATACAGCACACTCTCTCACTTCTGGAATAGCCCTGAAGACGCTGGTGCCCACGTGTCCCACACTGTCCCATACAGAACAAAACCTTAGCACTCCAACAAGTACAAGGCAGCAATAATTGCATAATTTTCTGATTATAGAGGCCCCATCGAGTAAAAACAATAAAACTGAGATCTAAGGCTAATACATAGTCCTCAGGAACAAAATTGTCATCCTTTGATCAAGGTCCATGACACAGCTTCCAAAGGGGCAAAAATTATTTGAAGGAACATACAGCATATATTTAAGAACTCACTATAGCTGCTACTGGCCGGTCACTCAAGAGCAGTTTCCCCAAAGCACCAGGTTTTGTTGTTGTTTTTAAGTTTAGTGAGTAAGTGACGCTAAAATATACTAATTTAAATAAATACATCCTTAAAGTCTAGAGTCAGGCTGAATGCTTGCTTCTCCAACAAGTTCACAACACGTGCCCAAGGCAGTCAGTCACATTACAGGCTGGGAGGAGGTAGAGGGTATCAAAGACAGCACAAGCAAGGTGGAGGTTTCATTTGGCTGGATGATGTTGGTTGGTTTTTGTTTGTTGGTTGACTGGTTTTGACATAAGCTAGCCTCAACTCGTGATACTTCTCTTTCAACCTTCTTCATGCTAGGATCACAGGAGAATGCTATCACACCCAGTAGGGTGAAATTATTTTTAGAGTCTGGTCTACCCCAACTATTTGGAATAGACTAGGACACACTCATGTCTGAAAACTGCTTGTGAATAGTTTCTACAATTATAGACAGTTCTCTGTCACAGGCTGTCTTTCCCTACACTAACACTCCCCTTTCTATGTTATTCCAAAGTACTAGATCTAGAAGCATTTTTAGTTCAGTAATTATCTTAAAGGTGTACAAGCAAAGCCCTAGAGGGATGGAATGTTCTGCCTCCAGGGCTATGCCAGAGGAACTAGAAAGCACTCGATGGGACGACTATGGTTTCATTCGGGAGCTGGGAGAGGTAAGAAGAATCAAAGGCAAGATGGAGCAGGAATGCTGACACACAGCAATGTTCTCAGCAGGAGGGCCATGGTAAAGAAAGCAGGTGGAAGAAAGCACAGGACCCATCCTTTAGAGAACAATCAAGGATTATGACCAAGGGTTGATGTGCTCAGAAGTTACCACAGTAAGATAAATGTGGTGGGGAAGGGGAGGTAAGGGAGTGAGAGGAGACTAAGGCATCACAGGGCAAAAGGTTAAGGGCAGAGTTGCAGAGGTGGCTCAGCACTTAAGAGATGTACTATTCTTGAAGAGGACCCTTACTCAGTTCCCAGCACCGACCTCAGGCAGCTCACTAGCTCCAGGGGATTTGACACCTCCAGCCTCCACAGACTTATATACACACACCAACGGGTACACATAAGTAAAAATAATAGAAATATAACTTTAAAAGTAGAGGAAGTAAGGTCACTAAGAGACAGGGCAAACCAAACATCATCCTGAGGACACCTTTTGCAGTGACTTAATCCCTAGCTAACTTGATTTCTACTTTGAAAGTTTTGCTAATCAAACTTGTAACATTCTTCACATACCACGAGCTGTCTGCTCACCATCTACTCCAAGACTGAGGTACTTTGTGAAAAGACGCCAAGTTTCTGGGAACCCAGTGATAGTGAGTGAGGGGCGTCCATAAAGCTGATATATACACAATGTCAAATGCATTTAAAGAAAAATACACATTAGGTAGAAAGAAAAGTATTTTGTGTCAAGTGTGGACAAGCTCTGGCAACCAAGACCCCCTTAAATGGTAGAATGCCTTCTGGAGCAGAATTCACTCCCAGAAAAGAATAATAAGGACAATATAAGTCAAAGTGCACTAGGGACTCTAAAGCTCCCGGCTCATTAGAGATTTCCTGGAACTGAACCAGGGTAGAACACTGTTCTAGAAAGAGCACTGTAAGGGGTCCTAAGCCCAGCCTTTCTTATACCCTCACACACAGTTCCTTATGCTAAAGGAGAAATGAGTCATGACACTTACAAGACAACCTTCAGCACATCTCTTGTAACTAAAAGAAAGCAAGACCTGAGCACGGTGACTCATGCCTGTGATACCGGTACTTGGGAGACTGAAGGAGGATGAGGCCAACTTGAACTACACTGTAAATTCCAAGGCAGCCTGGATTACAGAGTGAGACCTAAACTCAAAAAAATACATACATACACACATACATACAAACAAACAAACAAGGCTGGAGAGGTTGCTCAGCTATAAGAGCACTTGTTGCTCTTATAGAGGAACTGGGTTCACGTCCTAGAACTCATATGGTGGCTGGCGGCCATCTATGCCAGTCCCAGCAGACCTAACGCCCACTTCTGACCCTGGAGGGCACCAGGCATCCACATGCATGCTCATACTTTTTTATGCATACATACACACATACATAATATATATTATATAATATATAATATTTGTGTGTGTGTGTGTGTGTATATAAAATTTAGCAAAGGATTGGGGGAGAAGATCCCTACAAACAGGCCAAATGGCCCCAAGACTTTGGTCTCACAGAACTCCAAAAGGGGTTTAAGAATTAAGCATAAAGGTCCTAGGTTTAATCCTCAGTACTGGAAGGAAAGAAAAAAGGGAGGAAAGAAAAGAAAGTTAGAGGAGACAGGGAAAGGAAAGAAGATAACCTAAAACAAATGGCGGGCATGCCTATAATCTAAGTACTCGGGAGAGAAAACCAAGGTCAGGATTCCATAGCAAGCTCCAATTAGAGGCTTACCATAAGACTCTCAAAGGGAAAGGACAGATGGGAGGGAGGGAGGGAGAAAAGAAAACACACACACACACACACACACACACACACACACACACACACACACACACACACACACACACACAGAGGCAAGCAGGCAGAGGGTAAAGAAAAAAGCCCACCCAAAGAAGCAGCTGTGACTGGTGGGACAGCATTTACACTTGGATAGGAGGATCATGAGTTTGAGGCAAGCCTTGGCGGGATAGGAAATGGTCTGGAAAAAAAAAAAGAATACTTTGCTCACATTAGAGCCAGTGCGGCTCTGTTCAAGACCATAGTATGAGTCGGGTAGTGGTGGCGCACGCCTTTAATCCCAGCGCTTGGGAGGCAGAGGCAGGCGGATTTCTGAGTTCAAGGCCAGCCTGGTCTACAGGTGAGTTCCAGGACAGCCAGGGCTACACAGAGAAACCCTGTCTCGAAAAAACAAACAAACAAACAAAAAGAACGCAGTATGAGGCTCCTGGGGCCCAGTGACGGACATCTAACACAGGCTATTTGAAGAAACAGACCTTTAGAGTTCAACTTCAGAACTTTCAGAGATAGAAAGGGTTGCAAAGTCCATCACAGGCTGGGTACTTATGAGCTGAAGGGTTACTGACCAATTCAAAGAAAGAGCTAGCTGTTCTACTATGTGACTGTGACCTGGTGTTGTCAGATGTTTCCTTTTCTCACTAAGAGCTGATCTATACGTATAATATCTAGACATTTAAGAGGAACCACTTTTCTAGAAGTTGCTTTCAGTCCACAGAGTTTGTCTGATGCTTGACACTATCTACTCACCAATAACGGACAGTGTCACTTAGAATTCAAGGTCAGTTCGCTTCACCCTCACTGAACACAGGTTGCTCATAAGCAGAACTACTCAATGATAAACAGGCCTGGTAGAGAACATCCAAGGCAGTGGCACCGCCCTGAGCACCAGGCCGCTTTGTCTCGTGACATGCTTTTCAGGCTCCAGACCTCTAAGCCCAGTCAACTTGGAGTTGACAACCACCTTGCCCAAAGAAGGGGTATGATCTGCTGCTCCAGAATCGAGTTCACAGATACATGCGGGGAAGGCAGCCAGAGGCGGCCAACAGCACATGTCTATGCAGAACTATCACTCAGGATGTTAACAGAGAAAAGAGCAACACAAATTTTCACCTTATCTGGTTTATCTGTACTACTTTTCAAAGAAACATATGTACCACAAGGTACATATTCTCCACACATGTTAACTGGTGGGGTATAAACTAACACAAGCCCTTCTGCAGAGGCATCTGACAATGCCCGTGAGAATTTTCAACATGTTCATACTCATCCACGCTAACGATTTCCGGGATAGTATGACCTATAACAGAAAATAACAACCTGGGACATGGTCTCTGAAAATGTTTCAGACTATTTAATAACAAACACTCAAAGCAGACAAAGGGCTATCACTGCTATGCTCTTCCAATTTTCTTTAAAATCTCAATCAGTTCATGGGGAAAGCACTATGTATATAATTTTCTGTATTTTCATAGTTTTCTGTATTTCCCAAGTATTTTATAATAAAATTATATTGTATGTGTGATATATACTTGTATGTGTTCTTTTATTTTGGCAAGTACATGGAGGCCAGAGGTCAACACTGGCATGGAGTCTTCCCACTACTTTCCATTTTCTCTGAGACAGGGTTTCATCAACTCAGATATGCTGGCCTATGAGCTCGAGGGATCTGCTTTTCCCTCCTTGCTAGCACTGGGAGTACAGACACACACTGCTGCACCCAGCTTTGTATGTGGGTGCTGGAGATTCAAACTCGGGTCCTCATGCTTGCATGGAAAACATCTTACCAACTGAGTCGTCTCCCAGCCTCCTAGGTTGTGCTTTAATCAGCTCCTACAGCACTGGGTGAATCTTACATTACCTCAAGTTCAGCCTTCCTTACTCTTCCAGTTTCAAAATGCAGCAGTCCTCAAGAGACCACAATTTCCCATTCCAACATTTTCTCCTCAAACTTCTAGTATCATCAAAGTTTACTTTCACCAACTCAACTCACACATTCAGTTTTAAATAACCATATCACCCTGGCTGCTGCTGCACAGGGAAGGGAATTAATAGCAACTCTTACAACACGCCTTAAGAGTAATAAAAATAAAAGGCTCTCCTTTGAACCACAATGGGCCAGCTGACCTTATTCTTTTCACACTATCATAAGTCAACAGAGCTGCTAAAAGTAAGATTTTAAAACATCTAGTTCAGCCTACAAACAGAACAAAGAGTCTCCACTCTTTGCCTCCTGCCTTTCTGTTTGACAGGTACAAAGGCATGTCTCCACAAAAGGTTTATAAGTTTTAACTTCAAAGATAAGTAAAAATTAGTTAGAAAAGACCAGACTGCTCAAATCTACATACTATGCTGTGACATACAACGGCTTGTCCAGCCCAAACTTAGCACCAGGGCCAAACTCCCTCAAGGGTCCCACAGTATCCTATAGGCTGTGTCCTACCAGACAGGGTTTCAGGGTAAGGTAGCACTCTCTGCTTGCTGTCTGGTCCCCACACTCTGCCTGTAGACAGAAGCAAAGCCTTAGTCATGTTCCTTGCTATGCCCCGTCCAGGATCTGGACAATGCAAGGCACTGCTGAATTCTGCTAGTGGAAAGAGCAGGGACAGTCCACAGCTTCAGGTTCTTAAAATCATTTAATCATCAGAGAATGTACAGCCTGTGCAAAGAAAAGAAGCAATGTACATGGGACATAATCTCTCTGAAGATAGTGGTATAGACTCCTGACTGGCTCTGAAGTCAGTCACAGGATGAGGTGTGTCTCAAATCAGAAATCCCTCTAAAGGGCAGGCTGCTTCAGCCATTCCAGCTTTGCCAACAGTCCAAAGCAGCACAAGTGCCATCAAGTGATAGCTAGATACTTCCAGTCACTGTCTTCAGAAATTTGTCAGCCTGGCTCTAGGAAAACACAAGTTGAAATGAGCCTTCTGTGATTGTGGGAGCGGGGAGAGGTGACAAGAAAGGGAAACATTTCCCTAGTGGCTGGGGTTTCTCAGTTACAAACACATTTCTCCATCAATGGTTCTCAGTTTAAACCCAAATCTGAATTCCAAGATCAGTCCCTACCTTATCACACAAAAAAGTGCCAAGTGAGGTGACCTCAGAAAAACAAAAAAATCCCTCCACTGTAAGATCAGTTTGAGTCTGATCTGCTACAGAGCTGCTCAGTGACTGTCACAGGTACCACTTTGCCACAGAATTCCTAATCTAAAAACGGCCATCAACCAAGTCTGTTAAAATTAAAACAAAGCATTGTGCCTAAGGCCTTCCGTGGCAAGCATTTGAACATTAGTAGCTTTTTTGTTTTGGTTTGGGTTTTGTTGTTGTTGTCTTTTGTGTTTCTCACTATGCTGGACAGGCTAACCTGATACTTCTGGCTCCTGTGATCTTCCTGCTTCAATCTCCTAAGTATCTGGAATTAGAGATGTGCAACCATAGTCACCGTGTCTGGCTTCATTCTTAGCTACTTTTTTTGTGTGTGTACATGCTATATGTGATGTGAGTGCCAGAGGTCAATGCTGGGCACCTCCTCAGCTGCCCTCTACCTTAGTTTTTGAACTAAGTTTTTGACAGCGTCTCTCCCTGACCCAGAGTTTGTTGATTCAGTTAGTCTGGCTTGCCTCTACCTTCAGAGCATTGAGAGTACAGGCATGTATTACCTGCCCAGCTTTTGACTTGGGTCCTGGGGATCTGAGCTCAGGTCCCCAGTCTTACACTGCAAGTACTTTACCCACTGAGCCATTTCCCCAGTCCCTGATAGCTACTTTTGTATTGTTTTATTTGTTTCTCAAGACAAGGTTTCTTTGTGCAGTTCTGGCTGTCCTGGACTCAATCTGTTGACCAGGTTGGCCTCGAACTCAGAGATCCACCTGCCCCTGCTGAGATTAAAGGTATGCACTACCACTACCTGACTTCCTGATAGTTTTTTTTTCTTTTCTTTCTTTCTTTTTTTCTTTTTCTGCGACAGGGTTTCTCTGTGTAGCCCTGGCTGTCCTGGAACTTACTCTGTAGACCAGGCTGGCCTCGAACTCAGAAATCCGCCTGCCTCTGCCTCCCAAGTGCTGGGATTAAAGGCGTGCAACACCACTGCCCAGCCTGATAGTTATTTTTAAAAGCTCTGACACAGGAATACTGAAAAGACTCAAATTTTAAATAATCAGAAGAAAAGCAACCACTTACACTCAATATATAACTGAAGATGCCTGGTTTTCCTTAGTTTAATAATAAGCCATATTTTTTGCACCCACTCTTCCATGAGACAATGCCCAGCTGTACCAGGGTGAACAGAGAGGCTCCAAGCCTTGGACTCAGAGGAATTAAATGTTAATCATGGTTGTCTCTACCCTTACCACATATGGTTCAAACAAGGCACTCTGTCTTTCTAGCCTTGCATTAAATCTAATGCATTAAATTTGGTACTTTTGTTTTCTTCCATTGCAGGTGATGAAACCCAGGGCTTCAATCATGCTAGGCAAGTGCTCTGTACCACTGAGCTACGTCTCAGCCCACACATTTGATTCTTTTGACTATGAAGACCTGTCTCCCTGAGATTTGGGTTCACCAGAAGGCAGGAGCTACTCTTGCAGCCTTCCAACACGAGCAGCTGTTCTACTTCACTGTGCAGTGAATGGTAGAAAGGCACATGTCTAACCCTTTGCTATCTCAAGTCTTTCATTTCCATTTCTTCCTCCACTTGATGTAAATGTAGAAAGTTCCTTGAGTGTTGGTTACTTTTTTCTCTCTCCCAAGGATGATACAGAACTAGCAGGAGATATTGATGCCTATGGGCATGAGGGTGCAATTCTGAGAAAAAACTCAGTTGGTAAGGATGATTATTTATCTATGGCCGAGTCTATCTCAGAGGACTACAGCACTGAAGCACTGTTCTGTACAGGATAGGGTTTTGATAGTCATCCATCAAATAAACAGGCTCAATGGAGGTTTGCAAAGCTGCAGGCTTCCCTCCACCCCTGGCCAGCCCGAGGGACCTATTACCTCACTCAATTTTTTTTTTTACATTTATGAGAAGGGCATGTGTGCAACAGAGTCTAGGCAGAGGTCACAAGACAACTGTCAGGAGTTGGTTCTCTTCTACCATGTGGATTTCAAGGATCAAACTTAGTCAAGCTTGACAGCAAGCACCTTTACCCACTGAGCTATCTTCCTGGCCTTCTACTTAAGTTCCTAGTGCTGGGCCAGTCAAAGACAAGTACTAGGTGGGAACTTCTCTTTTCCTCTGGGGAAGCTATCAGGAAAATGAACATACCCATTCACAAGAATGTGTAATTTCATTGGGGGAGAGGGGGAACAGGCCTTCAAGAATTCCAATACAGATTATGAGAAAGCAGATTTGAATTAAATGTCAAAATCCTAACAAACTCAGTTTTACTTATTTGACAAGAACAAGGACAGGCCATGGTTTCAATTCAGATTTTTACCATTTGCTGTCAGGTTAGAGAAACAAACTTTCTCTCAGCCTCAGTTTCTTCCTCTGTAAAATGGACTAAACAATAGTATCTAAATCTGTATGAATGTAAGGATGAAATGAACAAGCTTAATGTGCTTGGCACAGTCACCTGTACACACACACACACACACACACACACACACACACGTGGAGCCATGGCTGCTTCCTCCACACTCTAATCTCTATCCCCAGTCAGAATTACTGGTAATTCCCATGAGATCTCAGGGTATAAAACCAGAGAAGAGATCCTAGGAATTTACCAACCTCACCACCCCCCAACAATGAAATGCTTGCTTTTAACCTATAAAGGACCATCTGACAAGACGGTCAGTCGGCAGGCCCTTTCTGTGTAAATCCAAGTCAGCTGTCAGCGTGCAATTGTTCTATTAGGCCAAGTCAATTTTTGGAGGCAGGCCTATTAAGTTAACTTCAAATGGAGATGAAAAGAAAGTGCTTGATCAAATGCTGAACTGTAAAAACACACGACAGGGAAACAAGGCAGAGGAATTAGACTCCTACAATTATTGCCTGCGATACCTTTAGTTACCCAGCCTATCTGATCACCACGAAGCTCTCCTTTCACTCTTTAACACTAAGAACCTCCTTAGTTCATGTTCTCAGCTTCAAGTTCATCAAGCACTTAACCTGGGATCCAGAATAACTGATTTTAAAGCTGCACAGAACCCATCATTCTCACTCCTTTTACAGATGAATTTCTTGGTGTTTCTAACTATTCCACGTCAAGGGGAGAAATGGGCAGTTCCACTTTAAAACAAGCTTTCATTTCTAGCAATGCAAATTTTCTTGTTTGTTTGGCCAATTTACACACCACTAGCCAATGTTTAATCAGGCCCCTTACTTAACACCAGCCATGAGTGCTGTACAGCCAAGTTCAAAAGTTTCAGATAATAATTTCATTAACATCAACACATTGGTTTAAAGATTAAATATGTACAAGTATGTCTGAAAGCTCTTTAAAGGCCCACACTTCAAAAGTACAGTCAAAGGGTAATTCTTCTAGCACTTAGCTGTATGCCTGACTTGCTTAGATGCAAACAAGCTATAATGCTGCATAATACAAGCAATTAATTTCACACCTAAATAATCTATTCACAATTTTCACAGCTGGAAATATCAAAATAGAAAGGAAAAAAAAAAATCAAACACACACAAACAACCCTGACTTCATACAAACTAAACTAATGACCTTGAGATAATTATTTACACCTAAAATACATTCATCCCCAAGTCTAAATTACTAATCCCACTCCTAAACAAGCACACACATCCAGGCTTCCTCCTACCCTAATCCATGATAAAGACTGAACAGTTCCTTGGGCTGGCCAGGCTATAAGGAATCTTGTGTGTGTGTGTGTGTGTGTGTACACACACACACACACATTCACTGGCAAGTAATAGGAAAAAAATCAGTACTACAAAATATTTCTTACAATTTTTAAAGAGGGACATTCAAATAGCTTTTTCCTCTCTTCCCAGTTAAGGACAACATTGCTGAAGAATCACACTAAGAATAAAAGCAATACTACATGCTACTATTTAGTTCTAGTTATCAGAAAATAAACAGAAGACCATTAAACGTTCACTAGAGGGCAAATCATGAAGTTTTTCAGGTGATAAAACAAAAGGTGGTTTTCAAAAGTTCAATGAGTACTTAGAAAACATGATTAATCTGAAATTAAAGACTGGCTTTGTTTCTTCTACACTCTTATTACACATGCTCTCATTATATTCCCTCTCAGCAACCCTAAAACATTGGCTTTCCTTACAAAACTTATTCCAGGGCTGGTAGTCAGGAGCCACAACAGTTCCTTTAGTCTGGCAGTATTCACAGAACTAATAAAAGCATGCCGGTCTGTGTAAACACACACAGCTCTGAAAGCCACACTGTTCATCTGTGGACACACAGTTCAACACATTGATGACCACAACAAAGTTATTAAAGCTATGGAGTGTACCAACGACAAACTTTTTTCAGAGAGCTTAAATAAGCCCATCAATATCATTGCAGTTATAAAGGAATTAAGGACATCATTAGTGATTGCTTAACAGGTAAACTTATTAAATACCATTTAAGTCATTTTTCTCCCCTTAGTGATTGTTGACTTAATTTGGAAGGGAGGTGCGAGTCTAGTCGACTACAAAAGAATTAGATAAGCACTTCAGTAACCTGTCAAGAGAACAGAGTCCTGCCAAATTCACACATTATCTCTCTACTTGTCAGGATAAAATAGTTACAAATGGTGTGTTTAAACTGCTAATTTTGTATTAAATGGTGAACCCAAGAATATCTGCAAAGCACAGCATTATGCATAATGAATAGCTCCCCAGACAAACGACCACAGAGAATGGCTCAAGTTTAAACACTGCAGATAAAAATCTCAAACTTCAAAAGTCTCCTTCAAAAAGTGAAGTGCCACGTTAAAACATACTCCCCCTCAGCTGCCACCCCCGCCCCCAAGGCTGTAAATCAAACATTTCTAAAGCCATCAGGGCACAGGGAAAGCCAAAAAGAAAGAAAAGGCCTCACAAGAAGCAAGATTTAAAATTCAAACTATTCTTAAAGCCTGCAATAGAGATGTTTAGGTATCTTCAGGAAAGCATCCTCTCTAAAGCTTGTAAGTTAATGACAGCAATAACAACATTGCAAGGGAGGAAAAGAAGTCCCAGCACAGTTAGTAACATCTGTAGTCACAGAAATTGGTCAAACATGTAATTCTCTTTTATAGATAGGAATAAGAGCACCATAGAACAATGCTTTTTAATCACAGACATAGGGTCCTCCCCCAGCTTTGGAAGGGCACACACCTTTAAGGAGCTACACTGTATTGGCCCGTGTCCTAACAACTCCAAGCTCTGGGTGCAGCTTCACCCTCCTGTCTATATTCAGAGCTGCTTTGTAGTCATTCCACACAGCCCCTTTTCTCTTCATAATTCACCCAAGAGCAAAGCACAGAAGATCCAAACTATAGACCTCTATAGTTCCAAAAGATTCAAAGACAAGCGAACCGTATCAGATCACTCCTACCAGAGGTGCGCGCCTAACAGCCATAAGTGCGCTGGCCCTGGAACATGGTAGTTGATAAAAACCATAGTCGAGGATGCAGGAAATCTATGCAGCTATCCATCCTATCCATCAGCAGAGGCTTCAATTCAGAAGTCCCTCCTCAAAGACTGGGGACAGCTCAAAGCTCTCTTTCCCTAGCCTGCTTCCTTTGGAACGGAGACTTCTTTCATTTGGAGCAAGGTGGAGGCCCTGTCAGTGAGAGACCCTGGCTCCGGTTTGCAGGCCTCTTCGGTATTAGTCCTTGACCCAGGGGCGAGCCTGCGGTCTCTCTCATCCCCTGTAATCTGAGGCACGCAGTGAAGACTGCCTACCACCGCCACTACAGTGCTCTCCCAAATTCCCACTCCTCAGCCAGCTCCGCCTTGCTCCCCTCCTGCTGCTGCCTGCCCAGAGCCCTGCCAGAGGGTTAGTGTCCAGGTAAGGCTGCCAATAGATTTCAGCAAAAATAACCTGAAGATGTGTGCCCCGGCAACTTGGTCGCTCCGAAAACAGAGCAAACATGGATGGAAAGCAAAGCCTGCGACCTTTAAGAAGCCGATCCATCCTTCAATTCTCGCCTTTGCAAAGTTGGCATTCAACAGGTAGTTCCCGGGACTTTCACCTGAGGGAGAAAAACGTCCCGCCAACTCCAGAGTGCCGCCCAGGCGCCCATGCCCAGCTCAGCGTCCCCACCCCCACCCCGGCGCAGTGCACCCACCGGAGGCTGAGCCCCCACGTGCGCTCGCCTCAGCCGCCGTGCCCCGGAGGCCCCATCCCGCCCGCCCGGGAGGGATGCCGCCGGGCTCCGCGCCTCCCCCCGCCCGCCCGCTAGCCCGCGGCGGGGTCCGCGGGCGCAGCCCCCGGAGCCATCTTGTGGCGGCGGAGCGCGGGGCCCGGGTGGCTACCTGCACGATCTCGCCCTCGGCGCTGAGCATGGCCCCGGCCCGCGAGAAGCGGCCCGTGAGGCCGGTGGTGTGGGTGGTGTAGTCGCCGCTCGGGCTCGACTCGAACAGCACCACCTCCACGAACGCCGTCTCCTTGGCCCGCGCCGCACTGGGCCCCGCGGCCGCCAGCAGCAGCCCGAGAAGCAGCGGCAGCGGCGGCGGCGGCGGCAGGCGACGACCGCGGGGGCCGCGGCGGAGGCGACGGCGGCGGCGGCCCGGGGCCCCTGGGCGCCCGCCCGAGCGTGGCCTCATGGTCCTGCGGCGGGAGGGCGCGGAGGGCGGGCGCGGCCGGGCATAGTCGCGGGCCGGCGGAGGACCGAGCGCAGGCGGTCGCCTCACAGCACCATCGCGGCGGCGGCGGCGGCTTTGTGGGTCGCAGGCTCTGCTCCGCTCCCCCGGCCGTCGCGCCGCGGCCCTTTCATCTGCTCCACGTGAGGGGTTATCCCCGCCCCCGCAGCGTCGTGACCCGCTCTCCCCTCCCTCCCCGCGCTCGGCTGCGGCCACCTCTGAGGGGAGCGGGTAGGCGGGGCGGGCGTGCCTGCGGCGAGAGGCGGGGCCCCAAGGCCTAGCCCGCCCCGCCTAATCGACTGAGTCCCGCCCCGACACACAGTCTTAGCCACACCTCTCTGCCCTTGCTCCGCCCAGGTCGTCTTTTTGGTCACGCCCCTTCCTCTTAGCCACGCCCCCATCTGTGCTCCGCCCTCCGCGGCAGACATTTCTCCCAGCAGTTTCTGGAGTACGGGCAGAGTAAGGTCCTCAACCTGTTCCCGGGTGATTCGTCCGCTCGGCGCAACCTGCTTTGATGCAGGAGCTAGAGCTATTGGGGCGTCAAAGGCCTCGTCCTTCCGTGCAAGGATGCTTCATCCGCAGCTCCGGCACTGCTGGCCACCCGCACTTGGTGCTCGCGCCCCACCACCTCCATGGAACGCGAAAGGCCCGGGCGGTCAGGGGCGGTTTGCAACCCGCTGAGACACGTTCCAGTTCCCGTGTGGGTGTCACATAGACAGTTACCCTCAACTAAAGGAGTGAGGACAGGTAGCGGAGAAATTGGTGAAGTTATCTAGATTCTAATGAAGTTCATCTTTCTGCAGCCCTGGAGACATCTCTAACACTCCCTTCAAAAGAAGTTCTGAAACGTCTCACCATGTGCAAAAGGGCGGAAGAGTCAACATGCTTAATGCACAGACTACTGGCTGCCAAACATACCAAAGACTCGTGCTCTGAGCCCAGACGTTCCCAGTCACCCAGAAGATAAACTTTTAATTCCCTTCTCCTTTTTGGAACAGGCTTTTTCCTTCCTCAGCAAATCTATGAGACTCGCAACCCTCCTTTAAAAGCCACATTCAATTTCTGCTTCCTCAGTCGTCTTCCCTCCCTGACCTGAATGGCTTTGTTTAAATATTTGCAAATATTTGGTTAGGGTGATCTGCTTCTACTTGCTACCACACCCAAAATATTAAGACAAAAAGAAAAGTCATTGAGAGTTTCCTTGAGTAATCAACTCATCGAGGTTACAGTTTAAACTGAAAAGGAATGTTTTGCCAATGCGTTGAATAGAAAATACAATGAAAAGAAATTCACAGAACTGTGTTACTGTATTTGGACCACCCAAAGCTTTGGCACAGAAAGTAACTGACAAAGCTAGAGAGTCATTAGTTTCCCCAAGCTAAGCTCAATCAGTGCTTACTTCTTGGGAGCACTGATGGGAGCACTGTCAGTTCTAAGGATTGTGACTCCACCCACTAAGGCACAGCCCAGTCTTTAAGGGGAGAGCAATTATTACAGTCCATGCATAGCGTTATAATCCTTAGAAGTATGAGCTCATCATCAACTGATGAATGAATATGCAAATATGGTCTATCCATACAATGGGATCGTATTTTTTACCGTAGTAAAGTTTCAGTCTTCAACTGCATTTTAAATAACAAAATCAAAAGCGAATAAAATACTATTGAATGGCTGAAACAAAAATATACTAAGTGAAGCCTATAGTGTTTCCATGTGTATGAAATGCCAAGAATATAGAAAGATGGAAAGGCTAGTGATTGTCAGATGCCGAGCTGCAAAGAGGATTGACTACTAATGGATTTCTCTTAAGGGTAATGAATATATTCTGGAATTAGATGGTGATGGTTATACTCTTTGTAAATACCTGAAATCTACCACCAAATTGTACATTTTCTAAGGGTGGATTTTATAATGTACAGATTACATCTCAATACAGCTGTTAAAATGTAAGCCTTTGCACTCTTGACGTAGTGGAGCTCTCCTTTAATTCTAGCACTGGGCAGGCAGAGGCAAGTGGACCTATGAGGTCAAGACCACCCTTGTCTACGTAGGTGTTTGAAGCCAGGCAGGGTTACATAGTGAGACCCTTTCTCAAAAATGAAGACTTGGGACAAGAGAGGATTCAAGCTCAGTTCCCAGCACCCAGCTCACAGTCGCCTGTAACTCCAGCTTCATGGGATCTGACCCTCTCTCTCTTCTATACACAGATGGCATGTATTTACACAGAGAGAGACAGAGACAGACTTCTCAAGCGGCTCGATGGTTAAAAGCATTTGTTGCTCTTGCAGAGGTTTGGTTTCCAGCACCTACACAGCAATTCATAACCCTCTGTAGGGAAATCCAAAACTCTGGTTCTAAGATACTGCACTCATATGTCACACAGACATACATGCAGGCCAAACACCCATTAAACACATTAAAATAAATCTTTTTTAAAAATCCAGCTCTCGCTCTTATCTCTTTCTCTTGCCTCTCTCTTACATCTCTTATCTCTTACCTCTCCCCATTCCCTTCCCCCCTCTCCACGTGGTCATGGCCGGCCTCCACCTCTCTACTTCTCTACTCTCTTCCTCTCTCTGCCTTTCTCTGCCTCTATTACCCTCTTAACTCCCCTCCCCATGCCCTATTTCTATTAAAAAAAAAAAAAATCCAGCTCTCAGTGATCTATTCATTAAACACACTTTGCTATAACAGCAGGACCTTGGTCTTACCTAGGTTGAAGCTGCCTGGTCCAGAATAGGCACCTAATAAATATTTGTTACATGAATTAATGAGTAAGTGATCAAGGGATAAGCTCATCAAGACACGCCCCTCCCGCTCTTCAGACATTGAAGATAGCTTGTCCACAGCTGCCTAGGAGCACTGGGTTCATGGGACCAAAATAAATTCCGAGAATGAAGAAGAACAACAATATCTCTCTTAAGAACTTCAGTGGTAATGACAATACAGACAAGGGTCAGGAAATAACCTAGTTTGGGGCCAGGAAGATGGCACTGGGGATAGAGGTGCTTGCTGCCAAGTCGGATGACCTGAGTTTATTCCCTAGAACCCACATGCTGAAGAAAAAGAACCAACTTCCACAAGTTACCCTTTGCCTTCCACACATGCATATACAAGTAGACAGACAGAGACAGACAGACAGACAGTTTTTATTTATATTTGGTTTTCTCAAATAGGGCCTCTCTGAGTAATCCAACCTGGTCTCTTCTCTCTCAGTAATCTTCCTGCCACATCAGCCTCCCAAGTGCTGGGATTGCAGGTGTGTGCTACCACACCTGATTGGATTTAATTGCTTAAACTCTGCTTCAAGATATAATCAATAAGACACAGGCTAGTAACATAGAAACAGCATGATCTACCTCTCAAAGAGATGTTACTTAGAAACTGAGGTTTTTACCAAGTTTTCCCAAAATCTAGCAGGCAGAAAAGGGAGATAGAAAGTCACTTCAGCCACTGAGGGATGTAGCTTAGTGACAGAGTGCTTGACTAACAGGAATGAGGCCCTGTGTTCTAGCTTCAGAACTGGGGGGAAATCCTGCAACCCTTGGCTCAGTGGTTAAGAGCACTTGCTGCTCTTACAGAGGGTAAGAATTCAGTTCTCCAAACCCACATTGGTTGGTGCATGAGCGTCTACAACTCTAGTTTCAGGGAATCTAATGACCTCTGCTGGTCTCCATAGGTATAAGCATGTGTGTGCATAAACATACCCACATACACATATAGACACATACAAAGAATAGATCTTTAAAAAAAGAAAAAGCCTTGCGAACTAAGGCTATGGATGGAGTCCACAGCCGGATCAAATGATAAGCATAAACAAACAGGACCCGTGGTCAGCATACGAGGTAACCATCCTGGGTGTGAACCATCATTGAGCTGTTGGAAACAGTTTACTTGTCCGTCCATCACAGACAGTGAATCCACTCACTCTAACGGGACATATATCAAACAACTATTTAAAAGGAGACGTTTGGGACAGGGCAGAGAGCAAGGAGGAAAAACGGGACGACACATAGTATGAAATTACACCATGAAACTCATCCCTTTACTCTAACTCAAAATATTAAAGAAATTCTATGAACTTGTGTAGAAGGAGTTCACACATACAATGATAGGTGAGAAAAAGCATGCACATGTACACATCCGTGTGTGCAATAAATATATGTATAGGATATGATTTTATTGCAAATTATACTGCTGAGTGAAAATAAAGGATGCTGTAACTGAAAAGCTTGGATGGGGAAACAGATACATGGACACTTGCATGGAAGGGGGTATGAGACATAAATGGGGGTCAGAGAGCTGGCTCACTGCTTAAGAGCATCTGTGGCTCTTGCAGAGGTTCCAGGTACAGTTCCCAGTGCCCATAACCACCCTTAACTCCATCTCCCAGGGTTCCAACACCTTCTTGCCTTGGGCATCAGACTTACACGGAGGCAAAAAACTTAGACACATAAAGTAATAAACAAATCTTTTTAAAGGATGTATTATTTTTAATTAATGGGTACTGGGAACAGAACTCGGGTCCTCTGCAAGTGTAGTATATTCTTTTAGCGACTAAGCCATCTCTCCGGACCCAGTAAATTTTTAAGAACAAACAAATAACTGTTTTTCCCTGAATAACTAAGACCTGTTTGAATTTTGCTCCCTGTGCATATATTTATTGCCTTCCCAAGAGAATAAAAATAAATGGTGAATCTACTAAATCAACCAATGATAGCATTTCTTTTCTATACTCAAACAGAACCATTCAATAAACTTTATTGAATAGCAATAAGGTGTTTGCATGAAGCCATGCCACCAGAAGACAAATGGGGTCAGCCTATAGTTATAAAAGAAGATGTCACCACTGGGAGAAGCCAGGCACTCAGGACTGCCTGGACAATTTTTTCAATAGTTTAAAAATAAAGATTAAATTTATAGTTATATTAGCCAGCCCCTGTATCCAATTACCTTTCTGTCTTTTTTCTTTTGCTTTCCTTACTTCTGCAAACATTTATTACTATATGAGACAGACAAAGAAGTCCATAAAAGATTTCCATAAAATATAAGTACACATTAACTATTTTACAAAATGGTTTTAGGACTTTGAATCTTATCCTACTTCTTTTAGGCAATTCGAATTTAAGCTATGCTAGCATTCTCCTGCAGCATTTATAGCTGTTTCTGGAAACTTCATTTATTGTATTTAAACATCATATAATTCTCTTGAAAGGTACAATAGTAGTTATACAGACAAGTAGCGGCAGTTCTTTCTAACCCCTTAGACGTGTCTCTTCTGCCTTTGATGTACACCATCAATCTCTGTCTGCTTTGAGCCTTGAGGCAGAAGGCCAATCTAGGCCCAGACTCATCGGTTGTTTAAACCCTGCTTCAACCTGCCCTTCATTTGCAATGGCCACCCAACCAGGAGTCACAAAACTCAAACAATGCTCCAGGGGCCAGGCAGGGAATGTGAGTGAGCAAAGTTGGCCAGGTGTAAGCAGAAATACCCAGCAAGTGCCACAGTAAAGGACAGTGGGGCTTCAAACAGTAGCTCCCTTGGGAGTGGCAGTCTGCCTGGGGAATGCCTGACCATTTTAAGAAGGTTACTCCAGAACCTAGATGCTATGGGAAATGTAGGCCCAGGGTGCTTAGCTCTTCTGATTTTTTCAAAAGAAGAAAGGAGGAGGAAGAGGAGGAGGAGGAGGAGGAGGAGGAGGAGGAGGAGGAGGAGGAGGAGGAGGAAGAGGAGGAGGAAGAGGAAGAGGAAGAGGAGGAAAAGGAAAGGAAGGAGGGAGGGAGGGAGAGAGGGAAGAGGAGAAGGAGGAGGAGGGGGAGGAGGAGGGGGAAGAGGAGGCAGAGGAGGGGGAGGAGGAGAAGAGAAGAAAAAGAAAGAAAGAAAAAGAAGAAAAAAGTAAAGTATTTACAATGGGTTTTGGAGATTTTACAGGCCAGCTGTGGCTCAAAAGACACAGAAATACGGAGTATCAAGGATGAAAAACTGTCTAGGCTGTGCTGACAGAGGAAGAAGCAATCCCAGGAGCTGAGAAGCGGCAGGGTCCACTGTGTGGGAGAGACAGAGTCCGTGGGTAGCGGTCCTCATCCCGGAGGCACAGTTAACTGTACTGGAAGTGTAATCACATACTCACTTGGCCAAGAAAGGCTGGTGGTAGATGAGGGGTCATTAGGCCTTTGAAGAGAGACAAGCCAGGCTGCTTTTATGTGGGTTAACCTCTTTTAGGAGAGAAAGGGAAAAGTAACCAGAGGAAATAAAGGCTGCCTACTTGGTTTTGCCCAACTGTATCAAATGGGATGGCTTAGCAGAAGTGATTTAACGGGAGAGGAGAGCCTTTGGACAGTAGTGTGGAGACTTGTGCTCCGTACCGTGCCTAGAAAAACACCAGCTTGTGGTGGAGGATATAACCAACGAGAAGTATCTGCTTTGCGCCCCAGGCCTAAGCTATCTGCAGGAAGCAGTCAAACACAAGGCATAGAAAGCCCTTAGGTTATCTTCAGTGGTGGCTCTCACTTTTAATCTAAGCACTTAAGAGGCAGACGCAGGTGGATCTCTGTGAGTTCGAGGCCAGCCTGGTCTACAAAGTGAGTTTCAGGACAGACAATACATGGAGAAACCGTGTCTCAAAACAAAACAAAAACAAACAAACAAAAAAAACTGGGCTGGAGAGATGGCTCATTGGTTAAGAGCACTGACTGCTCTTCCAGAGGTCCTGAGTTCAATTCCCAGCAACCACATGGTGGCTCAACCATCTGTAATGGGATTGGATGCCCTCTTCTGGTGTGTCTGAAGACAACTACAGTGTACTCACGTACATTAACCACATTGGCAGGTTCTACACAGAGAAACCCTGTCTCAAAAAAAAAAAAAAAAAAAAAAAAAAAAAAAAAAAAAAAAAAAAAAAAAAAAAA
>CM052712.1:21865598-21898172 GCA_028551405.1 Uromys caudimaculatus | reverse complement strand
GTGGCTATTTCCCTCAACCACAAAAAACAAAACAAAACAAAAAACAAACAAAAAAACTCAAAAAACAAATATTTGCAATTTTCTACTGAAAGGAGAATATGAGCCCCTGGCCCCTCGACTATATTTATTATAATACTTTTTATAAATTTTAACAAAGCAACTAGAAATTTAAAAATGAGCCTGGTGTGGTTACATGCATACCTTTAATTTCAGCACTTGGGATGAAGAAGCAGGCAGATCTCTGTGTTTGAGGCCAGCCAAGGCAACATAGTGAGACCCTGTCTCAAAAAAGCCAAAATAAGTAAGTAAATGTGGCAAAACCTTTATCGGTTGGGGACGTCACTCTGTTGGTAGAGTGCTTGCCTAGCACCTCGTATCCCAGGGATGGTGGGGCACGCCTGTAATCCCAGCACTCAGGAGGCAGAGGCAGGAGATCAGAAGTTCACTGTCAGCCCCAGCTTCAGTTCCCAGCACCCACATGCTGCCTCATAACAGTCCTTCAATCCAGTTTTAGGAGATCTGACTCGTCTTCTGACCACCTCAAGGTTCCTGCATGAGAAACACATACATACCTACACACACAGAGACACACACACAGACACACACACAATTTACAATGCAAGGCAATTAATTTTTTGTGCAAAGAAAATAATTACACGTATAAGTATTTTAACGTATGTGGATATATATATGTAATTGAAGTATGAGAACTGAAGTCTAGGAAAGAGGCAGAACATATTGAAACCTGTTCACTTACTGTGACGGAATCTCAAATTAGACTGCCTTCACCCCCAAAGGGGATGTGCGTGTGTTAATGATTGGTATAAAAGTGCAAGGTCGTGGGTAGTGGTGGCGCACGCCTTTAATCCCAGCACTCGGGAGGCAGAGGCAGGTGGATCTCTGTGAGTTCCAGGATAGCCAGGGCCACACAGAGAAACCCTGTCTCAGAAAAACAAAAACAAAAGAGTGCAAGGTCCTGGGATAATTTTGGTTCTAGAAACAGCGGTTCTTGGGGGCTCAAAGGATGCTATTAGGTCTCTCAAGCTCACGGTGCTTTCCTCTGTGATGCCATTTGACTATAGCGGTAGCCTCTCCAGGAGCAAGTCGCCCAAATTGCCCACAATGCCCAGGAAAAGAACTACTTTCCTAGCCGGGCAGTGGTGGCGCACGCCTTTAATCCCAGCACTTGGGAGGCAGAGGCAGGTGGATTTCTGAGTTCGAGGCCAGCCTGGTCTACAGAGTGAGTTCCAGGACAGCCAGAGCTACACAGAGAAACCCTGTCTCGAAAAACCAAAAAAAAAAAAAAAAAAAAGAACTACTTTCCTCTTAGTGCCCGCCCAAGGTTGACTGTCATTGGGCAGACTTGATTGACATACAGCCTAGTAAACCAATCACCATGGCCCGAGGGAAGGCATATGCTGATTGCCTAGATTAGATTTAATATCATTTCTCTGGTACTTGGAGACTAAGCCCGGCAATTGTTCTTGCTTAGGAAACACTGGACTGGGGTGCTAAGCACAGAAAACCCGCAAAGGAAACAACAGATCTGGGAGTCGACTCCTCTGACAGCCCCTGGCTCCCCACCCCAGGGTGGACAGGTACCTGAGCCAGGATTCTTGTCCCTTGAGCCCACTTGTGATCTGCTGTGCAACACAAACTGTTTGAGGTTCCTCCTCCTAGACCACTTTTCCTGAGGACAAATACGGTGCCTTTTGCTTCTGTAGCTGATCCCTGGCAAAATGCCTCGCATACAGTTGGCACACAATAAATATTTGCTTAAATGACTGACTGACTCTTGATTGTGTGACAAAATAAAAGCCTTAAGAGTCAAAAGTTTTTCTTGATCAGACCCCCAAACCATCCTTCTGGCCTCCTTTGTACACCCCACACCCCTCTCAAACACACAGCAGCTCCCTCAAATGCAGCAGGCATTTTCCCACGTCTTCATTCCATTTCCTCTGCAAACTGCCCTTTCTGGCGTGCCCCAAAGACTTACGATGGAAAGATCTGGAAAGGTTGGCAAACCAGTTTTCTGATCAGAAGGCCCTGCCGTTGAAATTTCTGTTATAGAAACCACTGACTACTTTGCTCATCTTTGCTCTGCTTTCAGCTTGCTGGCACCTCACACCTTTTGCATGACATGACGGTGCCTCTCTCCCTTGCTGGAGTTGGTTCCCCAACTGAAAAACTCAGAACAGGGATGCATGCAAATCGCTGTGGGAGCCAGGAAGGCCGAGGAAGCGGTTTCCTCCGTGTGAGATGATAACAGCTTGTGTTTATTGAGTATTTATTGTGTGCCAGGCACTAGGCCAAGTGCTTGGCACAGGCTTCCCCCTTTGATCTCTACCCAAGGTATGCAATATTCCCACTTGAAGGGGAAGTGGGCTCCACTGAAGTTGCAGAGCTACATAGAGGTGAAGAGTTACCCAGATCTGATGCCAGGACCCTTGCTCTTAAGCCCCAAGTAGAAGGAAGAATACTCTCAGTGAGAAGTGAGTTGGTAAGCTGTGGGGGTCCCAGAAAAAACAGTGAGGTGAGGGCCAGAGAGATGGTGTGGTGGTTAAAAGCACATACTGCTCTTCCGGAGGACCTGAGTTCTGTTCCCAGCACCCATGTTAAGCAGTTTGCCACTACCTGTAACTCTAATTCCGGAGGATCTGATGCCCTCTTCTGGCCTCCATGGGTACTGCATATACAAGCTCATGTATGCATACATAAAATTTAAAATAAAAATAAGTGAAGAAAGACAGTTGCTACCTTGCCTACCAGAGCTTTGCTGGTCCTGTCTCAGGCTAAAAGTGCATCAGAAATCAAAGAAACTCCTGTTCTTTTTTCCCCTCCATGACTGATAAGCTGTGTGACCAAGGCAAATTGCTCTCCCTCTCTGAGTTTGGGTGTTTCTTGTCTGGAAATGCATCTGTGATCCTTGCCCTACTTCAGAGGGTCAACATGAGGATTACATGAGCTGGCAGCTGAATATTCATGACTAGAAAGCTCTGAGCATAGGGTAGACTCTAACTGGCTGTATGACCTCTTCCTATAGCACCTGGCCCTGAGACTTGGCAGTCGAAGACGCTCCGCAGACACTTGCTTTGGCTCAGGGTAAGCACTTCTTCCCAGCTGTAAACCCTTGGTGTGGGAGATGTGGTTTATACCCGTTTGTTTCTGCCACGAGTTAATGATTTACCACCAGTGTTTAGACAGACACGACCCCATTGGTACCCAAGGCTCTGTCCCGGGCCAAAGTGGCTCAGAGATCAAAGACACCCAAAGACACCGGAGCCCTCCCACTGCCCTCTCCCGGAATTGTCCTTTAGCCTGCTGGCACCTACTGTTGCCCTGCTGCCCCTTGACCTTGCATGTAGCTATGCTGTGGTTAGCCCTTCTCTTTGAGACCAGTTGGCTTCCCTTGGGGCCACCAGGAAACCGTGCACCACTCCCTCCTTCTGCACTTCCAAGGGCTCGCCCCAGCCCAGCCTAATGCCTCTGCTTCTTGGCTGCCTTGTGCTCTCAGGCCTCCCTGGACCCCCTCTTCCCTCCCGCCCTCCTCATGGATAAGACACCCAGAGGTGTCTTAGATAGATCTATTCATTCCTTTGAGGACACTGAGAGCCAAACTGCTTCCAGCTCGGCCCTGTCACTCACACGTCTCTTTACCCTCACATCTGGAGTAAGACCATATTCACGAGCAAGAGAACTGTCACAGGACTGCAGAGGGCTTGAACATGCCTCTTCCCACAGTCCTCTTTGTCTTCTCTGACCCTCCAGCCTAGGCTCCCTACGCACTGGCTTTCAAATCCAGGTTCCTGTATTTCTGTCTTTCCTTTCTCTCGTCTCTCCTTCTTTCCTTTCATCGTCTCCTCCTTCCTAGTCTTTTCTTTCTCGTGTTTTACCAGGGCCTCACAATGTGGTGCATATTAGCCTAGAACTCCTGAGCCTCTTGCCTCCGCTCCTTGAGTTCTAGGGGAACACCGCACCACACCACCACCTTGAATAATTTCTTTGGGCAGTGTTGGAACATTATCACAAACTTAGTGGCTTTAACCAACAGCATTTCCTTCTCTGTTGGGAGGACAGAGGATCTAAATCAAGGCATCACCAGAGCTGCACTCCCTCCAGGGATGGAAGGAAACACCTCCCACTCTCCCAGCTTGTAGTGACTGCCAGGGACCCCTAGCTTGTGGATCCATTACTCCAGCATTTTCTTATCTTCAAATGGGTTTATCTACCCCTCTATGCATTTTCTCTTCAGTCTCTTCTGAAGACTTTTAATGTTACATTCATGATCCATCCAAGAAATCCAGGGTGAGGTAGGATAATTGATGTACAGCTATATGTACAAAGATCCAGTTTGAGAGAGCCATGTTTCTTTATTCTAATAGGATATGTCTTTTGGAAGTACACTGTGCTGGGGAGTAGCAGAGGATGGACCATTGCTGCGATGGACCTGACCATATTGTTTTGAGGAGGATTGTAGGCATGTTTGGAACCCTGGTCTGGAAAATCCAATGAGTGCTCAAAGCTTTAATGGGCTGTTCTGTGGAACCTTGGAAGATAGGAGAATTGAAAGAATTGCAGATAATGGAGACCTGACTTGTAGGGTTTCAGAAACAAATATTCTGCTAGGGTTTTTGTGTGACTTATTAAAATAAGGGCATGTGGTTTTCATTCATCTGGGACTGCGAAGTCAGCTGTGATTAACGAGAGACTAGCATCACTGAACTGAAACCTTTGTTTACTGGGAACACAGCTGGCTAGTTGGAACTGAGAAATCAGCTGTGGTTAAGAAAGACCCCACTGTCATTGAGGTGACAACTTTTGAGAGTATTTCCTAAGGGTCACACACAGAAACTGTGGTCTAGAATACCCAGGCTGTGTGTCAAGCTGATAGCCAAATTCATAATATGTAAGAGTCTCCCACATGGTAATGGTCTTGAAGGCCTAAAGGAGGAAGTCATGGAGAGCAGCTGAGTCTTGGCACTGTGATAGCCCAGGAGAGGCTGTCAGTGAAGGTTGGGCTTCAGTGGCAGTGGAGACCTCGAGGTTGAAGAGGTCATGGAGAGATGCTGAGGCTTGGTACCATGTGGCAGGATTAGAGTCCCTCCTGCAGAAAAGCCGGGAAGTCATCAGTGAAGGTGCAACCTCAGGTAGAGTAAAAACCAGGACATTGGAGAGTCCAGGACTTGATAAAACCACCAGGAATAGTGCCAGGTGTGTCGTAGAGATGTCTTGAGCCTACTGACAAACAGGGGTGCTGCAGAGCCCAGAAGATAATAAATGAGCCCTAGATGTTGGACACTGAGCTGTTTACACGGTTGAATTTTGGGTTTGCTTTGGTCTGATTGTAACTATGCCCTGGTTCTTTCCTCTTGCAATAATGAAGTATTTAACTTGTTTTGGATTTTACAGGAGCCCACAGTTATCTTTGAGTATTTTAAAAAGAAATTGAACTTTTAAACACCTGGAATTTTTAAAGACTATGGTACTTTTAAAGTTGTACTTGTAATAATAACATGGGATCTGCGGAAAGAAACAAACAGGTTGCGAACTGCAGTGATGTATTTGTGTCGAGCTGACAGTCAATTGTGCCGGGTAGTTTTTGTCAACTTAACACAAACTAGAGTCACTTAAGAAGAGGGATTTCCTCTATCCGATTTGATTGTGGCTAAGTCTGTGGGGCATTTTCTTGGTTAATGATTGATGTGGGAGGATCCAGTACACTGTGGGCAGTGCCACCTCTGGGCACGTGGTCCTGAGGTGTGTAAAAACAATCAGACTGAGCAAGCCAGTCAGCATTCTTCCATGGTTCCTGCCTTTGCTCCTGCTTAAGTTCTTGTTCTGCTTTTCCTCAAAGATCAGGTGTGATAGGGACATGTAAGCCAAATAAACCCTTTCCTTCCCAAGCTGCTTTTGGTCATGTGTCTGTTGCAGCAATGGGACCCACACTAGGACATACACTGTTCTGCAACTATAACTAGTATTCACTGAGGAGAGAGGAAAGATGGCATGCTAGATAATGAACACAAAACCAGTAGCTGGCTGTGGTAGCACATTCCCATAATCTCATACTCTGAAGGCTGAGACAGGGCAAACACAAGTTCAAGGTCAGGCCGAGTATCTAGCAAGACCCTGCCTCAAAACACAAGAAACATACATGGGGCTAGAGAGACACTGGAGCAGTTAAGAACACTGTTTCTCTCCCAGAGAACCTGAAGGGAGCTTAATGCGTCTGAGGAAGGAGAAAGTCCTAAGATGGGAGTGGAGTACCGGAGGGGACAGGTCCCTGTAGTACTAAAGAGACCAAGGCAAAGAAATGAAGGCTTGACTTCTGTAATCCCAGAAGAGCTTAAATCTGGAAAGTAACATTAATCAGTTATCATTAATTATTAAACATCTAGGGAAGGGGGCTGGAGAGATAGCCCAGTAGTTAAGAGCACTGACTGTTCTTCCAGAGGTCCTGAGTTCAATTCCCAGCAACCACATGGTGGCTCACACCATCTGTAATGGGATCTGATGGCTTCACAAAAATAATAAAAAATAAAAAATAAAAAAATCTGAGGGAAGACGACTTGCTATCCAATGAGAAAAATGTGGGTGGGGCAGGTAGATTTGTTCATCATAACACACACAAAAATCAGCTTTAAGAAAACTCAGGTCCATGCGGTACTTGTGCACGCCTTTGATCCCAGCACTCAGGAGGCAGAGGCAGGCAGACCTCTGAGTCAAGGAGGCCAGCCTGGTCTACAGAATGAGTTCCAGGATAGAGAAACACAGAACGACCCAGTCTCAAAAACAAAGAAACAAACAAACAAAAATAGAACAAAGCAAAACCAAACAAACTAAGGGCCTGTATTTGAAAAAACAAAACAAACAAAAACCTCCAAGGGAAGTTTTGTGTGTGTGTGTGTGTGTGTGTGTGTGTGTGTGTGCGTGTTACTGGTCATTGAACCCAGCATAGGGTCTGCTGCTGAGCTGTACTGAAAGTTGGAGGTTTTTGTACATTGTGTGTATGTACTATGTGTTGTGTGTGTGTGTGTGTGTGTGTGTGTGTGTGCGCGCGCAGATGCACGTGTGTGCGAGCGAGGGTGAGCATGTACTTGTCTGTACAGGCATGCTGGGGCCGGAGGACATCTTGGCTGTCAGTTCTCAGCTAAGGTCTACCTTGTTTCTTGGGATAGGTCCTCACATCCACCTGGGGCTTGCCAAGTAGACTAGACTGTTTGGCCAGTGAGCCCAGGTTCTGCCTGTCTCTGCCCACCCAGGGCTGCCATTATGAGAGTGCTACCATGCCCTGATTCTTCCCATGTTTCTGAGGGACTGAGCTCCAGGCCTCTTGCTTGCAAGGCAAGCCCTTTCCTCCTGAACTAGCACCACAGTCCCTAAGGAGTTCAGGACCACGAAAGAAACAGAGACAAATTCAATTTAAAATCTTTAGTTAAGGGGATGGAGAGATGGCTCCGTGGGGAAGAGCACTTAACTGCTCTTGCAGAGGACCTGGGTACCTTTTCTAGCACCCACATCAGGTGACCCCAGGTCTAGGGAATCTAACACCTCTGGCCTCCTAGGACACCCTGTATTCATATTCCCACACAAACACACACCTACACATAACCTAAAAATAATAAAAATACATTTTTAAAATATTTTGTTAAACAAGTGATATCATTAAAAATGGAAAACTACCAGCCACAGACGAGAAGATTTTATTTTGGGAACATGTAATCAATGAAAGTCAGTGTTTGGGGACCCATAAAATCATCCACAAATAACCATAAGGAGCCCAGTAGGAAGGTAGGCAGCCAAATGAACAGCAGGTAAACCACAGAGCAGAAAAACTGACTGGCAACAAGTGTGTAAGAAAACTCACTCACAAACATTGAAGAACAAATTAACATCCCTGAGGAACACACAGTGAGACAGCCAATAAGACTAGCAAGAGAGCCCGGCAGTAGTGGCACACGCCTTTAATCCCAGCACTCGGGAGGCAGAGGCAGATGGATCTCTGTGAGTTCAAAGCCTGCCTGGGCTACAGAGCAAGTTCCAGGATAGCCAAGGATACACAGAGAAACCCTGTCTCTAAATGTTACATAAATGAATAAATAAGTAAATAAGTAAATACACACATAAAGTCTAGCAAATGCCGCTGGTGATGTGGAGCCTCAGTGGACAGACTGGCAACTGGGATTTGGAGCAATTTCATAATACAGGATAGACCACAAATATGCAATGCTCCAAAATCAAATTTTAATTGATGCTGCAGGCAGAAAATTCCATATGTCATCTCATTTAACAGGTTGTAGTCAAAACTCATCTTGTATAGAATTACCTCCTGGTTGTATAATTAAGCTACAAACATATGTAATATTCATAATATGAGTGAACGTTTATGTTTAAAATTGAGTCTCATCTTCAAGGTCTCTTTCTCTCAGGTACCTGTGTGTGTGTGTGTGTGTGTGTGTGTGTGTGTGTGTGTAGTATACAAGAGTATAACATGCCTGGTACCCAAAAAGGCAAGAAGAGGGCAGTGGGTTTCCTGGGACAGGAGTTACAGAGAGTTGTGAGTTTCCATATTGGTTCTGGGATCAAGCTCAGGACCTCTGGAAGAGCAGTACATGCTCTTAACCACTGAGCCATCTCTCCAGACCCCTTCATCTTATATTTAAAAACAAGGTCTGTCTCTCAACCTGAAACTTTGTTTAGACTGCCCGGCAGTGAGCCCAGGCCTCTGCCTGTCTGTGTGCCCCAGCACTGGGGGTGCGTGCATGTGCCATGGTGCACTTTTACACTTTTTTTCTTCTCCTTCTTCTTTCCTTTTTTTGGGGGGCTGGGGGGCGGGGCATAATATCCCTGGCTATCCTAGACTCTCTTTGTAGACCAGGCTGGCCTCAAACTCACAGAGATCCACCTGCTTCTGCCTCCCGAGTGCTGGGATTAAAGGCGCGCGCCACCACTGCCCGGCTGTTTTGTATTTTTAAATATTGTATTTATTGATTGGTTGATTTGTGTATCTGTGTGTTTAATGTGCTTGTGAGTGTAGTACCGGAGGCAGCCAGAGGAGGGCAGTGCATCCTCTGAAGCTGGAGTTAGAGCCCTTGGGAGCTGCTTGCTTCCTGTGTGGTCAGTAACGGCGGTCCCTGGGCTTAACTGTGGAGTCGTCTCCAGAACCCCCCCACCCCCTTTTTGAGTTTGCATTTTTAATTGAACACTGTAGTTATGAGATTCACTCTTATTGCACTTCATTTTGATGATTTAATTCTCACTGTTAGAATCTCACAGTATGGGCGAACCCCAACTTCTCCATACTGTTGATGGGTCTTGAAGCAGTTTTCAGGGTTAATTTTGGAAGAAGTGGGTTTTGATATACAACCCAAGCTGGTCTTGAACAAAAGATCTTCCAGCCTCAGCCTCCCAAACAGCTGGGGTTACAGGCGAATGCTACAACATATGGCTACTCTTCAGTTACTGCTATTACAATACATGGTGCACAAGAGGCTGAGGTGGGGAGGTGAGTTTAAGGCTAGCCTGGGCTACATAGCAAGTTCCAGGCTAGCCTAAGATAAATAGTGAGACACAATCTGAAAAAAAAAAGTATGCTGTACTCTCTAGAACAGTGATTCTCAACCTTCCTAAGGCTGCGACCCTTTATTATATGTTCCTCATGTTGTGGTGACCCCAATCATAAAATTACTTTGTTGCTACTTCATATCTCATATCTGTAATTTTGCTACTGTTATGAATCATAATGCAAATATCTGATACTCAGCCCCCAAAGGACTTGGGGTTCCCAATCCACTTTGAGGGTCTGAGAACTGCTGTTCTGGGTCATGTCCTCAGGGGGATTTGTGGGCACATATCTGCTGTGTATTCCCAGGCATCTAGTAGAACTCTTGGTTTATATGCACACACTGTGAGCTTTAACATATGATGTCATTCTAGCACTCAGGAGGCTGAGACAGCATCACCATGAGTTGAGGCCAGCCTGGGACACACAGTAAGTTCTGGGCTGGTCTGGGCTGCAGACTGAGACTCTGAACAACAAAGGACTCAGGAGGTAGCCTGGTCCACAGACTTCTTGCTTAGCATGCATAATGCCCTGGGTTCAGTCTCCAGCATCAGCGAAGTCTGGAGAAACAAGCTAAATAAAGAAATACTGACAGTTCTCCAGAATGGCTGTACTGATCATTAATCCTGAAAGTCTGGGGACAGGCATATAGCCCAGTGACAGGGAGCTTGCTTAGCATAGACAAGGTCCTGAGTTTACTTTTCGTTTTTTCTTCTCTAAGATTTATTTATTTTTATTTATATGAGTACACTGTCACTCTCTTCAGACACACACAACAAGAATGCATCAGACCCCATTACAGATGGTTGTGAGCCACCATGTGGTTGCTGGGAATTGAACTCAGGACCTCTGGAAGTGCTCTTAACCACTGAGCCATCTCTCCAGACCCTGAGTTTATTTCTCAATAGCACAGAAAAAAGAAGAAAAGGCAGGCTGGGGAGACATCTCAGTAAGTGAAGTGCTTGCTAGACAAGAATGAGGATGTCAACTCCTTTGCCTCCCCAGAGGCCACGTGAAATCCAGACGTGGTGGAACACATCTGTAATCTCAGCACTCCTATAAGATGGGAGGTAGAAAGTCTCAAGAAGTTCTCAAGCCAACTAGCTTGGCACATGAATCTTAACAACAGTAGACCCTGACACACGCACACGCACACACGCATACACACATAGACACAATTAAAACAAACAAACAAAATGAAGGGAAATGTTTATCCAGGCACAGTGACACATACCTGTACTTCCAACTACTAGGGAGACAGAGGCAGGGGCAGCATAAGTTCAGGCCGATGTAAACAAAATAGCAAGACCCTGTCTCAAAACAAGCAAGCACACACACTAGCTTGATTGTCCCGCATCCTCAGTATTTGGCTCAATCCGCCCTTCTCTGGTAGCGATGGGAGTGGCGGTGGTACGTGTGACACCTATAGTTTTTTTTTCTCCTGACACAAAGCATCACCATATAGGCCTAAGCTGAGCTATAACGCACTCTATAGACAAGGCTGGTCTCGAACTCAGAGATCTGCCTGCCTCTGACTCCTGAGTGCTGGGATTAAAGGTGTGCACCATCATCACACACCTGCTATCTACATTTTTAAGGCTTTTCGAGTATATGTCCCAATAGACCCCTGATGCTTTAGTTTACTTTTCTGCCAATAAAACAGTTGAGGAATCTTGAGTTCTTTGAGTTCAAGGTAATAAGTTTGTCCCCAGTAGTCCCCTGGACAGCAAGCGTGCTGTCTGGTGCAACGGACTTTCAGGATCTTCTAACCACCTGCTGGGTTGCCTCAGTTTCCCTCATTTGGGGTATCCATTTATCAGTAGCAGACAGTTTATCAACTGCATGCCTCTTCTCCCAGCCGTATTTATAATCCATGTCATTCAAAAGCAACAGAGCCAAGATTTCACAGGTGAGCCAGCACTGTACTCTTTGATGGGACTCTGTGTCTCTAGCCTGAGTTTATGAGCTGAAGTTTCAGAAGAGGCCAGGGAATCCAAAGAGCTATACTCTCTTATGTATCTATCACATAAGCAGGAACCAGATTACCAAATGTGTTCCAATGTGTTGGTTATACTGCCCCCTGGTGTTAGAATCAAGAATAGCATGTGATACCATTTTCCAGTGTCCAATTGGCTTCTGAGCCCTTCATATGGCAATTGAGAAGGGCAAGAACCCTAGGGAGAAGGGAAGCCACCAGAGCAGGGGCAGCTTAGTAGGGAAGTGAGACTACAAGCAAGTTCTAACCTCTGATACTTTTAGTTCCAAGATGCTTGCTGTGGAGAGAGAAAAGAGGGATTACACCCCTCCCCCGTCGGTTTGAGGGAGGGTTCCATGAACCTGTCTTGAGCTTCCTATGTGGCTTCAAATTTGATATGTGGTCAAAGATGACTCAACTCCTGATTCTCCTGCCTCTGCCTCCCAAGCACTGGGAGAATAGGAATGTACCCCTGCGCCCCACTTTCCTTAGGAGAAGCAATGAGCAGTCCAACACCTCTAAAACTCACAGCAAAAGGCACATTAAAGTCTCTTTGGGGCTTGGGAGGTGTAATTCCACAGCATTGTGTAAACAAACAAACAAACCCCAAACCAAACAAACTCAAACCCGCAGTCTCTCCTTTTTTTAGAATGTGTTTAAAGACACAGACTTTAGGTGATATGCCAAGCACCCATGAGAACGCTGGGAGGGATTCTGAATGTCTTCTACCATAAAGAAATGGCAGGGTGGGCCAACTGGGTGGCTCAGTGGCTAAAGGTCCTGCTGCCTAATGGCTGAGTCTGATCTCTAGGTCTCACGTGGTAGAAGGAGAGAACCAATTCCTGCAAGTTGTCTTCTGCTCACCTCACACATCTCTGGTACTTGAGTATCCATATTCTTCCAGACATATCACAGACACACTAATAATAACTAAAAAAGAAAAAAATTTAAGTGTTAAAAGAAACAACAGATGCTTGGGGTTATAGGCTATCTCTCTTTGGCCTGATTTCAGTGTTACAAAGTTGTTGGGGGGGGGGGGAGCTCTGTAGCTTGCCTTGCATGCTCGAGGCACTGGGTTCCATCCTTAGTATAAAGAATTAAACAATAACAAAGAGAACATTATATGATTTGCACAGCACCCAAGTGTCAGAGGGCTTCCGTATATATGTACGATGTGGATGTTTTATGTATCAGTCAAAATGGATTTAAATTAAACAGTAGTAACAATGATTCTGATGGTTCTCCCAACTAGTGTGCTCTTCCCACAGGCCTGACACTGGGCTGGTGGTGCTCGTTTGCTACATTGTATCCAAGCACTCCATTCATTCATTCATTCATTCATTCCACAAACACCCAGCATCCTCTATGCCAGTTAACTTTCTTGGTGCTGAAGCTGTCACTGTGGCCAAAACAAGAGTTAGAGAGACTAGATTCTAATCCAGGAGATGGGTGGCAAACACATTAATAGCCAAAACAGGGTATTATGGCCTGAATATCCATGCCCTCTGAAAATCCACATTTGAGGCTCAACCCCCCTCCCCCAAAGTGACTACATTTAGAGGGGCCTATAAAGTAATTTAAATACATGAGGTCATAAGGGGGGAAAGTCCTGCTCTGATAGGATTCCATTCATTTAAAGAAGAGACACCAAGCCAAGGAGTTGGCACACACCTATAATCCCAGCACCCAGGAGCAGGAGGATCAAGGCTAGCCTGATTTGCAGAGTGAGACCCTGTCTCAGAGAGAGAAGCTGGCCCGTATGACTTGGGTTGTATTTACTGTTGAGCTTAGCATATGCCAAAGCAAGCAGAAGCAGAGTCACCTGAGAACTCAGTGTTGCTTCTCAGCTTCCATCCTCACTGTGAGAGCAAGGAGGCCACGTGACCAAACAGAAAGACGGTGGCCTTCTGGAGCCACGGACAAAGCCTTCACCAGACACCAAGTCAGGGTAGAGTCTCCACCTTGAACTTCCTGACATCATTTAGAGAAGTGGCTCTCAGCATTCCTAATGCTGGGACCGTTTTTAATAAAGTCCCTCATGTTGTGGTGACCTCCCAGCCATAAAATTATTTTTGTTACAATTTTGCTATTGATATGAATCCTAATGTAAATATCTCTTGTTTGCTGATGGACTTAGATGACCCCTGTGAAAGGGTCATTTGACCCCTAAAGTGCCCATATAGAGGTCCAATGGCCACCTCAGGTGGGTTTCTCTTTCCACCTTGCTTGAGACAGGGTGTCTTGCTGTTTGCCACTGAGCTCACATAGCTGCCCCAGGCATTCCCAGGGAGCTTCTCTCTCCACCCCCCATCTCACCAGAGGGATGATGGGATTACACTGTCTTGTCTGGCTTTATGTGGATTCTGGGGGTGCAACCTCAGCTCGTGACACTTCGGTGGCAAACTCTTCCCACTGGCCCGCTCCTCAGCCCCACGTCTGGGCTTTTGTACTGGGGCCACCGGAATTAGCTAACACAGGGAGTCGTGATCACTGTGAGAAGGTGGACCATGCCCCGCCTCCTGCAGCTCCCTAGAAGTAAACACATCCTAACTTTCATCAGCGTGCCCTAAGCTGTTTCTGAACTGTGTAATGACAGTCTTGTATCATGGGGGAGGGGGGATGGGTCCAGTTTTCCTGTCTCTGCTGGGATTAAAGGTATGTGCCACCAGGTGCAGTTTAGAAGGTTTTTTTTTTTTTTTTTTTTTTTTTTTTTTTTTTTTTTTTTTTTTGGTTTTTCGAGACAGGGTTTCTCTGTGTAGCCCTGGCTGTCCCGGAACTCACTCTGTAGACCAGGCTGGCCTCGAACTCAGAAATCCACCTGCCTCTGCCTCCCGAGTGCTGGGATTAAAGGCGTGCGCCACCCCTGCCCGGTTTAGAAGGTTCTTGAACATGTCTGTGGTCTAACATTGACTGGCAGCTCTGTGCCCAGGAGTGGACTCTCAGGGCACAGAGTAGACTCATGTATAAGAGCAGTGTCTTTTCACCATACCGAGCAGGGTGTTCTGTAAGGAGAACGCTGGCGATAAAGAGGCATCAGAAAGCTGGGTGTGGCTGCACTCCTGTAATCCCAGCACGGAGGAGGCGGAGCATGTGGACCTTGAATTTGAAGGCAGCCTGGGCTACAAAACAAAATCCTGTCTGGAAAAAAAAAAAAAAAAAAGGCAACCTAAAACTGGCAAATATACCAATATTGATTATGGAGTGTCTGAAGAGTGGCTGGCACAGCTGAGAAACTGGATTTGTTTTCTCTTGTTTTTGAGACAGAGTCTCACTATGGTTGGATCACCGGGGTGTGCCACCAGACAACCTTGAATGTGTGTGTGTGTGTGTGTGTGTGTGTGTGTGTGTGCGCGCGTGTGCGCGCGCGCGCGCTCGCGTGCGTGCGCATGCTTGTGTTGCTAGATACTAGACACACAGTCCTATCCATAAAAAAGATAAAGTCTCTCAACACTAAATCTCCAGCACTGTTTGCACTGGCAGTGGTAACTAACACACACCTGTAATCCCAGGCCTCCAAAGGTGGAGGCAGGAGGCTCCATGTTCAATCCATTCCTGCACTACATAGTAAATCTGAAGCTGGCCGGTAGAAACAAAAAAAATTTTAAAGTGCTTTTAGTGAGTCCTATGGGATGTGGGGAGACAGCCAGGGGAATTTTCCTTTAAAAATTCATTTACACATTGTTTATCTTGAAGAGTGGCAGTCTCTACCTAAAGCTCAGGGCCTGGGTTCCCTAGAAGGCTCTGACAGTGCTCTGCGATCTGGCCTGCTACAAATTCAGCATTTGCCTCTAATTCCTGTCTTTCCAGACCCTAAAGCCACATGTCGTGCCCCAGCTTAAAATATCTCTCCAGATCAGCCTTTCTACCAGTGATGGATGGTTTGGCTCTGTAACTGAAAACCCAGCCAAATAATGGCTGATAAAACCCCAGGAATGGGCATTCCAGGGCTCATGAGCTGTGGCTGTGTGCTGCCAGCAGAAACCCATTCCACATCTGTCTATCCTTTCTGACCAGCTAGCCCTGACCCTCGCCACTGTCATGCTGGACTCATCCCTTCATGCCACAAGATGGCTGCTCCATCTCTAGGATCTCGTCTGCATCCCAGACAAGGGGCAAGTTAAAGATCAAATGACTTGCTAGGGCAGATGGCTCAGGGCGGATTGCTGCTAAGCCTGACAAGTTGAGCTTGGTCTCTGGAACCAACCGGCTTCTCTAAGTTGTCCTCTTATCTCCACATATGTTGCATGTGTTTAAAATGCCTTTGCCTGGAACTGGACTGCTCTCTGGCCCTTTGTAGCACCCTTCCCATCTTCTCTTTGTACTACCCCCCTTTGGTTCCAGGAGGTGACCACACTACCAGCTCCCACCCGGCTTCCTTGAATCCTTGGATAAAAGACACACACACACACACACACACACACACACACACACACACACACACACACGAACACAGATCTTGTTACTTTACAACCTGCCTTCTAGGCACAATTCCTGGGGGTAGATATCTCCTGCCTGGAAAAGCATGCTCTTACCGATTTATTATCTCTGTCTCTCCACCTGCCCTAAACTTAGTGCCTAGTCTCACCTAGCCCCTGCCAAACGTCCTTGGCCACCTGCCCCCAGCGGAGGCCACAGGCTCTAGCTCTCTCCGGGACCTTAGATGATTGCTGTGTTCTTCTTCCTCCAAAGCATAGCAGAAAAGCCCTCTCTCTTTCTCTGTGCCTGCCTTTTCCTCCTGAGACCCGGAAATCCCACCTATACCTCCACCCAGCAATTGACCTCCTGACCTTCTTTACTGACAAATCAAGAACCAGTTGGGGAACAGGACATTAACAACAGAACCTGTCTGTCTTAGTCAGGGTTTCTATTCCTGCACAAACATCATGACCAAGATGCAAGTTGGGGAGGAAAGTGTTTATTCAGCTTACACTTCCAATTGCTGTTCATCACGAAAGGAAGTCAGGACTGGAACTCAAGCAGGTCAGGAAGCAGGAGCTGATGCAGAGGCCATAGAGGGATGCTGCTTACTGGCTTGCTTGCTTCTCCTGGCTTGCTCAGCCTGCTTTCTTATAAAGCCCAAGACTACCAGCCCACAGATGGTACCACTCACAAGGGGCCCTCCCCCTTGATCACTAATTGAGAAAATGCCTTACGGCTGGATCTCATGGAGGCATTTTCTCAACTGAAACTCCTTTCTCTGTGATAATTCCAGCTTGTGTCAAGTTGACACACAAAACCAGCCAGTACACTCTCCTTACACACACAAACTCAAAAAAATGTAAAAATATTTTAGATTAGGAAAACCATGTAAAGCAGTATCTATCATAGTGATTTTAGAAAATAAAGAAAAAAGTTCCATAAGGCAAGCCTCACAGTTATCTCAAAAAGATTTGCTAGTGGGGGCTGGAGTGATGGCTCAGCGGTTAAGAACACTGACTGCTCTTCCAGAAGAATTCCCAGCATCCACATGTTGGCTCACAACCATCTGTAATGGGATCCCATGCTCTCTTCTGGCACACAGGTGTACATGCAGATAGAGCACTAGTACATAAAATAAATATTTAAAAAAGAAAAGAAAATTCATTCCAAAGTTCATTTTAGGATTGAAGAGATGGCTCAACAAATAACGCACTCGATGCCAAGCCTGAGTGCCTGAGTTCAAATCTCCCAGGACTCACAAGTTGTCCTCTGACTTTTACAGATATTCTGCTGCATGTGCACACTCACACACATGTTCCCAAAAGAAGATAATAACAATAACAACAATAATAAGGGGGCTCTCTGCGCAGCCCTGGCTGTCCTGGAACTAGCTCTGTAGACTAGGCTGGCCTCGAACTCAGAAATCCACCTACCTCTGCCTCCTGAGTACTGGGATTAAAGGCGTGCGCCACCACTGCCCAGCATAAGAATGTAATTTTAAGAGTTCTTTTTGAGGCCGGGCAGTGGTGGCGCACGCCTTTAATCCCAGCACTTGGGAGGCAGAGGCAGACAGATTTCTGAGTTCGAGGCCAGCCTGGTCTACAGAGTGAGTTCCACGACAGCCAGGGCTACACAGAGAAACCCTGCCTCGAAAAACCAAAAAAAAAAAAAGAGTTCTTTTTGATGTGTGTGTGTGTGTGTGTGTGTGTGTGTGTGTGTGTGTGTGTGTGTTCAGAGATGTCTACAGGCCCATTTATGAGCATATATGGAAGCCAGAGACAACTTGGGGTATGGATCCCCAAGAGCCACCCACCACCTTTGAGACGGGGTCTCCCATTGGCTTGGAGTCTCTACTTAAGTTTGATTGGTTGGCTTGTGAGCCTCAGAGATCCTCCTGTCTCTTCCTTCTCAGTGCGGGATTATAATAGGAACGACCAGGCACAGCGTTTCTATGTAGGTTCTGGGGATTTGGTTTAGGATGTAATTCTTGCAAGAAAACCCTCGAACACCTGAGCTCTTTCTCTGTTTTCTTTATGATAGTGTCTCATAGAGTCCAGCTTGGTCCTAGATTCACTATATTCCTGAGGATTGCCTTGGACTCTTGAGCTTCCCGTCTCCGCCTCCCAAGTACTGGGATGGCGGTGTGCGCCACTACAGCCAGCTCCAAAAGTCCTTGCAGGCCCTATTTTATTTGTGTTCTAGGATAAGGTCTTCTGTGCAGTGAAGGTTGACTTTGATAAGTAGCTCAGGGTAGCCCTAAACTATTAATCTTCTTGCTAGGAGCACCGGGACTCCAGATATGCCGTCATTCCCGGTTCCTTTCTAGAACTGTCTGTGTATATTTTATTGATGAGATGTCAGCTATATGGCCAGGTATAGCTGAAAAAAAAAATCTTAGTATAGTTTTTCTTGCTAAGCATGAGACTGTCATGGATTAAATTGAAAGTATATTGCTTTAGTTTAGTAAGAAAAAAGATATAAGAAAATTGATTATCTGAAGATCTCTAGGCAGCAACCCTGGTCCCACACCTGCCTTTGTTATTACTAGTGAAGGTAGGAGTTTTTTGTCTGTTTTTTGAGACAGGCTCTCATGTAGCCCAGGCTGACCCTTAACTCACTATGTAGCTGAGAATGACCTTTCACTTTTGATCCTCCTGCTTCCCAGGGCTGAAATTACTGCTTTGTGCAGCCATGCCTGACTTCCGCGTACTGGGATTTGAAGCCAGTTCTCACGTATGCCAGACAAGCGCTCTACCAGCTGAGATAGATCCTGACCTCCTAAATATTCTTTGCATTTTTTCCGTGCTTGCTTTTTTCCATACTTCCTTTTTCCATTCTGAGGATCAAGGTCAGGTCTTTAAGCAGGAACAGAGCTACATTCTCAGCCCTTTGGGGGTCCATTTAGTGTCCAATCAGAATCTTCCTCACAAAAGCTTCCTTGGCTCTGTGGTTCATCTGTCCCAGCCCTAGGGTCAAGGCTTTGAGGACAAGGACTGTCTACTGTGTCTTCCTCCTCTTTATATGCTCTTGTCAGGTGGGGGATAGAGCCTAGCAAGTATCTGGGTCAAAGTGTGTGTGTGTGTGTGTGTGTGTGTGTGTGTGTGTGTGTGTGTGTGTGTGTGCGCGCGCGCGCATATGTGCAGTGAATGTGGGCGTGTGCACGCCATAGTTGGAGGGAGTCAGTCCTCCCCTCCCACCTGTTTGAGAGGCTCATTATTTATTGTGTGCAGCAGGCCTGAGGGCTTCTAGGAAGTTCTCCTGTCTCCATTTCCATCTCTCCATAGAGGCACTGGATTGCAGACACTCATATTACTGGCCTGACTTTTACTTGGGTTCTGGGGATTCGAACTCAGTTCCTCATGCCTGCACAGCAAGTGCTTTTACCCATGGAGCCATTTTCCCAGTCCACAAATAAAATATTAATTTTTCTGTTGATGGTAGAAATATTAGTGATTTTGGTTTTGGTTTATTAATTTGTTCAACATCTTCAATGAACATGTTATTTTAATAAACAGAATAAGATTAATAAAAACGATAAGCAAGACTAATATTTAAAGGCATGGGCACACTTTAATGTACTTTTACAGTGCCACATTCATGGTTTAATCATATCTGCAGTAAACATTTACACCTATATTGTGTTGGGTGTGGAGACGGTTGTGATGATTAAGATAAAGGTGGCCCTTGCCTTACAGAACTGTTTTCTGATACCAGTATGATAGACACATAGTTTCCTAAGCAAATATCAACCGGGGCCCGAGGTTTCACAGGTTTACTAGAAATACTCGTAAAGGATTTCTCTTCCTATTGTTAAATTACTGGTGAAGAAAGGGTGTTGGGAAAATTAGCAGAACTGGTCTATTCTGGTTATCTTGTAACAAAATAATACAGACAGGTGGGTGTGGGGGTGCACAGCTGGGATCCCAGCTCTCCGCGGCCAAAGCCAGCCTGGGATTGGAATGCATGCAACACGCAAGAGTTCTGAAGGTCCTACTGAGCATGTGCAAAGCCCTGGGTACCATGTCAGCATCAAAACCAGGAGCGCAGCTGGAGAGATGGTTCAGTGGTTAGCAACCAGACGCTGCTCTTGCAGAGGACCTGGATTCCATTCCCAGCACCCACAAGGCAGCTCACAAGCACCTGGGACTGCAGTTCTAGGGGATCTGATGCCCTCTTCTCATGAGCATTAAATGCACATGGTGGGCAGACAGGCAGACATAAGGCAAAACACCCATACTCATAAAATAAAAAGCAAAACAACAGACAAACAAACAACCCTTTCCCAAGCTCCATGTTTTAAAGTAACTGTTTTGCAGTTTCACAGGTCTGTGACTTAAGAATCTGAGAAGGCATATGCCTTTTATTCCAGCCCTTGGAAGGCAGAGGCAGGAGGATCTCTGAATCTGAAGCCAGCTTGGTCCACAGAGCGAGTTCCAGAACAGCCAGGGCTACACAGAGAAACCCTGTCTCAAAAGGTCAAACAAATAAACAAATAAATAAATAAATCCGAGAAGGACTCTGAGGCGGGGCTGGGGCGGGCTGGGGCAGGGCTGGGGCGGGGTGGGGCACCTGGCTGCTCATCTCTTTACTTCTTATTCTCCTGAGTTCAAGGTCCATCCTTGGACTTCCTAAGCCTTATATAAGGGTGACTACTCACATGGTGACCTTCCATGAGCACTTGGAAGAGCGGGCCATTCTTAAAACTTAATTTGTTAAAGGCACTTAGTATCAAAATGTGCTTAATCAGGTTCTGAGACTTAATGGGAGATGTCATGGTTAGGTTTGTTTTGGGTTTGAAACCAAAGCTTGTGAATAAAGACCCTAGGTCTCATGTAGAGCAGGTTGGCCTTTTTTTTGGTTTTTTGAGACAGGGTTTCTCTGTGTAGCCCTGGCTGTCCTGGAACTCACACTGTAGACCAGGCTGCCTCGAACTCAGAAATCCGCCTGCCTCTGCCTCCCAAGTGCTGGGATTAAAGGCGTGAGCCACCACTGCCCAGCCAGGTTGGCCTTGAACTTGCTCTGTAGCCAACGATGAACTTAAGTTCTCATCCCCTTGCCTCCACTCCCTGAATGCCGAGATTGTAAGTATGCACCGCCACAGTTAGCCTTACTTGGATTTTTATGTGTTGACGTCAGTGCAGTGGTGTTGAGAGGTGGGGCTTCTGGAAGGTGACTGGATCATAAGGGCTCTAACTTCACAACATACACATGGGCAATGCATGCACACACACAAACATATTAACTCATTGGGCTTTATTTATATTAGAATTCCATGTGATGTAATGGTTGATATACCCCCACCCGAAGTCTCTAAGCACGATCAGGAGGGGCTAAGAGCTGGGCAGCTGTTTGGGGTTAAAACAATGTCTTTTGGAAACAGCTGAAAACCCTTCTAATTACAAGTGTCAATGATTAATGAAGGTTCTCTAGACTAGTGGTTCTCAACCTTTCAAATGCTGTGACCCCTTATGTGTGGTGTCTGACCATAATAAAATTAGCTTTGTCACTACTGTATAACTGTAATGTTGGTACTGTTATGAATCGTAATGTAGGGCTGGAGGGATGGCTCAGAGGTTAAGAGCACTGATTGCTCTTCCAAAGGTCCTGAGTTCAATTCCCAGCACCACATGGTGGCTCACAACCATCTATAACGGGATCCGATACCCTCTTCTGGTGTGTCTGAAGACAGCTTACAGTGTACTCATCATATATATAAAATAAATAAATAAAATCTTTTTAAAAGAATTGTAATGTAAATATCTGATACACAGCCAACATTTGACTCCAGAAGGGTCAAGAACCCTGAGAACTGATACTCTAAAGGTACAGAACTGTAGATGAATACACATCTATTAAATAACTATTAAAGTCCACTTATGTTAAAATAGCAACAATAGCCAAGTTGCTCCTGAGGTGCTGAGAACCCACTAGTTGCTCAGTTCACGTGGCTGGGACCTCAGCAATCCCAACCTGGCACCAAAACCCTAGAGAGTTCACTGAACGTAGCTCATTTCCAGTCAACAAGGAAAGCCTGCAAACGCTGGTTCTCGTATCACAGGAGGAAGTGAGAAACCAGATCTTTCGGGTTCAGACTCCATCTTAGAGAACCTGACCTTAGGTTGAACTCAAGTTGACTAACAGGCCAGTACCTAGCACCAGTGTCCAGGCTATCCCCCAACAAGACCCTCATCTAACACCAGTTTCCAGGTTATTCCCCAACAAAAGTGCACCTCCAGGTTACAAGCCTGCCCCTAATGCTTCACTTCCTGTTCAATCAGGAGAAAAACAGAAGTTAAGTTTACGGTTTGGCACCAGCCAATTATGTTAAAGGTCACAATATCCCCCACCCCCACCCCCAATTAGATGCTTGCCAGACTAGAAACACTTACCTCTTGCTTGCCATTTCCTATAAAATCTTGTCCTGATGAGGGTTCGGGACTGCTCCACCAAACCGTCCTTTGAGCTGGTAGTGAGTAAGCCCTCGCCCGAGCTTCTTAATAAAGACCCCGGTGCAATTGCGTTGGAATCCTGGTTGGTCTTTTTGGGGTCCATGAACATTTCCTGGCACAACAGAAGCAGCAACAAGAAGATAAACTCGGTGGGAAGACCGAGGGCACAGGGGAATAAGCCTCCAGTCCCCATGCCCTTTTATACCTGAAGACGCTGCCCACACTTGGGCGTGTCTTCCCACTTCCATTAAAGGCAACCAGGACAAGTCTCCAGGTGCCGCTCCCTCCAGGTGATTTCTGATTTTTGGCCTGTTGATGTTCAAGTCGACCAAAGTGACTTTAGGAGATTCACTGGACAATGAGAAAACCAGACTCTTTTTTATACAAGGTCACAGTCTCAGCTAAGCCTAGAAAAATAGCAGAGAGAACCTTGAACAGGCTTAAGTTTTCAATGACTGAGAAACTTGGCCAACGACTGAACTTACCAGAGGGAGCAAGATTGTTCCTGGAGCAGGTATGGTGGTGTACGCTTTTAACCCTGTGCTCAGAGGGTAGAGAAAGGCAGATCTCTGCAAGTTCAAGGCCACCTGGATCTACATAGTGAGCTAGGTCTACATAGTAAGACACAAATAAATACTTTTTTCCTGGTCGCCGAATGGAAAGTGGTTTCAGAAACAAAGATGACAAGAGAGGTTTCTTCTCCAGTGCTTGTGTCTTGGGAAAACTGTCGTCACATCAATGCAAAGAAGCCCAGGGAGTAGAACAGCTGTAATAAAACAGTAGCTGTTTTTCTGTTCCCATGATTAGTCCTCAGATTGTTTACAACCAAAATAAGTTATGTATTTCTTGGGGTCCTAAAAATTGTTGAAAGTTAGAAAAGCCCCAAACTGCCAATTGTCAGATGAATGGATACAGAGCTGTCATTATAGTGCTTGTCTCAGAACACCAGGGGCTGAGGATGGAAGATAGGGAGTTCAAGGCCAGCCAGGACTATGGAGTCAGTCTAAGACAGGAAAATGACAGCCACCATCCCAGAAACAACAAACAAGCAAACAAAACCGAACAGCACTCCTTCAAGACAAAAAGAAAATCGTTATGGTAATTCTAGAACCTGGAAAGTAGAGGCAGGAGGATCAGGAATTCAAGGCCATCTTCAGCTATATCTGAAATTTGAGTCTGAACTACATGAGAGCCTGTTTCAAAAAAAAAAAAGATAACATACTACATTTTACATTATATGTACTCTACCATGATTTAAATATTTTTTTTGAGAAAAAAGTTTGGTTTTATTCCTAGAAACTTTAAAGTGTAAGATGCTACTAGTTTTAGGAAATTGAAGATTTCTGAACATCCTAAAGTAAGATGTTTTTTATTTACTAGTCTTTTGAACTTGAACTTAACAGAGATCCCTCTGCCTCTGCCTCCAGAATGCTGGAATTTAAGGGTGCTTACTACAACACCCAGAAAGGTGGTTTTCTTAAAAAAAAAAAAAAATTGCTTAGTGTGTGTATGTGTGTGCGCGCGCGTGTGTGTGTGTGTGTGTGTGTGTGTGTGTGTGTGTGTGTGTGTGCTTTCTAGCCTGTGCGCTTCTGGGTGAAACTCTTACCTCTGCCTTCCATCTCACGCGGCAGGCATGCTGCTCTGTGTAGCTTTTATTTATGTGGGTTCCAGAGATCAAACTCAGGTCATCAGACTTGGTGGGAAGCACCCTTACCTACTAAGGCATCTCACTGGCCCTACAGAATAACCTACACAGCTGCCTCAAACATGGCAGAGCGTGCCACAGTGTCTGCTAGCTGTCTGGAGGGATGGAGGGGCTGAGGGGCAAGTAAAGGGCTTTGAGGTGGTGAGGGACAAATGTCTGATGACACTGGACACCCAACACTACCCTCACCCTGTCCTAGCATCGCCGCCTCGTCGCTGGAAGAACCCAGAAAGTTCCAGTTTCACGTAGGTCACTGGCCCGTCCACGCTCTGCCAGTCTTGCGAGGTAAATCCTGAGACCCCCCATACTAGCATTCCTGGAAGGGAGACAGGTTTCAGTTGGGCGGTATTGGTGGCTCTGTCCCCAGGCTGGAGGGCAGTTTTTCCTCTTTGCCACCTTGCTTAAATCAACCACAGACTGACCCTCTGCATGAGCTAAGTGTCACCCATGACCTGCAGCTTAAGATTTAAATAAATACATTAATAATTAAGAAATAAATTATATATATATAAGAAAGATTCATGGGCTGGTAATGTGGCTCAGTGGTTAAGAGCACCCTCCACTTTTACAGAGGACCTAAGTTCAGTTCCCAGTACCCATGTTGGGTGGCTCACAATTACCTGTAACTCCAGCTCCAGGAGATTCAATACCTCTGGTCTTCATGAAGACTCATGTACACATACCTACACGTAGACACACACGCATACACATAATTAAAAATGTCACAAAATGGTTCCAGTTATTGGATGGATGTGAACGAACCATTTTGAGAACCCTTGTATTTGCAGTGAGAACAAGTGGCCACTAGATGGCTCTGCAGCTCTTTGTGATACCTTTGCCAACTGTCTTGGCTCAATGATTCCCAGGGGCCAAACCACAAAGGAGAAGGGAGGAAATACAGGGCAATGTAGGAAATTTAAAACAAGACGACCCACCCCTCAAAAAAAAAAAAAAAAACAAAAAAACAAAAAAACAAAATAAAAAACAAATAAACAAAACAAAATACTGAAGGCGCTGAATTACAAAGACAATCCTACATCCCGAGACCCTGTCCTATGACCACGCTTCTGATACTCATTCCTCAGCAAACATCTTGGCACAATTGATCTTAGACTCACACCCTCTCTGCACCCCACTTTCTGTTTGTTTCCATGAACCATGTACTCTCAAAGTCCAAGATCAGCAAGGCTAAGCTTTTCCTGATACTAGTATTTTCTCCCAAGTGAACCGAAAGAGGAAATGGGCACCTCTGTGAAAGGCAGGAGGACTCTCCCACCTGGCCATGCTGGTTGCGGAACAGCCACAAGCAGCTGGGTGGGCACTGGCAGCCTGCCCCTGCGGGGTGTGGAGAGGAGAGGTATTGAGGTCTGAAGTCCGGATGGGGAAAGCCAGGGACAGTGGGTTTTCAACAAGAGTCATAACGGAGGCCAAGGACAGGCGAGCAATGGGGTTCAAGGACCAAGCGCATTTTGTAAGATACTGCTGGTAAATACTTGAGTCCGTTATCTCAAACTCCAAAGAGCATCAGGAAAAGAGCCTAGCCCAGCATCTTACCTCTTCCAGGAGGCCCAGGAGTTAAAGACTGGGGGGGCAGGGGGGGAGGGGCTGGGGGTTGGGGGGATTAAGAAGGGGAGGATTATGGGATGGGGGAAAATGGCTCCCCCAGTACTTATTTCCCCTGCTTCCTCTCTCTGGATGCTCTGAGCCCTAAAATCACACCAAGTTTTTCTCAATGTGAGTCAGGCATGCAGAACAGTTCAGTAGGCATGCAATTTGATTATTTAATTCTAGGCTTCTATTTTCAAACTGCATTTAAAGAAAGAAAGAAAGAAAGAAAGAAAGAAAGAAAGAAAGAAAGAAAGAAAGAAAGAAAGAAAGAAAGAAAGAAAGAAAGAAGGAAAGAAAGAAAGAAAGAAAGAAACACATACCTATAATTTGTTTTATTTGTCAAGGTAATTTTCCAAGCTTACAACAAAACCCAGCTTGTTGTGCTAGGGCGTTAGCATTGCACATACATGGCCTAGGCTCGGTCTATAGCGCCGAACGAGAGCCTAGGATCGGTCTACAGCGCCGAACGAGGGCCTAGGCTCGGTCTACAGCGCCGAAAGAGAGCCTAGGCTCGGTCTATAGCGCGGAATGAGAGCCTAGGCTCGGTCGATAGCACTGAACAACAAGCAGACTCAGCTTGGCTATTCCTCCCTTCCCTCAGACTTTATATAAAACAAAACAAAACAAAACAAACAAACAAACAACAACAACAACAAAACCTGTGTTTGAGTGTTTTGCCTGCATGTATGTGTGCCCATCACATTTGTCTGGTGCCCATGGAGGCTGGAAGATGGACATTGGAGTCTCCTGGATCTGGAGTTAACAGCCAGTTGTATTCACCCTGTGGATGATGGAAACCAAACCTGAGCCCTCTGCAGGAGCAGCCTGTGCTCTTAACAGCTGAGCCGTCTCTCCAGCCCTGTCCCTCCCCTCAGCCTTATTCCATAAAAGGAACTTCCTTGCTGTTATTTTATGTATTTAAATAAGTATACGCTGTAAAATAATACACTGCTATCCATTTACTACAGAAGTTTACATTTATCTTTTAATGTCTGTCCATCCATCCATCTGTCCACCCATCCATCTCTCTCTCTCTCTCTCTCTCTTCAGGATCTCATTCCATGGCCCTAGCTGAACTAAAATTTGTGGCAATCCTCCTGTCTCAACCCCTTGAGTGTTAGGATTACAAGTGTCTACCACTATCCCCAGCTTTTATCATTTTATCTTGATGTATCAAGACTGGATTTGATTGAGTTCCAGTTTTAAACCAATTCCATTGCCTTTCATTCTCCCAGAGTATTTGGTGTCACAAGTGTTTACTGTATTTATAATGAGTGTGAGTGTATGTGTGTGTGTGTGAGTGTTTGTGTGTGTGTGTGCACGTGCCACAGAACACTGTGGCAACCAGAGGACAACTTTTGAGAGCTGTTCCTCTCCTTCCATCCTGTGTCTTGCGGGTTGAACTCAAGTTGCCAGACTTGGCAGCAAGCACCTCTGGCTCATATGCTACCACCTGAAGGAAGCCAGTTCTAAAATTTCATTCTACAACTTTCTGTCTTTCATGTGATTGATAACTTCTTTTCCTCTCTCTCTCTCTCTCTCTCTCTCTCTCTCTCTCTCTCTCCTTCCCTCCTTCCCTCTCTCTCTTCCTCTTCCTCCTCCTCCTCTTCCCCTGCCCTCCTCCTCGTCCTCTTGTTTGTTTAGCCCTACTTGGCCTGGAATTTCTATGCAGGCCAGGCTGGCCTCGAACTCATAGAGATCCATCTGCCTCTGCTGAGTGCTGGGATTAAAGTCATGTGACCCCACACCTGACCCTACGGTCATTTTTTACTCAGTGTTTCTGAGGATCTTTTTGGTTGTTGCTGTGGGTTGAACCCAGATTCTCATGAATGCTGAGTATATGCTCTCCCACCAGGGCGCTCTCCCACCAGGGCACACTCCCGGCGAGGATGACTGTTTGTATAATTAATTACTGTTTGTATATTTTACTGTTTGTAAGTTCCCTTCTCCAATCTACACCGTGTGTTCTCTTCACCGGTTGCATGACCTTCCTAGAATAATTTTTCTGGGTCTTATGTCTTCGTCCCTCATCATTTTTATTTTAAAAATGTTTATTTAGGGTCTGAAGAGATGACTCAAGTAGTTAAGAGCACTCTGCTCTTGCAGGGGGGCAGGGTTTGATTCACAGCACCCATATGGCGGCTCACAACCATCCATAACTCCAGTTCTGGGGCTCTGACACCTTCTTCTGACCTCCAAAGGCACCAGGTATGCACATGGTGCACAGACACACATGCAGGCAAAACACCTATACACATAAAATGTTTACTTTTTAAAAAGATTTACTTTATATGTATGTTTTATCTGCATACATATGTCTGAGGAGGTAGAAGATGGCGTCAGATCCTCTGGACTGGAGTTAGACAGTTGTGAGCAGTCATGTGTGTGCTTGGAATCAAACACAGGTCCTCTGTAAGAGTCGTCAGGGCTCTTAGCTAACCACTGAGCCATTGCTTCATCCTGAAACATACATTTAAAAAACAGCTTTATTTATAATCAACACACCATCCAATCAGTCCATTTACAGTGTTGTTTTATGATTATTTTGTAAGCTCACAAAGTTTAAAACTACTCACGCAACCGATGCTTTCAGAGCATTTCAATCAGCCTCAAAGGAGCCTACGTACCCTTTAGCCGTTACCCCCACCCCCAGACTCAGTAACAGCTAACCTCTGTCTCTATGGATTAGCCTCTTATGGATTTCTCATAAAAGTGGATTCATAATACATGGTTCTCTTCAATGGCCTCTTTCCCTTGCGTGGGGTTTGCTACAGGCCAGCGGCACCACACTGGGTTTATATAGTGCCGGGGGCCGTGACCAGGGTGCTGCGCCTGCTGGGAAAGTGCTCTACCAAATGGGCTACAGCCCCACATGCCTCCGTCTCTTTCTCTTTGAAGGCTGAATAATTTTCCATTGTACATATATATCACATTTTCTTCATTTGTCTGTCAACAGAAACAAGTTGTTTCCATTGGCTACTGTGAGGAATGCAGCAATGAACACGGTTGTACAAATATATCCAATCTCTGGTTTAAAATTCCTTGTGGGGCCTGGGGAGACGGCTCAGTCAGTAGAGAACTTGCCACAGAAACATGAGCATCTGCGTTTGGATCCCCAGAACCTAAGTAAAATGCCAGGCAGGGCAGCATGTGTCAATTCCCAGATAGGGCTTGCTGGCCAGCCAGCCTGGCTGAACATACATGCACGTGAGGCTAATGAGAAACCCTGAATCAGAAAACAAGGCAGAGAGTAATTGAGGAAGACACCATTTGGACTTCACACATATGTACACAGAGAGAGAGAGAGAGAGAGAGAGAGAGAGAGAGAGAGAGAGAGAGAGAGATATGGAAATAGACACAAAGAAACAGACAGGCAGACACACAGAGAGATAGAGACAGACAGACAGACAGACAGACAGACACACACCCCCAGAGACACAAAGAAACAGACAGGCAGACACACAGATAGAGACAGACAGACAGACAGACACATACACACACATACACACACACACAGAGGCAGACACAGAGACAGACGGACAGGCAGACATACAGAGAGATACAGAGACAAATAGATACACAGAGACAGACAGACACACAGAGAGATACACACAGAGACAAAAGACACACAGAGACAGACAGATAGACAGATAGACACACACACAGAGAAATAGGCAGACAGATACTCAGAGATACAGAGACAAATAGACACACAGAGACAGACAGACAGAGAGATACACACAGACACAAAAAGATACACAAAGACAGACAGGCAGACACACACACACACACAATAGATGACAGAGAGAGAGAGAGAGAGAGAGAGAGAGAGAGAGAGAGAGAGAGAGATATTCTTTGGCATATACACTCATTCATTTCTTTTATTACTAAATAATGTTTCATTGCATAGACATACCATACTCATGGGCTTTGATGGCTTCTTCTTGCTGCTGCTCTGGATAACGTGCCATGAGTATCAGTGTAGTGTGTTTTGTACAGACATGCTTCTACGCATGTAGTATGGAGATTTATGTTTCGAGGCCAGTCCAAAGCAGAGGGACTATTTTAAGTTCCCAGAACAGGCACAGAGGTGGGTTTCTCTATGTGCCTCTCCCTAGCCCACCCCTCGACACACACATCACTGGTCTTCTCTTGATAGGCGCTCCAATAATCATGAGATGATATGCCTCAGAGATGCCTCTTTGTGTTTGTTTTGTTTTTAGACAGAGCCTACACAGCCACATTAGCCTCAGACTCCCGATTCCCCCCTTCAGTGCTGGGATGACAGGCGTGGGCCACCATACCCAAACTGTCTTTGTGCTTTTGGTCTACATTGCTTTAACAACTATGGAAAAGGTATGTTTTCTTTCTTTTTCTTTTTCTTCTCCTTTTCTTTCCTTCCTTCCTTCCTTTTTTCTTTGGCCAATTGTGCACTTAAAAGACCATAGAGGGGCTGGAGAAACGGCTCAGTGGTTAAGAGCTTGAATCCCAGCACCCACATGGTATCTCACAGTCATTTGTAAACCAAGGGATCTGATGCCCTTTCCTGACTTCTGCAGGCACTGCATGCGTGTAGTGTACATTTACGCATCCGGGCTGAAGAGTCACACATGTAAGATAAATCTAAATTTTAAAAAATGTGTGTGTGTGCATGTGAGTGTGATGTCTGCCAAATCAGAAGAGAGCACTGGATCCCCTGGAGCTGGAGGTACAGCGGTTGTGATTATGAGTGTGGGAGCTGCGGACTGAACTCTGGTCCTTCGGAAGAGAGTCGAGCGCTCTTAGCTGCTGAGTCGACTCTCCAGCTTCACTTAGAGTCTTTCAATTACAAGTGGGCTGTTCATGCTACTGAACTGTAATGTGTCTGATCTAAGTAGTCACACCTCTCAGACACAGGACTTGCTTTCTCTGACTTTGTCCAACTCTTTTTGTTGTCCTTCTTCCTTTCTCTCTCTCTCTCTCTCTCTCTTTCTTTCTTTCTTTCCTTCTTTTATTATTTTATTTTTTGAGACAGTTTCTCTGTTTAGCCCTGGCTGTTCTGGAACTCACACTTCAAATCAGAGATCCGCCTGCCTCTGCCTTCCAAGTTCACAACTGCTTATAACAACAGCTCCAGGAGGTCGGGTGCCTCTGGTCCCTGAGGGCACCCATACTCATTGAACATAGTTACAGACACATAGATACACATACATGCACACAAATGAAAAAAAAAAAAAAAACACTAACAAAAGGACAGGGCTCAGGCTAGCCTTGAATTTATTATGTAGCTGAGGCTGGCCTTGAACTCCCGACCCTCCGCACCTTGTACCCAGGCTGGCCTTGAATTCACACCTAAGCAATCCTCCTATCTCGGCCTCCCAAGTAGCTGAGACAACAGGTGAGTGCCTCTGAATTTCACATTTACTTATTTATTGGTGTATGTCTCAGGTACTTTTCTATTGTTGTGAAGAGACACCTCCACCAAGCCAGCTTTGAGAAAAACATTTAATTTGTGGCTCATGGTTTTAGAAATCCATAACCATCATGGGGGAACATGGCTGCAGGCTGTCAGGCATGGCTCTGATGCTGGAGCTGAGAGCTCATAACTTGACCCACATACATGAGGCAGAGAGAGTGAGACGCCAGGACCAGCATGGGCTTTTGACACCTCAAGGTCCATCCATCCCTATTAACACACTTCCTCCAAGGTCACACAGCCAATTTCTTCTCAAATAGTTTCACCATCTGGGGACCAGGCCTTCAAAGATATGAGCTATGGGGCTGTGCTCATTCAGGTCACCACAGTGAGGTACATAGCAATAGAACCTTCAGATCTTCAGTTATTTATTGCTCTGAAATCATTGTCTAAAGCCTCAGGACATTGTCACCACCCCAGGAAGCCCTTGTTCATTGTTCTTCTTTCCAGTGACCTTCTGATTGCTCTCAGTGTGGAGCGGTATAGCTGATTCTTGAGCTGCATGTACATAGATTCACAGACTATGCTCTTTGACAGGTGCCTTTTTCCCTGTAAGGTCATGTTTGCTTTTGAGTTGAGCCGAAATCCTTGTGGTATGAAGGTAATCATTAGCTGGGTGTGGTGATCCACACACACCCATGTGCACAGTGGAAGCAGAGGCTCGAGATCCTCTAGTTCAAGGCTGTAGTCTGGGCTACAGGGTGAGATGCTACCTATCGCAAAGAAACCCAGGGCTGGGAATGTAGTTCAGTGGTAGACCTGACACACACAAAGCCCTGGGTTTGATTCCATAGTACCACAATCACTACCAACAAACAACGCCCAAAACAAGCAAACAACCTTGCCATTTGAAATCGTGCAGTTAATGGCATTAGTGTCCACACACCTTTGCTGGGAAAGATTTTTATAGGAGGCGCCAGGCTTGGACTGGATCCACACTTGCAGCAGACCCAGCAGGTTCAACTAGTACAGATTTTATCCAGAGTGGTTGCCTCTTATTGGTTGCAGGAGGTTGGGTAGCTAAAGATCTAATACGGCTGTAAACGAGTAACTGAGTAATAATCAATTGGATGGTGGTAGCCAGCTCTTCTCAGCTCTGTTCCTCCCTCCCCCTCCCTTCCTCTCTCCCTCCTTCCCGTCTTCCTTTACAGTCCTGGGGATGGAACCCCCCCACCCCCTTTCCAAGCACAGGTTAGTGAGCTCTCTCGCACTGAGCCATACCCTCAGCTCCTGTCATTTCCACTGTGGGCCATAATTCTCAGAACCTGCTTGGATTCCAGGAACTGCCCAATTTATTTTGCTTTGTTTTCTGCGTTGCTCAGATAAACTCTACTGAAGCTAACTGGTGTAGACAATTTTCCCTTTGGCACTCCCACAGGAGATGTCCTACCTGTTGACCAG
>CM052712.1:21848128-21865498 GCA_028551405.1 Uromys caudimaculatus | reverse complement strand
TCTAGCCCAGAAGAAACCGTTCCTGAAGTCAACTACAGAAACTGCTCTTTTCACTTTGGATGCAAGGCCTCTCCTGGCCCCAGGCTGGAAGGCTGCCCTTGGTGCGATCGACAGATGACAGCCGTGTTTATTTTCTTATCAACTAAGTAAAAGTCAGAGGCCAGGTTGAAAGAGAAAAATCCCCACAGCTGGCATTGACATAAAGACCAAAGTAAATGTTAACATCCTGGAAACAGGCAGGAGTTTCAAATGCAGGAAAGGCCATGGAGAATGTGGCCGTCTGTTAAACAGCACCTACCTGGAATTTATTTAAGCAATCATAAAGAACGTGATGTCATCTCAGTTTTAGGTTTTGGTCTGGTATTGTTTTAGGAGCTAGGGTCTCATATAGGGTCAGAGCTGGCCTCTGACTTGCTGTGCAGCTGAAAATGACTTTGAACTCGTGATTCTCTTGATTCCATTTCCCAAGTCCCTGGAAGGTGTTTCTCATCACATTGGATTTCTTTCAGTGCTGGGGACTGAACCTAGGGCTTTGGGCAGTCTAGTCAAGCATTCTACAACCGAGCTCAGCTCAGCTCCAGCCCAGTGGTTCTCAGCCTTCCTAATGCTTCGACCCTTTAATACAGTTCACGTTGTGGTGACCCCCACGTAAAACTGTTTTCCTTGCTACTTCATAACTGTGATTTGACTACTGTTGTGAAGGTAAATATCTTATATACAGGGTGTCTGATATGCAACGCCCAAAGGGGTCAAGACCACAGGTTGAAACTGCTCTAGCCCAGCCCTCATCATATCTAAAAGGAAGAAAGGAAAAATAAAAGAAGGAAAATGGTTGGGTCTGGAAAGATGGTTCAGTCCACAGAACTCTGAGAAAATAATCACTGAGCTCTCCAAGAGGACTGCACAGACCTCATATGTAACTGGTTAATCCCCAGTTTCTCCTGAAACTACACACACTTCGTGTGTGTGTGTGTGTGTGTGTGTGTGTGTGTGTGTGTGTGTGTGTGTGTGTGTGTGTGTCTGGGTGGGTGTGTCTGGGTGTGTCCGTTTGTGGTGTCTGCTTATGTGTGCAGATGCTCCTGCCATGTGCGCATGCGTGGAGGGCAAAGGTCAAGCACAGCTGTCTTCTGCCGTTCTCCATACTGGTTTTTTGTTTGTTTGTTTGTTTGTTTTTAGGAGACAGGGTTTCTTTGTGTAGCCCTGGCTGAACTCACTCTGTAGACCAGGCTGCCCTCCGCCTGCCTCTGCCTCCCGAGGGCTGGGATTAAAGGCGTGCGCCACCACCGCCCGGCTCATGCTGTATTTTTGAGGCAGGGTTTCTCACTGAATCTGGCAGCATTTCTGCTAGACTGGCTAGCTACTGAGCTCCTGACCACTGTCTGTCTGGACTCTCCCAGCGCTTGGGGTTACAGACGTGCAGCCACACCCAGCTTTTGTTTGGCTGCTAGGAATCCAAATGCAAGCCCTCACGCTTACTAAGCAAGCTCTTTACACAGAACTGTCTCCCCAGCCCACAATGGCAATTTTAAAAAATATTTGGTTTTTAAAAAAAATTTATGAATATGGTGTTTTCCTGCGTGTATGTCTGTACCATGTGCATGCAGTACCCAAGGAGACCAGAAGAGGGCGTCAGATCCCCAGGAGCTGAGGGTACACATAGTTGAGAGCTGCCTTGTGGGTGCTGGGAATTGAACCTGAGACCTCTGAAAGACTAGACAGTGCTCTTAACCACTGAGCCATCTCACCAGTCCACAATGGCATCATGGTTGTTTTTTTTGTTTTGTTTTGTTTTGCATCGTTTTAGAATGCTTCTTCATCGTATACTTTTTTCCCCTTGGGCTGGGGAGATGACTCAGTATTCAAATGTGAAGACTTGAATTTGAATCTCAGAACCTACTTAAAGTAGGACACACCAGCTCAGGACTGTAGCCCCCGTGTGGCTGTTCAGAGACGGAATGAGAGGCAGAGATAAGGATCCACTAGCCTGAGCTGTGCAGCAGTTTTCAGGTCCAATAGGGTGTCTCCCCTGGGGTTTTTGTGACCTCCATGACCTTTGGGGTCCTAGTACCAGTGTAGCCTGGGGTTCCTGGTGCTGGCGGGCCTCTGAGAAAGCAGGCCCAGTTGTGAGCCAACCCGATTGGAGAAGGCAGATACAGTTAGCCGGCAGGAAGCCTGCTAGAGCCCAGGGTATGGAGGGCTGGGCCCACATAGGGTAACAGGGCTACAAGACCTAGAGACACCCCTAGTGTCAAGGTCAGGGGCCAGGTATGTAGGTAGAGAAGGCCCAAAATAGGGGCTGGAGAGATGGCTCAGCGGTTAAGAGCACTGACTGCCTTTCCAGAGGTCCTGAGTTCAATTCCCAGCAACCACATGGTGGCTCACAACCATCTGTAATGGGGTCCGATGCTCCCTTCTGATATGTCTAAAGACAGCTACAATGTACTCACATACATTAAATAAATAAATAAATATTAAAAAAAAAAAGACCCCGTTTCAGTGTGGAGGGGAAGGCCTGACACCCAAAGTTGTCTTCTGACCACCACACATGAGTGCCTGTACACACACACACACACAGACACACGGGAGATTGTTTTAAAAAGAAAAGATGCTATTGGTTTGTGTTTTGGCTATTGAAGTATTTTTTGTTTTGTTTTGCCATTTAAATTTGACCTTGTGTGTCTCGCTCACCCGGTCCAAGTCCTGCAGGGCTGAAGGTGCTGCCACCATGCCTCTATTACAGTCGTTAGGACTTAGAAGAAAATTGCTTGGTCTTTTCCTGAACCCCTGTGTGTAGGGGAGGGCTGATCAAGGGTCTCAAGGGTCCCCCTATGTCTCCCCTCTGTGCTTTTGCCACTTGGTGTGTGGGAAGCAAATGAGGCCTGGAAAGGTGGGAAAGAAAGGGAACCAGAGTGTCTGTCTGCCTGCCGCCAGAGAGCCAGGACCAGAGCCAGTGGGACAGACACCTAGACCGGCTGAGATTAATTCTAGGGAAGTGGCCTAGGCAATTTCTCAAGGAGCCAGAGAGTTTGCAGAGGGCTAGGCAGCCCAGCAAGCTAGAGCGGACCCTGGGTGTACGTCAGCACCGCCACTTCCTGCCCCTCCCCCCCATCCTTTCCCTCCACCTCCTTCCCCTTTGCCCCATCGTCTTCATCCTCTCCTTCCCCCTCCTCATCCTTACCTCAGTTCTGCCCCAGAAGAAGGCCTTTCCTGGCAGGCAGAAATCTGCTCAGATCGCCAGCTCTACTTGAGTTGACTGTAGATGGGGCCACATCCACCAGACCATTTGTAGTAACATGCCTAAGCTACGTTAGTGTTCAGTGGACTGTCTTGCACATGGCCAGGTTGGTCCTCAAAACACCACAGGAGGAAACGCACTTGGAGGAGGTGTGTGAACCACCTGACATTATCTGAATACGCACTCTACACAACTGGAGTCAGCCTCCTCCATGTTTCTTGCTGTGAGTGCGTCTCTGGGGCAGGCACTGAAGTCTCAGTGCAGTTTCTTGACTCTTACTCTGTGTCACCATACTGTAAGGCTCCTCCTGGACTGTGTTTGTGTCTGTGCACCATGTGCATGCAGTGCTGGAGGAGACCAGAAGGGGGCGTCAGATTTCTTGGGATTGGAGTTACAGATGGTGCCATGTGAGTGTTGGGACCTGAATGTGGGTCCTCTATAAGGGCAGCCAGCGCTCTTAACTGCTGCAGCTCTTTCCAGCCTGGACTGTGCACTCTTTAAGACAAGTCCACAAGTCTAACACAGAGCCTAGCACCCCATGCCAGGCACTCAGCAAACATTTAAAGAATTAAAAGTTGTTTTTTAAAATTTTTTATTTTATATATGTTGGTACTCTGTCACTGGCTTCAGACACACCAGAAGAGGGCATCGGATCCCATTATAAATATTTGTGAGCCACCGTGTGGTTGCTGGGAATTGAACTCAGACCTCTGAAAGAACAATCAGTGCTCTTAACCACCAAGCCATCTCTGCGGCCCCAGAAGATCTTTTAAGTAGGGGACAGAACTAGGGACTGGCTCTGAGGCCTCATTTCTGTTAGGTGTATGCTCCACTCCTAAGCTACAGCTCAGTCCTCAAAATCACTGATAACCCTTATGATGGAGAGTGTTCTCTATATCCTATTCCTGAACAAAGAGTCACCTTTTTTTTTTTTAATTAAAAGATTTATTTATTTACTGATTTAATGAGTACACTGTAGCTATCTTCAGACACACCAGAAGAGGGCATCAGATCCCATTACAGATGGTTGTGAGCCACCATGTGGTTGCTGGGAATTGAACTCAGGACCTCTGGAAGAGCAATCAGTGCTCTTAACCACTGAGCCAGCTCTCCAGCCCCAAGAGTCACCTTCTTACTGTTGCTTTGAAACAGGTCTCAAGGAAATCAGACTGGTATTCACTCAACTCAACTATGAAGCCAAGGATAGCCTCGACTATATAACCTCCTGCCTCTACCTCCCACATGTTGGGATTACAGGTGTGTGCCATAACACTTGGCTTTTTTTTTTTTTTTTTTTTTTTTTTTGGATTTTAACCTTGAGATTAGGGCTAGTTTGGCCTAGAACTCAGTGTGTAGCCTAGATGGTCTTGAACTCACAGTCATCTTCCTGCCTCAGCTTTCCAGGAAAAAAAAGGGGTGAAGAGGGGAGAATCAAAGAAAAGATCTTATATGACAGTATATTCTAGAATTGTGCGAGTACTCTGAACTCTACTTGCTAGCCCCAGAGAAGTCTGTCAGTCGCCATGGAAAGCTGAGACAGCTTGGGGTCACAGCGTGTAGGGCCCACACACTAGTGCTTGAACCCGGCAACTAAATTTCACTCTGTATCTAATGACCACTGCTCACACCCGGGCGTGGCTTCTGTAGCCCAAGAACTCACTTCTTAACCAGCTGGTTCCCTGCACTCTAGAGATGAGCACCACCCAGGGGTGTTGGTAATAACGGAAGTAGGGGCAGAGCTCAGTGGGTAGAGTGCTCGCCTAGCATGCCAGAAGCACTGGGTTTGATTCCCCACACTGCTTCAACCAGGGTGGTGGTGGGGACCTGTAATCCCAGCACTGGGGAGGGACAGTTGGAGGATCAGAAGTTTAAGGTCATCCTCGGCCACATAATGAGTCCAAGGCCAGCCTGGGCTACATGCTACATGAGAACCCTTTCTTTCTTTCTTTCATTAGCAGCTCTGGGTCTTCATGAACTCTCAGACCCTTGAGCTCCTTTTCTTGGTCGGCTCTCCAAGGCAGACCGTGCCTGAGAGCTAGTGAGCCCTACAGCGGCCTCCATATGCTGTTTGCTCAGCTGGGTGTGGGCTCTGCTGGCTCTGGACTTTCGTTTACTCCGAAAATGTCACCTGGGCTCCACTAGTCTATATCTGCCACCAAAAGATGGCAACAAAGACGGAAAGGAACATTCTCTTGCTTGTTTGAGACACCCTGACTCAGTTTTCAGTGTCTGTTGAATAGGGAGCAAAGCAGAGGCTGTTTAATAAGCAACAAAGTAGCCAGTGATAGACTGCCTGCCTGCTGAGCATGTATGGGGCCCGCCCGGCTCCATCCCTAGAACCAAAAGCAGATGTCATTGGTTAAACGTTGCCACCAAAGAGCAGTAGGACAGACCCTACTTCCGTCCATGCCTGTGTAACCTGCAGGACTCTGCACAAAAGCTACAGTTGCTGGAAACCAGGTTTGAATCCTGGTTCCTTCTCGGACAGCTGGGGTGACGGTTTAACCTCTCAGAACCTCATCTTTCTCTGTTGACAGGCTTAGCCCAGGCTGGCAGAGCACATCAGGGACAGGACGTTTGCCTAGCCTGTGCATAGCTTGGGCTTGCAGGAATAACAGGAAACAAGAATGGCAAATGTTCACAGTGCTTGGCTTGTGTCCGTAGTTCTTGGCCGTTGTTCCTAGTAGTGACTTATTTCGCACGGCCTTCTGCATGCCTCTGTGTAAATAAAGACACTTTAGAGTAAAGTGAGCAGAAATGGGGCTTAGTGTTCTTTGTTCCTCTTCTTCCTGGAAAAGGCTTCCAAGAACTTCTAGCCACGAGAAGTGAGCAAACAAGGGAGATACTAATCTATAAAAAACAAAAACAAAACAAAACAAAAACCCAGATTCCCCCTTTCTCTGGCAGTTGGGCACAAGTCCACTCAGTGGTAACTCTACCTCCTGATCAATGTACAACCAAAGCTTCCTGCTCCGACCTGTAAACAAAGCCCCTTACTGGAAGCTAGGCTTCTGGGATTTCATCAGCTGCTCACTCTCCCAGGAGAACCAGGGACACCTGGCAAGCCTGCAGCCAGGTCCAGAAGGCAAGGTGCACACTTCAAGGTCTGCGGGCCGCTTCTTTCTGAGTTGCTAAGTCAAGTGTCTCGAACATTTGAAGACACCTGTACCATTGCCAAGCCAAACGAGGCTTGTAAAGAAAACAGGAGACTAAAGGTCAGCCATTGTGCAAAGCGAGGAGGCAGAAGGGGGGGGAGCTGACATCCCTCAGAGTCTGGGGAGAATGGGGGGCCTTGCCCAACCCCAAAGGCCAGAGCCCCTGCCCACTGCTTTGGAGAGACACTCCCAGGAAGGAGGTGGAAATGTGAGGAACCGGAGGCCAACAGAAGAGGTGGGGAAGGTTCGCTCATTCTTACCTCTCTTTGTGTTTTCATTTATCTAATCTATTTTTTGAGATTTCATAGTCCAGGCTAACCTCCAACTATGTAGTTGCAGCTGTCATCCAACTTGGGACCCCACTGACTCCATCTTCCGTGTGTTCACTGTGGCATGGGCCCTGCCCTGGCTACTTACCCACTTTAAACAGTTGCTGAGAAATAGGAAGGCTTCCTATTAGCTTCCTTGTAAGCCAAGAGCTGTGGCGGAGGCAGGGGGCTTATGAGGTCCAGGTGAGCCTAGGCTGCTTAGTGATTTCAAGTCTGTCTTGGGCCTCAGAGCAAGACCCTCGCTCCTCCTGTCTCTCCCTATCTCCTGACCTGTGTATCTATGATTAGAATCTTGAGAAGCCTGTGAGAGAGATTAGGAAAAGGTCCATACACAGGAATTTAAATCTACAGAGAAAGAATCTTCCTGTGCCCTCTTGGGGACAGCAGCAGGTGTCACGGCTTGCACCTGTCACTGTCAGTTTCAAGTCACTTTTAGCACCGGGTGAACGTTATTTCCTTCTCGAGAACTGTCTCAGGTGCCAGGTGGCATCGAGCTTCCTTAGCAAGGAGGAGCAGAGCAGGAAGAAAAGCCAAGTCAAGCTCTATGCAAACAAACTCCTACCCATCCTTCAAAGCCCATTCGAACATGCCCTTCACTCAGTTGTGAAGTTGTGATCCCAGTTACTCTAGAGGCTGAGGCAAGAGGATCACAAGTTCAAAGGGCGCCTGGACCACAGAGGGAGTCCAAGACCAGTTTAGGCAGCTTAGCTGAGATACTTTTCTGAAAGTGTATGTTGGTGGTATGTAGTGTGTGTGTGTGCGTGTGTGTGTTTGTATTGGTGGTGTGTATATGTGTATGTGTGTGTTGGTGTTATGTGTGTGTGTATGTGTTGTGAGTGTATGTGTATGTATTGTCTGTGTGTTGGTGTTGAGTGTGTGTTGGTATTGTAAGCATGTGTGTTATGGTAATGTGGGGTGGGGATGGGGGTTGTGTGTGTGTTGGTGTGTGTGTTAGTGTTGAGTATGTGTGTGCTGGTAGTGTGGGACTGTGTGTGTTGGTATGTGTGTATGTTGGTGTGTGTGTGTGTGTTGGTAGTGTGGGGTGGGGATGGGGCTGCGTGTGTGTTGTGTGTGTGTTGTGTTTGTGTGTGTGTGTTGTGTGTGTGTGTGTGTAGGGGTGAGGAGCAGGTGTGTATCTCAGTGGTAGAGCATTTGCCTAGCACACAGGAGGCCTTGGGATAAATCCTCAGTACAGAAAAAAAAAAAAAGAGCCAGGTGCCGATGCAGCTGTTTCCTTAGCGGTGGCAGCCTGCCCTCACTGCTGAGGGCATAACCACTGCACAGGCGGCAGGGAGGACTCTGAATGAGAGGTGGGGCGGCTGGGGAATTCTCATGAACGTCTTCACTAGCTGCCCGGCCCATTTCTGTACAGAGCAGCCCTTGGCTCAAGGTCTAGGGCTCTGTGTTGGGTTGTCCCAAGCCCCTGCCCATGCGACCCCGTGCTGAGGAAGCTAAGGCCATCCATGAGCGGGCGTCCCCACAGAGGTTGTTCCAGTTGTGGTCACCCTCTTCATTTGCTTATTCACAAGCGTCTCTAGCTCCAGTTTCAGGCAATCTGACACATTTTCTGACCTCAGGCTCCTGCATACCCTTGGTGCGCACGCATACACCCAGGCACACACACACATATAATAAATAATGTTTTAAAAAACAAAGGGGCAGGGGCAGGAAGTGGGGTATCTCATTTGCTGGTGCTGTTATAGTACATGTAGACCAGGGTGGGGTACTCTTCGGGTGGTAGAGCAAGCTTGTAATTTCAGTACACAAGAGGTGGAGGCAGGAGGATCAGAAATACAAGATTATCTTCAGTACACAGTACTTTCAAGGCCAGCCAGGGTTACATGAGACCATCTCAAAAGGCAGGGGAAAGAAGATAGCATAAGCCGGGCAGTGGTGGCCCACGCCTTTAAACCCAGCACTTGGGAGGCAGAGGCAGGTGGATTTCTGAGTTTGAGGCCAGCCTGCTCTACAGAGTGAGTTCCAGGACAGCCAGGGCTACACAGAGAAACCCTGTCTTGAAAAACCAAAAAAAGAAAAAAAAAAAAAAAAGAAAAGAAAAAAAGAAAAAATAAAAAAAGAAGATAGCTTAATCAATAAAATGTTTGCCATACAAGCATCTATGAAAAACAGCTGGGCGTGCTGGCACAAACTTGTAATCCCAGGGAAGGCAGAGTCAGGCAGAACCTTTCTGGCTAGCCTGCCTGGTCTAACTGTCAAGCTCTGGGTCCCAGTGAGAGACCTTATCTCAAAGAGCAGAGGTAGGGGTGTCCTGGAGAGATGGCTCAGGGGTTAAGAGCACTAGTTGCTCTTTCAGAGGACCCGGTTTGATTCCCAGCGCCTACATGGCAGCTCACAACTGTTTTTCTGGATCCATGGATACTGCATGAACATAGTACACAGATACACACGTAGGTGGGAAGTGCCATATTTGTTAGCTACTATCTACAGGATGAACTATCCGGTAGAGTAGAGGCATAGCTGAAGCGTAGAATGGTCTGCCTTGGAAGTACCAGGCCCTGAATCTGTCTTTGGCCTCTGCCCAAGGACTAGAAAGAAAGAGGAAACCAAATATTGAAAGAGGGAGGAAAGGCTGGACTTGCTGGAAGACTGCACAGAGGGGCAATGCCCATTGGCAGCGGGTGAATTGCTGTTGGTAATAATAGTAATTAGCATTATTCTGTGCTTTCTCTGACACACACTGGGCTAAAGCATTCTCTTACGCAATCTCATTTTAGAGACAAGGAAACAGGGGCTCAGAGAGATTAAGCAACTCATCCAAGCTTACTCAACCAGTGTATGTGGGAGGCCTGACAAGCCGCCCTGTGTTTCCATTTCATAAGCCAATGCCTCAGCCATTGGGGCGGTAGTTCCTGGGAATGTAGGCTGAGTGTTTCCCTCCCAGTGCCCTCTGAAGTAAATGCCATTCTACCTCCTCTCTTCTCCTATCTCCTTTATTCACCAAACCGGAGTTTGTTGTTGTTGTTTACAAAGTTTAGAGCATCCCTAGAACATTCTCAGGAAGTCTAGACTCTAGTGAGACCCTGACATCACCCAAACCTACAGCATCTTTGTCTTTGAAGGTGAAATTGATGACTCAAGTTTAGCTGTTCACATAAATATTGCTTTGGGACCAATCTTAAAACACCCTGCCGAGTGCATATACTACCTAGTAGTGAGGCCATCAGAACCAACACTGAGACTGGAGACCACCGGTGGCTCATGCCTGTGCATAGAGATGTCAGCAGGACAGGTTGGGTAGCAGAGGGAAAGGCTGAGCCAACAGACAAAGCAGGACCCTGGAGCAAAAGAGGACATTGAGGATAACTGCTCAAATCTACCCCAATCTAGCTCAGTGAGTGAGCTTCTTAGTTTAGGACAAGTGGATCAAAATAATGTAAGCTGATAACAGGGAGGTGGAGGCTGAATAATAAGGATTGCTAAACACGAGACTCTAACACTCTGACACCCTGTCTCAAAAACTTAAACAACTACCAGGGGTGGCAGGCAGCACATACCTTCAATTCCAGCCCTTGGGAGGCAAAGGCGGGAGGGTCTCTGTGAGTTTAAGGCCAGTCTGTCTGCAGAGTGAGTTCCAGGACAGCCAGAACTATACAGTGAGACCCTGTCTCAAGAAAAATAAGATATAATAACAATATGTAAAAAGTTATTATTCTGCCAGGCAGTGGTGGCGCACGCCTTTGATCCCAGCACTTGGGAGACAGAGGTACGTAGATCTGAGTTCAAGGCCAGCCTAGTCAACAGAGTGAGTTCCAGGACAGCCAGACCTGCACAAGAGAAATCCTGTCTCAAAACAAACAAACAAAAATACTATTTTTTTTCTTTATAACGGGTTTGACTGAGTCTACTCCCAACACCCTCCCTTCCAATTCCTCCCCTGTCCCACTGTGATAGTTTGAATGAGAATGGCCCCCATAGGTTTGTATATTTGAATGCTTGTTCCCCAGTTGATGGAACTGTTTAGGAAGGATTGGAAGGTGTGGCCTTGCGGAGGAAGAGTGGCCCTGGGGGCAGGCTTTGAAGTTTTAAAAGTCTTGTGAAATTCCAAGTCTCTCTCTTTGCCTCATGGTTGTGGATCAAAATGTGAGCTCTCAGCTACGGCTCCAAGTCATGCCTGAGGGCCTGCTGCCATGCTCCCCACTGTGATAGTCATGGACACCAACCCTTTGGAACTGTAAGCAAGCCCCTGTAAGCTCTTTCTACATAAGGGTTGCCTTGGTCATGGTGTTTTGTCTTAGCAATAGGAAAGTAACTAAAACATCGACTACCACTATTCCTTCCAGTTTCATATGTTCTTTCTTTTTTCTTTAATACCACTGAGTATACTTAATGCTGCCAGTAAGTGTCTGGGTATAGGGCCATCTACTGGAGTATGGGTAGCCTTTCAGGGGCTGCATCCCAGGGGAATGGTCTCTCCCTTTCCCAGCAGCTCCTCAGCTAGGGGTGGATCTCATGTCCACTTTACCACTCCATGCTGGGATTTTTGTCTGCTTGATGGTGTGCTCAGTCACCGTGGCTGTGAGCTCTTATGTGCGATTGCCCTGTTCTAGCCCTGTAGTCATCCACAGCCTCTGGGTCTTACGGGCTTTCTGCTCCTTCTTTCAAGATGATCCCTGAGCCTTGGGGAGACAGGGCATGATAGATATAGACAGCCCAGTTAGGACTGAGTACTCTGGACTCTCTTGTCCTCTGCACAGGAACCAGTTGTGGGTCTTTGTGTTAATCCACACGTGTTACAAAAAAGAGAGTCTCTGTGGAAGGCTGAGCTATGCTTGAATCCATGGGATAAGGATTGGCCTTTTGGAGTCCATTTAGTACTATGTCCGCTTAGCAGACATAGGTTCTCCCGAGGGCCTATGACCTCTCTAGCCACAGACTCTTTGTCCCAATATCAGCATCAGCCATGGCTTCCTTTTTGTGGAGTAGATCTTATATTCAATCAGAAAGTGGTTGGGGATTCTCATAACGTTTCATCAGTGGGCATAGCCGGTCGTTATTGCAGTTTGCAGGGTTTCCAGTTGCATACAATTGGTGATATCATCTCCAGTAGCATGCACAGAACCTTCCACTGCTGGGAGAACTAGCCAGGAGGGGTGAAACTTCCAGATCAGTACCAACTTGATTTCTCTAGAGACGGGTTTCTCTGGAACTCTCTATAGACCAGCTGGCCTTGAGCTCAGAGATTCATCTACCTCTGCCTCCCAAGTGCTGGGATTAAAGGTGCTCCCAAATGCTGTCATGCCTGGACTTACATTGTTTGTGTGTGCATATGTGTGTGTATGTGTGTTTGTGTATGTGTGTCTGTGAGTGCGTGTGTATATGTATGTGTATATCTATGTGTGTGTTTGTGTGTCGTCTGTGTGTATGTGTTTGTGTGTGTGTATATATGTGTCTGTGTGTGTGAGTGTGTGTCTGTCTGTTTATGTACACATCATGTAGAATTCACAGGATAGCTAACTTGCTGAGGTTGGTTCTGCCCTACCATATTCGTGGTGAGCCCCTCCCTGGCTCACTCCTCTGCTCTTAGCCGGGATCTCTCCAGGCTAGCTAGCTTTCATGGCTTTGGAGGTTTTGGTCAAATAAAAGAATTAAAAATTAAATTAGATTTATTCATTTCATCTGTATCTTTTCTACAAGTATGTATGTGCTTTGCCCCCTCAAAGGTCAGAAGAGGATATTAGAGCCCTTGATTCTGAAGTTACAGGTGGGATGGTTGGGAACCACCATTGGATGTGGGAATCCAACCGGGGTCTCTGCAAGAGCAGCAAGTGTTCTCCACCGGGGGGCTGCCTCTCTAGACCTTCTTGGGTAAAATTGAAATGATATCAAAATAAAAGATTTAAGAAATGTCAATGCCAGTGGAATAATTTCATTTCTTCTCAGTGATGAAAGGCATCCATGATGGTTAAACTTCTTTCAAGCAAGATAAAACTGGTTTCCCTTGATGCTTTTAAACCTCAGAGTCCAGAAGACTTGGGATCAGTGGATCGCTAAAATAAATCTGAAGTTGAGCCGGGCAGTGGTGGCGCACGCCTTTAATCCCAGCACTTGGGAGGCAGAGGCAGGCAGATTTCTAAGTTCGAGACCAGCCTGCTCTACAGAGTGAGTTCCAGGACAGCCAGGGCTACACAGAGAAACCCTGTCTCAAAAAACCAAAAAAAAAAAAAAATCTGAAGTCGGGTGGCAGGGTGCATTCCAGAGGAAGAGGCAAGGGGGTCTATCTCTGAGTCTGAGGCCAGCCTGGTCTACAGATCCAGTTCCAGGACAGCCAGGGCTACACAGAAAAATCCTGCCTTGAAAAACAACAAAAACAAAACACAAAACACATCAAAAACAAGCAAACAAACTGGACTTATTCTCTGCTGTGGATGGCTGTGAGTGGACTCCTTTATCTAGCCAAATGACTCTTGTCCTCTGATTGTACCCTTCCAGGCCTTGTGTGATTGACTGGGCAAACCGACTGTAGCACTCTGCAAAACCCAACCCCCCAAAGGAGGTTTGAACTTCTTGGAACCCTTAAAAAAATACCAGTGAACTTCAGGAAGTAACGCACGAAACTCTTTTCCAGAAAGAGGTCAGTGGTCACAGAATCGAAGGAAACACCACACTGACCCCGGGACTTCCGGCCCCGCCCCCATGGAATCATCTCAAAGTTCAAACAGCTCATAAACTGACGTCCGGCTGACAGATGGGGAGTGTGGCTCAGTGGTAGGGTGCTTGCCTACCTCCGGAGAGGCCCTGGCTTCTATCTCCAACCCCGCAAAGAAAAAAATGAAACGGAAATAAAGCAGGCTTTTAAAAAAAAATGTATGAGAAGAAAAAACCGCTTTCCTTGGGGTCTGGTCCCCCCCCCCCAAAAGACTTTGATGCAACTGGTCAAACTAAGATTGCCTGCAGAGATAACGCATGCTTTCCTAAGGCCATCAAACAAGAATGATGTAAACAGCGACAACCGAATGTGCAAATGTGCCTATTGGAGACCAGAATGTCCCTTCCCCGTCAGCATTCCTCTCTTACCCCCAGATCTCAGAAGTTTCACCTCATAAAAACAGTTTCTTTATTATTCCGTTAAAAAAATAAAAACAAAACAAGAACAAAAATCAAAAAAAACTTGGGCAGCCGGGCAGTGGTGTCGCATGCCTTTAATCCCAGCACTTGGGAGGCAGAGACAGGAGGATTTCTGAGTTCCAGGCCAGCCTGGTCTACAGAGTGAGTTCCAGGACAGCCAGGCCTACACAGAGAAACCCTGTCTCGAAAAACCAAAAAAAAAAAAAAAAAAAAAAAAATTGGGCTATCAAGATATCAATATGGCCCAGTTACTAAAAGTGCTTGTCACCAAGCCTGATGACCTGAGTTCAATTCCCTGGTCCTACATGGTGGGAGAAAAGTGACCCATTGTCTTTTAACCTCCACACTCACACCTGGCATATGTACAAAAATATGCTCTCCAGCATACACATACACAGCTAACTAAACAAATAAATGAGGTGCATTTTTAGAAGAATATTCTCGAAGACAAGATAAACCCCAAGCTAATACATTTGACTAACTTTTTTTGTTTGTTTGTTTTCTGAGATAGGGTGGCCCTCCCTGCCCTGAACTCGATCTGTAAACCAGGCTGGCTTTGAACTCAGAGATCTGCCAGCCTCTGCCTCCTGAGTGCTGGGATCAAAGGTATGCACCACCACGGACACTGGCTTTACTTATCTTTTAGACCTTACTTAATCTCAAGCTTTTCTTACTTTTTCAATCTTGTTGTAAATTACACCGTTTGAAGAATAAAGCTTAGAAAACTACAGTGTTGTATACGCAGCCACTATAAACAACTAAGCCTGTCTCTCCCCTGTACCTACCTGGCACTTTTTGCAAGATTAACATTCAAATTTTATTTCGAGAGAAATGAATTTTATATAAGAATTTGTTTTTCATCCTTTCCTGGATCATTTGAGGAAGCTTGGGTATTTTTCTCCTTCCTCCCTCCCTCCCCCGAAGGGTCTTGCTATGTAATTTACACTAGCCTCATATTCAAGGAAATCTTCCTGCTTCAGACTCCTAAGTGCTAGGATTACATCTATTCATCTTTCATTTAAGAGTTTTAATTCGGGGGCCAGTGAGATGACTCAGGGTAAAGGCACTTGCCCCACGCCTGACCTGGGTTTGGTCCTTGGGAGCCTCTGTCTGGAATGGGAGAGCTGATGACCACAAGTTCTCCTCTGACCTCCACCGGAGTGCAAAGATAGAGCCATGTGCACACCTGTGTGCACGTTCACACTCGCACACACAAAAGAAATATCTGTAAGTGTTTAAAAGTTCCAAGTTTTCTTTGTGAGACTTTAAAATGTCAGCCCAAACATTCAACTTCCTCTTACCATTCCTCTGGTTTTAGCCAGCCCAGGCTGGCCCTGGACTTAATCTTTCTGCCTCAGCTTCCTAAGTGCTGGGCTCATTGGTATGCAGTCTTTTTTTTTTTTTTTTTTTTTTTTTTTTTTTTTTTTTGGTTTTTTCGAGACAGGGTTTCTCTGTGTAGCCCTGGCTGTCCTGAAACTCACTCTGTAGAGCAGGCTGGCCTCGAACTCAGAAATCTGCCTGCCTCTGCCTCCCTTGGGAGTGCTGGGATTAAAGGCGTGGGCCACCACTGCCCGGCTCTTTTTTTAATCTTAATTGGTGTGTTTGGGTTAGTCGTCTGTGTGGCGGGCTTTTTGCTTGTTTTGTTTATTTATTTGTTTGCTTGTTGCTGAAATTGTGGTGTTACCACAAGCAAAGTGCATGTGAACATCGTGGTACCCAGCATGCGGAATTCTAGGAATTCTATGCCCGTTCTTGAGAACAGTCTCTACACCTGGTTGGCTGATTGTCAGGCAGATAGATGTAGGCACCAGCCAGAGGCAGCCCCTACCTTCAAAGTGCGTATCGTCTGCTCTGGAGGTGCAGACAGGCCAGTCAGAGCTGTAGGAACAGCAGTTCGGAGGGAGGGACGCTTGATTTGAGTTCAGAGCAGTGAGTCTTCGAGAGGGCATTGTCTGAAGTCATCCCGCAATGTCTGAGGACAACTTTGGTTCTCACAACTGGGGGCAGAGGGCAAACTTTTGGGAATTTGTAGGTAGAGACACCAGACATGCTCCTAAATGCCTCGTGAGGCACAAAACACAGGGTAGCCTCCCCCACATCACCACAAAGAATTGTCTAGCTCCAAATGTCAATAATTCTGAGGTAGAAAAACTGACTTAAGCAGAAAGAGGAAATGGGATTTGTGAGCAAAATAAAAGGAAGGAGAGGTGGAAAGACAGCTCAAGCTGCCACAGGGGTCGCCACAGGAGAATGAGGATGGACCCCTGTTCATATCTCCTGCACTCAGATGACAAAGAGACACACTGGCGCACACCTCATACACCGGAGAAGGAGACATCAGGATCCCTTGGTTTGCTGGTGAGCCAATCTAGCCACAGTGTGCTAACCCCTGAGCCCAAAAATAGGGTAGAGAGTGACAGATGGGACCAGAAGCTAGTCTCTGGCCTTTGAACATGTACTCCTGTATGCACACTAGAGTGCACACAGAGGTAAAACCACACACACACACCCCATCTCACACACGGGAGAGATCTTGGAACAAGACAGGGCTGCAGCTGAGACCGGGATAAACAAGAAAAGTCATCAATGGTTCTAAGCTGATTATCTTTTCTCTTTGTTTCCACCCACAAGAGTGACTCCTGCTAAGTGACTCATCTCATTTCCTGGTTTCAGAAAACAGGCTACTGTCTAAGGACCACCTACTTCCAGATGCTCAGATCAGGTGTGATGCCTCCCAGGGCTGGCAACCCATCCATGAAAGCAATAAAGACTCAGTGTTCAGAGAGGCCATCACAGGGGGTGAGAAAAGCAAGGGCCGTGTTTTACGAGATGTCACGAGAACCTGGCTGCCCCGAAATTTACGGTTCTTACCTAACTGCGCATGTGGGAGCGCTCAGTCCTGGGTAGATGGCCACACTAGGAAGCCATGAGGTATCCAGGTTCTCTCTCACATCGTCAGCATGCATGAGCTTTCTTTCCTCACACTCGCAAAATGGCTGCTGAGACCCTCTTGACTTTTGGAACTAGGTCAACATTCCAGGCAGGATGAAAGGAAAGGAAGTAAAGTCAATAGGCAGAGGTGAAAGGCTTCCAGTGATGTCCTCGCCACTGAATAAACTTCCTGGAATCCTCTTGTCCTCTGAACTCTCGCTGACACATTGTTTCAAACTGTACCACACAGCTACCTTCCGTTCCATCAGACTCTGGAGCTGTGTGTTTTCAAGTAGGCTCCTTGAACTAAATGACAGGCCAATAGACTAGATAGATTCTCCACGGGTTACTGAGTGAGCGTTTCCAGCATTTCTGTGTCCACGATGAGCCAGCCCGAGGCTAAGTTCTGGCTTCATGAGAATGGTGGCAGTCACCAGTCTTCCAGCGAGATTGAACCAATGTTCTGTCACTCAAAGAATATTGCGGGCTGGGTGTGGTGGCGCATGCCTGAGACCCCAGCTTTGGGAGGAAGAGCCAAAGGGGTTGTGAAGTTGAGGTCAGTAAGCCATGCTCCTCAGAGAAATGAAGGAATGACAGGAAGGAAGGAAGGAAGGAAGGAAGGAAGGAAGGAAGG
>CM052712.1:21806530-21848028 GCA_028551405.1 Uromys caudimaculatus | reverse complement strand
CCTTATTTGGCTACGTCCTTCTCCTGAGGCTGACCACCCCACCTCCAACTATCAAAGTATTGAAGTCTGGCAATCAAAGTCCCCTGTGATTCACCTAATTACCATATCCAATCAGAACACACACCACCACATCCTAGCCACTCCCACAGCCTCCCCTGTCTCTCCCCCTGTCCCTTTGCTGCTGGTTTTCTGCCTGAGTCAGAAAGCAGCCACTTTAACTTTTCTTCCCTGCTTAACACAGGAAAACATGTCTGGGTGTGGCTTGTGTCTAATCCGGGGTCCAAAAAGGGAACTCCCACTCTGGGGAGGTCTTCTTCAGGCTTAGCATGTATATGGCCCCAGGTTGGTGTCTGAGCACCACGTTAATGGTGATGATGATGGTGGTGGTGATGATGGTGGTGGTGGTGGTGATGATGATGTTGATGTCATTGGTACTGCAATAATCAGAAACTGTCTTCTAAGAAGAAACTATAATTCACTCACTTTTTGTTATTTTCTACTACTGAGCCATCTTACTGGTTCTCTTTTGTTTGGTTTTGTTTAAATGTAGTGTACAGCCCAGAATGGCTTTGAAATCATAATGTAGGTAAGGATGGCCTTGAACTCCTGATCTTCCTGCCTCCTCCTCCTGATTGCTACGACTGTGGGCCTGTGCCACCACACCCAGATTATTCACATTTATTTATTTATTTGTCATTTTATTTCATGTGTATGAGTGTTTTGCCCTCATGTATGTCCGTGCACCACTGGGGTGCCTGGTACCTGTAGAGGAGAGAAGATGCCATCAGACCCCCAGAAGTGGAGTTACAGACAGTTGTGAGCTGCCATGTGGGTGCTGGGAATCGAACCCAGGTCCTCTAGAAGAACAGCCAGTGCTCTTAAACACTGACCCATAGCTTCAGCCGTTATATTTATTTTTAAATATTTATATATTTGGATTTGTTTACTAGTCATTATTCATTTCTTATGTTTTTCTCTTAAATTTTAAAAATTTTTGTGTGTGTGCACACTGGCGAGCATTTGGTGCTGGATGGAGCCAAGGCTTGCGCTGAGTAAGCTCTCTCCTGTCTGTCTGTCAGCTCTCTCCTGTCTGTCTGTCAGCTCTCTTCTGTCTGTCTGTCAGCTCTCTCCTGTCTGTCTGTTGTCCTTTTGCCTCTATTTAGTGGAACAGTTTTTGTTCTCCATGTCTTCCAGTGCCTCTGTCTCTCATTGCTGTTAACTAACTTTCTCACCGTGTTCGGTTCTGCCTTTCCAGTACTGTCACTAAAATAACGGAGCAACGTTATATGTATGCCCCTGACAAGGGTCCCTTGCGTGGAACCCGGGCCAAGTCCTCCTCTAGGCCTGGGTGTGCACTTTCTTACGGAATCTAGCTGATGACTGTCATGTTATCAGGAACTCAGGGCTTGGATATCCGCTCACCTCCAACTTGTGGCTGGCCACCTGACCTGCCTGCAGTTACACAGCCTGTTAGGTCGGTTCAGCCAGGATCTCCTTCACCTCTGAGGCTTCCTCTCAGTAATTTTCCATCCACTGGCTTCTCCCCTGCTCCTGCGCTGAAAAGCCCTGCTTGGCCATGCTGTGTCTGGAGTTGAACCCGGTCTGTCTCCCAGCTTCCGAATCCATTGTTCGACCTTCCATCTACAGGGAATAAAGTCTGACAAGATGTCTTAAACAAACAGCATGGGGTGTGTTTTCTTCAACACCCATATAGATTTTTAATTTGGTAACTAAAATATCTTATCATAAATGTAAATATTTGTAAAGATGTTGTCTCATTTTTTTTAAATTAAAAATAAATTGGCAGTGTTAAGGTCCAAGCCACAGCTTGAACATGCTGAGCGCACACTTTTACCACAGAGTTATCGTCTCAGAACCAACATAGTAGGTTTTTTCCTCCTCTTCTTGGCTCCATCCTTTTTCGTTTTCCCTCTCCCTTTCTTTTGTTTTAAGACATAGTCTTATGTAGCCTAGGCTAGCCTCAATCTCACTTTGTAGCTGAGGATGACCTTGAACTCTTGGTCTCCCTGCTTCCATTTCCTGAACGCTGGGGTTCACAGGCACATAACGCCAGGGGCAGTTTTTGCGGGACTGAGAAGTGAGCCTACTAAGGTAGCCCTCTACCAGCTAAACTCCTAGTTCCTCTTGTCTCCCTCTCTCCCCCTTTTGTGTAGCTGAATCTCGAACTCAGGGCCTCAAAGGTATTACACAGTATTCTTATGTTTTAACCCCAGGTTCGTCATATAAAACCTCCGTGTGTGATTTCACTTATCTTTACAGTTTACTTAATTGTAAACTTTCCTTAATCTTTCAACTCCTCGAGGAAGTGCATCCTTTGAGGAATCCCGCTGAGAAAGTCATGTGGGGTCAGATGTAGCCTTTGTAAAAACTCTCTGGAGAAGCCACACCCAGGTCTTTCCTAATAAACTCTCTGACTTCCGACTTCTGCCTTGTTCCAGCTCACCTTTAAATTCTTTTCCACAGCATCACCACGGGTTTCCCTGAGGGCTGGACCTGAAGGAGGAGGGAGGTAGAGGCTACCCAGGCTGGTAGAGGCTGTGTTGAGCTGTGTCTGCCTGCTACCGATGGCAAAAATGTATAAAGAAAATAAAACAAAATGTGAGAACTGGTAACCCTACTAAACCAGAGACTCCGTCCATTTCTAGAGGCCACGAAACTACTAGACTGGTCTTGAACTCACGGAGATCCGCCTGCGCCTGTCTCTCATGTACTGCGTGGGACTAAAAGCTTACACCACCACCGCTCAGCATCCATTCGAATTTAAATGACTAAAATTTGCAATAAAAATTTAAAAACAAATAAAACTCCTTTTATTACTCTTTTAAACCTGCTCAGTGAATGAATGCAGGGAGCATAGACCGTAAGTGAGCCCTCATCACTACAGATGATGCGCTGATGGACCGAGGATCAGTGAGTGGAGGGCTCGCCCAGACTGATTGCCGTGGTACCTGGAAGCCAAGCGCTGGGGGTGGGAGTGGGGGCGGGGCAGAGACGGGCAGAGCTCCATAGGCAGCCAGCCTAGAGGAAAAGGTGGGCTGCAGGTTCAGTGAGGGACCTTATCCCCAAAACATAGAGTGGAAAGTGACAGGAAGACACTTGACAGCAGCCTCTGGCCTCTGTACACACACTAATGGGCACGTGGACACACACACACACACCCCACGGATGAACGGCTGCTCACACTGTCACCCGCACACTTTCTGAGGCTGAAGACTGAACTCTCGCTTGATGATAATAGATTACATACAGGTACAAACATAAGTATTTATTTAGCAAGGAAGGACAATGAGGTTAAGGAGAGCTTGTTCGTTCCTCCCTTTTCTCTCTCTCCTCTCCCTTGTCTTTCTCTCTCCCTCCCTGACAGGATCCCCCACCCCCACTCAGTCCCAGGCCGTCTTTGCCCTCATTTTCCTGTTTTGGCCTCTGATCGCTGTGATAACTGGGTCGAGCTGCCACACCCATCTTGAAGGCCGTGTTCTCTCTGCTAGAGAACGGAGCTAAGGGCATAAAAGACCGGGGGAGCTGGCGGGACGGCTCCGCAGTGAAGAGCACACACTGCTCTGCAGAGTGGTCCCCAGCACCCTAGCACCGTTATGAGGTCAGGCAGCTCATAACTGCTCGGAACTCCAGCTCCAGGGGCGCCTAAGCCTCTGGTCTCTAGGGCACCAACACATGTGTGCAAATATCCAAGCACACATACAACTGAAAAATTAGAAAAATCTTAAAAAAAAAAAAAATCTGAAGGGGGAGGGTAAGAATACACCTTTTGAACTGACACAGGAGCAGGGGCAGGGGGATCACTATGAGTTTGAGGCCAGGACCACCAGAGCCACATAGTGAGATCCTGTCTCAATACACATATATACTTTTTGGTGTTGACTTAGAATTGGAGTTATTAAGGTGAACTCGGTGTTTTTAATAAATAACGCTGATCAACACGGAAGTAAATGCAGCGATCGACATCATGTTATAGTTATCAGTATGCAGACAGTGCAGGCGCCTATAGATCTTGATTCTGGATACTAAGAGGATGTAGAAACAGTGACACCCTACCAGCCCTGTTAAATAAATGTATATATAAAATAAACAATAAAAAGAAGCGATAAATTCCAGCATCAACAACAAGCTTAGTGCCAGATCTCGGTCACTAAGTAACATTCTCTATTTTTTCTTAAACCAGAGAAAGTACATACACATTTAATCACATGCCTAAGGCATTGGGGTATGAGGTCACACTCTCTGTTAAAGATGTGAGGTTTAATCCCCATCACTACCAAGACAGTCAGATAGACAGACAGACACAAAACAAAGCAGAGCATGGTGGTACATGCCTGTGATCCCAGCAAGGGAGAGGCTGAGGCAAGAGAACAGGTTTGAGGTCAGCCTGGGCTACATACTGAGCTCCAGGCCAGCCTGGTTACATAGCAAAATCTTGTCTCATAAAGACAATAAAAGGGCCTGGAGCGATGGCCAGGGGTTAGGAGAATTTCCTGCTGCGGTTTACTTCCCAGTACCCAACGGCAGCTCATGTTTATCTGCAACTCAAGTTTCTGGGTGCAGATGCTGTGCTGACACACGGACAGGAAAAACACCTGTAAACGTTAAAAAACAACATAAAACAAAAAATTAAAATGGAAGGAAAGAAGAAAGGAAGGGAAGACCATTCGGGCCTGAGTGGCTTAGTGGCAGAGAGCTTCCCCGGGATGTGCAAAGCCCTGTGTTCCATCCACAGAGCTTGCGCAATGACGGATTACAAGACTAGAACAGAGGGGAGGTGGCTCAGTGGGTAAGAGCCCGGATGTCCAATTCCCAGCACCCACATGGCAGCACACAACTCTCTGTGACTCTTGTTCCAGGAGACCTGCTGCATTCTTCTGGCTTTGGAAGGCAGCAGAAACACATAGAGTGCATAGACATACATGCAGACAAAGCACCCATATACATAAATAACAGAAAAATAAATAAAAGAGATTTCCTGGGGGAAAAAAGCCAAATATATTTAAAAATATCAAAAATGGTCATAAACGGAGGGAACGAGCAGGCGCTGTGGCTCAGGGGTAGAACGGTTGCTGAGTGTGTACTAGACCCTGGCTTCCATCGCAGCACAAGGGGAGAGAGTTATAGGTCTGCAAAGATGGTTCAGTGGTTAAGCGCACTTCCAAGTTTTCCAGAGGATTTGAGTCCAGTTCTCAACACATATGCGACTGCTCACAACCACCTGCAACTCTAGTTCTAAGGGATCTGATGCCCTCTTCTGAACTGTATATCTGTGGTGCACATACACACAAGCAGGCAGAATACACACACACATAAAATAAAAGTAACAACTGAGAGTCCTGAGGCAGTGGGATTTCTGTGAGGCCAGGCTGGTCTACAAAGCCACTTTCAGGCCAGCCTCAGGTACGTAGTGAGACCTTGTGTCAAATACATAAAATTTACAAAATAAGTAAAAAGATGTTTGTAAATTTAAAGTTTAATGAAAATAATGGTATCTGATGCAAGACTTGCCTACTTAATCTCGGCCAGAGGATATGAACCCACTCACACATCTACGCTTAACTGTTGAAGATTTCATGATCAGCAGTTTGCAGCTGGTCAAGTTACTGTTTTCAGTATGGTTTGAAATGTTTGCCAGAAAGATAAAAAGCCTTGGAAAATATACGAAGGAGGGAAAGTCAACATTCCACTTCTGTCCCCCTAACCAAGACCAAAACAGAAGTCCCTAAATGCTTCTCCTCTGCCCCACCCCTTGGGCTTTGCCGACCCACAGAGTCAGTCACTTTGTTCTGCTGGATCGGCCACACTCTTTTTCTTTCTTTCTCCTTTCTTCCTCCTTCCCTTTCTTTGTTAGTTTTTTTCCAGCAGTGGTAGGGCCCAGGATTGCTAAGCAAATGCTCAACTGCTGAACCACCCTCAACTCCTGCCTTTTCTTTTAATGCCTAATGGTATAGTATAATCACGACAGCTTGTGCGTGTGGACGCATGACACAACCAGGCATGCGCACAGCTTGTGCGTTGGCGGTCAGGGGCAACTCTCTGGCGTGGCTTTTCTTCTTCTAACTTTCCAGGGATCAGCTCAGATCCTCACCATTCAGGAGCCAGGGCCTCGACTGGCTGAGTCATCTCTTCAGCTCCTAAAGGCTTTGAATTTCAATGTTTCTTGGGGATTTCTAGCACAGCCAGACATTCTCTTGGCATTAATAAATCCTAATACATTGAAAGTGTATGCCACAGTTAAGTGACTTTCCCCAGAGCCTCTCACATGAATCTCTACCTGGAGACACCTCCAAAGACTTCTCTGGAAAGAGCCCAGCGGTAAGTCTCCTGTCTCTAGGACCCAGCAGCTCACAGCCCAAGGGATGCCGGTTTCATGTCCTGAAGCAACTTTGATTCCTTGCCTAAACAAGCCCACAGAAACAGTCTGTGCTTCAGATGCCGAGCTGGACCTGACCAATTTTAAAGGAATGGTCATTGGCTTCCCCCTCGTCATATGGACAGAGAAAATGAATGCCAGAAGGCTCACAGCCCAGTTTGGGAATAACAAAAACATGCTTATATAAGCATCGGTTGTCAATGTGAGTAGTGAGCCCTTTCATGGGTGTCCCATATCAGATATTCTACACATCAGATATTTACATTATAATTCATAACAGCAGCAAAATTACAGTTTTGAAGTAGCGATGAAAATCACGTTAAGGCTGGGGGGGTCACCGTAACATGAGGGACTGTACTAAAGGACTGCAGCATTAGGAAGGGGAGAAGCACTGCTTTAAAGGTGGGTGAAAAGAGGCCTTGTTGTTAGTTCCCTCTGGTGAAGTATATTTATAGTTTCAAAGAGCTAATCTGAACCATCACTTAAAACTCTTTGAAGCTTGGCATAATTTCCAATTGCCAACCAGCAATTTTACCCATCTTTCAACCCGAGAGCCCGGGATGAGCCAAGCCCTGAGTAGGAGGCAGTATCTACTTGCAAAGATTCTGTTTTGTAATCTAGGGAACTTAGCTCCTACAGTTGTCTCCAGAAAACAAACGTGCACCTGTGAGTTGTCTCAGGCTTCTCTGGGTTTAATATCTTGATCTAAATTGCTCTTACTGTCATCTGGTGACTCCTCTTCCAAAAGAGCCTGGCTCTCCTTGAATGACTTGGGTCACCAAGAACCAGAGACTAGATAAACCAGGGATCTAGGGTAAAACCAAACTTCGCTGGTCTAAAAGTGAACAAACAAAACAAAACAAAACAAAACAAAAAACTCTACCAACCAACCAACCAATTCTAGCCTCCTGAGTGACTTTGCCACAGGCCAAGGGATCCAGGGTAAAGCCCAGCTCTGTTTTCACAAGGAACGTTTTATTTTCTCCTCATTAAAAAAAATACTAATGTGGGGGCTGGAGAGATGGCTCAGCGGTTAAGAACACTGGCTGCTTTTTCAGAGGTCCTGAATTCAATTCCCAGCAACCACATGGTGGCTCACAACTATCTGTAATGGGATTTGATGCCCTCTTCTGGTGTGTCTGAAGAGAGTGACAGTGTACTCATATACATAAAATAAATAAATCTAAAAACAAAACAAAACAAAAACCAAAACAACCTAAGGCATGGGTGGGTGGGAGAGGGCTAGGAGTGAGAATGGAAATCGATGGGGGGGGGGCTTCTCTGGTGACTAGGTTGGGGCAGGGGAGGATGGCGAGTCTATGGGGGTATCCCTAGATGAGATTCCTACCAGAAGGGGATATAGAGACTGAAGCCGCCACCTCCTGTAGCCAGGCAGGACTTCTAGAGGAGGGAGGGGGACATCAATCCACCCAGAAAACCTTCAATGCAAAAATTGCCTTGCCTACAAGATGTGCAGGGGTAGAGATGGCACAGAGCAGTGGAGCAGACCAAGGCCGGCCCAACCTGAGACCCACCCCATGGGAGAGAGCCACCCCCTGACACTCTCAATGATCTCTGCTAAGCTTGCAGACAGGAGCCTCACACAACTGTCTCCTGAGAGGCTTCATCCAGCAGCAGATGGAGGCAGACGCAGAGACACACAGCTAAGCATCAGGTGGAGCTGGGGAGTCCTGTGGAAGAGTGGGGGATAGAAGTGAACAAGCTGGAGGGATCAAGGACACCACAAGAAGACATAAAGAGTCAACTAACCTGGGACCATGGGGGCTCACAGAGCCTGGGCCGCCAAGGGAACCTGCAGAAGCTGAACCTAGACTCTTTACACGTTTGTAGCAGATGTGAAGCCTGGTCTTCTTGTGGGTTTCTTACAAGTGGAGTGGGGTTGTCTTGGTCTCTGTTCCCTGCCATTGGATCCCCTCCCCCTACCTGGACTGCCTGGTTGGGCCTCAGTGGGAGAGGATGCGTTTAGTCCTGCTGAGACTAGATGTCCCAGGGTAGGGTGGTATGGGGGGGGGGGGCTCCTCTTCTCTAAGGAGTAGGGGAAGGGGGTGATGGGGGGAAGGATTTGTAAGGATGGGAGTGGGAAGAGGGGGGCTGTGATTGGGATGTAAAGTGAATAAAAAATAAATTATTGGAAAAAGGAAAAATTACTAATGTAGGGGCTTGACAGATGGCTTTGTGGGTAAGAAACGTCCAGCACCCAGGTGAAAGAAAGGTTTGCAAGGCTGAGCCTGCTGTAACCCCAGTGGTGGAGAGCAAAGACAGGCAGACCATGGAGGTTTAATGGCTAGCCAGCATAGCCCCAGGGACAAGTTTCAAGTACACTGTTTCAAGGGAATAAGGCTGAGAGCAACAGAGGAGGACACCCTCATCCCCTGAAACCTATTTCCACCCCCAACTCCCATTCCCCAATGAAAGAAATACTAAAGGCTGGAGGCATAGCTCAGTGGTATCTCTGGAATAATGGAGTGGTAGAACACGAGGTTCTGGGGTCAGGCTCTAGCACAGCAAATCAAAGACAACAACGGTGAGAAAAGCTCACACCAGAAGAGTTTAGAAACGTGAAGAAAAACAAAACCACATGTATTCTCACTATGCAGACTTTATTTATTAATCCCTTACTACATGCTAAACAGGATCTGGTGTTTTCTTTTAAAGTTATTAATTAATTAATCAATTAATTTATGAATAGGGTTTGATCTATAGCCCCAGCTGGCCTAGATCTTCCTATGTAGCCCAGGCTGGCCTCAAACTGGCAATAAAGTGCTGAGATTACAGGTGAGCACCTCCTTACTATTTAGTTTTGCAATCATTTCATTTCCTAAATACTCATTTTGTGAAATTTCCCTAGGTGTGTGTGTATGTGTGTGTGTGTGAGGAAAGCTTGGCATTCCGGGTAAACAGCCTCAGATGGGTGTGGACGCGTCTGCGAGTACCCTGGACTTCAGCAACCGGTGGTCTCCACCGTCCACCCACCCAAAGGCCCAGCTTGCACGGCGGCGAACAGCTGTGCAGCCACGCTGGACACTCACCCCGCCCACGTTGAGCCCGCCTCCGGGCCTGCAGGACCAATAATTGATGAATACAGCCGCGCGTCACGCAGCACCGGCCAATCGCAGACAGCCACGACCCTAGAAAGGCTGGGTGCGGCAGGCGGCCACGGGGCGGTGGCGGCGCTGGCGTAGACGTTTCCTGGCTATGGTGGTGGTGGCAGCGGCGCCGAGCGCGGCCACGGCGGCCCCCAAAGTGCTACTCCTATCTGGTCAGCCCGCCTCCGGCGGCCGGGCGCTGCCGCTCATGGTGCCTGGCCCGCGGGCAGCGGGGTCGGAGGCGAGCGGGACACCGCAGGCTCGCAAGCGGCAGCGCCTCACGCACCTGAGCCCGGAGGAGAAAGCGCTGCGGAGGTGGGGTTGGGGCGCGGGGCTGAGGCGCGGAGCCGGGGCCGCAGGGCCGGGGATGGGACCCTCTCGCGTGTGCCGTACGGTGGTTAGATTCACCGCTAGTACCTAGTCTGGGGAGCGGAGCTGAGGTGGCAGCCCCATCCGAAGGGCTGGTTTGGGGGGGTGTGCAGGAGCGCCCGACACAGGTACTGAACCTGCATGACTCAGTCCTCTGCAAAAGTTTGCTCTGTTCTTTGTGGTCGCAGGGCAGGAACCGCTCCGGCTGTCATTGCAGCCACTTGGGAACTCAACCCTGGGAACCGAGTCAACAGCCTCCAGCATTCTGAGAGTTGGGCTTGGGGAGGGACAGTTGGTAGCTCCCCCGTGGCTTTCATGGATGTCGCTCTAGCAAGGAGCCTGTAGGACGGAATTGGAACCAGAAAGTAGCGGGGGTGGAGGGAAGAAGCTTATGACGCAACGGGAATGTGTCAGCCGGGTGGTAAAATGAGATTCGGGTGGACAGCCACACGGGAGAGAATCAAGCAAGTCTTCAAGGCCTGTGGACAGAAAGCTCTGTGTGTGTGTGTGTGTGTGTGTGTGTGTGTGTGTGTGTGTGTGTGTGTGTTTTGAGAGAAGCCTTAAGTGTGTTTACTACTGCTAAGCCTTATTCTGTAAAGTCAACGAAAGCACCAGCTGGCCACGTTTGCAAATGAAGACACAGGAAAGCTGGAGATGACTCAGTTATGTTCCTTGTCGTCCCCCCCCCCCCCCCCCAAGGAAACTGAAAAACAGAGTAGCAGCGCAGACTGCTCGAGATAGAAAGAAAGCCCGGATGAGCGAACTGGAGCAGCAAGTGGTGGATTTGGAAGAAGAGGTAAAGGGACTTAAGGCCATGCTTTCATGCCTTCCATATCAGGGCCCATCCTAAGCTGCTTCAGCCCTTTAGAATACAAACAACCCAAAGTGCCGATTAAAGTTTAACTAGCCTAGCAGATAGACGGCGAAAACCGACTCATTCTGGGCAGCTTGGTTCTGTCCATAGCCTGCTCGGAGATTAGCCAGGCTGGATAGATCATTGATTGCTTATGCTGTAGCGCCTCCTGGCTTTGCCGAAGGCTCGTTAAAGCTGCCCTTCCTTTTAGGGTTCACCGGCTAACCAATCTTAGCAAGAACTATTGTTCTTTTGAAAGTTTTAATCAGCTGGTTCTTAAAATGTGGGTCATATCAATAGCAGGTTTTTTTGTTTGTTTTTAATGTCAGGTATAGCCCACCACCCCTATTGTATTGTCTACTCAGCAGGGTATTAAGTATCCTTAGGGCATTTCAAACAGCTTGTTTCAGGCCATGTCCCTCCCTCCCCTCCTGACACCCCCCCCCCCATCCTTTCTGCTGTCAGTGCCCTTTTGTGCCCCCTCTGCCCACCCCAGCATCCTTTTACCCTTTGGGGGGTTATTTTAGTTTTTTAGTTAAGGTTAGTCAACTTTAGCTATTTCTAGCTTTTATAGGCATTACCACATTTGCATCCATTAATATATGCATGTGTGCCCGGGTCTGAGTTTGGGTCACCTCACTTAATACACTTTTCAAGTTTATACATTGTCCCTGCCGATCTCCTTTTCCTTTACAGATGAGTAGTCCCACAGTGTGCCCCGCACGTTCGTGGTTCACTGGTCATGCTGATGGGCATTTAGGCCGCTCCATTTCTTTGCCATTGGACCACTACCACTTGCATCTACATTTGCCTGTTCAAGACAGGATGGTGAATTATTTAAAGATTATTTTCAGATAGGGTCTTGGGTTGGCCTGTAACTCACGGCACACCTCCTGTCTCAGCATGCTGATATTACAGGCAGTGAGCCACCTTGCCATACTGCTTTTATTAAAAGGTAGTGTATTAACACATATGTAAATTAAAGCTGCAAGTGACCTTATTTTGGTTGAAATCTGGGAGTACTACTTGTAGGTATTATGTTGTTTCTGACACCATTGAAAAATACTTTTGCTTTGTTTTCTTCAGAGACTGGCCTTGAATAAACTGTTCTTCCTGTCTCAGCCTGCTTGGGTGCTCAATGGCATTTTTTTTGGAAGACAGCTTGATGTATCCCAGGCTGGGCCCTTAACTTGCTATGTAGCCAAAGATGACCCGAAATTTGTTTCTCTTGCTGATATGTCCCAAGTGCTGGGATTACAGGCATGAGCCACCCATGCTAGTTTATGCAGAGCTGAAGGTGGGACCCAGGGTTTCAAGCCTGGGAGGGCAAGCCTTCTACCAACTCATCTATATCGTTAGCCACCAGTGACACACTGACTATGAACTGCGCAAGCATAGAATTTACCAGGTCAATAAGGAAACCAGCTGTAGCAAAACTTCCAGTGGATTCATTATTGAAGGAACCACATATTTTAATAGCCCCTTCTGTATTTTCTTACAGAATCAAAAACTTCAGCTAGAAAATCAGCTTTTACGAGAGAAAACTCATGGCCTTGTGACTGAGAACCAGGAGTTGAGAGCACGATTGGGAATGGATATGCTGGCTACTGAAGAGGTTCCAGAGGCAGAGTCCAAGGTGAATCTTGTGAGAACTGGTTGTGGCTTTACCAGAGTTGTGTTCTGGACCTCCCATCAAATCTTTTCTCTCTCCCGTTTTGAGACAAGGTCCTAATGTCTGATTTTGGCTGGTCTTGAACTGTGTCAGTTCTTTTGCTTCTAAGTAGTGGGACTACAGGCACATGCCCCTATTAGTTGATCAATCTTGAAATTTTCCTTGGACTGAACTCATGATCCTCTTGCCTTAGCTTCCCAAGTGCTGGGAGTATAGGCATGAACAAATTGCTTGTTTCTTGGCCTTTTCTTGGGGGAATAGGGTCTCATGTAACCCAGATTGGCCTCAACTTGCTATGTAGCTGATAATCCTATCTCTGCCTTCCAGATGTTACCATTATAGGCAGATGCTACTTTGTGTGGTTATGTAGGTGTGTATGCGCACACAGGTGTGGGTCTGTACACATCTATGCGTACATACGGAGGTCTAAGGAGGGTGTTAGATGTCTTGCCCTATCACTGTCCACCCTGTTTCTCTGAAGCAGAGTGTCCCACTGAATCTGGAGCTAGGCTGGTGGCCAGCGAGCCCTGGTGGGCCTCTTGTCTATGCCTCCCTTGGTGCTAGGGATTTGAACTTGGGTCTTCAGGATTGTACAGCAAGCACATTTATGTTCGGAGCCACCTCCCCAGTTCCTTTCTAGCCTTCTGAAGAGCAGAGGCTCGCAGCTGCCTGGTGTGTGTATCCTTGGAGACTTGGCTGCTCACTCACCGTGGTCTTTCCTTTCAGGGGACTGGAGTAAGGCTGGTGGCCGGGTCTGCTGAGTCCGCAGCACTCAGACTATGTGCACCTCTGCAGCAGGTGCAGGCCCAGTTGTCACCTCCCCAGAACATCTTCCCGTGGATTCTGACACTGTTGCCTCTTCAGATTCTGAGGTAGAGCTCATTCTGCTTTACTAAAGGGTTATGTGACTGGCTCATTCTGTAGCATCTAAGTGGCATGTGACACGCCTAGCCAGGCAAATGGAGAAGTTAGTGTTGGTGGGGTTAGGGGTAAGCAGCCACTTTCCTAGTCTTCAGTATTATGTCATGGAGCAGGGGGAAGCCGTTCGGTGGGTGGGTCCTGTGATCCGAGAGCTTAAGCCATAAGTAACAGTGTGGAACCAGTACTGAGAGTACCCCTGGCAGACTGACTCTGACATTCATTCTAATAGTGAACTCTTTTGTGTTTTGCCTCTTGTAGTCTGATATCCTTTTGGGCATTCTCGACAAGTTGGACCCTGTCATGTTTTTCAAATGTCCTTCCCCAGAGTCTGCTAATCTGGAGGAACTCCCAGAGGTCTACCCAGAAGGACCTAGTTCCTTACCAGCCTCCCTTTCTCTGTCAGTGGGGACCTCATCAGCCAAGCTGGAAGCCATTAATGAACTCATTCGTTTTGACCATGTGTACACCAAGCCTCTAGTCTTAGAGATCCCCTCTGAGACAGAGCGCCAAACTAATGTGGTAGTGAAAATCGAGGAAGCACCTCTAAGCTCTTCAGAAGAAGTTCACCCTGAATTCATTGTCTCAGTGAAGAAAGAACCTTTGGAAGATGACTTCATTCCCGAGCTGGGCATCTCAAACCTGCTTCCGCCCAGCCATTGTCTGAGACCGCCCTCCTGTCTGCTGGATGCTCACAGTGACTGTGGATATGAGGGCTCCCCTTCTCCCTTCAGTGACATGTCTTCTCCACTTGGCACAGACCACTCCTGGGAGGATACTTTTGCCAATGAACTTTTCCCCCAACTGATTAGTGTCTAAAGAGCCACGCACCCCTGGGCCCTTTCCCTGACATCACACTGCCTAGAGGATAGCATAGGCCTGTCTGTTTCATTAAAAGCCAAAGTAGAGGCTGCCTGGCCTTCTAAGAATTCCTCTAAAGTATTTCAAACCTCATAGATGACTTCCAAGTATTGTCTTTTGACACTCAGCTGTCTAAGGTATTCAAAGGTATTCCAATACTACAGCTTTGAGATTCCAGTTTATCTTAAAGGTGGTAGTATACTCTACATGGCAGGGAGGGTCATTTGACAGGTATCTCCCAGCCTGGCTTCAAACTATGTAGCTGAGGCTAGGTTGAAACTTCTGACCCTCTTGACCCCACCTCCCAAGTGCTGGGCTTACCGGGTGTGTACCTCACACCTGCCGCTTGACATGTCCTGAAGTGGACATCGGATTCATGAACGGCCCTTTATTTCTCCACTCTCCGCTTCCCAGGTTTCTTTTCATTTACTTTTACAAGCAGAGAAACACCAACCTGAGGGGGCTTGTTTTTCCTTATGTACATTTTAAATGAAGATCAAGAATCTTTGTAAAATTACAGAAATTTACTATGTAAATGCTTGATGGAATCTTCTTGCTAGTGCAGCTTCTAGAGGGTGCTTTCTCCATTTATTTAAAACTACCCATGCAATTAAAAAAAAAAAAAAAAAAAAAGCAACGCAGCATCCGTTTTGTGATTTCTAGGGCTGTTGTAGTATTTTCTCTTTGTTTGCTAGGGGAGTGATTTGTCCAACTAAAGTGAGCACACCACTTTTTAAAAGTCCCTGGAAGCTTTTCTTCAGACAGTTGACCAACATCACAGTTACTAAGTGGCAGGGATAGAGCCTAGCCATTTTTTTTCCTTTGGGAGGGGTGGTATTAAACCTAAGATGTGTATACCAGGCAAGTCTACACAAATTATACCACTGAGCTACAGCTTGTTAAATGACTGTTTGCCATGATCAGGAAGTATCAGGCTTCCCAATTTTAACTCTTGGCCCTTGAGCTGAGTAGCTGAGGGGACAGAAGGACTCTAGAGTATCTCTCTCTAGCAGCTGAACAGCTGCCGGGTGTCTTCTATGCACTGGGAGGTTCAGTGTTATCTCCTGATCTGGAAAGGATTTAATCCCTCACTGAATCTTAGTAGGCTGGGACTATCTTGTCTAGCAAGCATGAAGCCTTGGTTCCATCTCTAGAATGGAAACAAGCAAATTTATTCAGGAAGAAATCCACTCCAGACACAATGACATCACCCACACTGAGTATTCTGCCCTGGCAAAGAACTTTATTTTTCACTGATATAGGCAGATTAACAATTTAGCATTTAAATATATCTTCCCTATAAATAAACTTTGGGGGTGATCAAAGTGAGCCTCCAGATAGAATTCTGAGTCTAGTCAGTAGGTCCAAGCAGGCTACAGCTGCAAACAACACAAGTTCATGTGTTGACTGCTGTGAGAGGAAGGGTTTCCACGTGCACACCTCAGAGCAAGGACCTGGCTGCTAAGTCCACAGCTAATCCAGTGCTCAGGAATCCAAGTTCACTTAGGCCAAGTTCCAGTGTTGTGACTGGAAGCTGGCTCATGAATACTTGAGGACCAATAATCTATTTCGGGATTATATAGGCAGATATATTTGCTGCCATCCACAGAGCGTAAGTATTTCTACGTTAAAACTCGTCATTTACATTTAACAGCATCGCACTCAAGTGGCTGCTAACAGGACAACAGGATATAACGGGATAGGGCAGCGCATAGATTTTCAGGGTTTCAGATACACTGATCAGCTTTGAGAAAACATCTGGTTTCCAAGAACATTCTCGTACCGAAACCCCACGCTGCCCGGCTAGATCTAAGAATCAACCTTCTCTATGAAACCAAATACTGTAGTAATAATGTGTTATTCCAAATTCAGACTAAAGGTGCAAGCAATGGCTGCAGACAAAATCCCTAGGCCTCACAAAACAGCTAGGCATCTGCCTCATTGCTTTTCTGTCAGATGAGCTTCTGGGGCTAGACAAGACACATGCTCTACTCAAGGAATATTTCAAATCAATTCTTGTCTCCCAGAAGCTCAAAACACTCGATTGTTACTTTTGTGATCTTATTGAGACGATATCTATATTTTTGTATTTTGTGTGTTTCTGTTCTATGGATAGGAATTCCCATGGGTACACGTGTTAGGCCAGAGTCAACCTTATTTTTTGAAACAAGATCCCTCACTGAACCCGAAGCTCACAAATTCAGGTAGACTAGCTGGCCAGTAAGCTCCAAGATTCTCCTACCTCTGTCTTCCCAAGTACTGGGAAAACAAATGTACACAGCTCCCAGCCCCCTTCAAAAATGAATATTGCTTGCAAGCCAAGCACTTTATTACTGACCCAACCCCCTAGACCATTTGAGACAGAGTCTCTTGCAGTCCATGCTGGGCTCATGAGATGTTCAATATGGGACAGTGACTCTGAATCTGGGATCTTCCTTCAGCCTCCTCTCAAATGCTGGGATTACAGGACTGTAACACCCCATATACTTTACCCCTGTGACTTAAAATTTTTTCTGAGAATCTATTTGTGTTTTAATCATATTTACTCCAAGATCTTCATTTCCCCTCATACTGAGCCCTTTCTTCCCAATTAACCCCCTTCCATCTTGTATGAGTGTGTCTGTTCTGTTGTATTTAAGGTTGCTTGTATACGCATGAGCAACTTACCAGTGGCTACGTCGCTGAAGAAAATGACTCTCTAGCAGCCCTCTTGATCTCTATCATTCATGCCGCAGGACTGTTGTGGGAAATATTTAAAACTGATGGAAAGTATAGCAGCATGTTCCTGCGCTGTTCCCTGGTTCTCTCAACCCCGGCAGGCTGGCCAGCCACACACTGGCGCGAAATGGCCGACCTGCTTTCATCTTGTGGAGCTCTGACTCAGAGCTCCATGATCTCTCCACCAGCTCCTAGGTTCCCACTGGTGGGTCGTTACCACGCCAGCCCCAAGCTTCAATACCCCCATGGCCTCTGTGGTGCACTCAGGCAAACCCACACTTTGCTGTTGTACCTTTCTCTCTGGAACCCAGACGAGTCGCTGTGTGAAGGAAAACACAAGACAAACTTAGTTCAGATACAATAATTCAATCTCTGGGTGCATCAACTAAAACCTAATCTTGTAAACCTTATCAAAGTCTGATTCCTCTGGTGGCAAGTCCTTATGGATCTGCCATGATACCAGGAGACTCTACTAGCTACATCTTACCTATCTGCTCTCCCCTTGCCAAAAGGACTCCCCCTCTCTCCTGCTCCTCTCTTCTCCTCCTCCAACCAGGAAGTCCCTCCTTATGTGCCCAGTGATTGGCTCTTTTATTCATTAGGGGATTGGTTCACAAGAAGCCACAGATGTAACTCATTCCTTCTCTGAAGCCCCTCCCATGAGGGCAGAATTAGAATACAAAAAGCCCCAGGGCTATCTACAACACAGGATGACTGTTATACCCACCCAAGCGATGCTGGAAGTCGGCATCAGTGTCTTGCAGGAGCTTGCCTTTCAGCACTGTTCAAAGTGCATCTCTGAAAAGCTACCCTAGTGTGAGGAACGAGGGAACTCAAAGAACCAAATCAATACACATCAGCCTACTTTTGAGTAGCTTCTCAATTTGCACTCACAAGCCATAGAGTCTAGAACACTGTGGAACAGATTGGCCTTCAAATTTTGGGGATCCTGTCTCACTAGAGTGATGGAATGACAGACAAGTACCACTATGTATGCTTCTAATTTGGAATTATTGAGTCATACTCCATTGTTTCAGTGAAGTCACCATGACATCACAGGCAGTAAAATTTCTGTAAAGCCAACAGCTGGTCAAAAGCAAGAACCCTGGGACTAATCAGCTGGTGAGATATTGAGCTGTAACTATCCATTTTAATCTTAGTTTCTGACCCGTTAGAATAAAATTCCCTGCCTTCGGGCAGTGGTGGCGCACGCCTTTAATCCCAGCACTTGGGAGGCAGAGGCAGGAGGATTTCTGAGTTCGAGGCCAGGCTGGTCTGCAGAGTGAGTTCAAGAACAGCCAGGGCTACACAGAGAAACCCTGTCTCGAAAAACCAAAAAAAAAAAAAAAAATTCCCTGCCTTATGAGTCAAGGATCTGGATAAGAAAGAATGAGTATGTAGGCAATACTGCCACCCAGTGACCTGTCAGCTCTAGCACAGGATGCATCAGCATCAGAGACTGCCTAGTCTCTTCCAACCTCTCGTTTCCAACTCTACATCTCAACGTTGAAGGCTCAGTTACAAGGTCAGCATCTGATGTCCTATAGCAGTGACCTGCTAAGGGGAAGATTACTGGTACATTAACAAAGGCAAAGCAGCCTTCCTATTTTAGAAACAGCTCACCTTAATCCACAATATCAAATTTTCAGGACGATTTAAGTTTTTCACTGATAAGGATGCTGCCTTAATTAAAATTTAAAGCTAAGAAAAAATGTTTAATTTACATTTATACAGGATTACAGATACTTTAAAAGTTCAAAACATTGAGTTTTATTGAAAATAATAAAATACAGAAACACCAGATTCTCGTCTTTAAAGCAAATCTGACACATCTTCCAGAACGCTGCTAGTACTGCAGCATACAAAGCCAGGCTCCAGATCCAGAGTGGTGAACGGACCTGCTGGCTAATAGCCTCCCCTCAGTTCTAAGGCCTATCTTGTTTCTAAATCTTAGTTTTATCTTTTTAAAGAATGAGCAGTTTTTAACTGATTTTTATCATGAACATCTCATATTATTTATTCATACTAACAACAACAAAACCTAAGCCAAGAACCAAAAAACCCATGCAATCCGACTCAGACTCACTGAAAATACACATTTGTTCATCAGAGCTCACCTGCTTTAGATAATTGTTGACTTTTACATTAGCATACTGAGCCAATGTTTGATTCACACTGTAAAAACTATACAAGATGAAAAGACCTGTTAATTCCTTAGGAAAACCTTAAGGCAAAAGCCAAAATCTTATGCTAGAAAGGAAAACAAGAACGCAGAGGCATCAGGGCTGTGGAGACAGCCGGGAGACAGTCGGATGTAAGCACCACAAAGATGAAGATGATTTTTGTACAAACATGTGCAAGAAGATAAAAGTCCAAAAGGAGCACAAAACATCTACTTTCCTGCTGAAACAGGGTCAGGTCAGGTAAGGATTCCTGACAAGTTAAGACATCTCTGCTCTCAAGTGGTCACCAAGCGCATCAAAGCCGCTTCCAGCCTCCCACAGACAGTCCTGGTGGTTTAGGTCCTCTGGAAAGCTGCCATGTCTTCCTACCCTAACACTGGGCGAACTCCAGACTCTCGGCAGTTCCTGCATACTTCTAAACGGTTGTAAAACACACAGAGAGTTCTCTTTAAGGCTATAAACATCACAAGTTGGTCCCATTAAATAAGCCAGGAGTTTTTCAAATGACACGAGCCAAACACTTGCACATTTCAACAGAAGACAGTTTTCATTCACCTCTGAGTCTGAGATGAAGAAACGAGTAGCTGGTTTCAATACTGGTTTGAAGGTTGAGTAATTTATTGTGTAGACATAAATATTGTTTAAATATTAAACATTAACCCTTTCCTGACATCCAGACAGAAACAGAGCAGGAACACAGGCAGGAGAAGGGACAGTCCAATGAACAGACGGGGACTCCTATGCCATCCACAGGAGGGACTTCAGCATGGGCTGCAAAATGCCAGCAAGCTAAGTTTCTAAAAATTCACCTCTACTCAGCATAGACCTCTTCTCTGTTTTCCCTATACAAAGGGAGAAGCAGCCCAGAAACTGAAAACTGAACGGAGGTGTTCTGCTGTAGAGAGCTGCCACACTCCCTGGACATGACTACTCTACAGCGCTGAAGGACTGCCAGCCTTCATTATACGTTCTGCCCTGCTGAAGAGCTCTTCCTGAGAAATTAAAAATGTTAACCCTGGTTATTCCCAAAGAACACCTTGAGCCTGGTCCGGGTACTAAAGGGTAAAGATTTCCTCTGGCAGGAGGCCATCTTCTGCTAACTTTTAGGCTTACTGCACAATAGCTTAAGCACCGGACAATTAGCTATTTCAGTAAATCTCCAAGACGCTTGTCCATTTCTTTTCAGCTAATTCACTGTTTTTGGAACCAACATTAAAAAACTCAACTTGCTAACACAAACACAACCTTCCCTTTTTAAACTCTAGAAGCAACCAATGGTAGGTTTAGCTGACACAGCATGTCCTTAGGATTCATGAAAAGACACTTCTCTCACAGGCAATTTACCTCGCACTCTTTAAATCAATCACTTAAGTTAATTGAGGTGTAAACATTACTGACCATCTGAGCTTATCAGTCATGAAAGGAGACCAAGGGCTACTGCTTGAGTGATCCAGCTATACCAACCTAACACCAACACAAGTTTCTTTGCTTCTTCAATCCCTTCACAAGAGACTCAAAGTCCTGCTACCTTCCCTCCAGAGCCCCAAGTGTACAGTGACCACTCAAGTAGCTCAATATGTAACTCAGCAGTCAGGTGCAGTGGCAATTAGGAGCGTCCCTGTATATAACCATCTCAAGAATGAATGGCTTCAACAATGTGACAGATGACTTAAGTCACCGTAACACATCCAGCATCTATAGCTGTCTTTAAAGAGACTGTAACATTTCTGGATAAGCCTACTAAAAAAATTGCATTTCCCTTGAGATAAGCTTCCTTGGCAAAAAGTTGAATTCAATAAATGGCTACCCACAATGACAGTCCCCACCCAAGTCACAGGCGGAGGAGACATTACACCCGTTTCATAAAACTTTCAGGCCCCTATACTATGCAGGCAGGCTCATTACTGAACACAGGAGCCTTCTACAACATGTCAAGTTGGAGCAGAACCTGGTTGTCTAGAGCTCCATCTCTTCCTCTGTGCTAGCAGCTGTCTCCAGACTATGGTAAAGCGGCGTGTCTGTGCACTGAGGTTCTAGTAACAGTTCAGTCCTCTGGGGGAAGGCAGTGCCCGTCGCTGCGTGCTTTGTTTGGCTCTCTCCCATGTAGTTCTTAGGGTTAGATGATGGCTTTGGCTTCTCAGAAAGGAGTTCAGGGAGAGGTTTCCAGAGCACAAGCTCCATAGAAGGACGGCTCCTGGGATGTAAAATACAGATTTTTATCAAAAATTTTAGGACATACAAATAAAGGCTACCTGTAACAAGGTCCTGTTCACTGCCCAACACCTTATGGTGAGTCAGGAACTGGCGGTCCGGAAAGGGCTGCCCTGCTGCTGGTGTGCCCTCCCATTAACTACTGCCAGCTTCAGGAGGGTTTTGATCTTGATGTCTTTCATCAGTTCTCATTATAAACATTTAAATCTTTTAATTGAAAGTGTGGCTGGGTCATGGTGTTTCATGCCTTCCGGGGGCAGAGGCAGGCAGATCTCTGTGAGTTCAAGGCCAGCCTGGTCTATAGAGCGAGCTCCAGAACAGCCAGGACATTTACATAGAGAAACTCTGCCTTGAAAAGCCAAAGAAAACCAAAAGTGTTCACTTCAGCAGCAGATAAACTAAACTTTGAATGATACTGATTAGCATGACCTCTGTACATGGATGATACAAACATTTGTTTAGTTAACCAACGTTTCATTTTAAAAGAGAGCCAGAGAGATTTAGAATTCAAGTGGACTTAGCAAAATAAAAAACAAATTTGTGGAAACAAAACAAAACAAAACCAAAAACACCCCAAATTTGTGTGCATGTGTGTCTGGGGATATGAACACGTGTGCAGTAAAGGCCTGAGGAGGCAGGTTCTCCTGGTGTCTCGTCACAGCAATGGAAACCCTAGCTAAAGCACCCTAAAAGAAGTGAGCTTTGTTTCCAGCCCCTCAAATGTGTAAAACTTCAAGTGCTGGAGACTGAACCCAGGGCTCACACACGTGAGTGCTCTGCTTCTCAGCAACATCACCAGTCCTATGTTTTTAAACCAAATCAACCACCTAGTCTTACAGATGCCATGAATAGCAGTAATATAAATATCCAATGTGAAAAGCAGGGCCTTTGAACTGGGTGTATTGGTGCACAGCTTTACTTCCAGTACTCAGCAGGTAGAGGCAAGCGGGCCTCTGTAAGTTCAAGGCTAGCCTGGTTTACATAGTGAGTTCTAGGATACCTGGAGCTACATAGAGAGAACCTGTCACAAACAACAAAACAAAACAACAACAACAACAAAAGAATAGGGCCTTTGATTTGATTTAATGCTATAATTTGAAGTAGGTAGGTTGGGGAATGGAGCTAAGGCTGAGGACCACTGAGCCACATCACTAGCTATAATGATACACAGAGACATGTTTTAAAAGAGCAGTTTTGTATGACTACAATCTTTTGTTTAGATTTTTTTTTTTTAAAGTCTTGTCTTCCCCACTTCTTTTTTTTTTTGGATTTATTTATTTATTATATGTAAGTACACTGTAGCTGTTTTCAGACACACCAGAAGAGGGCATCTGATCTCATTACAGATGGTTGTGAGCCACCATGTGGTTGCTGGGATTTGAACTCAGGACCTTTGGAAGAGCAGTCAGTGCTCTTAACCACTGAGCTCTCTCTCCAGCTCTCTTTTGTTTAGATTTGTGGTACTGAATCTAATGCATGCTAAGCAACTACTCTATTATTTCCCTACCCCTAGGGTATCTGTTATATATTAAATTATTATACATGAAGATGAAATCCTAGGCAAACATATTAATTTCTGATGCCTTTTGTTTCATATAGTTCTGAAAAAGAATGTTTTGCAGTTAAACTAAAACAATTACACTAAATATGTGAAACAAAAATATTTTCCTCAACTATAGCTGGGAGCAGTACCTGTAATCCTAGCACTTGGAAGGTGCAGGCAGGAGGGTGAGAAGTTCTAGGCTAGCCTGGGCTACATGAGCACCCATCTCCAAAGTGGAAAAAAATTTCTTCACCCTTGGCATAGGAAAAATCTTCTGGGACTCAGAAGTAAATAAGAAGACAATGAAGAGTACTCTCAAAGGCTCAGTTCTGGAAAACTACTGAGAGCAGCAGACACTATTTTGAGCAGAAGGGCAATGTGACCTGCATACATAGTGGCTACACTACTGACACACCCTCAGGGCTGAATAGTTAATTATAAACTTAAGCTAGGGCCTGACTGGAAACCTGGATCTCCCACAAGCAGTAGCTGAACTGCACCCACTCGGCCTGTAGGCAACAGTGGCCAGCACTACTGAGGTCAGATCCCTAGACTCACCTCAGTGAGTATTATTCGGTCTGTCTCCCAGGCTGCAGTACTTAAGTGTACACTATACAGCACAGCAGATGAGGACGAGCCCGCCCACACTAGATCTAGGCTGAGCTCTTTCTCGGCTGCCACTTTGCTTGGTAGGCTCTTGGGTTTGAGTTCTACTCTGAACATGTAGCAAACCAGTTAACTGAGCTCATTAAACCATGGGCGTGTTTTCTGCTTTTCTTTCTGTGGTGCTTAGAGCAGAACCACGGCTTCACTGGTGCAGGCAAGTCCTCCACCCCGAGTCACTTCTCTCGTCCCTGCTTCTTGTGTTCTTTATCTCAGATGTGGCTTTGTCTGGCAGGTGCCATCACAACCATTTTAAGATGCTGTGCTCTGACATCAGGGTCTTTCTGTTTTCTGGGTGGGGATGGGGCGAACGACAAAAACCTCACTACGTAGCCCTGGCTGGCCTAGAATTAAACATGTAGACCAAACAGGCTGGAAACTAAACCTCGGCCTCCTGGGTGCTGCTGGGGCTACCCGTGTAGGCCTCCACACCTGGCTTAAATCAGGTTCTAAATCAAGTCAATGAAGTTGAGGGAGGGAAACTGTGACATGAACCGGGGTACACAGGTACATCCCCATCCCCCCAAACAAACCAAAGAGTTAGAAACGCTAAATGACCTCAGAAGGCCGTGCTTGTGATAGCGGTCCCAACTGTTACTAATCTGACACATCACCTTCTGTTCCCTAGTCTCCACGCTGAGTCTGAGTAGTTAAGAGAACAGATAAACTGAAGCTTTCAAAATGTGACTCCTCCTCATCCCCCCCCCCCCAAGACTTTAAGAGAGCGGGCTTGGCACTAGCCTTCCCAGGTGTTGGGGTCAGCTAAGCAGAAATGCTATGCACTTACATAGACTCAATCATCTTCTTTGTGAAGACTTCATCAAATTCCCTCTTCAAACCGGTTTTCATAGTGTCAGAAAGGACAAGACTTGGGAGGTGGCAAACATTTCTGTCACTTTCAACCTCTTCATCTTCGTCAATTATCCTAAATAATGAGTGGAGAAAGAAAAAAAAAAATCAGTCAAGGCGCTGCACATGTCTTGTAGTAAATGAACAAAATTTGAAACTAAAAGAATAAAAACCACAGGTGCTGCAGCAAGAGTTCGTGTAAGCTACAACTCAGAGAAAAATGGCCAAGCCAGGCTGCTTTTCACCAGGAGAAAGGTTTGGAAGAGTCAAGTTAGAAGAAGTGTCCTGGAAAACAGCCTGACACGGTTCGTTCAATCTACCACTAAGTGTCTGTTTTTCGTTCTCCATCTCCAGCATCGCCACATGACCCAGAACAGCCTAGGAGAGGAGAGCTGTGACACAGGACCATGTGACACGCACTGTCAGTACCTGTCCTCAATTTCTTGAAGCCTCCTTCGGGCAACTTCACACTGTGGTTCTCCAGTTGTCTGGTCCATTTCTTCACAGACAGCATCTAGCATGCTGGGCACAGAAAGGCCACTGGGACACGTGTTTACCCCATGACCTTCTATACCCTGATGTGTGCTGAGAACCCATTCATCAGCTTCAGTCAGTCGCTTCTTTCTTATCGGACACCTAGAAAGAGGAAAGCAGTAGGAAGAGAGGGAAGGGAGAAAAGCAATCCCATTACAGATGAAATGTAAGTCATTTCTCTAATGAATTAAAAAAAGATACATAAATTTTTTTTTTGAGACAGGGTTTCTCTGTGTAGCCCTGGCTGTCCTGGAACTCACTCTGTAGACCAGGCTGGCCTTGAACTCAGAAATCCACCTGCCTCTGCCTCCCAAATGCTGGGATTAAAGGCATGTGTCACCCGGCAAGATATATACTTTTTGAGACAAAGTCTCACTCTGTATCTTTGGCTGGCCTCATTCACAGAGTTCTGCCTGCTTCTGCCTAGAGTGCTGAGATTAAGGATATAGGTTACCAGGCCCAGATAAAATGTATTTAGTTAGAAAAAAGATCCATTTATTTTATTTTATGTCCAAGTTTCTGCCTGCATATATGTGTACTGTATGTGTGCCTGTGGAGGTCAGAAGAGGTCTCCAGCCCTGGAAGTAGACTTCTGGAGAGCCGTGAGCTGCCACGTAGGTGCCTGAAATGGACCCTGAAGGTTTCCTGTGGTGCTCTTAACTGAGCTACCTCTCTAGTCCCAATTTATTACTGTTTTTAATCAAATTAAATATAAATATTTCTATTTTTTCCTAGTTAGATCATGCCCTTTTCCCCTCCTTATACTTTCTCCCCCCAAATTTTTTTTCCTTCTTTTTTAACAATTTATGCAGCACCTCCAAGATTTTAAACTTTTAGATTAAAAGGAAAAGAAATCTGTAGGAACAATCAAACGGGACACAAAGCAATATAAAAGACAAAAGCAGGGCTGGAGCGGTGGCCCAGCAGTGAGGAGCAGTGGCCCAGCAGTGAGGAGCAGTGGCCCAGCAGTGAGGAGCAGTGGCCCAGCAGTGAGGAGCAGTGGCCCAGCAGTGAGGAGCACTGGCCCAGCAGTGAGGAGCAGTGGCCCAGCAGTGAGGAGCAGTGGCCCAGCAGTGAGGAGCAGTGGCCCAGCAGTGAAGAGCCACTGGCCCAGCAGTGAGGAGCCACTGGCCCAGCAGTGAGGAGCACTGCAGCTCGTCCAGAGGACAGAGGTTTGATTCCCAGCACCCATGTGGTGGTTCACAAATGTGTGTAGTTCTAGTTCTAGGGAATTCTATACTCTGTCTTGGCCTCTACGGAGTACTAGGCATATACCTGGTACACATGCATAAACACAAGCAACACCTATTCGCATTAAAAAAGAAATGACAAAGAAGCAATTTCTCCCCAGCTACATTGCCCCCACCCCCACCCCAAACAGCTGGCTGTAACTGTATTTCCTCACACCAAATACTCATAATTACTAAAGTATGCTCCAAGTATCATAAAAGCAGGCTATTAGCACGATTTTCTTGCCTTTGGCCGTGTGTTCCTGACCAATAGTGGGATCTCCCTTTCTCTTAGTGTGATGCACTCCACCTGCAGCTGAGATATGTTAGTGCTTAGAGAGACCTTAGAAGCCATCAAACCCGGCTGTTGCTTCCTTTTGGACATATTTGGAAACTAGACCGTAGACCGTGTCACAGTAAAGGAAATTTGCAAGTTGAGGATTAGACCCCAGAGACGCTGATTCTCATCTCTATGCCTTTTCATTAAATTCCTTGCTTTTTCGAAAGGAAGTTAAACCAGGCAGTGGAGGGCAGTGGTGGCGCACGCCTTTGATCCCAGCACTCGGGAGGCAGAGGCAGGCGGATTTCTGAGTTCGATTGAGGCCAGCCTGGTCTACAGAGTGAGTTCCAGAACAGCCAGGGCTACACAGAGAAACCCTGCTCAAAAAACCAAAAAAAAAAAAAAAAAAAAAGAAGTTAAATCTCTCACATGAACTCCTATGTATTAGCACTATGATATGTGCATTGCAAGCTAAAAGTAGCACCAAGCAAGTACGACAGTTAGCTGCCTTGTTTTTCCTTTTCTTTTTGACAAGTGTTCAGAGTACAGGCATTCTCCTGCATGGAGTATCATGTGTAGCAACAGGACTAGACCACAGACATATAGTCAAAATGCCCACTCATTATTCCTACTTCAGATTCACTAAACTGGGGGTCAAAGAAAACAAATGATTTAATCCATGTCAATACTGTGAAAATCAATATTAAAGTCTCTGGAATATAAAATCTGCCTCTTAAACTTGTATTTTCAAAAAAAAAAAAAATCAAAATCCACTGTATGTTTGATTTAGAATTTTATCTCATTCTAGTACTAGAAATATCTAGGAGACAAGAAGCTGGAGGATCAGTAGTTTAGGGCCAGTGTCTGCTACATAGAAATTTCAGTACAACCTGATTTACATGAAATCCTGTCCTTTTTTAAAAAAAAAAAAAAAAAAAAAAAAAAAAAAGCTGAGTATGGTGGTACATGCCTGTGAAACATCAGCTAAGAAGAAAATAATAAATTGAGAGAGAATGGGCAATTTCCCAGAACATCTAATAATTAAATGTATGAAATTGTTCTTTGACCTCAGGTTGTTTTATGCCTAGAGGGTAATGTTGCTAATTAATAACTGAAGATCAATGGTGATTAAGCCCTACAGGAAACATGAATTAAAAGGCTTCTAGGAGCCGGAGAGATGGCTCTTCAGTTAAGAGCATGCTCTGATTTTGCAGGGCCCAAATTCAGCCCCCAGCACCCACTATCAGGCGGCTCACAACCACCCATACCTCTAGCTGTAGGACTCTTAATACCTCTGGGCTTTGAACATCAATGCACACATGCGAATGCACATACACACGTGATGAAAAATAAGCTGCAGTTTTAGAGAAAGGCTTTTAGATATTGAGCAGAGCAACAAGGGTGGCAAACTAAGCAGTCCACATCTGGGCACAGATCTAAATGTGCAGGCCACCCCTGTTGTTTTAAAAACAAAATTCCCAGCTGTTCATTTTACCAATGAAGACTCAAGAGCCAGATGCTGGGGTGAAAATGAAGCAATTAAGACAGCTGGCTTAACTAGCTCTGCTAGCTCAGAGAGGCAGAGCAAGCACCCAGTGGAGCTTCCCACTCTACCGACTGTCCCGAAGGAAGCTTTCTTTTTCTCTGCGATGTCTTAAATACCTTCTACTCAAAGAACCCTTCCTGTTTACTTATGTTTACTCCCTGTCAGCTGGTTATTTGCTTGTCTTCTGGACCTAGGGTTGACTTCAGGTGTGCGCTAGGGCTGAGCCATACACAAGGTTTTTCTAGTTCACACAACCTTGTGGCTCACAATGTGAGCCAAATACCCTGCAACATACCTTTCAAGGCTGATATCTCTCCATCCACAAATCAAAGGCAGCTAACTTTTTTTGTTATTTTTTTGAGGGTTTCTCTGGCTGTTCTAGAACTCACTCTGTAGATGAGGCTGGCCTTAAACTTAGACATCTACCTACCTCTGTCTCCCAAGTGTTGGAATTAAAACGCATGAGTTAAATCAAGTTTCTACATCCCCTACCCCCACCCCGACAGGGTTTTCTTGTGTAACCCTGGCTGTCCTTGAAGAGAGCCGCCTGCCTCTTCCCTCTGAGGAATTAAAGGCATTTGCAATTGCACCTAGCTTAGTTTCTACATCTTAAGCAAACACTAGAATCAGTAATTCAATAACCTATGGCACTACAGAAGACCAAAAAAAAAGGTTCATGAGTTATCTATAGCAATCGCAAGGCAACAAACCCCCTGATCTAGGGGTTTGGGGCGAAGGGAGAAGTTGATCTAAGGCAACTCTGGGCTGAGGCACACAGCTCAGTGGTTAGAGTGCTTGTCATGTAAGTATGAAGACCTGAGGTCAATCCTCAGAACCAACATTTTAAAAAGCAAAGCATAGTGACTTGTAATACTAGCAGCAGAGAGGCAGAGGCAGGAAAATCTCTGGGCTCTGTTTGATCCCCTAACCATACAAAAACTAGGTGGGGGGCCATGGAGATGGCTCAGTGGATGAAAGCACAATACATGCTGTGCTGGCACGAAGACCACAGAATCCGTGCAAAGGACAGGTGGGCATGGAGACCCACCTGTGGGGCTTAGGAAGCGGAGTGGGATTCACAGGGCAAGCCAAATGCAGGTTCTGGGTGAGATAGAGTGACTGAGAAAGATACCTGATGCCAACCTTTGGCTTCCACATATATATATGCAGCGCGCGCGCGCGCACGCACGCACGCACACACACACACACACACACACACACACACACACTAAAAACAAAACACTCAGCAAGGCTGGGAATGTTGGCACTTTAATCTCAGCACTTAGGAAGCATAGGTGAGTGGACAAAGCTAGCCTGGTCTACATAGTAAGTTCCAGGACAACATAGTGAGCCTTTGCCTCAAAATAAACAAAAAGTGGTGGTGTACTTGGGAGGCAATCTGAGTTCAAGGCCAGCCTTAAAAAACAAAAAAACAAATGAACCCCAAAACAACAAACCAAAAGCCAACCAAAACAAAAGGTGAGGTGGATGATATCTATGAGATGGGCTTACTTCTGCCTCCCTTACCCCTCATTCACAAAAAATAAGGTAATTTTCAAGACTTTTTTTTTTTTTCCCCCTGAGACAGCGTTTCTCTGATTGTCCTTTAACTTTGAGCTCTGCCAATCTTGGCCTCAAGTTCTGGGACTAAAGGCACGGGCCACTACCTTCTGCCTTAAAAAAAAAAAAAAGAGAGAGAGAGAGAGTCTAAGTATCAACAAATCTAGTCAATTCAAAATTCTTTTTTAGTTCCTTTTTTTTTTTCTTTTAAAGACAGGGTCTCATGAATCCCAAGCTGGCCACAAGTCAGTATGTTTCAGAGGATGACCTTCAATGTCTGATCCTCCTGCCTCTACCTTCCTTACTAGCTCTTCTTTGTTTTGTTTTGTGCTTTGAGAGCTGGCCCCAAATTCTCCATCTCAGCTGGGATTGCTGGATTAAGTCGTCATTCTCGGAAAAGAATTTAGTTTCTACACGGGTAGGGCCGAGGTAGGGTCATACAGACAAGCCACCCAGGACAGGCCCTGGGAGAATGAAGCTCAATGGGACAGTGATTGCCTAGATGTGCCAGGCCCTAGGTTTGACCCTTAGCATAGGAAAAACAAGAAAGCAAGATGACTCAATGAGTAAGGATGCTTGCCCCTAAACTGGTAACTTGAACTGATCCTGGAACCCACATGGTGGGAGCGAACCAATTTCCAAATGCACTCTAACTTCCACATACCCATCATGGGATTTGTGTGGATATTTAATAATGATGATTAAGAAAAGAAAAAAAGCAGGTACTGAGGCATGGTAGCACTGGGCCTTTAATCTCAACACGAAGAGGCAAGCAGATGAAGTTTGTGGACAGTCCTGGTTGGGCAGGGCTACATAGTGAGATTGTCTTAAAACAAAACCCAATAGGTAGACCTTGTATAAACTCATTTGGAATAAGCTATTCCAATGCATTGCAGAGTGACCAGGTATCTGGCTACAAAGCTAAACAACTGAAAGCACATACAGCTTTAAAATTTTAAGTTTCTGGACTCTCTTCCTAAGGAGAAAGAAAACAGATTACAAGGTTACCTCCATGGAGAACACAAACCCTTCCAGTACATTGCCTGTGATTTTCTTTTCATTTTTGTTTATTTATACTCTGTGTCTGAAATGACAGTTTAAAATGCATGAGAATTTTCCTCTACCTGCCCGCCACTCAGTTTCTGCCCCTAAAAGGCAAACAATGTCACCAGTTTAAAGAGATACATATGCTTCACCTTTTTCACTTCAAATAGGATACACATGTTAAAATAACAGCCACCACAAAGAGAACAAATTGGTCTGGAAACTTACTCATCATCCTCCGCCAATCGCTTGTGTTTCTTTCTACAGTGAATGGAAACACTGTTGGAACAAACAAAAACAAACCAGTCACTCAAGACGGGAACTTAAATGTAAGATTTCTGCATCCTGTATTTCTCGCCTCACTTATCCGGATCTCCCGCCACAAATTGAACATTCCTTCCTTGGCCGTGATAGACCGACCGACACAGGTCCCAAGTGATCACGTTTTGCCGGGAACTCCAAATAACCACGGACAAGGAAATCTGAAGTTGTCACTTCTGTCGGGGCAGTGACAGTTGAGCACTCGCTCCAAACCCATTTCTGCCCCCCACATTGCCGATGAGGAAGCCAAGTGTCCCAGAGGCATTCAAAGTTGTCCCGTCCGGCGGCCGCGCGTGTGGAGGGAAGCGGCCAGGCCGAAGAACCCTCGAGGGTCGCCGGCCTTGCGACCCGGGACTCACGGTTAACGTCCCTCGGGGTTAACGGGCCCGCCCCGCCTGCTCACCGTCCGCGCGCTGTTCTCCCGCCCAGGCTGCTCGGCGCGCCGCGGACACCGGGCCGCTGGGCCAGGTCATGGCCGGCGGCTCCTGGCGGGAAGGCCCGGCCCGCGAAGGCCGGCGGCGGCTGCAGGAAGTCCGCGCTGCCGCTCAGAGGGAGGCCGCTGAAGGGACGGCCTAGGGCTGCCATGGATTTCCAGACGAGGCTGCGTCCGCAACCCCAGTCGTTCGTGTTCTCAGACCTGGCAGTGGCCGCCACCACCGCTACCCACGAGAACCCGCCTCTGAGCCCCCAACCTCAAGCCTTCTAGAACCCTCCACTCCGGACCGCCCAGAGACACGTCGGGATTTGTTGTGTATAGAGGGCCGCTGTCGTGAGGCATGCCGGGAGTTGTGGTCCTTGAGGACTACAAGCAAGATGGCCTGCAGTGTGCTAGGCGAATCGCTGGAGGTCAGGTTGCCCTCAGAGGCCTCTAGAAGACAGACACCCAGTCTCTATACAGAACGTTGAGCTGGGCATGGTGGCTCATGAGGATCTTCTCAGCTCTTATAAGATGGAGGCAAGATGATCAGACACGTTCAAGGCCAGCCTTTGACTATGTAGCATGGTCTAGGCCAGCTACATGAGACGTAGACCCAGTCCAAAATAAATAAAAAAAAAAAAAAAAAAAAAAAAAAACTTTTACGCTTCTGTTTCTTCTGTAGCAAACAGGATAATAAAAAATATTTTCAGAGTTGAAGTGAGTAGCAAATGAATTAAAAATCTAGAGGTGGAGCTGGGCATAATGGTGCACACATTTAATACCAGCACTCCCTGGGCAGAGGAGGGAAGATCTCTGTGAGTTCCAGGTCAGTCTCGTCTACATAGCTACTTCCAGGCCAGCCACTGTTACAAAACGAAATAAAAAATGTCTAGGGATGGGATCTGACAACTGGAGTTATTTTTCTAGAATCTATGCTGAAAGGAAAACCAACTCTAGAAAGTTGTTCTTGAATTTCCTCACGGTGAGGGGGTGGTGGTGGTGGTGGTGGTGGCTTGGTGTGTGCTCCCTGGGTACACATGCACTCTCATGTGCACATACAATAATAATAAAAAGTAGAAAATTAAAAAGTAATACAAATCTGTGGGTGAAGTGTGGCTAAGTGGTAGGGCACATGTACAACACCACGAAATATATATAAAGCAGCTGGACATTGTGGCACACACTTCCGGCCAATCCCAGCAATGGGGAGGTTGAAGCAAGGGAATTGTTTGCGGTCAGCCTGAACAACAAAATAGGATGCCAAGGCTTAGAAAACTCTACTCCACATCCGTGCACACATAATGCTGTCTTTCAGTTCTTTCTGTGTTTTATTATAAATGAAATGGTTGATGTATTGGATCCCATGGACAATTACTAAAACCCTCAGAGACTGGGAGAGCAATTGGAGGGGAAAAATAGAAGTTCAGTCTGGCATATCCAAAGATGGCTAATAAAGTCTTCTGTTTAGGTTGGACAAATGGGGTAGCAGGATGGGTCAGTCCTATCACTGATCAGTCCCCATTTTTTTCCACCTCAGAGAATGATCCCATCACTCAAATTGAGTGGCTTAGACCAATGTCAATGCCATTTTAGCCAAAGACTATCAAGGACACAGCAGTCATTAAAGTAGAGTGGACTTAATGAAGTGAATTAGTGTCTTAGCCAGGAGGAGTCGAGTTAGTGCTAAATGGTTGGAGGAAGTGAAGTTCGTAAAAGCAGCTTTGAAGGAGCAGGTCGAGGAGGCATAACCCTGCAATCCCAGCATTCGGAAGGGCGAGGCAGGAGGATCTGAAAAATGGAAGGGCAGCCTCAGCTAAGAAGGACATGTAGCGGATGTGTGAGACCTTCTCTCCAAAATAAACAAAAAAAAGCACCTTTGGCGGGAATGAATTGTTAGGGATTTAGGATGATTCTATGACTCAAATAATTCGAGACACAAAGGAAAGTTTCTGTTTTTATTTACTTTAGTACAAGTCTCTGAGCTTAGAAAGGAGTCTCATCTCAGCAGAGCAGTGAAGTTACTAGATAGGATATGAGGACTAATTTAGGAAACCAGCTCTCTTGTCCCACCACACCCTGGGGCTGCTACATTCTAGGAGGTTACCAGTGTAGGGAGGGCACTAGATAGGATATGAAACGTAACCGTCCCTTCTACATGTCTGTGTTCTGACACAATTATCACGTGGCTTTGCTTTCATCTTGAACTTCAGAGGTAGCAGAATGATTTTGTTTGAGGACCACCTGTGGAATTCTTCAGGAGGACTCTGGGGCTGCCCTTATAGTATCATTATCTAACTCGGGTCCAGAAGCCCATCTCCCAGAAAAAAACAATGTCCGAGAGCTAAGTTTTAGGGGCAAAGTAATGCTTTATGCAGTGGCCAATCATGCTGTCACTGCCCGTTGAGTCCTATTCATATACTCTCCAAACGTGTCCTCCCACAGGTCTAGCCTCAGCAAAACACCATGTGAGTCTGCATTACATGACACAGCCAGAAACTTTCACTCCGGCCAACGAATGGAGAATTGCTCATACACCAACGTCCCCACTCTAAGACCACGACCACAATTTTTGAGCCAAATTTGAAGCAGTTTTTATAAAATAGTGTTCAGGACCATGGATACCGGCCAGGTCCATACCCAAGATCTATGTGTAACTTGAATTTTTTCAAACCTTATTTATTTATTTTTTTGGATGCCCAAATATGTAGAATATTTGTAATTAAAGAAATAATTCAGATTCACAAAATTTTGATGAAAAACTTGTAAAAACAATCAAAGACACAGTTTCAGAAAGAAGAAAGGCATAGGAGGAGCCTTTGAAGCTAACTTCATCAATACAAATAACCTTTTCCCCCCAGAGCTCCTTAAGTTCTCAGTAGATCCAAATTAGGTCAGTACTGGGATGGGAAACACTAGATCAAAAACCTCAGATAGTTACAGGATGGAATAAGGAGAAGTGGGTGAATTTGCTGCAGGGGAAATAAGTGACAAACACATGTTGATGCTGCAAAAGCTGCTGTCTTCTCTCTAAATCAGTACCAAGTCCTTGGTGGTGAGGACATCTGTTCTGTAGCATGTGCTGAGTTCTGTGGGAGTCTCCAGCTCCTAGGTTCAGCCGATGAAGTCCATTAAAGGTTCTGTGGCTCCCAAAGGAGTCAATTTCCTTACATTCTCTCTCAACTGGTTGCTCTACCTCTTGACCTATCCTTGACTTTATTGAGCTCTTGTCTACAGAAATCTCTTGGGTTAGAGGTATATTCTAGGGCTAAGTCACACTACAACTACTTATTTACAGTAAACAAAAAGCTCTTGGGTTAAAAGGGCTGAGTCGCGTCACAACAAGAAACAGGTTTCTCCAGTTCTAATCTTGGGGCTCACAATGTGATCAAATATCCTGCAACACACTTGTCTTTTTCTGTATAAACCTGTGCTCACACACACATGTTCTTGTCTGTTCTGTGTGTCCTTGTGTGCATATATGCACATATGTACATATGTGTGTACTTGTTTGAAAATGTGTGTCTAATGTACCATATTTATATGTATGTGCCTGGCTGTGTATGCATCTCTGCGTTTGTGTATGTCTCTGTATTCTGTGTTCAATGCATAGATGTATTCATTTAAATGTGTCAATTTGTGAGTCTAAGTGTACATAAGTCTGTAAGTGTAAAGGTGTATGTACATGTTTGTATGTAGATGTTTTGTGCATACAAGCGCGTGCCTGCTGTATGTGTTCCTGGTGCCTGTATGTTATCTCGGGAGATAAAGGCATACGTTTGTAACATCTAGGTAGTGTCTTTGTGCTTCCAGTTGCATCAGTGCTAAATTCATCCAAAGAAAACTTCCTGCATTTAAATTACTCAAGACTAAGTGATCACTATCATGTGATCACTGTTAATCAATAAATTATTAATATGTAATCACGATTTATTCTGAAGCCAGTATCTATCTCATACAAGTGCTCCTTATAGAACTAATTTAGGGGGGGCATGTAAAGGAGTTTTTCTTCCTGAGTTTCCCAAAAAACTCATTTATATTGGTGACATTACATGATCTAATCCCATGTGTCTTGTCACCTGAGTGTAAAAGTAACTTTTATTCATCTTGGACAATTGTTGTCTTTGAATCTTACTGCCTCCGTCTGCAAACCTAGGCTTAGTCCTGGAAGCTTCCGGCCTCCGTACAATCTAATCTAGGCCTAGAATGTTCTCAGCCTCTGAGACCCACTGCTGAATAAACTCACCTGGTCTTTCTAGTCCTTTCTGATCTCTGGCTGGCTGATTTAATTCAGCTGTTCTGGCTCAAACTCCTCTCCATGCTGACTGATTCAATATTGCTTCTCTCAGTTTCTCCTGAATTGTTCTGCTTGGCCTCAAACTAACATTAGCAATCTGTTCTGATCTTCTGGGCTCCTCTCATTCTCTGGCTCTTTCTTTCTCTCTCTCTCTCTAACTTGTCTCTGTACAACTGCACCAGTAAAACTGCCTTCTTCCTTCTGCTCTCTGCACTCCTCTCCTGTAAGAAGCTTCTCTTTCCTCTCTCTTTTCCTGAGGGTTGGACAGATCCTATTCTGTTAAATCTTTCTCTGATTCGTCACTTTGTCTTCCACTCAATTAGACAATGCTTTCAAACCTTGGTGTTTCCTTCTACAAACTAACTTTACCTTCATTGTTTGGGATTAAAGGAGTGTACTAAGGGATTGTCTACATTCAAGCCACATGGATTAAAGGTGTGAGCTAAGGAGCTGAGCAACACCACAACTACAAACAGGTTTTTTGAGTACTTAATACAATCTCAGGGTTCACAGTATGATCAAATATCCTGCAACACCCGAGGAGTCACATACTCTCATTGAGTAGTCATATGTCTTAACATTAAATATGGTAAATATAAATGTAAAATAATATTTTGGGTCAAACTAATAACAAGACACAGCATTTAAAACATCTATTATTATTCTTGCTCTTTCTTTCTCTCTTTCTTTCTATTTAAAGTCAGGGACTCTCTATATAGCCATGGCTGTCCTTGGCTAGATAGACCAGGCTGGCCTCAAACTCACAAAGATCCACCTGCATTTGCCTCTGTAGTTCTAGGTAGGCACTCACCTAAATTATCCATTATATTCTTAAATCTCCACAAAGTTTAATATAAAGATCACCAACTATTCATAATGTAAGATAAATGCAGTGCAGGACCGTGAGTTTGACCTCAGCATTGCAAAACAAAAAGTTTAAATAAAAACAAATGATTTTTCTTAATTTGTATGTGTGTCAAATAACTCCCTGCCCGTGGAGGCCAGGAGGTATGAGGTTGTCCTGGAGAGCTGGAATTTCAGGTGGTTGTGGGCTACGAAGTGTGGATGACTGGGACTGAACCCTGGTCCTCTGTGAGAGCAGTACAAGCTCTTAACCATGTATCATTGCTCTGATCCCTTTAGCTGCCAGTTTTTATGCCAGTTTAAATGCAGTGCAGAACCATGAGTTTGACCTCAGCATTGCAAAACAAAAGGTTTAAATAAAAACAAATGATTTTTCTTAATTTGTATGTGTGTCAAATAACTCCCAACTAGTTAGCTCTGAGATAAACTCTGATTTAAAATAAATTAAAAAAAGAAATAATAAAACTAATATACTTTAGTTGCCAGTTTTAAAAGAAGATTTTTTTAATTAGGTATTCGTTTGTGAGAGTGCTGCTCAGGCAAGGTTCAGGGCTAGCTCTCCTGCACTTATGACTCCAGGGCCAGCGCTCCTGCCTGCCCTAGGTAGCAAGAAGTGAGGGTGGGGGGCACTGCCACATGGCAGACAAGAGTCAAGGCTAGCTCTCTCACACTCATACCCTGGGGGTTGGCTTACCTGCACATCACCCCCCCCCACTGCCCCACCTTTGCCATCAGGGTTAGTTATAATGCTGCCCCAGTGAGGTGCAGGGCCAGCCTGCTCTCCTGAGTGCTGCAGCAAGTTTAGGGCAGGAACAGCTCTCATGCTTTCATGACCCTGTAGGGGCCAATTCTCCCATGTCCAGTGTCAAGGGCAAAAGGAAGGAGAGGGGATCTCTCCCTGGCCAACCCCATGGCACAGCAGACTAGAGGCAGGGCTGGCTCTCCCACATTCATGTTCTCCAGAGTGGCTTACCCTCAGTCTGCACATCTAGGGTGAGCTCTGTTGTGCTGCCTGGGTGAGGTGCAGGACCTGCTCTCTCAAGCTGCAGCTGGTGAAGGGCAGGGTCAGCTCTCCCTGTCTCACAACCCCAGGGCTAGGTCTCCTACTGGCTTCAGGTCATAAGAGGCAAGAGGGGAGGAGGGGATCTCTCCCTTGTCCATGCAGCCACAGGGAGATGAGTGGTAGGACCAGCTCTCTCATGCTCGTACCCTTGGGGCCAGCAAACCTGCAATGCTCCCAATATGCAGACTGCTCTCCTGAGTACTCAGCTGGCTATAGGTGAGGTCAGCTCTCTTGCTCTCATGCCTCTAGGGCCAGCTCTCTGACGATGTCCAGGTGAAGGATGCAGCTGGTTCTGCACAGCCCTCAGACATCAACATGTCCCCAGTGGCAGCCCAGACCAGTGATATCTGCCTGGCCTTTGGTGGTAACAGACTCCTGTTACTGCAGGGCCATGGACCCAGATGTGGCCCTCCAGTGTCAGCGTAGGCCAGGATCCTGCCATAGTCCCAGTTGGCATCACCAGTTATTTATATCAGGCTGTTCCTTACTACCCACCGGTCTCCAGTTCTGCCTCTCTTCATTGTGCCCACATCCTTCTGTCTCTCTTTATCTTTCATTCTCCACCACTTACTTGTTCCTTTTAGTGGGTCTCTGAGTGTCTGGGTCATTGCAGGAGTGGTCCCAGGAGCTATGCTGTGTTCATGCACTATGGCACCAGGCAGAGGTCATCTCGAGCATGGGAGTGGGGGGTGTGTGTGCCAGACTGGTGTTTATATCAGGCTAGCTCCCTGTCTGTGCCCCATGGCACCAGTCTGGTGGTTGTGCTTCCTCTACCTGTCCTGGGAGTGGTGGCCATCTCAGGCTTGCTTGTTTCAGGGAACGTTAGGCTACTAATCGTTCAGATGTTCACAGGTCAGAACACTGAGCACAGACATGGCCTCTGTCCTCTCTGTCACCTACTGAGGCAGATGAGACACAGCAGCTACACCTGCAATGCCTCTAGAGGCAGGGGGCAAAAATCTTAATTTATTTATTTTTGTTTATTTGAAACAGGGTTTCTCTGTATAGTCCTGGCTGTTCTGCAACTCAATCTGTAGACCAAACTGGCCTTGAACTTCCTACCATTGCCTTCTGAGTGCTGAGACTAAAGGTGTGCGCCACCATGACCCAACTTACAAATTTTGCAATTAGGAGACTGCCAAGGCTTGAGGTGAATATTGTCCCAGGGCTTTTACAGAACAATGGAGCTGCCCCATGGTGCTGGCAGAGATGTGTGCAGTGGAAACATGAGAGGCTGCAGTCTGACTGTTGGGATAGACAGACTCCTTTCCTGAATTAAGCTTTCTGAGGAAGAGCAAACATCAATTAAATGTACAATGTGTGCTTTATAGATTCATAGCCACGGCAAGAAGCAAGAGCTTCGGACAATAGCCTCAGCCAGGAGCTCCCGCGTTGTTAGTTCTCTTGATGTACATGCTGTGGACTGGTCAGACATGGGTTTAAGACAACAGAAAGTATTTATTAGCCGGCCAGCAGCTACACTGGCTGTTAAGGATCCCAGTGTAGCCCCGAGGCTTTCACAGGTGAGTTTTAAGCACAAAACCCGTGTTCTTGGTTGACATACTTCAGTTAACAAGAACAGTTAGCCAGAAGCAGAACTACAGAAGTTAAAAAGCAAGGTTAGTTACATTAGAGACTTTCCCAGAACTGTGGACTTTGATGGATTTGGTCTTTGTTTTAGTTTTGGCAGAGGGTGCTGTCCACTTGCTGAGTTTTACAGCATTAATGGTGCTTTCATTATGGAATCCACGTGCTGGGATCTGGGGGCTAAGGTCTGGGCACTGTTACGTGTAGTGGTTAATGCAGAGGGTCAAGGCTGTTCAAATGCAAAACTATAGCTATGAAGGACAGGAAGGATCATTCTCACTGTAGGGTCTAGGCCAGGAGGAATATTTCATGCCTATAAGATGAATATGCTCCAGGACTTGATGCTGGTTGTGGCACCAAAGCCTCTCCCAGTCAAAGCCATGCACCTGATGTCATCAAACCCCAGGAATCTCAAATTCTTTCAGAGGTGTGACTGAGGAAGCTTCCCCAAGGAGACATTGCCACCAGGGAAAAATCTTAGAAATCTTACAGGTGTGACTTATGATGCTTAACTATAATTCTCATTTACTTTAACATAAAACAGTTGCAAAGAAAACATTCAAATGACAAGCCACGGTTATTTTCCTAGAATCTGGTAGAGGAATAGTGTTTCAATGAATGGTATTGCCTTTTCCCAGGTACCTAAAATTTCTGTAAGACAAGTCTCTTTGTGACAACTGTAATAGTTTTTTTTTTTTTTTTTTTTTTTTTTTTTTGCTCAGTTTTATGTCAACCTCATGGAAGTAAGAGTCACTTGAGAAAATGACTCTCTATTGACAAAATCCCTCTCATAAGATCTACTTGTAGGCAAGTCTTTGGTGCATTTTCTTCATTAGTGATTCACATGGGGAAGGCCATCCCATGTGGGTGGTGTCACCACTAGGAAACCAGGGTTCTATAAAAAAGACAGCTGAGCAAGCCAAGAGAAGCAAGCCAGCAAGCAGCACCCTGCCATGGCCTCAGCATCAGTTCCTGCCTCCAGCGTCCTGCTAGGAGGTTGTTCAAAAATGGACTGAGATGTGGAACCGCTCACTGAAAGAAACCCTTTCAGCTCACAAAAGCTTCTATCATGTGTTTTCTCATAGCAACAGGTACCCCAACTGAGACAGAGCTGTGTGGTCATTTCCTGAGAGTGAGATAAGACAGCCGGCAGGAGCAACTTCAGCAAGGGAAGGCTTCCTACAATCCGTCCATCCGTCATAGTGGGGAAGTCTCACAGCAGCATGAGCAGCTGACTGCATCTGCAGGCAGGCAGCAGAGTGTCCTGAGAGCTCATGCTCAGTTCCCTTACTCCTCCATAGAAGGCAAGGCTCCCAAGCAAAAATTCTGCCACACACATCTGGGGGAGGCTTTGTCTTGTTAATTAGTCTAACCTGGATAATCCCTCCCATGCAGCCAATGGCCAGTCTCCCAAGTGAGTCGTGGTTCTGTGAGTTGCTAACACTAAACTGAAAATAGTCAAGATCAATTTACTCTTTGTTATTACTTCAACGTGATATGTGCTCCTAGAAAATAATAAAAACAAAACAAGAAAGAAATGGTTCACTTTATTTGAATATGCTACAGGTAATTAATTGACATAATTAATACTAAATAGTCTCTGTGCTTCCCAGAACATTAAGGCATGTAGTTTTGATCATTGACATTCACCATGATTATTATTCATAAAATGTCATTACTTTCTCAGAAATGAAGGTACATTTCTAGAAAATCAGGAGCAGGCTGGCGGAAGGGGAGGCACATAGCCGGGCAGTGGTGGCGCATGCCTTTAATCCCAGCACTTGGGAGGCAGAGGCAGGTGGATTTCTGAGTTCGAGGCCAGCCTGGTCTATAGAGTGATTCCAGGACAGCCAGGGCTACACAGAGAAACCCTGTCACAAAAACAAACAAACAAAAAGAAACTTAAAAAAAACAAAAAAACAAACAAACAAAAAAAAACAAAAGAAGGAGAGGCAGATGATAGGGCTGATTATGATCTAAAGGGAATATACTCCAAGGTATGTGGGCACCCACCCTGCTCACACTGGATGAAAAGACTGAAGAACCACAGCATTTTCTGGTAAATCAATATTTATTTGACACTCTGCAATAGAACTATACAAGTCCAACACAAACTTTAGCAAAATATCCAAAGAAAGCAAGCCTGGAATGTACATTATCTCTTGAATCCTAGATCCCAGTGAAACACAGTTCATAATCCTGAGTAAACGCTTCAAGGTCTTCTCATCGATGTGCCTGTTACCTGTTCACACAGAGAGGGTGCATGCCACAGGCTGTGTAGACAAGGAGGTGGAGTGGTCCTTTGTTGTCTCAGAGCCTGACTCTGCTGAGGAGGGTCTCATGGCCTTGGCTCAGGCCTTGTCTGATGGGCTGGCAGCATCTGTGATCTTCTCTTTCTCTCCTCCCTCCAACAAAGG
>CM052712.1:21779523-21806030 GCA_028551405.1 Uromys caudimaculatus | reverse complement strand
TGACTTCAACTGCTCGGGGCCGAACCCCTCTGCCTCTGCGTAGGTTACGGGTTCGACCCCAATGCATTGGTCCTTCTCACCACCCCCGAATTAAACCTCATGTGATTGCAGCAAGGACGGTCTTTCGTGAGTTCTTGGGGGGTCGCGCCATCCCGAGACTTGAGCGAGGGTCTCCCCAGCTCGGGGGTCTTTCACTAGCAAGCCTTAACTTATCTGAGACCCTCTGAGTGAACACATGGAGTTGGGGATTGATGCAAAATGCAAGAGGAATTTATTAATTCATCATTCTGAGGTCACTCTGCATACCAAGATAGGAAAGCGACCACGCGGATCCCGTTCAGGGACCTTATATACAGATTTTAGAGTAGCCGCCATTAGGCACAATGTGATTGGCAGAACAGTGTGACTTTTAAACTGATTGGTCTTTAGGGAATGAGGTAGCAGGGGCTTAATCAGCCCCTCCCTTCCAGCCTACGTGTTCTCTAACCTGTTTCTTCCAGGAGCCCATGTGCTCGGAGGGGGGAGGGGACCCTGGTGGAATATCTCAAAGTTCCCGAGGTGACTTCTCAGTATTCCAAACTTTTGGGCTAAAAACCATTTATCAGTGAGTACATACCATGTTTGTTCTTTTGTGGCTGAGTTACCTCACTAAGGATGATATTTTCAAGTTCCATCCATTTGCCTGCGAATTTCATGAAGTCATTGTTTTTAATAGCTAAGTATTACACCATTGTGTAAATGTTCCGCATTTTCTGTATCCATTCCTCTGTTGAGGGACATCTGGGTTGTTTCCAGCTTCTGGCTATTATAAATATGGCTGCTGCGCATGCCAGCAAATGATGATGTAACTCTTGCTAGGTCACTGTTAGGTGGAGACTAGCAGAACTGTCTGTAAGCCAACATTCCTCCATTTTTGTTTAATTAAAAAATGGAGAACTAGAAAGGGGTGATGGTGGGCAGGAGTGAGGTCGTCATGTTCTTTAAACTACTCCTGCTGACTTTGGGTGACAGTTCTGTCTTTGGGGACCCTAAGAAAATTGGGATGCTGGTCAATCAAACCCTGGGAGAGCTGGCTGCTTCACTGCTGTCCAAGGTCTGTGAATCATCTGTGGCTAAGAAAGTGCAGGCCCAGTAGAAGCTTCTATGAGAGTAGACAAAAGGTTGCACCTACCTGTAAGTTGCTTCTCTGGAACTGTCCTGGATACAGATTGTGAGTAAACACCTAGACTTGGCAGGAAGCTAAAAACACATACACATATTCAAAGCAGAAAATAAAGTAGGTTAAGGAGAAAACCGTTTTCTTAGGTGTACATTTGAAACCTTTAGGCCCATGGTCTTGGTGGTTGGAGGAGGGGTATTGCAAAACCAAGGAATCCCACCCTCTGGAATAGGCAACAGGTGGGGAATTTAGGCTACTGATTGACAGGGTACTTATCCACATGGCGTCCACTTGACCCATGAGAGGTAGATCTGAGTGGGTTTCCTGAGCTTATAAGAATCTTTTTAAGTTTACAAAAGAAATAAATTTGTTGAAAGCATAAACACTCTTTAAGGTGAGCTATGGGAAGACAAGAAACTTCCATGGAGCAGAAGGGGCAAGAGAGCTTTCTCCCTCTATCCAGAGGACTTAATGTACATCAATTTAGCACAATGAGAAACACCTTTAAATCTATAGTTAGAAAAACAACCACAGGAAACTTAAAACCTTGAACTAGTGATAATGGTGGTATATAGTGGGATATATAGTATATATAGTGGGATATATAGTATATATAGTGGGATATATAGTATATATAGTGGGATATATAGTATATATAGTGGGATATATAGTATATATAGTGGGATATATAGTATATATAGTGGGATATATAGTATATATAGTAGTATATAGTTTTACCAGAGTTAGGCAAGTAATTTATCAGAACTCCATTGATTAATGTTAGAACTCTGAACTTCCAAAGTTCTAATATAACCATGGTATAGCGAGGGGAAGAAATCTGAAGCACTTTTTTTGTTCCTTAAATCTTTTTCCTGTCACTATCTAAGCTTTTCATTCTCTCCAACCTTCATACCTTGCAATTACCAACCTCAAAACACCTTTTCGGACCCTCAAATATTTTCTTAGTTCCTCATAACTTAAGTTTTAACATCTTGAGATCTTGTATAAACTTTATATTTTGTTCCTATACAATTATTTATCATGAGACACAGGTAGTTGATTATTGGGAGCAGTCATGCAAAGTGAGTTAGTTCCTTTAGATAAAGGAATAGCAAAAAAGTTACATCTGAAACCTTTGTATCTTTTAAGATACAGCCTGTGAGCAAGGCAAATCTGTATGCTCTAATAAGAGACCTGGAAGTCTTAACTGTAAGTTTAATTTTAAAAACAAACCTACTTTTAATAACTATTCTTAAATATCTTGACCTCCCTTCTAGCCCACCTCCCATCAGAGGTAGTGGGAAAGAAGGATGTGGGAAAGTGTACCATTCAGAAATTGTTCTGTCGAGCAAATCCAATCTGCATCATCAGGAAATCAGCAGCTCAGTTCACAGAAATCAGCAGCAGCAGCTCGATCCACTCGCAAACACCTCACAAATATACCAGCAGTCCAGTTCAATAGTATCAGGATAGCGAACACGAGTCAGCTGTGGTGGCACAACCTAGCAGAAATAGCCAGGCCTCCGCGGAGTTGGCATGAGTCAGCAGGGGTGGTTGAGACCAGCAGGAACACCAGGAGAGGTTCTCGGCTGTGCCTCTCTCAATGAAGTGAAGATAAGCAAAGCTGCAAACTCCAAACCAAGAAGCATCGCAAGGCCGGCTATGCAAACCCAGCTGTGCAAGCCCTCTCTCACAGTCCGTTGAGTCCTATTTATCCTCCCTCCAAACATTGTGTGTCCTTCCACAGGTCTTGCCTCACCATGTAAATCTGTCTTAGCAAAACTCCATGTGAGTCTGTATCAGCTGACATCACTCTGCCAATCCGCCTGAGGTGCCTGAAGCAGCAAGAAGCCACAAGAACGCCACCAGACGTTTGTTTGTTGTTGTTAGGGTTTTGTTTGTTTTTGGGGGGGTACACTTCTCTCTATGGAGTCACAACAGACAGAGCTCTGCAACGCAACGTAAGGCAAACCAATACATGCCTGTTGTTAGCTAAGAATCCTTCATTAAGCACCCTTTCATGTGCTTGCTTTAGCAAAATATCCTTTCACCTGTGACTGCTTCAGGAAAACATTTCTTCACATGTCTGCCCCAGCAAAATACTATCCAACACAACTGACTTTCCAAAGAAACCCTAAGTCTTTAATTCATTTAACTAATGAATTGACTAATGAGCCAACACAGGGGGGGATTACACTGGGGTAAGGAGCTAGTTGCCTGTTTTCTAGCTGTCAAGCTACAGTTAGCTTAGCTGTCAATATGATCAGAGACCTGAGAAGGATAAATTATAATCTAGAAGCCATATATTAATTAAAATGACAGAGGTTAGCCTATAGTCCACTACCTAAACAGTTCTCCCAGGTTCCTGTGGTCTCTATCACAACACAGGAAGAAGCAATCTGGCCATAGCCCCAGAAGATGAGAGAGTTTTTATTTTTCTTCTGTGGAAGAGGAACATGGGAGAAATGGCTTCACCTTGACTTAGGCAACATGAAACACTCAACTCTCCAGATGTCCTCTGTTTGTCCACAGTTCAGGCCAAACCCTGGCAGTGGGCAAGGCATAGGGGCAGTCTTGCCCAGTCATTGGTGAGCCATAATCCAAGTAGAGTCCTTTGTCACTGTGCCTGTATCTTCATGGAGACCTTGAGGGGAGTGGGGTCACTGTTAGGATTTGTGAATATCTATCATAGTAAGTTTAAACATTTAATGCCATATTCAGCAGATCTCTGACCGTATCTCTGAGTACTAGTGCCTATTAAGCATATCTGAATTAGACAATCTCTGTCTTTTTCTGAGTATCTAACCTTGTAATTAACTGAATCAGTTCTTAGCATGGCTTTAAATATATCTCTGAACATATTATGGGATAGATCATTCATAAGGTTACTGATTATTAGCTTGCATTTGTAATTATAATAGCTTCTATGAAACTAGAACTGTTATAGCAGTTTTTGAGACTAGAGCTTGTTAGGTTTGAGCCTTAAAAATCATGATTTTCAGTTGAAGCTCTTCTAGTATCAAAAGAAAACCCTTTTAATCTATAAACATAGTGAATAAAGAGACTGGGATCTCTTGACCTTTACATAGTATATCATTATAAAAATCTATAGCTTATGAAAATCTAAGGCTATATTATACCTTAATAACAGCAAAAACAAGGCTAAGCATATCTTTAATGCAGTGATCTTTAACCTTATATTGTTGTAAACCTTTAAAGTAATAATAAAATAGACCATCTTTCAAAAAGTGAAAACATAGAACAACATTGTAAATCATTTACTGAGACAGGGTAGAAATCATACAAAAATCTTATCTCAATTGAAAAGTATCTTTGGAGACCTGATTTCCTGATCTACTGAAGTCACATGTTGCTGCTCTTAAGCATGATGGAAGTGAAGCCATGACTTCCCATAACAGGGGTGGCTGGCAGTCATGTGACTGCCCTTAACCAAGATGGGGGTACAGCTATGGATTTACCTTCTCCATCCCTTAACAAAGATGGTGACTAACCATGAGTTGGTTACATTCCAGGATGGAATTATGCCACATGGTTCATGATTAATTGAACATAGACTTTCTATTATTATTTCAACCGTGTACTTTAAAAACTTTTTGGACAATGCCTGTGTCCAAAAAAGGGTGAAAAATAACATATTTTCAGAATTAGCAATAAGATAAAATAGCATAAAATAGAAGTAGAACAGTATAAAACAACTTTTAAAAGTATGTATGTTTAAATAACATCTAAATTCTTATCATATAGATCTAGTGGCCAGAAAACCAAGGGGTGAATTGAGCCTGTGGCAGACTGCAGGAGAAAGAAACAGTATTCATTCACAGAAGTGTGCGGTGGCTATGTACTAGCAAAGAGAAAAATGGTTAGACACACATTCTAAATTAGTTTTTGTTAATCTAAATAGACCTCCATGATCTTGAAATTTCATCATCATATACGAAACAATTTAAACCAGGGTTGAATCATATACATAGCATGTTATAAAGATATAATTTTTGAATTTCTGTCATCACATAAAAATCCATATCAACTTAAAATATGAGCCTTGTTGCTTTTTTTGTCTAAAGGGAGACTTCAATAATAAACAGAGTTAATTAGGATTAGGAAGTTTTATACTTGTTGCTTCATACCATGTGGTCATCATAAGGTGATAAAGTAACATGGCAGGTTGTAAGCCATGTGGCTCACATGGTTGGTAATATTTAAATTATTTTTTATTAGATCTATCTATTTTTATATTTTTTCTTAAATGAGAGTTGTATCTAAATTTTATGCACAAATACACAAAATTAAATCCAAGTTACAAACATATAGAGTTACAAGTTACAAACATATAAGTTACAAGTTACAAACATATAGAGTTACATACATACATAAATAGTCTTAACAAGAGCTGAATAAAGCTAAATATTGTTGCAGATTATATAGATTTTAACCTATATACAATGAACAATTTATAAATCTTTAGATGAGAGGTTTGGGGGGTTTTGTTTCGATTTGATTTTTGCTTTGTTGTTCTTTTGTGTGGTTTGGTTCGAGATCAGAATGTAAAGAAATAAGAGATAGATTTTTAGGAGTGGGAAGCAGAAGTTTAAGTGTAGGGCAGAACAAGTTTAAGTATAAAAGGTGTTTAAATCATTTGCCTGAGGCAGTGAGAATCTATAAGTCAGAAATGAACTCTAAATATTAGGGAGACAGAACTCCTAGTGCAGGCCAGCAGCCGAAGGGGAGGATACACCAGTCCACATGGGCAGGCAAGACCGGGTGCCAAGTGGAGGGGACGGATTTAGTAGAATTTGGAATTAAATCACAGACAAATGATCTATAAAACTTAGGAGATCCGTGGCTAGGCTCGGAGCTTATGGAGTAGGTGTGGGAGGGAGATCAGGCAGGAGAAAAGAGAAATGGGGAAGGGCTAATCGATTTTTTGCTTACTGGACCAAAGGTGATAATTGTTCATAATTCCCATGGTCAAGATGCAGAGTCAGCAGCCTCTGCCCGAGGCATCCCAAAGACACAAGTGTGACTAAAGTGAGCAAAACAAGCTCTCCAGTTAGGTTGTCCCGAGAGTGGAGGGGGCCCAGAGGCAGAGGCCTGGGCAGAGGTGGTTTGCCTGGCGCCAGGTTTTGGAGGGAGGGGGAATTGGTAGAAGAGACACCCAGGAAATCACAAACTCACCAACAGGTCAGTGTGTGGAGAATTGCAGCAATCAGGGTAGCAGAAGAGAGACATCCTGTCTCAGGCAAGCAAGAGCTAGGGTCCCAGGATTCCAGCATGTGTGAAATAAATCCATGCTGGAAGGGCCTGCTGAGTTTTTCAGCCCCAGTGTTATGTATTATATTGTAGGTTAAATGTGTCCCTAGTCCACTCCGCCACAGAGCTCTGGCTGCTCAGGGAAGCAGGACACGGGAGTTTGCTGCGCTTATCCCACACCAGCACCAGGTGGGTGTTGGGCTATGGGGAAACCGCAGAACACAGCTTGGGGGTGGGGGAATGCAGTCCGAGGGACTGCCAGAGCTGGCTCAGGGGTCCCGGGCCTGCGATGAAACCGAGGCTGACTCTCAAGCTCTTGGGCACCTAGTTGATGTGGGGGCCCGTGGGCTGGATCTAGCCCAGGCCGAAGGGGAAAGGGGGAAGAACTCCAGCTGGGTCCTGTGGGGATGGAGTCCTTGGCTTGTTGGGCGGCTGTCTTGGCTGGGTGGAGGCAGTGGCTGGGAGTGCGGTATGGGGATTAGACAGCTGGCTCTTTAGGTGAAAGCCTTCTCCATTGTTCTCCACTGCATATCCTGATAAAAAGAGGCAGTCCATGGTGTTAAGACATTTATTGTCATGGCGGAAAATGGATGAGTAAAACCCTTACCCAATTTATCAGGGGTGGGCCTGAAGTTAAATACCTTTTGCTGTCGCGTTCTCTCCTGTTGGGGGAAGCACAGTGAGGGTGGAGTCTCCGGGTCCGGGGACCGCCAGGGGTCTGGTCACAGAGTACGCCCTGGGCTTCAAGGATCACCACCGCAGCCCTCTTCGTCGCAAATGCCTCGGGGCCTGACGCCGCCGGAGTGAGATGCCGGGGTCGAGCACCCCTGGCGCTAATGGAGTCCGCCGACTCGGCGCCCAAGCCGCTGCGCGCTGCCTAGCACCTCCGGTCTCGGCCAGTGGCTTGGCCGAGGTGTAGGAAGGGAGCGGACCGAGATCAGCCGTGGGCATCCACCGGCTTCGTTGTGCTCAGAGCACTCGCCATCCTGCGCCCCAAGAGTCACAGCTCCCTTAGACAAAGTTCTCGGATGCCAAAGTAGTTTCTATCTTTATTTGTTCAAGATGGTGGGCAGCGCTCCCAGGGCAGGCGGGTGGAGAAGGAGGGGAGAGAGAGAGAGAGCTGGGTCAAGGTGTTCTACTTATAGTTCTGAGAGAGGGGGCGGGACTTGGTAGTTGATACTTTCCATTGGCCAATCGTTGCCTCATTTGCCTATAGTTGATACTTTCCATTGGCCAGCTTGGGAGCCCTAATCGTTGCCTCATTTGCCTATAGTTGATACTTTCCATTGGCCAACTTGGGAGCCCTAATCGTTTGCCTCATTTGCCTATACATGAGTTTCACACGCCAGGCCTCTTTCCATACAGGGGTTGTGATATGAAGAATTTCCCAGGAGTGTTGGCCAGAAGCATAAATTCTGGTCCCTGATGTACCACCGGGTCTCCCAGAGCTTCCAGCCCATGCTCAACCGGGCATCACAGATCACTGCCCCACATTTTGCAGGGAGGAGTGTTTGGGAAGGAAAGCTTAATTGGCTAAGCCCTTCAGGCCTTTAGGTACCTCATTAAAATGGAGATCTGTCTTGAAGCTACATGAGCTGTGGCCTCTTGCCAGGAGCCTAGCGTCTGGGAACCAGGCAAAACACCTTCCTTCCCTCAGGGTCACTGGGGTTTCCAACCTTAGCTCAACCAGGAACCAGGCTGCCTTTCACGGTCCTAAATTATATCTCAGTATAATTGTGGTGTAATTGTGGTAGGAGGGAATATCTCCACGGGTTGGCCAAGGTGTCCCCCTGGGGAATCACATCATGCAACAGACCTAGTATAAAGAAAATTTATTATGAAGGGAAGGGAATGGGACCTGGGGAAGCAGGAAACAGAGCTATGAGGGCAAAGAAGAGGGGAGAGAGAAGGGCAGAAAGAGAGAAAGAGGAAGGGAGGAAGAGAGCAAGAGAGGCCAACCAAGAACACATGGGAACAGAAAGAGAAAGAGCTGGAGAGAGAGATGGGGTGCAAACAGTCTTCTTATATGCCTGGTTTGCACCTGGCATCAGGTCAAAGGAGCCTATTCCCATTTTGTCTCCACTCAAAAACTAGGCCATAAACCTCTGCTCCAGAAGCAGACCCCAAAGTCCAGGAGCAAGACAATAAAATCCCCTACTCGAGGAATAGTCTAAAGATAGCCACATGATGGGAGATATCTCAGGATAAGCCATCTGTGCTAGGCAGCCCATCCTGTGGTTAATCATTTATGACACAGGAATGCAGCGCACCTGGGGTATCTGGGTACCCATCAATGAGGTTTTTTAATACCTAACCCAACAATATAATAATAAAACATTTACCTATCTTAAGTATAAGTCACTTTGCTTCTTTAGCTGACCTGCCTGTCTGAGTTGTTCTGAGGCTAGAAGGGACAGTCTCTGGTTTAGCACCTCACAGTAAAATGGTGGGAATAAGGGTGTGAGGTAATGTAGCCTTTGTTCTATCTCTGCAGAAACTGCTAAAGTTGTGGGGGAAGAAAAGGCAGAAGGAGAGAGACCTGTCTCTGCTCTTTGTTCTCAGCATTTGTATGTCTTTCAGAGTGCATGATCACATGGTAAAAGGTTCACTACAAGTTTGCACATTCATTCAGGTCATAAATTGAATAAGAGGTTTACAACAGAGAATGTCAACATACATATCCACTAAGAGTAATTACCTGGATAAACATTCATCATTTGTTACTATTGCTACAGGTTCATGGAGAATTAAAGATCATAACTAATTTATCCTTGAAGTTTTATATAGATAAACCCAGTCAGTATTTTATCTTCTGTCTTTGTACCTATAATAAATCCTTAGCTCCATTTTTATGACCTTTGGTTAGTGGTTTTACAACCTTTTAGAGTGTGCTCTAGGTTTCAGATGCCCATTTGCTATCTCAGAAGCAATTACCTCATGATACTTGAAGACTGGCAGAGGTCTCATCACAGTTTTGACATCAGAAAAGATTTAATAAGCAGTCCTATTATAAAAAAGGCTCAGGTGTCTTTGTCACGGTCACCATTTTGAAGTGGTGACCCCTGCATGCTGGTTGTTTCTGCAAAATAAACACTCTTTGTTCTTGCATACTATTTGAGTCTAGGGTCTTCCTTCAGTGATTCTTGAACCCTACCAGGTGATGATGTGAGCTGTGCTAGGCCACTCTTGGGCAGAGACTAGCAGAATTGTCTGTAAGCCAACAGGGGATGAAATAGGTGTCCTGTGTCTGAAAACTCTTCAGTCACTTATTCTCTGTACTTGACAAGTTGTGAGTTTCCACATTAACCATCATTGGCTGCACAGAGAAATGTCTCTGAGGATGTCTGAGACTTGTAGTACAGAGCTTCACCACAAATACAAATTTATAGGACAGTTTGATACTGTGTTCTGTTAGCAAAATAATAGAGGCAAGTTCACCATGAGACCTTTACAGATTTTCAGTACCAGGCTTATGTTTCTCCCTGTGGAGAGGTCCTTAAATCCAATCCGAAAGTGACTGGTTACCCCCATAACATTCATGCCATTATTGCACTGATAGATGTATCAGACACAGGGGAATCTCTTCCTACATCTCTCTGAGGATAGGAGAGATTTGCGGCAAGAGCCTGTAGTCAGGCTTTCTGATTCTCAGACAGGATTCAGGAAAGTTCCCAAGTGAGAGAGCCTGGCATCATGATTGTCTGCTAGGTAAAGACTCAGTATCTCAGTAGGGTGCTAGTCAATATCTGTGAAAGGAAGAGAGGAGGCCAATACAGATACTGTGGCCTGAGCAGCAGTTAGATGTTAATATTATAGTATTATAGGCATGCTGTTTCAGCTACTGTAGACTTTTCTCTGGGCCTATGATTAGGGAGCCCCATTCTTCAGGTGACTGAGAGAGGATCCTAGTTTCAAGCCAGGTTCTGAAGAGCTCCCTTCATGGCTGCTGGTCAAAACACCTCTTGAGTGTTTACAGAATGCCCTTGGGGTACCCCAAGGGTCCTCAGGACTCTCTGGGTAGACAGCTTTAGACAGGGCAGATACTATACTTCTCAGACCTGAGTTCTTTCCTCCAGGGCCACCATCTGTGCATCCCTGAGGCCATAAAAGTGTTCTGCCAGGAACTGGCAGTATAGTAGGAGGCCATCCTCCTCCTTCTACAAGCTAAGAATAGCTGAGACCTATTCCCTAACACTTGCAGTAGAAGACTCTACTACCCCTAGGTTCACTTCATGACCTTCACCCTATACTCTCCCTATGCAGCAAAACTAGGTCTATTGTGTAAATGAGCCAAACAGGAGAAAGCAGAGATCTCACTAGACACTAGGCAAGTGGTTTCTGGACACAACCTACTCCATAAAGCAACCCAATTGGCCTGCCTTAGGGAAGAAGGGCAAGGCCGTTCCAGAGTTACCTTTGGGGCAGATTGTGAGCTTCACAGTGACAGCTTGGGGGCTGCACTGCATCATGAGTAGGGCAGGCAGATGTAAACTCCAGATAGTGTGCTGAAGGTAACAGGCATACTGGGCAGTTTGTGGTAGGACCCCCTAGGACAGTGGAACTTTTGTATCCATGGGTCCCATCAGATGGTGACAAAATACTGCTACCTCTCAGTCAGATATATCTGAAGATACAAAGAACCATGACTGGACATACCCCAAGTTTTTGGGGACACACAAAGTCTTGGGATCCCTGGGCTTCAGATTGGTGACAGGCAACACCAGGGAAGCCACCCCTAAGGCTGAATGCTAAGCCAGACATCCTTTGGCCCAGAGAGGTCACATGTGTGGCAAGAATCCTCCAAACCCTCAACTGAAAATGTGCTCTGGCCCCCTTGGTGGAAACTTAGAAGCTAGGCTCAGAGAGATTGTTCTGGAAAGGAGAAGCATCTTTGAGATAAACTGCTCTAATCTGCAAAAGCTTCCTGTTTCCAGTGGTCCTGCACACATAGGGCAGTGACCTTCACTCTATATCTGGCTGCAGCTCTTGGGGCCAGGGTGCCTGTAGTCTTTCAAACAGTGAGATGCATGTGCATCCCAGGTCCATCCCATCATCCCAGATGCCTGTGGGCAGAGGCTCCTGGCCAAAATCGAAGATGCTCAGGCTTATAAGGACCTCAGAGGTGACAGAGGCCATCCTAGAGCCTTGTGAATACCGGGAACTCTGAGTGGCCAGTCCCTGGAGGCTACAGCTCACCCAGTGTCTGTGGTGAGAGATGTCCTTAGTCAACATGGGAGACAGACCAACATAGCCTATGTCCCTCAGCAGAGCTTAGAAGAGGTTATGAGGATTTCAGATTAATCTGTGTATGGAGTTTCTGATGGGCTTAGACTGGAGCTTAGGGTCACCTGTCTTCCTCTCAAGATTTCTTTGAGTCTGGAGAAATGATTCCATGGTTTAAAATCACTGAATACTCTTCTAGAGGACCTTGGTTTGGTTTCCAGTACCTACATGACTATTAGCAACCATCTGTAACTCCACTTCCAGAGGACTTGGACTTGATGCCCTGGTCTGGTCTCCATGTCCACCGCATGCACACATACATGCAGGCAAAGCACCCGTGCACATGAAATAAAATAAGTAAATCTTAAAAACTTAAAAATAAATGAATCCTTCTTTTTAAAAAGGATTCCTCTTATCCTACACAGAAGAATCGGTTTCCCTAGCTCAGGACAGCCCAGTGTGGCTGCAATAGCAACTGAAAGGGCATGAGTGTCCTTGCTGTCGGGTTGGAGCACAGGAGTTGAGTAGGGGTAAAGAAGCATGTCAATAATAGAGGGAGGCAGGCATTCCTGTGTGACAAAAATCACCTACATGGAGAAAGAGAAGTTTCCAGAAGGTAGCACATAGCTGATCTATGGTGAAGGTGTGGCCAAGAGAGGGCAAAGTCAAGTCGTCCCAGCAGGCCAGGCTTGCACTGGAATTTCATCTTTTACATTGTGGTGGTTTGGATAGGAATGGCCCCCATAGACTCATGTGCTCAAATGCATGGCCATAGGGAGTGGCACTATTAGATGTGGCCTTGTTGGAGGAAGTGTGTCACTGTGGAGGCAGGGCTTTGAGGTTTTATATGCACAAGCTACACCTAGTGTGGAGCACAGTCTCCTACTGCCTGTGGATCAAGATATAGAACTCAGGTTGGAGAGATGGCTCAGGAGTTAAGAGCACTGACTGCTCTTTCAGTTCCCAGCAAACACGTGGTGGTTCACAACCATCTGTAATGGGATCTGATGCCCTCTTCTGATGTGTCTGAAGACAGCTACAGTGTACTTACACAGCACCATTGTCTGCCTGCACACACCACCGTATCCCAGCATGATGATAATGGACTAACCTCTGAAACTGTAAGCCAGCCCCAATTAAATGTTTTTCTTTATAAGAGTTGCCATGGTCATGGTGTCTCTTCGCAGCAATAAAACCCTAAGACATACACATTCTCTAGATTTGTGGCTTTCCTTCAGCTTTTATGTACAATTGCTTGTTCCTGCCCCACTAAACAGTGCATTCTTGGTTAGCCTGGGCCTGTAGTCATCTGATGACCTCTTCTATATCAGTTTAACTGGTGTACTGGTGACTGCTCTGTACTGGCTAGTTTCATGTCAACTTGACACAAGCTGGAGTCCTCTGAGGGGAGGAGAACCTCAATTGAGAAAATGCCTCCATAAGATCAGGCTGTAGGTAAGCCTGTAGGACATTTTCTTTCTTACTTGGTGATTGATATGGGTAGGCCCAGTCCATTGTAGGCAGTGCCACCCCGGACTGGTGGTCCTGGGTGTACATCCTCAACACCCACATTGAATCCAGGCATGCTGACAAGCACCTTCTCCTGTAGCTCCTGATGGGAAAATCCTGTGGAGCTCCCTGGCCAACCAGTGTAGCCAAAGGGTTGAGCTATAGTCAGTGATCTCTTGTCTCAAAAATTATGGCAGAGTGAAGTGGAAATTCCTGGTTTCTTTTGAAGACTCAGTTGTGTCATGTGATGTTTTCCTAGAAATTGTCTCAATGAGAAGATGTTTTTGCTGCAGCAGACATGTGTGAAGATGTTCTGCTATGAACAGATGCATGATGTTTTTCTGGAAGCAGCCTCGAAAAGGTCTTGTGATGTTTTTCTAGAACAGATGCTTGAGAGAACACATGATATTTGGTAAGGATATAAATATAACCCAACAGACAGTGGATGACACTGGGTGGTATTGGTACACCTTACCATTCTTTGCTGGTCATCGTTTGTTGTGACTTCATAGAGAGAAACTTTTGGTGATGTTCCAGCAGCTTCTTGCCACGTCCTTGAACTAGTCCTGATTGGCAGAGCCTCAAGGTTTCTTCTGGATTGACCTGCCATTGCTGGTTGATGAATGGTGTTTGTGAGTGGATCAAGCTGCTGCTGCTGTTGATTCAAGTGAACTAAATTACTGATATCCTGACAATGCAGATTGGATTTGCTCCAAAGAAATATTTCTAAACAGGTCCACATTCTCCTTTCCCCTATTAACCTTTCCTTTCCACTACCTCTGGTGGTGGTGGGTAGAAGGGAGGTTAAAGTATTTAAGAACCCTTATTAAAAGTAGGTTTTGAAAAATCTAAGCCTATAGTAGAGAGCAATAGAAGAAGAGATCCCAGTGAATAAACCTCTAGCCTCCGTATATGACTACATGAACATAAACACACATGCATGCACATGTGAACACACACACACACACACTCACACACACACACTCACACACACAGACTCACACACACACACACTCACACACACACACACTGGGGGTATGAGAAGGAAAGGAAAGGAAAATAAACAGCATGTCTAAACACTGAAATTCTGCTGTAAATACTTAAAATCCTTAAACCTGAACACAGACAACCTATGCAAGTTGAGAACTTAGTCCAAGGCCTATGACATTAAACAAGCAAACAGGAGTGCTTAGCAAACCCAATCTACCTTAGTACACACACACACACACACACACACACACACACACACACACTCCCACTCACACACACTCCCACTCACACACTAAACCATCTTGCTGGCTCAACAAACAAACACCTACAGGGAGAGATGGAGATAGATACCAAGATAGAGAGATAGAACCAATGATGCATACAGGGTATATATAATGAAATGGCTTTTAGAATGGTTGAAACAAAGGAAATAAGATGTAGACTTATGTAGCTCGTATGGGAAAAAAGTATTATAGTGGTTTGAATATGCTTGGTCCAAGGAGTGGCACTATTAAGAGGTGTGTCCTTACTGGAGTAGGTGTGTCCTTGCTGGAGGAAATGTGTCACTGTGGGGGTGGGCTTTGAGACCCTCCTCCTAGCCGCCTGGAAGACAGTCTGCTCCTTGTTTCCTTTGGTTGAAGATGTAGAACTCTTAGCTCTTCCAGCACCATGCCTGCTTGGATGCTGCCATCTCCCACCTTGGTGATAATAGACTGAACCTCTGAAACTGTAAGCCAGCCCCAATTAAATGTTGTCCTTTATAAGAGTTGCCTTGGTCATGGTATCTCTTCACAGCAATGGAAACCCTAACTAAAACAAGTATGCTAACATAAAATACATACTTGAATAAAATGTTTGTTTTTAATTTTAAAAAGAGGTAGCTTTAGGGAAAGAGCTATCAGCTCAGGACCGAATGTTAAATATTCAGGTGCTATGATCCCCAAGCTGATGAATGAATACATCAAAAAACAAGCCAAATTATGGCAGGTTTTTAATGGAGATTGACATACTACTAATTCCAGAATGCTGTGCCCATTGCTCTGCAGCATGTTGGGCCTTTGTCAGCCCCACTAAAAATCCAGCAAGGTGGGGTACAGGATAAGCAACTCTATGGACACGTAGAAAACACCCAAATCTACTTGTGGTATGTATCAGCTTCAATGAGTTCATACAGTAAGACCTAAAGTTCTTACAAGATTACTCAAAATACCCTGCTAATTAAGGTCGGCGTCTACCACAACCAGACGGCTCCTCTGAGCTTGGCACAAAATATAGGATTCCCTTTACCAACAGGGCTTCCCCTTCTCTGCTCTTGTCTGGGTATCCCAAACCCCTACGCCCTCCATCTGGGGAAGGTTAAATACTCATTGGTTGACAGGCCTGAATGCTCAACTTCCTCTATTCCCTTTCCAGCAAGTACCTGGGGTTCCTGGAACACCTCTCCATGCCCTGAGGTAGTCACAGAACTTTTAAACTCTAGCCAATGATTTTCATTTGCCCCGAAAACTCCTTCCCATTCTCTAAAGTCAATATATACCCCTGGTTCACCCCAATAAAGTGTATGCATACAAACCCAGCCCTAATAAAGGTATTTGCACAAGCTAAGATCTTCTCAGAGAGCTGATTTATTGAAGACCGCCAAAGAAGGCCTTTGTCTAAAACAGATGTAACACTTAAGATCCTTGGAGAACCCCCCCTCTCCCAGCTGACTGGGATCCTGTAAAACCCCACCTGATGAGGACTCTGTTTCATCTTTCCAGCCTGGTGTGCAGATCATCTGAACACTCTGAGAGGAAGGAAGCAGAGGAATCTGAACCATAGCTGGACCCCCAAAAACATACAGTCCAAGCTCCCATTGCTACAGAGCGTATTAGATGACCATTCCAGAGAGGCCTCATCAACAGCGCCTTCCACAGCAGCAACAAGAACCACATCTGCCTCCTTAACATTAAAACTGTTCTTAATTTTTAGTATGTTTTATGATTGTAGTTTCCCGGTTTGGTTTGGTTTGGTTTTGATCTAAAGCAAATGAGAAATGATTTACATATCATGGAGCCTTTCCCACACAGAAACCAAAGTCTAAAATTTATAACTTTGTCTAGTCTTTCTTTAAAAAATAAATGAAGTGTCAAAACTGGCAATTTAATACATAAACAAGTTTTTAAATTTTATTAGAGTCATTGGTGAATTCTTCATAGAAGAATTAATACTAATGTTTCTCAAACAACTCCATAAATAAGAAAAACCAGAATGCTAAAATAAAGTCTTTTTGTGAACCCTAATTATCTGATCCTAAAATACATTGAAGACATAACAGAAAAGGAAAATTACACACCAATCTTATTCCCTAGAAAGCACTCGGAAATCTTTAGTACTGCCACATAAAGCAGGAAGGACAAGCTCCTGCTGCTGTTCACCATGAGCAAAGGCGTCCTCTCTCTACACTGAGCTGCACAGCAAATATGGAAGACAGGGGAGTGAGGGGCTTTTGCTTTAATCCATCTGGCACTCCGTCTCAAAGGGAGAAAATTGCTTCTCTGGGCCTGCTGACTCAGAGCAGCACAGAAAGGCTCAAGTGGGAGTTATCAACCTAACCCACATTTGCTTCCAACATGTACTGTGACAGGGGTGTAGTTTCCACTGCCTTGCTGTCTCTGGCACCTGGTCTTAGGCCTGAAGACCACACGGTGCCCATGCATAGTATTCTGGGTCATGGTGTCATAAGGACAAATATGGAACGTGGTTTGGCCAGGGCTGCACAGTAAGGTAGGCTTGTAAGGCTGAATAACACTGAAGTCCAAAATAAAGTAAGGTCACAATGTTTTCTTGAGAAGCCAGTTAATTCTGAGCAGGCTGAGCACATGGCCGTAAATTATTCCAAGCAAGTTAGTTACATGATTATTTATTTGATTACATGTTGGGTAAAAGACCGACTTGTAGAGTCAAACTTTAAACAGCCTTTCTCAGAAATAAAAAAGCATTCCCACACAAACTGAATTCAAGAACACTTCTTTTTTTTTTTTTTTTTTTTTTGGTTTTTCGAGACAGGGTTTCTCTGTGTAGCCCTGGATGTCCTGGAACTCACTCTGTAACTCTGTAGACCAGGCTGACCTCAAACTCAGAAATCCGCCTGCCTCTGCCTCCCAAGTGCTGGGATTAAAGGCGTGTGTCACCACTGTCCAGCTCAAGAACATTTCAAAAACATACTGTACACAATAATGTTTGATTTTTCACAGCACCCAGGAGGAAGAGGCAGGCAGATCTTTGTGAGTCTGAGGTCAGTCTCGTCTACATGGTAAGTTCCAGGCCAACCAAGGTAAGATTCTGTATCAACAAACAGCCAACCCCAAACAAACAAGAATTAAATCACCCCAAAAATCATTCTCACCACCACATCATTCACACCAGAAGGAAAGATCTTTCTCCCAAAAGAAACTGGCAGGATTCTGGTAACTAAACATCACCAGGCTACTCAGCTGGGTCCACAGAACCTTCTGAGTTGCTCAGAGAAAGGTATAGTGTACATAGACTGGACATCCCAGTGCAGGGTACCTCAGCTATATTTCAGGTTTGTGCTCAAGTAAATCCAAAACAGATAACCCTTACCCAGTGTCTTAGTCAGGGTTTCTACTCCTGCACAAACATCATGACCAAGAAGCAAGTAGGGGAGGAAAGGGTTTATTCAGCTTACACTTCCATGTTGCTGTTCATCACAAAGGAAGTCAGGACTGGAACTCAAGCAGATCAAGGAGCAGGAGCTGATGCAGAGGCCATGGAGGGATGTTCCTTACTGACTTGCTTCTCCTGGCTTGCTCAGCCTGCTTTCTTATAGAACCCAAGACTACCAGCCCACAGATGGCACCACTCACAAAGGGCCCTCCCCCCTTGATCACTAATTGAGAAAATGCCTTTCAGCTGGATCTCATGGAGGCATTTTCTCAACTGAAATTCCTTTCTCTGTGGTAACTCCAGCTTGTGTCAAGTTGACACACAAAACCAGCCAGTACACCCAGGGAAAGGTCTCCATGAACTCTAGGAAAACTGACTTTACCAAGAAGCAGCCTGCTGGGGAAGGACTAAAGTACTTGCTTGGTTTTGTAGATACCTTCTCGGGGTAGATAAAAGTACTCCCTACCCAGACTAAAACTGATCAGATAGTAGCTTTAAAAGCTCCTCCAGGAACTGGGCCCCTGGTTTGGCTTCCCCTCGAAATGAGGTCTGACAATGGCCAAAATCTCCCAATTAATAGCTAAAACTTTGGACATAGATTGAAAGCTTCATTGTCAATGTGGACCTCAGGGTTCTGGGCAGAAAGAATGACTAGGTCGTTCAAGGAACCTCTAACAAGACTCTCAGTAGAGAGCTAGGAAGGATGGATAGGCTCCTTTCCTTTGCTTTGCTTTGCTTTGCTTTGCTTTGCTTTGCTTTGCTTTGGCTCACTTCACCCCACATAGGGAGGGATTTACTCCACTGTGAGATTATGTTTGGAAGACCTCCCCCACTGCTTCCCAAGCTCAGAGACCAACAACGGACAGAACTCTCTAACCATTCCTTTCTCAGGTCACTGGGATGCTCCAGTCCTCCATAAAGGCTATGCATTGGACTATTCAAGAGACCCAGCTGACTCCTGGGTCCAGTACCAATTTCCCTTGTTCTAGACCAGTGATACTGTCCGTGTCAGGCACATAAAGAAATGGGCACTAAAACCAACTTGGAAAGGACTCTACATGGTGATTTTTCTCCACTGTTATGACTGTGAAGGTAGCTGGCATTACCCCACGGATCCACCTCACCCAAGTCAGGAAAGCAGAAGCCTGGATGCTGCCAAATGATCTGTCTCCAGTCTATGAGCCTGTTGAAATTAAGGTTTTTCTGGGTCCTCATGCCCTTTCACTTCCTGGCCCACTACCTCCTCCTGAGTTGTGTTTTGCACTATGGGTATAAATACAGGGTTATGGCCCAACCCCCACAGCCCTCAGGCCTGGACTGGAAACTGAGGAAGCAGATAGAGGGGAGGTGTTAGCTAGTGCGACTACAGACCAGCCACCCATATTCCATCTTGACCTTTACTTGCTGATGCCCACTTCAAGTGTCTGGTTGTATGGGGAAAAAAGGAAAGATGGGAATTTATCTCTTGACATAAAATATAGAGTTTTCAGTCCTATGCATGCCATGCAGCTGGGCTCCCTAGTTCCAGAAACAAGGGAGTTTCTTGTAAAAACTGAGGCTTCCTGGAAAATGACTTCAAAAGATTCTGGCCAGAAAAAAACAACTAGGAAACAGACTGTACACCACAGGAAGGGACCCTGGGAATAGAGTTAATTCCCAGGCCAGAAATCAGCCAGGTTATACAACATCCAGCTCCTGTACTACATAGGGATATGAACTAACTACACTGTCAGCCCACTGACTGACAAAACTCACTGTGACTGTGGGCAGCCAAATTAAAGTTAGAGGGCTAACAGGGGGGCTAACCTCATCTAATATCAAAAAGTTTTAACCTAGGCACTTCCTCTTATTCTGATGCCTGCTATTCTGCTTTATGGGATAACTCATCTGGATAGCAGCAGCATTACTGGGCCCCTGAGACTACATGGCGGACATGCACCAATGGTTTCACTGAATGTGCCTCTTCTGATGCTTTCCAAACTAAGTAGACAAAATGACCAGGACCTAGAGGTATTCCAAGTTTCCATTTCTGAATTAAAGCAACAGTTAGACTCCCTTGCAAGTTGGAGAGGCTTAGACTTCTCATGAGGTAAAGGAAACAATGTATGGCTTTGGGAAAAACCTGCCGTTTCTATTAATTGATTAAGAATAATTAGAGAAAATCTTGCCATTGTTGGGAAAATAATTGTTACCAGTCTCTGTTCTCTTGGTCCCCCTCCCTAACCACTCTGCTATCAACACTGACCAGGCCTTTAATTCTCATTCTGACTGAATAAACAGTGAGGCCCTGCATCCTAAACTACAGGATGAATCCATGATTTGATTCTTTCACTAAGACCAGTAGGGAATATAATAGGGCCCCAGAACCTTACTCCATGACTCCACGTTGGAAGTGCCATTCGGGCTGTAAAATTCAGCATGTAGATAGACCCACCTTTCCAAAAATAAAAACAAAAACCTAATCCATCAAAGTCCACAGCTCTGGGAAATTCTCTGTGTGTACTATCTTGCTTTATCTTGCCTTTTGTCTTCTGTAGTCCCGCTTCTGGCTAACTGTTCTTGTTAACTGAAGTATGTCAACCCTAGACATGGTTTTTGTGCTTAAAAGTTCACCCTGAGAAAGTCTCAGGGCTACACTGGGATCCTGAACACCCAGGGTAGTCACTGGCAGGTTAATAAAGACCTTCTATTGGCTTAACCCTACATCTGAACAGTCTTCTCTCCTGAATAGCCCACAATAAAACCATGTGACCAGTGTACACCACTCCAGTGTTGACCCAAAAGCCTCCTGGTAGTTACATTGTAGAGATGAATACACACTGTTCCCTGCACAGCTGTTCACCATAACTAAGTTATGGAACCAGTCTCGGTGAACCAAAAGATGGAACTGGATAAAGAAAATGTGTGGTTCTGGGGTGTTGGACAAACCACTCAAACACCAATCTCCGTCAAATAGGAATGGTTTGTTGAATGTCACACCCTAGGACTGACCGATCAGGGACATGATTCAGGCTTGGGAGCTGAACCGTGACCCCAAGTTAAGACCCTCAGGGCTTTTTAAGCCTGAGATCTAAAACCATCTGTGCCAAGTTATTACACCAATCAGGATTTAGGGATAGGGGACTTCCTTAGGAATACATCCTTTTTGTATACTTGTCCTGCTCCCGTTGGTTGGGCTTTTCGACTGTGGCAGGGGACTTGCCTTGTCTAATATTCATGTTCTAACTTGTCTACCAGGATGGAACTTGTCTAACATTCATGTCTTAACTTGCCAACCAGGATGTCAGTTACCCACGTACATGTCTCTTCTGCCAAGTAGGATGTCAGTTCCCAGGGAGGTCTTGGGAACTTAAACTTTACTTGACCCCTACTCAAAATGAAAATGAAAATCTTGTTTTAAATAGATGTCTCTCTTATGTTGTGGTCCATCTCAGTGGCAGGTTATAAAGGCAAATACCATAAAAATGTATACATAGGTGTAGGAAGTGCTGGTGGATGGGTGGTTTGGGTCTGAGCTTATTGTGGGTAACTATACAAAGCAGTTCTACTGACTTTTATCGTTATTGGTTTCCAAGGGCACAGAACATAACAGGATATGTAATCAACTTGGGCATGAGAAAGTTTCCTAGTAACAGCAGAAATAACATATGAGAAAGTTTTCTTATAATTAGTAACAAAACAAAATGGCAGGCTAGCCAGATAACAGTTACCTAGTCTTTAACATGTAGCACAGTAGAATCCTTTCCATTATTAAAGAAATATTACTTCATATCATGTTAAGAAAAAATGGGTGGAGCTGGGGATAATCATATTAGGTCAATACGATTATTAGCACAGTCTAAGAGACACAAAATAATATGTGTTTTCTTTCACTGTTTGTAATTCCTTATAGTTGTCACTGTTGAAACCTACTTCCCTGTCCTGATTCCCTGGCATTACTTCCCAGGCATAACTGCTGCCATTTTGCTTCAGACTTGTCAGCCATCCCATATTTGCTGACACACACAAAAAAACAGTTTGACTATAGACACAAAAAAATAGTTTGGCTCAGAGCAAGCTTGAGAGGCTAAATCTACTCCATCTTGGAAAGGCCTCCATCTTAAAAGAAAAAGAGTCCGAGAACCTGCCCGGAAGCTGAACCCAAGCTACACCCAAGTACAAAGAAAAACCAACCCCACAGCTTGACCTTGGCCAGAGTTACTCCCTAGCTACTTCCTAGAAATAGTTAATCAAGATCAGTCTGATCGTTCAGGTGTATTTTTCAGACCATTCATGATTGTACATGGTCTTGCTTCAGGACACCCTCCTGTTGGCTTACAATAGACATTCAATTAGATGCTTGCCAGCCCCCCCCCCCCACTTACTTCAATTTCCTATAAAACCTTGTCTCAATGAGAGTTTGGGGTTGCCTCACCAAAAACTGGTGGTGAGTAAGCCCAAACTTGAGTTTGCAATAGAGACCCTAATGTGGAAACGGCTCCTTGGTGGTCTTTTGGGGTTCACAAATGCTTTCTGGCACAAGGTCAAGTTGAACATATATCCTGTTATGCTCAGAGGTTTGTTATCATGTTTTGAAGACTCTTGGAAATTCCCCAAGCAAGATAGGGGTCAGCTTGAACTGTTATGTCTAAACTACTAAAGAAATTTGGAAGAGAGCCGACCACCCTGCAGGCTCCCTTGTATCTGCTTATGAGCTCATTATGTGGTTTTTTTTTTCCCTATATAAACTGACTCTGGACAGTGTTCATGGTCTCGGCTTCCAGCTCCCAAGTCTAAAGCTGCATCCCCATCATTGAGTCTTGGAGTGTGAGTTCAATAAACTATCCCTGTCTGACTGAGATCGGTGTTCCTGTGGTTTGTGGGGCAACTCCTGGACCCTAACAGTAACATCCAATCGTGTGTACACATGGGAAATGGATGGATTACGCTGTTGTGTTAAAGATGTCACTGTTAAACTCCTTTCTAAACATTCATTTGCTCCATAGACTTGGTCAAAGAAACTTCTTATTGTAGAGGATGGGGTTAATGCAGAATCAGAGCTGTTCAAAATGCTGAGAAAAGAGACTGTGGATGAACCATCTACACAAACAATCTTCCCCCACCAAGGTTCAGAGAGCATCAAGGAAGAGAGAATGCAAGAGCCAAAGGAGAGAGAAGAATCCTGTAGAAGGCAGGCTTCTGGACAGGACATGGCTGTTCCACACAAACTTACAGTCCATGGTTATGTGCACAAGCCCTCCACAGATCAGGAGTTAAAAAGTCTAGCGTGGGAGCATGAATAGTGGTGCACACCTTTAATTCCAGCAGTAGGGAGAAAGAGGCAGGTAGCTCTCGATGATTTCAAGGCCATGCCAGCATACACAGAAAGTTCCAGGACAGCCTAGGCTACATAGAAACACCCAACCACAGACAGACAGACGGAGACAGACAGAGAGACAGACAAAGAAGCAAAGAAACAAATAAATCCAGTATGAGGTTGGAGAGATGCCTCAGCGCTTAAAAAATGCTTGCTGCACTTTGAGGATCTAAGTTCTCTTCCCAAGAGGCCTGTGGCGGCTCACAGCAGCCTGCAACTCTCAGTCCGGGAGATCCAGGCCCACGTCTGAACTCTTCAGGCACACGCACGCATGCACGCACACACACAAATGGAAGAATAAATCTTGAAAACCATTCCAGCATAAAGAAGAGGAAAGGGACCGCCAATGCACCAATCCTGGCTGAAGAGCTAATGGTAATTAACAGCTTGGAGGAGAGTCGTTTTTATTGGGAAGGAGCAATGAGAAGCTGCCCAACACACACAGAATTGCCCCACACCGTGCACATCCCAGCAGCGCTGACTGGAATTAGTGGGCAATCAAAAACCAAACAGCCAAAGCAGGGCTGGAGAGGTCATTAAGAGTGCTTGGAGCGCCGGGCAGTGGTGGCGCACGCCTTTAATCCCAGCACCTGGGAGGCAGAGGCAGGTGGATTTCTGAGTTCGAGGCCAGCCTGGTCTACAGAGTGAGTTCCAGGACAGCCAGGGCTACACAGAGAAACTCTGTCTTGAAAAACAAACAAACAAACAAACCCAGTACTTGGAGCTCTTCTGAAAGAGCAGAATTCAGTTCCCAGCACCCACGTTGGGTACCTCACAACTACTTGTAGCTCCAACCCTAGGAAATCCAACACCCTCTTCTGGCCTCACAAGCACCCTGACACAGATAAGATACACTGACACAGAACAGACACACAGACACATAAACAACAACAAAAAAATTAATCTTTTTAAAAAAGATATGAATTTGAGGGCAGATGCTGGTTATGTGCAGAGGTGCTAGCAGATGAAGGGAGGGAGGAAGGGAGGGGGGACAAAGGGACAGGGAAGAAAGGAAAGAGGAAGAGAAGGGAGAGGGAGGGAGGAGATTCATATTACTAAGATACATTGTAGACTTGGGTGAAATGTTAAAATTTTTAAGTAATTTAAATTTTTTTTTACCTGGATGCATCACCAAATAGTGTAAGCAAAATAAGATGAGAATACAGGCAGAAAAAAAAGGAAAGCAGAAGTGAAACTGACGGGCACAGGCACAATGGGGAGCACCTAGCCAACCTCTTGGGCCTCACCCAGTGCTCTGCGGGGCTCTGTGGGAATTGGTGAGCCACACTGTCCATCACTGGAGCGGACCACTAACTCAGTGCCAGTCAGCCCATGCCCTCTACCTGTGAGAAAACCGACCACTGTGTGTAGCTCTGAGTCCCAGAGCTGCATTCTGGCCCTGGAGGAAGTGCAGGACCTCCAGAGTGGAGACCCACGGCTGACTGGACAGGTCCTGCTGTGTTTGCTGCTCATTGCCTATCTGCTCATCTCTGTGGCTGGTTATGGTGGTGGTTTAACCATGAAACTGAACAAATGTGTGTGAATTACAAAGCTTTTGTGCTGTATGTAACTTTGGCCAAGGTCTTCCTTGGGAATCTCTGGATTACACAAACAGTTAACCATCCTAACTGTCACAGGAAGATGTCATGGCTGGTGGCCGATGTATAGGCACCAATACAATGAGCAAGTATGTGATGGAGAGATGGGAGAGAAAGAGAAGTGGGACCATTTGTGTACTGTGGAGAGGGTGGAACTAGAGATGCAAGGGTGGAGAAGGACATCCTGATGGGAGGGACCAGTGCTGCCACCTGAGGCCATGGTGATGTCCCAGACCATGTGGCTGTGAGGGCTATGTCAGGGGCCATGGCTGTGCAGCAGCAAGGGTCTGTGTTGATGTCCGTGGCCCAGAATACCTCAAAAGGCCATGTGTTTGGCCCTGGTCTAGACTGTTACTTAGAAGCAAATACAAGTGTAAGGGATAAACAACTCAGGCCCCACCCCTCATGGGAACAGCATGGAGAGCTTAATCCAGAGCAGGAGAACCTGTCCCAAACCTCTACTGCCATGAAGTGGCAAGGTCCCAGGAGAGATGGCCTGTCCCTAGCCAGGGCAGCATGGGAGAACTGGCCCCGGAAGGCATGAGACAGAGAGTCACACAACCCACTTTTAGGGGTCACCTATTCAGTCTGACCTGGATGATCCCTATCACAGGGCCAGAGACTTGTCTCCCAAGCGATCCTAGATCCTGTCAGTTGATAATACTAACAATTACAATAGTCTAGTATAAACTCGGTAATACATACTGTGATGTGCCCTGTTATAAAATAATAAAAAAAACAAAAGACAAGGCTAGTTTTATTTAAATTTACTACAGAAAATTAATTGGGGATGGGGATTTAGCTCAGTGGTAGAACGCTTGCCTAACAAGTGCAAGGCCCTGGGTTTGGTCCTCAGCTCCAAAAAAAAAAAAAAAAAAAAGACAAAATTAATTTACATGATAATTACTGCTAAATATTTTCTGTATTATCCCAGAACATAAAGACAAGTAGCTTAGATAATTGATATGCAAAGTAAGTATTATGTAGAACATGTCATTACTTTCTCAAAAATAAGGTACACTTTACGAAATCAGGAGCGAGCTGGCAGAAGGGCAGGCAGAGGATGGGCCGGGCTGACTGTGATGTAAAGGGAATATACTCCAAGGTATGTGGGCACCCACCCTCCTCACACTAGATGAACAGACTGAAGAACCACAGCATTTTCTGGTAAATCAATATTTATTTGACACTCTACAATATAAGTATACAAGTCCAACACACACTTTACAAAATATCCGATGAAAGCAAGGATGGAATGTGCGTTATCACTTGAATCCTAGATCCCAGTGAAACACAGTTCATAATCCTGAGTAAACACTTCAAGGTCTTCTTCTCATCCATTTCCCTGTTACACGTTCACACAGAGAGGGTGAATGCCACAGGCTGTGTAGACAAGGAGGTGAAGTGGTCCTTTGTTGTCTCAGAGCATGACTCTGCTGAGCAGGGTCTCATGGCCTTGGCTCAGGCCTTGTCTGAGGGGCTGGCAGCATCTGTGATCTTCTCTTTCTCTCCTCCCTCCAACAAAGGACTCTAGGATTCCTTGGCAGACAGCTCCTGAGGGGCAGGCATGGGGGCTGGGACAAGCCAGCCCTCAGCAGGGAAGGCAAAGCCTGCCTGCTTGGCCATGCTGTAGAAGGTGTGCACCATGGCACTCAGAGACTCTGAGAGCTGTCTAAGCTGAGAGAGCTCTTCAGGGGTGAGCAGGGAATCTTGCTGCTGAGCCTGCATCTGG
>CM052712.1:21648766-21779023 GCA_028551405.1 Uromys caudimaculatus | reverse complement strand
AGCTGTACTACAGATCAGTAGTGATAAAAACTGCATGGTATTGGTACAGTGACAGGCAGGTAGATCAATGGAATAGAAGTGAGGACCCAGAAATGAACCCACACACCTATGGTCACTTGATCTTTGACAAAGAAGCTAAATCCATCCAATGGAAAAAAGACAGCATTTTCAACAAATGGTGCTGATTCAACTGGTGATCAACATGTAGAAGAATACAAATTGATCCATTCCTATCTCCCTGTACAAAGCTCAAGTCCAAGTGGATCAAGGACCTCCACATAAAACCAGATACACTGAATCTAATAGAAGAGAACATGGGGGAAAGTCTCGAACACAAGGGCACAGGGGAAAAGTTCCTGAACAGAACACCAATGGCTTATGCTCTAAGAATGACAAATGGGACCTCATAAAATGGCAAAGCTTCTGTAAGGCAAAGGACACTGTCAATAGGACAAAATGGCAACCAATAGATTGGGAAAAGATCTTTACCAATCCTACATCCAATAGAAGGCTAATATCTAATATACACAAAGAACTCAGGAAGTTAGACTCCAGAGAACCAAATAACCCTATTAAAAATGGGGTACAGAGCTAAACAAAGAATTCTCAGCTGAGGAATACTGAATGGCTGAGAAGCACCTAAAGAAATGTTCAGCATCCTTAGTCATCAGGGAAATGCAAATCAAAACAACCCTGAGATTCCACCTCATACCAGTTAGAATGGCTAAGATCAAAAAACTCAGATGACAGCACATGCTGGCGAGGATGTGGAGAAAGAAGAACACTCCTCCATTGTTGGAAGGACTGCAAGCTGGTACAACCACTGTGGAAATCAGTCTGGTGGTTCCTCAGAAAATTGGACATAGTATTACCTGAGGACCCAGCTATACCACTCCTGGGCATATACCCAAAAGATGCTCCAACATATAACAAGGACACATGTTCCACTATTCATAACAACTATATTTATAATAGCCAGAAGCTGGAAAGAACCCAGATGTCTTTCAACTGAGGAATGGATACAGAAAATGTGGTACATTTACACAATGGAGTACTACTCAGCTATTAAAAACAATGACTTCATGAAATTCTTAAGCAAATGGATGGAACTTGAAAATATCATCCTGAGTGAGAACTCAGTCACAAAAGAACAGACATGGTATGTACTCACTGATGAGTGGTTATTAGCCCAAGAGCTCGGAATACCCAAGATGCAATTCACAGACCACATGAAGCTCAAGAAGAAAGAAGACCAAAGAGTGGATGCTTCAGTCTTACTTAGAAGGGGGAACAAAATACTCAAGGGAGGAAATACGGAGACAAAGTGTGGAGCAGAGACTGAAGGAAAGGCCATCCAAAGACTGCCCCACCTGGGGATCCATCCCATATACAGACACCAAACCCAGACACTATTGCAGATGCCAAGGAGTGCTTGCTGACAGGAGCCTGATATAGCTGTCTCCTGAGAGGCTTTGCCAGAGTCCGACAAATACAGAGGTGGATGCTCGCAGCCAACCATTGGACTGAGCACAGGGTCCCCAATGGAGGAGTCAGAGAAAGTACTGAAGGAGCTGAAGGGGTTTGCAACCCCATAGGAAGAACAACAATATCAACCAATCAGACTCCCCAGAGCTCCCAGAGACTAATCCACCAACCAAAGAGTACACACGGAGGGATGCATGGCTCCAGCCGCATATGTAGCAGAGGATGGCCTTGTTGGACATCAATGGGAGGGGAGGCCCGTGGTCCTGTGAAGGCCCAATGGATGCCCCAGTGTAGGGGAATGCCAGGGCAGGGAGGCAGGAGTAGGTGGGTGGGTGGGAGAGCACCCTCATAGAGGCAGGGGGAGAGGGGATGGATTAGAGGGTTTCCAGGAAAGGGGATAACATTTGAAATGTAAATAAATAAAATATCTAATAAAAAATAAAAATAGTACTCCTTTTATCATTTAAAACTATTTATTTTATTTATATGTGTGGATGGATATTTAGCTTGCTTGTATGTATGTGCACCAATTAATCTGTCTGGTGCTCGTGGAGATAAAAACAGAGCATTAGCTCCCCTGGAATTGGAGTCAGACAGTTGTGAGCCAGCCGACATGGGTGCCAGAAACTGGAACAGGGTCTTCTCTACAAGAGGTGCTCTTAACCTCTGATCCGTCTCCCAGTCTGCCACAATAAGGATGATAGTCTTTTTTCTTTTTTTTTTTTCTTTTCTTTTTTTTTTTTTTTTGGTGTTTTTGAGACAGGGTTTCTCTGTGTAGCCCTGGCTGTCCTGGAACTCACTCTGTAGACCAGGCTGGCCTCGAACTCAGAAATCCGCCTGCCTCTGCCTCCTGAGTGCTGGGATTAAAGGCGTGCGCCACCACTGCCCGGCTAGGATGCTATTCTTGAAGAGTGGTTTTCAGATCCTATATATAACATTTATAGCAGCACTGTATTAGTCAGGGTTCTCTAGAGTCACAGAACTTATAGGTAGTCTCTATATAGTAAGGGAATTTTTAATGACTTACAGTCTGTAGTCAAACTCCCCAACAATGCTCAGCAGTAGCTGTGAATGAAAACCCGAGGATCTAGCAGTCGCTTAGTCCCACAAGGCTCGCAGGCGAAGAAGATTGAATCTTCCTCCTTCCAATGTCCTTATGTAGATCTCCAGCAGCAGGTGTGGCCCAGATTAGAGGTGTGCACACCACCACACCTGAAACTTGTGTCTTCCAGACGCAAGATCTAGATCACAGGTGAACCTTCTAATTCTGGATTGTAATTCACTCCAGATAGAGTCAAGCTGACAATCAGAAATAGCCACTACAAGCAACTAGCAAAGGTAGTCAGTCTCATTAACTAAAATTACTGTTATCTTTAATTTTTAAAGATTTATTTATTTCATTTTTTAAGATTTATTTATTATATATACAGTGCCCTGCCTGCGCACCAGGAGAGGGCAGCAGATCTTACTACAGGTGGTTGTGAACCACACCATGTGGTTGCTGGGAATTGAACTCACGTCCTCTGAAAGAGCAGCCAGTGTTCTTAACCTCTGAGCTATCTGTCCAGCCCTTTATTTTATTTTTTGTGTGTATGGAAGTTTTATCTGCATATATGTGTGAGCACCACTTATATGAGTGGTGTCTGAGGAAGTCAGAAGAAGGTGTCAGATCCTCTGGAGCTGGAGTTATAGAGGGTTGGAAGCCACCATGTGGGTGCTGAGGACTGACCCCATATCCTCTGCAAGAACAAATAAATGCTCTGAACTGTTATTTCTCCAACCTACTATTATCTTCACTCCTAATACTTTACATTAATAACTTAAAAAAATAAAAACATTTTCCCTTATTTGGCGTGTTGCTGACTATGAATTAGGGTATATCGTATCATGCTAGGGCAGCAATGAAAACTTGGTCATTTAATCTCGCCCACTTCAGGTAAACGAGCTAGGTATAGCACTGTCTGTTGCAAAGCATGGAACACCACTGCGTGGCACAGTGATGGCTCAGGGGGAGTCTTGGTTGTTCCCTTTCAGCACTGGAGATAATGAAGGCCAAGAAATGCCTTCCTCACAATGCTTCTGTCTGCTCTTAACTGCCAGTGGCCACTCTAACACACAGGCAGGGTAGGAACTTGGTGAGCCATCGCTGAATAGTTGTTTATATGACTTCATTAATGTGTGTCAGGGAGCCTGGGGCAGTGGATCTCTATATAGTGAGTACCAGGTCAGCCAGGGCTATGTGGAGAGACCCTGTCTCAAAAACAAAACAAAGAACCAAACAGTAGCAACAACCACATAAACTAAGGTTGGTACGCAGGGTGATGTTTCGTTTGCTCTTTTAGGTCCGCCCTTATCCATGCGGTGATGACCCAGTCTAAAAGCATGGTCAGCCTTCTTCTCCAGCAAGGCGCCAATGCATCTCTGGTGGACATCTATGGAGCCACTGCACAAAGCTATGCTGTTTTTGAAACCTTTCAAGTGTAAGTGTTTCTATTATAATACAGGATAACTTCAATTAAAGACCCACATGGGAATATAGATAGTGCCCCATCTTTTAAAAAAAATTATTTATTTATTTTTATGTATATGAGCACACTGTAGCTGTCCTCAGACACACCAGAAGAGGGCATCGGATCCCATTACCGATGGTCATGAGCCACCATGTGGTTTTAGGGAATTAAACTCAGGACCTCTGGAAAGAGCAGTCAGTGCTCTTAACCGCTGAGCCATCTCTCCAGCTCTAGTGTCCTATCTTTAAGTTGTCTAATTATCTATTTGGTCTTTTAATATAAGATTTAGCAGAAAATGTGGTTATCTGCTCTTGTGAGCTGTCTTCCTCAGTACTAACCTTTAACGTTTTTAAAGTTATGCTTGCTGTATATGTATGGGAGTTTTGCCTCATGTGTGTCTGAGTCACTTGCATGACTGGCCAGAAGAGGGTGTCTGATCTTCTGCAACTGGAGGTGCCCTGTGAGTGTCAGGAAGCAAGTCTAGGTCCTCTGCCAGAGCAGTCAGTGTTCTTAACCACTGAGCCAGCTCTCCAGACTCTAGTCTTTACAATTTTTAATGTCTGAATCTTTCTTTCTGGGAAGAGATGCTTCTTTGGCTTTTCTACATTCAGAGTTCTAGTTAACTGACAGAAGTCATCTAGGAAAGGCTGGAGCTAGTGAGTAAGCTGTCTGGAGATGGTCCATTGACTTGCAGGGCTGTGGTGGGTGTCCTCTGAGATGCAAGGTCATGAGGGATTTATCCCAGGACTGCTTCTTGCTGCTGATATGACTTTCTGTCACTATTGCATAGCCTAATGTTTGCTGGGCATTGGTCCACCCTATAGGACAAATTTCCTACAGATCAACATGAAGATGTACTCTCATGTAGTGATGCTGTATAGATGAATTGATGATTTCACAATTTCTAATAATGATTTTATAGAACTCTTAAAATGATACAAGTAATCCCCAAACCTTTATAGAATAAAGATACAAATAGAGCTCTGTAAACCCTCACATGCCACGGGCCAATTGCACTAGGATGAGAAAGCAGTTCTGATTTGTGTTCAAGGACAAACATTCATTCTAGATCAGCTCCAAGGATGAAGCCGTGATAAAGCAGGGCCATGTGAAACTGTTGCTGTGAACTTATAATGAGCTTATAGAATGAAACACTGCTTTGAACTTACTACTGACATCCTTTTGTAACTCCCCTTTTGTGGAGCATTTCAGAGAGAAGAAATAAAGAATAACTATTAGGGCTCAGCCCCATCCAACAAATGTATATATGTATATGTCTGTCCATCTATATGTATATATGTACATACATGTGTAGGTGTGTGTGTGTATGTGTGTGTACACGTATGCATGAACACTTGTGGAATTGTTGAAACAGGTGTTCCAGCCCAGCCAAAGTATGTGTCTGTGTGTGTGTGTCTTATATGTGTGCTTGAATTCTCCCTTTCTTCTTTTTTTCTCTCTCGCTCACAAAGAGTTAACAAACTCCAAGTCTCTAGCCTGGCCAGTGAGGGGCCCTTGAGCCAGAGAGAGTTAAGCCTTTTTTCTAATTCCCCTGCTGCTATCAGCTTGAGTCAAATGACCAGAAGGGAACAGCTTTTAGCCATGGAATGGTAAGAGAGAGTTAAATTTCCAGAGGCCATCAGTTTCTGACACCCCCCCCCCCCCCAGAACAGTAGGAGAGACTGACAAGGCCAGAGATCATCAGCCTTCTTCCTAGACTGTGTCCCTTGTCAGTACCTGATCTCTTCCGGGGCTAGTCTTTGGCAATTAACATTTCCAAGGGGTTTTTTGGCTGAGTCTATCCATCCTTTCAGGTAGCAAAAGATACAAGAACCAGTCACTGGTGCTTCAGTTCATTGTTAAAGATGACATCTGTACACACAAGTTATCTCCAGGCCCTGACAGTGCATTGGCTGTCACCCTGTGCTGTAGAACCCAGAGAGACTGTTCCTTGAATGTTTTCTTAGATTGATAGAAGTAGAAGCAGAAAGAGGAAACTGCAAGCTTGATTGTTTCAGAAGTTGATTTAAAGACAAATATAAAATGCCATAGAGCCGAGTGTGGTGGCATACACCTTCACTATCCTGGCACTGGCATGGGCAGGAGGCAGGTGGGTCTCTGTGAATTTGAACCTGGTCCACATAGTGAGTTTCAGGCCAGTCAGTGATGTATAGTTAGACTCCATCTCAAAAAACAAACAAACAAAATCCAAACAAACCGAAAGAAGGAAGGAAGGAAGGAAGGAAGGAAGGAAGGAAGGAAGGAAGGAAGGAAGGAAGGAAGGAAGGAAAAAAGAAAGAAAGAAAGAAAGAAAGAAAGAAAGAAAGAAAGAAAGAAAGAAAGAAGGAAAGGAAGAAAGAGAAGAAAGAGAAGAAAGAAAGAAAGAAAAAGAAAGAAAGAAAGAAAGAAAGAAAGAAAGAAAGAAAGAAAGAAAGAAAGAAAGAAAGAAAAAGAAAGAAAGAGGAATCTGAAATGGCTTAGCAGTTAGTTAGAGCACACTGCTCTCGAGGAGGAGGCGAGTCTGCTCCGGTTGAGAACAACCCTCCAAGTAGCTCACAACTCTGTGTAACCCTAGCTCCAGGGGCCCCAGTGCCCTTGCCTGGCCTCTGAGGGCACGGAACACTCACATGAATATATTCCCTAGCAACATAACTTAAAGATAAAACATAAAAGTCTTTAAAAATGCCGCCTGATACAGGGATGGCTTGCTTATCTTAGGACCCACTCTCACTGTAGTTTCTACTCTGCAGGCTTTCCCAAGGCTCGGGTCCCAACTGTCCTGACTGTACAGCAAAAGACGACAGACACGGTTTTGATACCAAGGTAAAGGCTCATTCGCCATGCTGACACTTTTTGCCATGGGGATTCAGGGATTTAGCTCAGTGGCTGAGTGCTTGCCTAGCTAGTACAAGGGCTCGGTTAAGTCCTCAGCTCGGAGTGGGGGAAATCTGCTGTAAATTTGATTTTGTTGGAGTTAAGTAAAGGCTTTAACATAGACTTTATGCTCAAGCGTCAAGAGGGGCTCAGTAAGGAAAAGGAGTTTGTTAATTTGATGCAAACCTAGACACATCTGGGAAGAGGGAATTTTAACTGAAAAAATGCCTCCATAAGATGGCCTAAAGGCAAGTCTGTGGGGAATTTTCTTGACTGACAATTGATGTGGGAGGGCCCAGCCCATTGTGGGTGGTGCCATCCCTGAGCACCTGAGGTTTATAAGAAAGCAATTGGAGCAAGCTGGTAGGCAGCACTCGCCCATGGTCTTGGCCTCAGTTCCTGCCTCTAGGTTCCTGCCTCTAGGATCCTGCCCTGGCTTTCCTGGAAGCTGTAAGATGAAACTGAACTTTTCTCCCCAAGTTGCTTTTGGTCTTGATGTTTTATTATAGCAAAAGAAATCCTAAGACAGTTGGTAAGGAAAAAAATTTCCATCTTTTGTAAATGAGATCTTACAGTGCGAACTGGATGCAAACTGGGTAGAATTAGAGGCTGATAAGAAAACACCCTTAAGTCACAAGGTCAAAGGAATCCCTGCTGTACTAGGTCATAGGGACTTGAGAAATATACTTTGAATGTAAATGAAGTTCATAAAATTCTGAGGTTCCCCGAGGTGCCTGTTAACAGGTGAGATACAGTAAGAGTAAACTGGAAACTCACGTGTTTAGTTCGAAGCTTGGTTCATTGCTACTATAAGATTGTTATTTGAGATACCTGTACAGAAAGCTATAAAGAGTCTTCACACTGAATTGACTGAGTTGTGTTGGATGGCCTGGGTCCGCTAACTGCTCTTTCACCTAACTCCACAACAGGGCTCTCTTAGTTTACCCTGTCTTTGTATCCTGCCTTAATTACTTCTTCTAAGGCTTTTATCCCTTGATAGTAAGGACTGTATATGGCTGAGGACCTGTTTTCTGAAGCTAGCTCACTGCTGAGTAGGGATGCGACCCTGTCTACTTAGGGACTGAAAAATCTTGCTCTTGCTGATCTAGTACAGTGGTAGTTCTCAAATGACCTTTCCAGAGGGTTCGCATAGCAGACATCCTGCACACCATGCATTTACAGTACGATTCATAAGAGTAGCAAAATTACAGTTATGAAGTAGCAACAAAAATAATTTTGTGCTTGGGGTCACCACAACATGAGGAAGCGTGGTTGCAGCACTAAAGGGTTGAGGAGCTCTGCTCTGGGGCCTCATGAAGGTTGTGGATCTGGTAGGGAGGGTGTTCTTATTCAGGACATCAGAGGATGTCATGCCTGGTCCCAAGAGCAACACTAAAGGTGATGGCCTTTTAGTATGAGGTGCCTTGTTTCCACGAAGATCTGATAGAGATCATTAAGGCACACATAGAGTCCAAGCTAGATTTAATTTGGGCGTGTAAATCACAGAGGTCCAAGGATGTATCGCCCAAGTTGTCAGGAACGTTAGTGCAGCACAGTTGCACACAGCACAATCTAGTAATGACACAAGCTTTCTTCTGTTCGAATCTCAAGGACTTTCTGGATTTGTAATGTGGCAGTGCTTTTCATCTTAGGATTGTAAAAAAGAGACCCAGTGGGTTGTGAAAATAAATATTAATATAGAAGCAAAGTAATATAAAGTCTGAGAAGTAATCTAGCATCAGAACAGATTAAAAGGAAACTACGGTGGAGTTGTAATCACTGCATCTGGTTATAGTCCAAGTGCCTAACCGGGAACTACTGAACAATTTAAGCCACAGTGAGGGCATAACTACGGATGGAGTTAGATCTGGAGTTGGCTTAGTCCTTGAGGCTTTCTCTTGTTTTTAGAGAGCTTTGCAATCTCATTGTTTTCACTGGCTTTGCCCTTAGGCTGTTCTTGAGGCTCTGGGGTCTCACAGGGGACAGGCTTTATTCTAGAGTAAGGCTACACTGACTTCCTGAGTTCTTTCAGTCTGGGGAGAGTAGGCCACTGTGTACCCTTAAGGCACCAGCTGGTATGTGTACTCCTGGCGTGGGTGTGTCTGAGGGAGTGTGGATGTTTGTTTCACACACGGGGCTCTGGCAGAGATGGAGCAGTAGGTTCGCGTGAGCTTTTTTCTCCTGATGTCATGAATGAGAGGAATTGCTAAAGTTCTCAGGTAGCATGAATCATGGATGTCTTGCTTTTCCATTGGTCTTCGTGGGGTGGCAGGATCTTGTGTCTCTCTTGAGTCCCTCTACCATTTAGTTTCAGATCTCCTGTGTCCTTGCTGGAGCACACATCCTCCCTTATGGTGATCCCTCTCTTGCTGAGGGGCCAAGCTGGGATTCCTTAGAACTCTGATGCGGGAAGTTGGTTTTTAGTTCCTTTGTTTCTAAAGCTGTGACAATCCTTTCTTCCTTGTGGGATTTCTTTGAAGGGGAAGATTTTTATTGGCCTTGGGAAATGCGTTACATGTACACAACACACATGTATGCGTAGACATGCATTTTGGTTTCATAGCTACTCTGTCAGATTGCTGAACAGCTGTACTAGCTGGTTTCTCCTTCCATTCACATCTGCAAATGACCTTAGTGTGTGGGTATTTTTGGCCAGTAAGCTGTTTATCTTGGAGAAAACTGACAGTTGAATCTAGAGCTTTTGTTTTGTTGGTTTGTTTGTGTGTGTGTGTGTGTGTACGTATGTTCCTGTGTATGTGTACATGTGTGTGCTATAACAATATTAAACCATATAAGACAGAAATATTCTAAAAATAGATGGAAGCACGCTGCTAGATCATCAATGGGCATGAAAGAATGTGGCAAAACCCCTGTAGTGTTTCAAGGGGGGTTGGGGGGGGACTTGCAAGGCTAAGCTATGGCTATCCATAGATTCTGGAGATGGAAACCTCTGTCGAATCTACTGATTTACAAAGCTTACTTGGATTGCTTGCCTAAAACAATAGAAAAAGGAAGTAAATTAAAAAACCACTTTATTTTAGTGTCATGTAAGTTTGTAGAAGAGCTTGTTCTGTATTCTGTTCTTCCATTGAAACAGACAGAAAAAATCCTGGAAATTTAGATATTTATGATCAGGTTCTCAAAATTCATATTACAAAGTGATTGCATTGTGTTTTCTAGCTCATTCCATTGCACATGCCTGAATCTCTTCAGCTAAATGAACAATTCATGTTTACCTAAGAATGACCTGTTCCAGAAGTACAGACTCAATAACTGTATAGTAAATGTCTGACTTCTGAAATGTTTGGTATTGTAGATTTTGTAGTGCTCACGCCACAATGACTAGAATATGATTCCTTGGCTCATTCTCCAGCATTTGGAATGCTAGAAGCCCTCCTCACTGCTTAGTCACTTCGCCTGTAGCTTCCCTGTGCTTCAGCTTGCTTGGGTGTAAGGTCCGCATATTTGTGTGGCCAGGAGCTCGTGGGATACTTTTACATGTTAAAATCATTTCAATAGTCTTGAATGTGAATGAATGAATTGCCAATTGGATTTTCATAGTGTAGATTTGAAAGTAATGCAGCATGGATTATTCTAGTAATTATACATCAAAATTGAAAAACAGTCTTAATGTTAAAGTCGCATGATTTCAGATGATTTATTTTGAGGTACTATGTCATAAATAAGTAGGTGAGAAACTAAGGAAACAATATCAGTAGGATAGGAGGCTTGAACAGGGTTCCTCGCGTCCTTCGACTCTGATCCTAGGCTAGGAATTTAGACGAGCATGTCTTGAACTCTCTAAACCGTGTATATTCTATTCACCAAATGCACCTTTTCACATTGCACAGTCCTCTCTAGAATTTTGATTGCCATTTTTTTGGTCCAACAGGAATATGAAAGCCCTAATATTTTTTTTCCAATTTGTGTTCCTATCTATTAGAAATGTCACAGTTTTCAGGTAATTGTAGTTAGCTTTGACTGGCTAAGAGAATTACTTTTTTATAGCAGCAAAATGAAGGTTTTGACTGTGTTAATTACAAAAAGATTAATTAAGGCATAAGAGAAGTATTATTAGCAGTATACTAACCAAGGTAAAATATTATTGAAAGACAAACTTCTAGATTTCTCCCAAAAAGAAACTCATGTAAATTTAAACCATGCAAACACATTAAAACGTCTAACAAGGAGACACTTTAAATTTCTCCAGTGTCCCACTGGGAGCATGGGTGCCATGTGTTGGCACCAAGGGCCATGATACCTTAAATACAATTGAATTAAATAAATACTTTCCATAATCTCTAGAGAGTGTTGGAACCATTAGAAAGTTCTTCACAGTGCACGTCCCTCAAACTTGACCTCCTTAACTCAAGACATTTGCCACAAAACACTGGGCAGAAGAGACAGGGGATCTGGAGTTGTGAGCAGGGGTGGTAGGTGCTTTGGGCCCTTAGGAACTGTAGGAGTCCTTGGAGCAGCTCTTGGCTGGCTTCTCTGAAAGGCCGCCTGTTGAGGCACATGGGCCAACGTGGAGTATGCAGCCCTTCACAGTAGGGGCAGCATCTGGAGGGAGGAGAGACTCTGTTATTTGCCCTGTGACCCATGCTTTCAGTCACAGGTCCATTCATAAGATGTGAGTGTAGTTGAGAATTGTAAGTTAGTGAGTTCTTGGATTTTTTTTCTTTTCTAACAGGATAGCTGTATACCACGTTCACACCCTGTCAAGGAAGACAGCCAAAGGACGGAAGACAACACAGACGCAGTTGACAAGCTGGGGAGGTACAGCTGCTTGCATATTCCTGTAGTTAAAACTAGCTGGGGCGGGGCGTTGTGGGATGGCCACCGCAGCTGAATAGTATTAAACCAGTAAGAAGAAACTCATGTGCAAGTACTGGTAGTTACTGAAAGCCATGCCGCCAAAGCATGAGTTAATTGTAACGGCAATTATTCGCAGTGGGAAAGACAGCCGAGTGTGATGATTTATGTTCCCCTTTAAAACTGCCTGATATTTGTAATTTGCCACCTGACTTTTGTCATAAGCGCTTAAACCAGTGAAAAGGATGTTCAAGAGCTACACTGATTGCTAAGGAACAGCCGTGAACTGACTGACCCAGCTCTGTGTTTCATCTTCCTCAACTTCTCTTACACATATCCACCTACAAATTGGAGCTGAGATGATTTGGGATGTCTATACTTGAAGGGTTTTTTGTTGTTGTTGTTGTTGTTGTTGTTATTTGTTTTTTGTTCTAAGAATGTTGATGCTATGTTGTCCATGAGTGGCTATTAATTGAGATCATTCAATTATGTTAGATTTTCCTTTACTTTTTCCTCTAAGAAGCGTATTTGTGGGAAGAAAATCCTTTGATTGGATATAAAGTCATAGGTACCATAAAAAAGAAAGTATCTTAGTTAGGGTTTTACTGCTGTGAACAGACACCATGACCAAGACAACTCTTATAAGGACAACATTTAGTTAGGGCTGGTTTACAGGTTCAGAGGTTCAGTCCATTGTCATCAAGGCAGGAACCCAGGCAGGCGTGGTGCAGGAGGAGATGAGAGTTCTACATCTTTATCTTAGAACTGCTAGCAGAATACTGACTCCTAGACAGCTAGGACAAGGATATAAAAGCCCACATCCACAAAGCCACACCTACTCCAACAAGACCACACCTCCCAACAGTACTGCTCCCTGGGACAAGTATATACAAACCATCAGCAGGTGGCACACGCCTTTAATCCCAGCACTTGGGAGGCAGAGGCAGGTGGATTTCTGAGTTCGAGGCCAGCCTGGTCTACAGAGTGAGTTCCAGGACAGCCAGGGCTACACAGAGAAACCCTGTCTCGAAAAACCAAAAAAAAAAAAAAAAAAAAAAAAAAAAGAAAGAAAGGATCCAGGTTTAGTTCCTTCTTTTCCTATTTACTGAGTGTGTAACTTGGAACCATTAATAACATCCACTGTCTTTCCTGGCCCAGGGAGGGTGGCGCATGCTCACACAGAGGGTGGCGCATGCTCACAAGCGGCTGCAGGAAGGCATTGCTTCCTTCAGTGCTGACTTCAGGCTTATTAGAATGATTCACTCACTTAGCTACTGTACTTAGTGGGTTTATGCAAATTGCCTTTACTTCTCTGACCTTTACCTGAGCCCCAGCACACTCTATCACACTCAGAGAGTAATGTAGATCTTTCTGTCACAGCACCGGCCGACATCCTCGCACCCATGACATCTTCGCACCCATGAACTGTGGGTAGAACTTGTCTATTATCATCAAAGTAGGAACATGGCAGTGGTCAGGAAGTATGGCAGTGGAGGAGCTAAGAGTTTTACATCTTTTTCCAAAGGAGAACTGGCATCCTCAGGCAGCTATGAGGAAGCTCTCTAAGCCCAATTGCACAGTGACCCCAACAAGGCCACGCCCACTCCAACAAGGCCACGCTTCCTAATAGGTCCAAGCATATTCAAACTACCACAAAGGCCTTTGGCAAAATCTAACACTCCTTAATAATGAAAGTCCTGGAGAGATTAAAGATACAGGCGACATAACTCAGCATAATAAAGACAATATACAGCAAGCCCACAGCCAACCTCAACCTAAATTGAGAGAAATTCAAAGCATTTCCAGTAAAATCAGGAACTAAGCGGGATCCTTCCGTCTCTCCATACCTATTCAATATAGCGCGTGAAGTCTTAGCTAGAATCAGACAACTGATGGAGATCAAGGGGATACAAGTAGGAAATGAAGAAGTTAAAATATCATTATCTGTAGGTAATATGGCTTTATGGGTAAAAGACCTTGAAAATTCTACCGGGAAATTTCTACAGCTAACAAATACTTTCTACATCATAACAGGATACAAAATTAGCGCACACACACACACACACACACAATCAGTAGCCTCTCTCTTAGTTAGGGTTTCTATTGCTGTGATAAAATACCATGACTAAAAAAGCAAATTAGGGGAAAAAGGGTTTATTTGGCTTACGCTTCCGTATTAATGTTCATCATCAAAGGAAGTCAGGACAGGGACCCAGCAGGGTGGAGCCTGGAGGCAGGAGCTGAGGCAGAGGCCTTGGATGGCAGCCGCTTCATTCGTCATGGACTCCGCCTGCTTTCTTGTAGAACCCAGGACCACCAGCTCCGGGATGGCACCACCCACAGTGGGCTGGGCCCTCCCCCCTTGATCACTAACTGAGAAAATGCCTTACAGCTGGACCTCGTGGAGGCATTTTCTCAACTGAGGTTTCTTTCCTTAGGATAAGTTTAGTTTGTGTCAAGCTGACACAAGAGTAGGCAGCACACCAATGACAAATGGGCTGAGAAAAATATCAGGGAAATTCCTTTAATAGTAGCTTCAAAGATATCTTGAGGCAACTCTAACCAGATAAGTGAAAGACTTGTATAATAAAAATGTAAGACATTGAAGAAAGAAATTGAAGAAGACACCAGAAGATGGAAAAACCTCCCATGCTTTATCCTCTATAGTAAAAGAACTGCTGGAGGTGTCATCATCCCAGATGTCAAGTTGTCCCACAGAGATATAGTAATAAAAACAGCATGACATTTGCACGAAACAGGCATGTTGATCAATGAAATGGAATCCAGGAACCAGACATAAATCCACTCACCTGCGTTTTAAGACTTCATCTTCAACAAATGATGCTGGTCAAAATGATGCTCCATGGCGAATAACATAACTAGACACTTATCACCCTGCACAAAACTCAGCTCCAAATGAATCAAGGACCTCAACCTAAGGCCCAATGGGAGGGAAAGTGGGAGAGCTTTCTTGAACTCACTGGCCCAGGAAAAGCCTGCCTGAGCAAGTTAATAGATATTTTTTAATTTAAACTTAAGTTAATGTGCATGGGTGCCTTGTGCATACCTGTGCATGATGTGCATACTGTGTGCTCTCAGAGGCTGGGGGAGGACAACAGATTCCTTGGAACCGGAGTTACAGATGGTTGTAAGCTGCCGTGTGGGTTCTGGGAACTGAACTCAGATCCTCTGGAGAAGCAATCAATACTCTCAACTGCTGAGCTATCCCTCCAGCTCCAATAATTTTATTTCTAAATTTTTTCCTATCAGATCTTATATTTCTTGCCTTCAGAATCAGAACCTAGAGACCCCTGAGCTAGAACTGACCTGAAAGCCTCCTCCCTGAACCTTTACAGAACCAGAAGGCACCGTGCAAGCTTCCAAAAGAGGGAGAAAAACCACCAGTCCTACCCAGATGTGCTGCCTGTGAACCATCAATAACCAGTACGGCATGGCGACCTTAGTGATGCCATAGTTGCTCTGCTTGGACTTAGTCTCTAATTAGACTTAAGAGCCACTCAACAAGAGGGAAACCATGCCAACTACTAGGGAAGTCATACATTGTGGAAGAGAATCTACAACCACTACCTTATTAAACGAGCACAATCCCTAACAATAATCTATAAACATTAGTCGTTATGCCAACAGATAAATGTAGTCTTCACCATTAAGAATATGTCCCCTTGCAACTGATGGAGTTTACTACAGAAAAGTACAACCAATCAAAATGCAGAGTTGTAGAGCTCAGTCCTTATGGATGCATTTATAAAGCAAGTCCCATACCTAAGGCTCTGCAAACCGTGGAAGAGGAAGTTGAAAGACTGTAAGAGCCAGTGGATGAGGGAGTTTGCTTTGAGACCATGTCTCCTAGGAATGTCAGAAGCCTCTTCCATAAAGTCCACCAACATGACTGCCCAAATGTGAATAAGAACAACACCAATGGACATACCAACGTGGACAGAGAAAAACCCATGAGGCCTCAAACACAAGGAACTGTAGGCAACTGAGGGAAGCTGAGAGAGAGAGAGAGGGGCAGCCTTCCCCAGGAAGAACACAACTGTCCAGTGCCAAATGGTCTGCCCTGAAAGCTGGGAATTGAACTCAGGACCTCTAGAAGAACAGTCAGTGCTCTTAACCGCTGAGCCATCTCTCCAGCTCAAGTGTTTGTTGTTTGAACTTGTAATATGACACGTCTTTGGGATTCTAAAGAAGTTCAGCCGTAGAGAGCAAAGTATACTGCTCCTTTATTATTTCTCTGCTCATGTTTTTTAATATCTCAAGTCTTGAACATTCCATGATAAAGCAAGCCAATAAAATACTTACCTTTAGAAGAACTTGCATATAAGAAAAGAAACTTGTCTGTTTGGGAAACAGTCTTGGGCACTTTCTATGATGTCAAACTGGTCCAGTTTCTGCTCTGGGCTGCAATACTTTCTATTCATGTCAATCTTGTCTACATTTTTACATTTTGTCCTTTGATTGAAACTTAGTAAGGAACTGTGGTTGCTTAACCTCATAATAGTCATTCCATAATTCATAAAATAAGTCCTCAATTGTTTAATGTCATTGTTTAATACTTTGCATATAACTACTAAAATATTAATTTTGTTTATCACTTTTTATGCATGTAAAAGTCAAATTGCTTCAAAACACAAAGAGGAGGAACTTGAAATTTGTGAACATTGCAATTCAGGTAAGTCCTCTGATGAACTCAAATCCACCTGCCCTTGAGAAAGTGGAAGTAAGAAAGACTGGTCAGGAAAGGGACATTTATGACACCAGTGTACAGGTTGAGTTTGTATTTGTGTGCAGAAGTGCATGCATGTGTGTGCCTGTGTCTGTGTGTCTATGTTTGTGTGTTACTCTATTGTTGATCTGAATCTGTGACCTTCCTTTTATAAGTATATTTTCTGTTCTAGAGAAATGCTAGAGTCCAACCATTTGTTTTCTCTAAGTAGAGTGAGGGGGAAAGTTCTCTGATTATAGTGATCTCATTTGTCTTTGTTTCATTTCCTGTTGCTGTGATTAAAAAGACCCTGGAAAAAGCTCCTTAGAGGAGAAAGTCTTTATCTTAGTTTACAAGTCCAGAGTTGGCAGCAGCCAGAGTTTGGGGTGACTGGTTACATTAAGTCAGTGGTCAGAAGAAGAGAGGAGTAGATTCACACATGCTTGTGTTTAGCTCCTCTCTCAACTGTTACAGAGTTCAGGATCTGTTGCACAGGGAATTGTGCCACCAACAGTGGTAGGGTCTTCTCACCTTAGTTAACAAAGCAAAGGTAATCCCCTCGGATCGGCCATAGGGCAACATAATCTAGACAAGCCCTCACGGAGATACCCTACTTAGGGGATTCTAGACTGCGTCAAGTTGACAATTAAAAGCCACCATCACTCGATTATTGCCACATTCTAGAAGCTTGAGCAAGTTAATAGATATTTTTAAATTTAAACTTAATTTAATGTGCATGGGTGCCTTGTGCATACCTGTGCATGATGTGCATACCATGTGCTCTCAGAGTCTGGAAGAGGGCAACAGATTCCTTGGAACTGGAGTTACAGATGGTTGTAAGCTGCCATGTGGGTTCTGGGAATTGAACTCAGATCCTCTGGAGAAGCAGTCAATGCTCTCAACTGCTGAGCTATCCCTCCAGCTCCAATAATTTTATTTCTAAATTTTTTTCTATCAGATACCAACTTTCTTATATTTCTTGCCTTTTTAGGCATCTGTCTGTTGGTTATCATTAAGAGTGGATAAGCAGCCAGGCAATGGTGGCGCACGCCTTTTATCCCAGCACTTGGGAGGCAGAGGCAGGCGGATTTCTGAGTTCTAGGCCAGCCTGGTCTACAGAGTGAGTTCCAGGACAGCCAGGGCTACACAGAGAAACCCTGTCTCAAAGAAAAAAAAAAAAAAAAGAGTGGATAAACATATAAAGGGGTGTTCTTCCCATAAGATCTTTCCATTGGGAGCAAAATGGAAGCGGCTATTAGCATCTTCCCAGGACAGCCACAGAGAGAGACCGAGAAAGAGTCTCCCCCACCATGCTGCACAGTGCCCACAGACTGATCTTACACAGCAGAGTTTTGAATGAAAACCTAGAGAAGTTGTGTTTTGTAATAACAAAGTAAGAACAGAATTGTCCCTAGTGTCACCGGTCCAGAAAACCGCAGAGTCATTTGACACAGCCAGTTTCAGCACTGCCTTTGTTGGCACCACAGTTTGCTGTCAGTCTGGCAGGCTTCCGTCATGACTGTGAGGCTGTGCAGAGGCATTTAACTGTCATGGATTTCATTTCGAGACACTTCTTTCCCACACCTTTTATTTGAAATACATAGGAAGTTAAATTAAGAGCTCCCGGTGCGCTAACTGCCAGCCACTGGTCTAATCGGTCTTCCTGGTGGGGCATTTACCAGCTACAGTTTTTTGTTTGTTTGTTTGTTTGTTTGTTTGTTTGTTTTTCGAGACAGGGTTTCTCTGTGTAGCTCTGGCTGTCCTGGAACTCACTCTGTAGACCAGGCTGGCCTCGAACTCAGAAATCCACCTGCCTCTGCCTCCCAAGTGCTGGGATTAAAGGCGTGCACCACCATTGCCCGGCTACCAGCTACAGTTTTAAGAAGAGTATGCTACAAAGAATGCCCCAGCCATGTAACATAAGGATTGTATATACTTCCCTGGTTTCTTCATTTTCTATTCATTTTGTTGATTTAAAATGTAGTCTTTCTTTATCTTTAGAAGCAGATAAATGTTATGAATGCTACTCTAAAACAAGGTAAGATTTGATTACTTTAATTGTTTAACGCAGTCTTTAGTGAATGCAGAGAAAAGAAACTAGGTTTTGTTGTGTGTTCCCTGGGCTAGATTCAGTATGATGTACATAACACGTGCCATCTCAGAGCAGTCACAGAAGGTATGCAAAGAGTTCTGGTAAAACTTACTTCTCATGCTAGGCGGTGACAGCACAGGCCTTTAATCCCAGCTCTTGGGAGTCAGGTCTATGAGTTCGAGGCCAGCCTGGTCTACAGAGTGAATTCCAGGATAGCCAGGGCTACACAGAGAAACCCTGTCTGGCACATCAACAGTACCAGCCAACCAAACAAGAACCAACCAACCAGAAAGCAACCACCACCACCAAGGAAAGAGCACACTTGTCCCCACAATTGGCCATTATCACCTGAAGGCAGATAACTCGCTCACCAGCCTGTCAGTGACATGTATCTCACCTACGATTTGACTGCCTGCATACTCTGTGACACTGTCTCCTGTTCCTCTGCATAGATTAAAAGGACCCAAATACAGGCCTCTATAGCACCAATTCAGAAAGTCAAATTTAAACTCTGTGTTGAGTTTTTCCTTCCAGGCATCAACATAATCCAGTAACTTATTATAACTCTGTATTGGTAGCCGTTGGCTGGTTTTTAGCAGTTGAAGGTTTTAGGGAAGCTCTCACAAACATGTGGCCATAGCACATAATACTGATATATAATTATTCCACTAGAAGTCAAGAACATGTACATGTTGTAAAAACAATACTCAAAAATCTCATTGGGAGATATTTTCATTGACTTTTCTACCTAAGTCTACTTTCTTTCCCAACGAATATACTACTTTTAGGAATGATTACTCCTTCAGGGTCTCTTTCATTGCTTTTTATATATGACTGATAAGTGTTCCTTTACATGTTCAGTTTCATGACTTTAGGGAATGCTAGAGACTAAGCAAACTCCCTGTGGTTACTTGAACCTGTGTTTAGAACCCTCCCCTCCTTGGCTGCTCTGTCAGAGAGCTTGGAACTGAAAGACTCTGAAATGGCTTCCTTGGCGACACCAAGTGGCAGCAATAAGACTCATGACCCTTAAGTCTATGACCAGTAGCACACACACACACACACACACACACACACACACACACACACACACACCATTAGTAGATTAGTGTTTTAGCAATATGGCGGGCGAATATAGAGAAACCCAGTGGAGAGGCTAAAGGTGGGAAGAGCGAGTACAACTCCTTCCAGGCTATCCCAACAGAATCAACAGATGGGGTCTGTGCAGGAACAACTTCTGGGTGGTGCTCATGAATTTAGAAAAGAGATGAGCACTTGGGGATTGTAGCATATGTGATAAAGATAATTTGGAAATCCTTACCACAGAATCTAGAAGAGCATATTAGAATAAAGAATTCAGAGGGGTGGGGGAGGGGGGTGGGAGGTGAGGAGGGAGGGGAAACTTCAATAAGGATGTAACATGTGAGAGAAGAATAAATAAAAATTAAAAAAAGAAATCAAAAAGTTCTGGACAAAATTCAAGACTTCTGTTAAACGGGGCTAAAACAACTTGAGCTAATCTAAGCATCTGTACTAAGCAGCAGACCTCTCATCCACTCCAGTGTTAATTCATACATGGCCACCTAGGATAGGGCAAGCTGAATCTGTGACCTAGAGAAGTCCTCCCAGGCCACGCTGAGGCCAGGGTGCTGACTCAAGAAATAGGGCTATAATGTTAATCGTTTGAGTCGAACCGATCTTTCCTCAGGAGCCCATGCTTTCACAGGACTGAGGTTTATGGTCAGAGAATGTATGGATTAAATACATTAGTGGTTGGCCCCGAGTCACCCATCATGCACTGGTGTCTCACTGAGGAAAGAAATGAAAGCTTCCCTTTGGAGTCATTTAACCAAGAACAAGCCCAGATTTGAATTCTCTACTTCACGCTCCCCTGTGTTTCATCCTGCGTGTATCTCTTGACACAGGTACCCTTGACAAAGGATTTTCTTCTTCCTGTCTTTATTGGACAGCACAGAAAGCATCACATGGGGGTGGGATGGGACACTTTATAGAAATCTTTGACAGAGTGACAAAGATGGAGTCATTAACACCAACCGACCCAGATAACAAACAGTACTACAAATATCATTGTTTATCAGCCAGTATCCAAAGGCTGTGTTTCACGTTTATGGTAAATGTTTTACTCTCGAAGATTGCATTCGAGTTCTTTTTCTGCTGCTTTCAGCAGATGATACACATGTATTGTCTGGGCCAGGGCAGGAGGGAGTCTATAACTTGAGACTATAGCTATGCATCAGCATAGGCTGTAAAAGTTGGTTACATGCGACATCTAAGCCAAGGAAGGGTGGTCATCACATGGTTCTCTGAAAATCAGGTTAAGCAAACAGGCTGAGGACACAGTAGGATCACAGTCTGAAGTGACTGAAAGGTGTATTATTGACTCTGGCTGTGAGGTCCAGCAAATCAGTCTTTCAGAACGCCAGAGAGATTTTTATCATACTGTGTTGCCACAGGAGAATATGATTGAACCCTGAAGAAGGGGCATGGGGAGAGGAGGGCATAGGAGGGAAGAGCCTCCTGGGGAGCTAGATGCTCCGCCACCGGGCCCTACAGTCTCTCCCTGGAGTGTGGATGAGCCTGTGAGGGATTTTTATTGTTTGCTGGTTTGTGAAGATCTGAAAATGAAGGTTATTTCAAAAAGTAATTGTTTTTTAAACAATTTTTAATATTTTAATCTCTCTGAAGAGAATATAGTCAGGAACGGTGTAGACATGTGACTTTAAGCTGCTGTCCTCCACTTCTGGGGAGACTCTGTGCTGTTTTAAGGCGACAGAACACCCTGGCATCTTTCAGTCTATGGATTGAACTATGAAGGATCAAGATGTCCAATTCTGAATGAGTCACCGGTGTTAACCAGGGGGAGACAGCAAAGAGGGAACACTAACTATTTGAGCCTTGTTTTGTATTTTTTTACAATTCAGACAGAAAAACTATGTGTGAGCCAATAGCTGGGTTTTCATTTCAGCCTTCAAGAGAGGAAATCAGTGAAGACACATTTTTCAGACTCTGCCAATATATGGAGTGCCATTCTTTGTCATGGATATGTAAACAAGCCACCTCTAAGTAATGGGTGGGGAGTTGAGGCAGAAAGGGGGAGCAATTGCTTGTTTCTTTGTTTGTCTTTTAACAGAGATCAACTTTAAATATCTCATAAAGAAATGGCACAGATAATGATAACCAAATCTCCCCTCCTCTTGTTTATTTTTATTCTTATGCTTTGCCCACAGCCCTAGTAACTCCAAGCCCACAGAAGTAGAAGATGAACCTACTTTGAGTACCAAGGTAAAATGCCCCTCTATGAAATTAATTTTCTCTTTCGGAGTTTACTATGTATTCCAACACTCAGCAGTGATCTGCTATCATTGCATCTGAAAAGTCAGCCAGAGAGAAACGTTTATATAATTATGACCAGCTGGGCTTCTTGTTGCTTTGTTTTACTTTGAGTCGTGACAGAGGCAGTGGCTACTCTGTGCAGTGAGGCTTGAATCAGGTGTGGAAAATGCGTACTGGAAAGAACGTCATGAGGCGTGGTTTTCACAATCGAGCAAATCTGAAATTGTTCAAATTTTTTAACTGGGCGCTGGAGAGCTGGCTCAGTGTTAAGAGCACTTGTTGCTCTTGCAGAGGACCCAGATTCGGTTCCCAGCACCCATATGGTGGCTCGCAGCCATCTGTAACTCCAGTACTCCCGGATCTGAGGACTTCTTCTGAACTCCACCGGCATCATGCTCGCACGGGGCACACACGCAGGCAAACACTCATACACACAAAATAAAATAATGGAAAAAGATTTTAAAAAATAGTTTACTTGTGTGACTTTCGTTATATTCATGCTTCAAAGTAGTAAGGAAACTGAAAATTTGCGTCCCAGCTGATGGATCTGCCTTTGGTTTCAAAGTCGTCCATGGATGGTGGCTCTATGGGACTCCTAGCAGTGGGGGCAGCCGCTCTGACTCGCCTCCCTGCTCTTGGGACTCTTTTCCTCCTACTGGGTTGCCTTGTCCAGTCTCTCTATAAGGTTTTTTTTCCCAGTCTTACTGTATCTTGTTTTGTCATCTTCAGTTGTTGTCTCTTGGAGGCCTACTATTTCTGAAGGAAATGGAGGGAGAGTGGATCTGGGAGAGAGGAGAGGTCAGGGCACTGGGAGGAGTGGAGGGAGGGAAACTGTGGCCAGGATGTATTGTATGAAGAACCTATTTTCAATTTAAAAATAATAAAAAAAAATCTGTACAACCAAATAATATATTTTAGCCCAAATAGTCACAAGCTAGTACAAGTAGAAACTCAATAGCTATAGTGTAAAATTTCTGAAGTTTTGTGCCTAGGTTTTAATCTCAGCTCACATTCTTAGTTTCGTATTCTAATGGTTTGGATTTTAGAAGACTTTTACTTACTCATTTAAATTCTCATCTTAAGTCTTCTGCACATTACAATCTAGCAGAGAGCCAGAAACCTGCGGGCAGGTTGCCTTTAGCTCCTAGAATAGAGTTTCACGCTAAAACAATTTTAATATATTTCAGTGTGAAGAAACAAACAGAAAAATGCTAGCAATTAACAATATCAAGCATTTTAAATGTGCCCTAAATTCGTTATCCTTCCTGATGTTTAGGATTTGTCCTCTGGGATGGTTTGCTCTAAGGAGCTGTGTCACAAGTGAGAAGGGAGATCTTAGGAAGGGCCACGAGAGCAAAGACTTCGAGCATCCTCAGTGTCCTCGGACTCGGACCCTCGATTGGGGGCTTAGATGGGCAGTTCTCATGCATGACTTCGAGCATCCTCAGTGTCCTCGGACTCGGACCCTCGACTGGGGGCTTAGATGGGCGGTTCTCATGCATGACTTCGAGCATCCTCAGTGTCCTCGGACTCGGACCCTCGATTGGGGGCTTAGATGGGAAGTTCTCATGCATGACTTCGAGCATCCTCAGTGTCCTCGGACTCGGACCCTCGACTGGGGGCTTAGATGGGCGGTTCTCATGCATCTCAGCTCTTGTGTTTTGACTAAATGTGCACTTCCATATTGCACACCGCTTGCTCTCATCCTGAGTGCTGATCATTTCTCCCGATTAAAAGCCAAAGCGAGACTTCTTTTCCCAACTTGTTTTTCAATTGGTTAGAAATGGTTCGGTTTCATTCTGGAGTAGACGACATGCTCTTATTTTGGTGTCTGTCACCCCGGTACGCCATGTTTGCACAAGTCATCCTCCACCTCAGTAGTAGCCCTTACCAGTGAGAAGATTCTTGATCTGTGTTGCAAAATCAAGAAAATCAATCATGAGACACAGCATCATTTAAAATGTAGAACCGATGTTCTCCGCAGCAGTTCTGAATTTGTTGGGGTTTTTGTTTGTTTGTTTGTTTGTTTTTGCATCCATTTGAGTATGAAATGGAAGCACCCAGGGAAACAGCTAGTGAGCAAATTCAGTTTTGACTGTTTTTTGGGGAACTGTGACCTGTTACTCAAAAATAATGACACACACACATTGCCACAGAATCTACAGGACTCTCTGCAGTAGGATTTCCTGCTGATTCATCCCTCCAGTGAAGCCATTTTGTATGTCTGGGAAATTTTTGTTGACTTTAACATTTTTTTGCCTTTTAAACTGTAAAATGCCATTTGAATCCAGGGTCAAGTGCATGTAAGGCAGGACTTGAACGCTCCCTGTGTCTGAACTCCGGCCCCCCTTTAGCTGGAGAACTCAGTCCTCCAACAACACACAACCTCCAACACACACACACACACACACACACACACACACACACACACACACACACACTTCCCTCCCAGGATGGCTACTGAATCCAAATTGCTAAGGATTTGGAAAGTATGTGAAAACTAATAAACGAGCTATTTTAATGGTGGCAAATATGTGGTACTTAAAATTATTTGTCCAGTTTTAAACTATATTTACATGTGGCCCAATTAGGACATATGATCCTTCAGTATCTGCTTAGGCATAGGAAAACACGATTGGTTGATTTTAAAATAGGGTTTTCTTTTTCCTTATGACATCATAATGGCACTTAAAAAGCTTAATTGCATTGACACACGCGTTTATATTTTAAAAGTCTCTTGCTTATATTTCCTTAGCCTGCGTGGCTCAGGGCTGGAGAGTTGGCTCAGTGGTCCCTTCTCAGCACCATGTGGCAGCTCACACTGTAACTCCAGTCCCAAGGGATCCAGTGCCCTGTTCTGGCCTCTCCTGGCATCAGACACACATGCCATGTGCATATATACACACAGGCAAAACAGTCATTCACATAAATAACTGTTTTTTAAATTAAAAAAACCAAAAAGCCATTTGGTTGAAGTGACCTTCTTTCCTGGCCTAAAGTCTAGAAGGACAGTGGCAGTCCTGCCTCACACTGGGGACACTTAGGGACTGTTTTCAAAAGGAGCCTTCTTGTGACATTTTCTTTAAAAAAAACCTTCTGTGGTTTTGTAATATTTTCAATTCTTGTTTTATACTGAGATATTTTCATTATGTATACCAGTGTGCATTCATGTGAGAGAAATTGCTTGCATTTGTTATTATAAGAATACATTTCCTGGGGAAGGAGTGAAGATGGCGGAGTGAGGAGGCATGCCACCGGCAGCTGGCCTGCGGGCCTGGGGCAGGCCTCCCGCGAGAAGCAGAGTACTGGTGTTGGACCGTGTGAGGAACCTTATCACACACGATGAATATTTTCCTGACCTTAGGTGCTTTTATATTCAGCTCAACAATCTGAACTCAGGACTGGGCAAGAATTCCCGTGTGGACTGTTCCGTGAGGTGCCCCCGTTCTCCCATCCGGTTAATCTCCCCAGTGAGATGTGGATGTCTTCCCGCTGATTACCTCCATGGTTTAGGGTGCAGAGACTGCTTTTCTTTTACTTCACATCAGACTCAACACAGAGAAGCCCTTAGGATGCAGCTGTGTTGTGGACTTCAGGAAGAAAATAAACAACTGACTTGGGTCTTCTGCAGTTTTTTAATTAGAAAGACACCATTTTCGAGTAGAAGGAAGATATTGAATTTGAAACAAGTGCTTAGGTTGTGTGGCGTGAATTGTTTTCTTTTTAAAAGATCCAAACAAGAAGACTGAACAAATACCAAGTGTGGGTGACTTCAGGTGTTTTTTTTAAATGTCTTCCATTTTTAACACTATTATAAGCACAGTTGAGACCACAGTGGTAAATTCCAAATATTTAATATAATTTGAGGTGAAAGAAGTGTTATCTAATTCTGGCTCACTCTTTGACAGATTTCCTGGACAAAAACAAGATACGATAAAAGCAGAAACCAGGTTTGCTTTCATATGGGAATGAAACCATTACAGTTTTATGTGTATAAATCCACATTTTTAAACAAGATTTTTCTCTTGGAGAAGAAACCTGTTGTTTATAGAAGGCTTTGGGCAGTTTGATAGTTTTGTATGTTTGGGTTTTGTCTGTTTTGCTTTGCTTTTTTAATCCTTCTGGGGAAGGACCAGCTGGGCCTGTGGCTGGTTCTGAGTGGGAGGAAAACATAGGATGGGGTGCTGCTCACCTTGTGCTACCAGTGCTTGGGAGACTGAGGCGGGAAGAGCAGATGCTCAGGGCCAGCTTGGGCGTCGTAAGGAGACCCAGTGCTTGGGAGACTGAGGCGGGAAGAGCAGCTGCTCAGGGCCAGCTTGGGCGTCGTGAGGAGACTCAAAACCAGCAGGAAAAAAATGGAGCCAAGTAACACCCTTTTTATATTCCCTTTGTGGAATCACAGGTAGCATGTGAGACTGGGGTTCCATGTGGCTGGAAGGAAACTGGCACGTGTGGTCTTTCAGTGAAGGTGATGTGGCGGACCCTGCTGTGTAACTTGCCTTCACCTTTGGACATACAGGAATGAAAGAAAAACTAAGGCTTAGCATAGAAATCCTTTCTTCTAAGAAAAAGAAAAAAAATACATTTTCTGTCCTCAGTCCCTGGATATGTTGTAATATATAATTACATGACTGCGAACGTTGGCTTCTCCTACCTTCTCATTCTCATTTTTAAATTTAGTTTTCTGTAGGTTTGTGTTGTTTAATTTTTTTCAGTTTAGTATATTTTACAAGCCAGGGTTCTTAAACCTATATGCTTTTCGAGTAATTTCATTGCCTCTTCCTAGTGGAAGTGTTCACACGTCTTCTGAGTCGTCTCCAGTGTCCCGTGACAGGAACGGAAGCCCTGAACTTGCGGTTGCCTGGCCCTGTGTAGCTTTGTGCCATTTTCCTTTGATGCCCGTTCTCCAGGCCCAGTAAGAACTGTAGCTTCCAGTAAACAACACAGGGAACCTGAAGCTGGGGGACCCTGGGCTCCACCCCTCCTTTAGCAACAGACCTGGCCGCCCTGCCTGTCACCCTTGACAGGGAGAGTAGATTCCTGTGATCCAAACGGCTGAGAGGGTGAGGCTCTAGAGGATGCAACCCATGGAGTTAGGTCTGGAACAAAAGCGTTCTCAGTTATTTCAACTCAGGACCATTCATGGACAGTGCCACTTGTTTTAGTGGCATTGCTATACACTAGAGCTGCATCACAGAGAGCCATGCGCCCACGTAGTCTGGAAGTGTGGTGAGTCTCAGGACTTTACGTGGCTTCTGATTCTTTAGGGGATGGTTACCTTGCTTTTTCTGTTTCTTCCTCTTCACTTTGAAAATGGATTTGCCACTGGTCTCACTTTCTCTTTCTTGTAAAAATGGTTTTAGTGTCTTTTGGTCCATCTTTGTGTCAAATCTTTGCTTATTTAGTTTTAATGTTTTGTTCACTAACTTTTATGTGGCTTCATTCATTGACTTTTGCCCCAGTGGTATTGTTACCTTCTGTCTCTTTGAGAAAGAGAGGAACTCCTGTAACCATTTGTCTTAATTCTTTAATACACCGAGAAGCAACGTCCTTTGTGTGCTATGAATCCAGTGCATTCGAGGCAGACGCTACTCAGAGGCAGACTCACACACACTTTGCCTCAAGAAGCCATTTGGGCAAACACAGCAGGTCGTTGACTTAAATTCCTCGGTGAGCTATGGGAAGTGAGCTCTTGGCCTTGGGGTGCGGGTGCAGACACCCCAGACTGAAGAAACCGTGTGAGTACAACCACAAACTAGAGGAGTGAGCACGGAATTGCAAAGCTCTGTACACGGCGTCGTCGACACTATTCCCTCAGATACCGGCTTGTCGCAAAAGGTGCCTGGCCCGTGTGGCTGACGGCCGAGGCTCTTTAGTAGTGACCTACACTGCAGAGGTTTGCGTTCATTCTCAAACAGATGAGCATGGGGTGTTTCGAGGGACATGTCACTCCAGGAGACATAAATGGGCTTTAAATGACACATTGAGATGCTTGGCTGTGCAGATGGTCGAGCGTATTAATTTAATAAAATATTCAAAACCTTCATCGTCCCATGCTGAAGTTTGCAGTCCTAGAGATGGAGAGACAGAGAGAGCCCTCGGGAAGCCTTTTGGTGGATGAGAAAACAAGCAGAACACCAAAATCACATGAAAAAATACCATGACAGAAATGCAGGTTCTGAGAACCAGCAAGCGTGTGCAGGCAGGTCTGGAGAGAGAGGTGCAGCCCCAGAGCAGACAGCCCAAAGGCAGCAAGGCGGAAAGGCAGTGAGGCAGATGGAATGCAGACCATCAGTTACTTCCTCTGTGTGTCACATGTTTATAGGCACAGGGTCTTTTATAGCAAGAATTTTTTTTTTAATATTAGTATATAAGTCAATGCATTTTCTTAAAGGATTGTCATGCGTTCTTTTGTATTAGTTTTTTTGTTGACTGAGATAAGACACCATGGTCAAGGCGACTTAAGGAAGACAGAGTTTATTTTGGCTTATGGTTCCAGAGGGACAAGTGTCCATGACAGTGGAGCTGACGCACAAGAAGTGGCAGGCGTGGCAGCAGGAAGCTGAAAGCTAACCTCTTGAACCACAAGCACAAGGCAGAGAGAGGGAGCAAACCGATCTCAGAGCCCACTTCAGTGACACACTTCCTCCAGCAAGGCTGGACCACCTAATCTCCCAGAACAGCCACCAGCTGGGGACCACATGTCCAGAGGCCTGAGACTATGGGGGACATTCTCATTCAAAGCTTCCCCACTAACCGCACCTCTTACGCCCCACCCCGATCAACAGCTGCTTTAATTCCATAGGTCTCTCTCTCTCTCTCTCTCTCTCTCTCTCTCTCTCTCTCTCTCTCTCTCCCTTTTCTTAGTCCTTTTTCTTTCTTCTTCCTCTTCCTCCCCCCTTCCACCTCCCCCCTCCTCCTCTTCCTCCTTGAGACAGAGTCTTACTATACAGGTCCGGCTGGCCTGGGGCTCTATGCCTCCCCAGTGCTGGCATTAAAGATGCGTGCAGCCATACCCAGCGGCAGGTCTTAGGGCAACAGCAGAGACGTGTGTACTTCATGTCTACTGCCACTCTGTCCTCAAGACCTAGGAAACGGATCCAAACTAGATGAGCAACAGCATCTTGGGGTACAGATTCCCACTGCCATGTCCACAGGGCTTTGATGTAGGTGCTGAGGACTGAACTCAGGTTAGCCTAGTAAGCACTTTCCCCGACTGTTTCATCTCTCAGCCCAGATCAGGGCTTTTGGGGGAGGGGCGTTCAAGCCTGCTGTTGACACTGAGTTTCCCTCAATTGCTCTTGACCTTACTTTATTTCGTTGAACTTTGAACCCACACTTTTCCCATTTGGCTAGACTGTCTGCCTAGCAAGCTCTGGGTCCCCTCCTGTTTCTGTCTCCCAGCACTGGAATACAAAAGCAAGCTGTATCTTCTTGTTTACAATGGCTCTCTCGTTTCAAAATCAGGATGAGTTGGTAAGTCCTGACTGGACAAGTTAACCAGTGTAGCCAAATAATGAATTTTGATTGATGGACCTTGGTGCTTAGTCTCAGGAATGAGTCAGTAGCCAAATAAGGGAATGGACCTTGGGAGTAGCTTTACAAATGTAATCTAATGCTTTAGCAAGGGAGAGGGAATAGGAACAAACAAAACCTACTAGCGCCCACCATGTTTGCTATGTTCAGACCTGCTAGAGAGCCCTTTATTTCTTTTGCAGAGGACCCAGGTTGCGTTCCCAGTGCCTGCATGGTGCCCTACCACCATCCATAACTCCAGACCCTGGGGATACAGTGCCCTCTTGTGACCTCCATGGATACCAGATATGCACTGGGTGTACAGACATATATACAAGCAAAACACTCATAAACATAAATAAATCATTAAAACATAGCTTGAAACAAAGTCCAAATGTATAGATTCTAAAATATTAAAGTAGAAAAGATTAAAAATAAGCAATCGCAATCAAATGTGTTATGCTCACATCAGCATTTGTTTGTACTAGGGAAGGCCTCTTCCTCCTTCCTCTGCATTTGTTTCCAGATGCCACAGGTGGGGGCGTGGCCTGATTACAAGTCTGTGTGCCCTCGCAGTTGAGAAAGAATCCGGTGACCAAAGTGTTCTTTTTCTGGATGTCCCAGGTCTAATGCAGGCCTACAAATCAGAAGTTTCTCTTTGGTGTCTTTCTGCATGATGCTTTCTGAGACTGTGGTTCTAAGTGGTGTGGAAGGCTCACTCAGCGAAGTCCGCTGCAGCCAGCTGTGGCGTGTGCTTCCTGTGATCCAGCGTAGCTCCTCCAAGCGGTGATGTAGATGGCAAGTGGATGTCAGGGTGTGGATTCTCTGAGACTCATACAACACTCTTCTGCTTTTCTGCGCAGCCTCCTGTGGTCCCATCACCCATGCTCACCGAGTCCAGCCTCTGGGTTGGCTATCCAGCAGATTGGCCTGAACCCATTAGGTTCTCCAGGCAGCCAGCCGTCTACAACCCAACCGAATGGAGGGTAAAGCTGGCTTTAACTAGATTTTTAATTTAGCCGAAAAGTATGTAATGTTGTGTTTTTAAAATAATTTAAACTTTTTTAAATGCAGGAAGACATGGAATCCCGGTCAGTTCCTCTAGAGGAAAGCAAACAGCAGGTGGCAGACACACAGACACACCAACTGGGGACCAGGTACAGGCTTCATTTCTCTGAGTAAAACCAGCTTAGTGCCCTCAGAAAGAATGAGAGTCACATGCACCAGACACATTAGATTTATAGAAAAAATTTAACACAGAGATCAGATAGTTTGCAGTTCTATGTTCAATCCCACATTGGCCTGTGGGCATCACCTTTAGTTTGTGAGTGTTCTGCCCCATCTAACAGCATGTAAGGCCTACACACCTGTTCGGTTCGTTTCCCATCCCAGAAAAACTACTGTCGTGCAGCAGGCATGGTGATGGGTATCTGTAACCCAGCACTCTGGAGGTGGAGGCAGTCATGAATTTAAGGCCAGCCTTAGCTACAAAGCCAGATCCTGTCTCAAAAATCCCAGAGCTGGAGAGTGGATCACTGGTAGTGCACTGGCCTTGTGTTGGAAAGCACCTGTAGTCCGCCCTCGGCACTGCAGGAAGGCAGGAAGGCAGGCAGACATGAAGGGAGGGAGGGGGGGAGGGAGGGAGGGAGGAGGAAAGCAAGAAAGGATGAGAGGGAAAGAGGAAAAAAAAATCCGGAGAAATCAGCAGTTCCAAAACCAGACACTTCACACTAACCCAGTGCCTGCAGAGCCTGGCAGACATCTTTGTTCGTCCATCTTTATTTAGAAAGTGGTGTATGAGCATCATGGACCAGGCAAAAATGCTTCACACCTCATTATTTTTCTCACCTTCCCCTTCTTGCCCTAGCAAGTGGGTCTGTGGGACCTGGAGCGACACACAGAAAGCACTTCCAATGGTTTTCTCTCACATTTTGGCACTTTCTGTCTGAACTCTCTATGTGCCTGTGAGTAATGTACGTGAGCTCAGCTTCTCAGCCCTGCGCCATGGCCTCCCAGGACACCCATGGCCCCTCAGACCATGGCTGGTTCTGGCCTGTCATATAATCAAGCTGCATATAAATTGCTATTTGGGAATCACTACATATTTTTCAAAACATCTGAAGCCCGGAGCTGGGCCATCTGCAGTCACAGCTCTGATTAAACTTTTCCAAAGACTGAACATGGATCCATATATAATTGCAGCTGAACATTACTCGAAAGAGAATTCCCAGAAAGCTAGCTCAAGACATAAAGGGAAGCCAAGTTTACGCTCCATATGTGGGCTCAAATTAAAGGGCCCATTTCATTTCTAAACCAATGCAAACTACATTGTGATTTTAGAATTACAGAATTTAGTGTATCACACACTTGCTCAATCAGATCGTTTCAGACAACTGTGAAAAGGGAATGAAAGGAAGCTGAAGTTACAGCTGTAGACGCAGCTGACCTAGGGTTCCTATGCTGTGGTGAAACACCACGGCCAAAACATACTGGGGGAAGAAAGGGCTTATTCAGCTTACTCTTCCACATCTCTGGTCATCATGGAAGGAAGTCAGGGCAGGAAGCTGGAGGCAGGAGCTGATGCAGAGGCCACAGAGGGGTTCTGCTTATGGACTTGCTCCTCATTGCTTGCTCAGCTTGCTTTCTTACAGAACCAGGACCATCAGCCCAGGGATGGCTCCGCCCACAGTGGGCGTGACCCTCTCCCATCAATCACCAAATAAGAAACGCCCCTACCATATTTTGTATTATCATGTTAGTTGTCACGCACTGCATGTAGCAAAACTCATGTGAACCAATAATTGATTGTTTTAGTTCAGCACTTGAGAGAATAAATTGGCATACCCAGGGTCTAACCATTTTAACCCCTGAGAATATTTTGTGTATCTGTCATTCTTTGATGAGAGAAGTGGAAGCAAAGGAGTTAACTAAAAGCTTTGTCTTTTTAAAAACAAAAACTAACTTTTAAATATACAAATAAAAATACATTTAGGATCCACGCTCCAGAATTTTTTAAAGAGCAGAACTCATGTCCTATTGTATGTTTTACTCTGAAGGGTTTTCAAGGAGCCTGGTGCCAGTGATCCTGACCTTTCAGCAAGAGAGAACACTAAGGTAAAACGCTGTCTTATTAGATGATTTTCTTGTTCTGAATCCAGCTTTTTCAGTATTTATACTAAGTTATATAGTGCCTTCTCTATTATCATTTTTATGTGGAAAGTTTGTCAGAGAAAATCTTCCTAGACAATTTTGTGTAGTTGATTTGTTTTGGTTTTTTGGTTTTGAGACATGGTCTTTCTGTGTGTCAGCAGTTCTCAACCTGTGGGTCACAACCCCTTTGGGGTACAATGACCCTTTTCACGGGTCACATATCAAATATTCTACAAATTAGGTATTTACTTTATGATTCAAATGCTGGCAAAATTCCAGTTATAAAGTAGGAACAAAACTAACTTTACGGTTAGGGATCACCACAACATGAGGAATTGTCTCAAAGGGTCACAGCATTAGGAAGGTTGAGAACATCTGCTCTATGTAGTCCTGGCTGTCTTAGAACTCACTATAAAGACCAGACTGGCCTCAAACTCACAGAGATCCTCCTGCCTCTGTTTCCTGAGTGCTGGAATTAAAAGTATGTGCCACCGTATCTGGCTTGCAATTAATTTTTTTAATTTTGATGAAATATAAAAAAATATTAAACCCTTGGAGGCCATGAGGGTTGAAATAACGGCCCAGAAGAGCAGAATGACAGGGAAGTGGTTAAATTTCAATTTGTTGCGGTAAATCTCCAACCCCAGTAAGCACATGCAGAAAGCACACAACTCAGTTACAATATTCATAAGCTGCAAGCCTTGATCGGGCAGATCCACCACTCCACTGCTCTGTTCCCCAGCTGTGAGAGCCCTTGCTACCTGTGACTTCTCTGGGCCACGTGGTTCTGCTCCATCTTCCTCCCACCTCCTCCTCTTCTGTCTTCCTCTCTCTCCTCCATCTCCTCCTCAGCCTCCCCTCCTTCCTCTCTTTCTCCTCTCTAAAACCTCCAGCCCCACCTTTCCACTCCACTGCCTAACCACAGGCTTTAGCCTTTATTTGACCAGTTGAAATGGGGAGAAGGTGCACATGAAATCACCTGAGTACGTGGTCCACTCCTCGTTGAGGCAGCCTCTCTTGAGCAAGCAGAATTAATATCAAAATACAAACAGCGCTAGGGCAATCTACAACATTTCCCCCCTTTGTCCAATTAAAAGGCTCTTTCCTCTCAGATATAAACTGAGCACAACTATTACCATTATGCAATTTATAAAATATAAGATACACTTAACACCCAGTCCATCAATTTTGTCATTTAGATAAAGCACTCTGTCATCTATCCTAACTTAAAGGGCTTACAATTCGACACCTGACTTATGTCCTGGTTTTTGGTTGTATGCCATCTGAAAGCCATTCTCTCAAATCTGTATCATCTCTCTCAATGCTGAACATCTTGAGTTGGCTATGAGACTACAACCAGTCTTCAACCATGTCAGAAACCCAGGAATGACTTAAATATTACCTGAAAATATAGGAAGCACAAAACGTAGCTTCCAAAACGTAACCAGTTTGTAGATACAGCTGACTACCTGGATAGTCCCTCATTCCTCAAAATGTTGGAGCATCAGTCTTCAGCCTTTTGGCCCAGGATCAGCTGACAGATTTTTGTCAAGTAGAATTTTAAAGGACTGCTTACCCTGTCTTGGCAGAGCTATCAGCTGTGTGTCCTTTTCCTGGACAGTATTTTTGTCTGTAGATGAATCGAGGCAACCTGCCTAGTGACTCTCTCGCTACAATTAGAACAACTTCATTGATGCTCACTTTCTTCTTTGAATCAAGGAGGAGGTGCTGTCAGGGGCAGACATGTCTCTAGTCAATTGATTTTTAATGATAAAATGGCCTTAAATGTTGTATTCTGTGGACTTCTGATGCCTCTGAAGACTATCTATCTATGCAAAGTATATCTGAATTGTTACCCCTTAACTATTTATTCTTAGTCATTTCTCTTTGAGTAAATTAAAAACACTTTATTATAATTAAATCAGAATATAATTTAACCATGACTTTACTATCTGGCCCTTAACTTGTGTTACTTAATCATTCTAAATAGTTTTTAATGGCAGTTATTAGAAGGACTGGGTCCAAGCCTTGTACTCTTAGATGAGTTGCACAGGCACAATGCCTATCAAAGAGTAACAATATTAATTACAAATCTTGTATCAATATAAGAAATTCACACCAATGAAAACCTTAAATCTGTACCAATCTACAAATTGCATACCAATGTAAAATTATAACTTCAACTTTGCATCAATTATAAATATTTCTACCAATGTAAGATATGCAATGTTTTAAGAGTAAATTTGATAACCTATCCCTATTTGTCTATTCTTCTAATTTCTATGATATTACTATATCCCCCCTTTTCTCCTCAACCCCCCTTTCCTTTACCTAAGAAAGAAGGATAGAGAAGAGGAAAGGAAAGGTAGAAATCCCTGAGTCTAAGCTCTCTAGTTTCCTCCCTGTCCAAAGCTACAATATTTGTAAAATATCCCTTAAATTACAACATATCCATAATTCATAAAGTAACCAGAACCATCCCCACCCCAACATAAAGGACTAGGACAACAATATTCATTTGTCTGCTTCTAACTGAATTTGGGTGAAGAACTCCCTTTTGGGGAATTGTTGTGACAAAACACCATGACCAAGGTAATTTATAAAAGAAAGTGTTTAATTTGGAGCTCATGGTTCCAGAGTTAGAGTCCATGAAGATCATGGTAGGAAACATGGCAGCAGGCAGCAGGCAGCAGGAAGACAGGACACTAGAACAGTACTTGAGAGCTCACATATTGGTCCACAAGCAGAAGGCAGAGAGAGCTAACTGGATATGGTGTGGGCGTTAGAAATCTCAGAGCCCATCCCCAGTGACACATCTCCTCCAACAAGGCCACACCTCTGAATCCTTCCCAAACAGTTCCACCAACTGGAGATCAATCATTCAAACATATGAGTTTATGTGGGATGTTCTTACTCAAACCACCATGTCACAGTAAATAAAAGTGAAAATTGAGCAAAGATTATTGGGATAAGTAAACATTATTGTGATTTTTTAAATTGTATTATTTTGACTTATCCAATATTCATGTCTAAAATCTGTATTAAATTAGTTATCACAATAATCAAAGAATATGTCTTTGTCTGCAAAGTAAAGCTACACAGCAGAGAGTCTGTGAATGTACTTTCCTCTAGCACTTTTTATTTTAGTTCGAAGAAAGTTTATTCCCCATTTTGATGCCATTTTCAGAATAATATGAACATTGTGGAAACAGACATGTATACACAGCTTATCAAAATTTTCATTACAAATGAAATATAATGTGTTTTCTAAATTGTTCAATTAAAATTATGTTTGATGTCTTACTCAGCTGTGAACCCTGTGAACTATAGTAATGACCAGTGTGGCAAGATAGGCCCATGGGTACAGTAGTGGCATGAATGTTAAGGGGTTAACCAACTCCTTTCTGATTGGATGTAAATATGCTCCACATGAGAAAATCCGTGCCTAGTACTGTAAATGTGGCTAAGATTCTGTGGGTAGGAGCTCATAGGCCCCAGGGGTGGACCTACTGTTATCATTATACATGAACATAGTATTAAATTTGCCCTCTAGATCTATATCTCTCCACCATAATGAGCGAGGCTCTAAGACTCCATTGGAAGAGTTCTTTGTGCAGTTGATAAAGTGCAGAGAGTAACTGTCTGAGGAGTGCTCAACTGAGACATCTATGCCACACCTCTTTCCATGGCTTAGGGCATATTGCAGAAGGCAGGTGGTTAAGAGCCACAGGTCTGAGGGGACCAGAGTAAAACAGTGATGTGTGGACATGACAGGACTGTTGCACTCATGAACTCAAACAGCAGTGGCTGACTGCATAAGACTTGCACAAGATCTAGCCAGATCAGCCTTTCTAGCACAGAAGAGGGAAAAGGTTCATCCCCCCACCCCCAACCCCTAACTGAGGATCTATTGATAGGAGTTGATAGCTCCTGAGGAAAGAAAAGCCGGCTTCCTTTAAGCATGTGGCTCCTGGTAGGACAACCGTACTCCAGTGGATTACCTCACATCCCGCACCTTTAATGGTGTTTCTAAAGGCAGTCAGGTTGACAATGAAAAACTAGCCATCTCAGCTAAGAATACTGAGTACATTTTCAAGAGTCTATTGATCATCTATGTGTCTTCTTCTGAGAACTGTCTATTCAGTTCATCAGCCTATTGGTAGATTGGATGATTGGTTTTGCTAATGTGTAATTTTTGCAGTTCTTTAATATATACCCTAGATATTAAGTCAATGTCTAATACATAGCTGGCAAGGATTTTTTACCCCTCTGTAGACTTTTCTCTGGCAACTGCCTTCTTCACTGCTCAGTATTTTGATAGCATACAGTCCTGTCTATTGGTTTCTACCGTACTAGAGTCCTTTGTGGAAAGAAAATCCATACTAACTCTTAAGTGGCTTTTAAGTGTTTTTCTCCAACATTTTACAGTTTTTCATTAATGTGTTTGGTCTGTTTGAATTGATGGCTGTGTTGAGTGAGATGTATGAATTTTTATTCCTAGCTACTAACTGTAGGGATCCAGCACTCTAAGCACCGTTGGTTAGAGGCCATCTTTTCTCTAGTATATGTTTTTGACAATTTCATCAAAAATAAGTGGTCTTATGTGCCTGTGTTTATATGTGCATCCTGTATTCTATTGCAGTGTTTCACGTGCTCGTCTTTGTTTTAATTATTTATTTTTATATATGTGCGTGTTCTGCCTGCATGTAGGCGCACCATATATATGTAGTGTCCCTCAGAGGCCAGAAGAGGCCAGTGGATTACAGGAAATTGGCACTGTAGATGGTTCTGAGCTGCCATGTGGCTGCTGGGACCCCTACAAGGGCAGCAAGTACTCTCAACTGTCGAGGCATCTCTCCAGATCCCTCGTGTCTGTCTGTGTGCCAGTATAATGCTGGTTTTGTTGATATGATTTTGTAACAGAAATTGAGAATTAGTCATTGTGATGCCTTTAGGATTTCTCTTTCTAAGGATTGCTTTGTTTATTGGGAACCCATATGAATTTTAGCTGGATTTTGATGTAAATTGTATTGAATCTGTAGATCACTTTTGGTGAAATATCAGTTTTCACAATTTTAAATCTGCCAATTATGATCATGGCAGATCTTTCCATGTCTACTGTCTTCTTCAAACCCTTTTTCTGTGTCTTCTTTTCCTTATAGAAGTCTTAACCTCCTTTGTTGGATTTATTTTTGGGTGGTTTTGTCTTTTAAGCTGTTGAGAATGGATTTTTTTTTTTTTTTTTTTACTTCTTTCTTAGCTAATTTTCATGTAGGAAAGCTACTGATTTTTACCTGTTGATTTTGTATCCTAATAATTGCTGGACATGTTTATTAAGCCTAAGTGTTTTCTGGTGGAAAAAAATCCTCAATTTCCTTGCTGAGTTGTACTTCCACATTGGTGGCTCCCCCACCCACACTTCTGATTTTCTCTGCCATCTTGCTTGCTGCCTCCTCTGTGCTGCTGGCCAGTGCCTCCGAGTCCTGAAGAGAACCCACCTGCTTGGTTCATTCTTTTTTTAGGTCATCAATCATTTTATCAGAGAACTGTTACAATCTGCTTCTGCTAGTCTACCCTTCTGAGTATCTTTGATTTCAGTCTAAACAGCTATGATTGGGGTGAAGGAGACGTGTTTCCTTGCCTTTCCATGTTCCATGTAGTGACAACACATGAGATTACTCCCCATTGCTAACCAACCCGTCTATGGCAGAGTCACTGACTGCTTCAACCACATCCTCCACTGGGCTTGAGTTAGTGAGGGATGGTTCATGTCTTTTGGGTATGGGCCCTGCTTCCCTTCCCTCTACAGGGAATAGTGTTCAGCTTCTCTGGCAAATCTTGTTTTTCTCTCCTCTCACTTGGTGACTTGTGACACTCTCTGTGTTTGAGATACAGCCCATTATTTCTCATTCCAACTCTCCTTCATGAACTGAGTTTTGAGGGTGGCTGGTGTGATGGCTCTGGCAGTGATGGCCCCAACAGCATTTCACAGGATGAAGGCCCCGTGGAGGAAAGAGACACCATTTATTTCTTGTCTGCCTGACACCATCACATCCACAGAGTATATTAGGAGAGCTTTAATTATCTTAATATGTTGTGAGTTTTTGAGTCACTGTTTTGTTTGTACAGGATGAACTGCTGTCACTTTTAGCCCCTCTGGAGGAAAATAAACCACAGATGAAAGAATTTCCAGTAACTGAAGCTGCCAAGTTTCAGACAGATGTCAAGCTGGAGAGGTGCCCGTGTTTCCTCCTTTCTCTACGTAACAGCCTTTCTGGCACTCTGGAGTGATTACAGTCAGCCCTGGGGCCTGGAGAACTAAATAGACAGGGACACACTTCATTTCTGGCTTATGAGATGACGATCAAAACAAAGCATGAGCAATTTGTACATCAACTGTTCAGTGCGGCACAAAGAGATGTATTGACGAGGACTGACATTCCGCTTTACTGATACACAGTTCTCCTTATTCACAACCTGGTCTCTCAAGGCCAGCCTGGTCTACAGAGTGAGTTCCAGGACAGCCAGGACTACACAGAGAAACCCTGTCTCGAAAAAACAAAACAAAACAGAACAACCTGGTTTCATGTCTCGTGGGGCTAAAGGATTCCGCATTAGTTTTACTAATTTTGTAAAATACAGGCTTATGCATATTTACTCAACATTGAGTTCATGTCTTATTTTCGTTTTCATCGCTGCGCTCTGATGCACACGCCTTATGAAAGCACGTTGTTATACACAATTTGGGAATGGAAAATCGCTCTCTCAATTTGGGTGATCATGCTTCAGTTGGCTGTCTCTGAAGAGCAGTCACCCGATGGCATCTCTGAATGATCATTGATTGTGATTACCAGAACCCATTTAGGTCTTTTTACATTGTTTATAGTGTCTTAGATTTTATGTGTAGTGAGCACAGGAAGCGGGGGTAAGCTGTCTTTATTTGCATTAACCATTCTTCAGTGAATATAGGTAATATGCGGATGGCAACAAGTACACAGCAGGCTTGAGCTTCACACAAGACCGCACTTAGTTCCTAGATTTCACACTTGCTAGATGCGTGACCTTAAGATACCAATTAGTGGCTGTATCACTTTTAATCTTGTTTTAATCTTGTCCTTTTTTTGTTTTTTATTTTTATTTTTTGATACTTTATTTACATTTCCAATATTTAATCTTGTCTTTATGTGTTTGTTTAATTGCAAATGCCATAAAAACTTGAAGAGTTTGCACACTCGAGTATAGGTGGCAACTTCTCTTGTATTTAATGAGACGTTCTTTAAAGAACTTAAAGTCTTTGTTAAATGTTTTTATACTTCTACTAAAACAGTGGTTAATGCTTCTCATTTTTCTCATTTGTGAAAAAAGACAAGGTGTTTTAGAAGTTGAAGAAAAGGGACTTGAAATTTGCCAAGACCACAATCTAGGTAAGACCTGGATTAGGAATTATTCTAGATAATCCTTTCTTTTATTAAAAGAGAGAGAGAGAGAGCAAGAATTAAGTAAGTTAAATCATGAAAGTGGTGTTTACAAAGTGAACATATAAAATGATTTTGTGTTTTTAGATTACTTATTTGTCTAGAATCTGAGTTGTTTAATGAGTTCATTTTTAAGTATATTTTGCTTTCTGAAACAGTGTGACTTGAAAAAATAATAATTTTTCTTTTGTGGTCTTGGGATTGAACCTAGAGCTTCCCAGATTCTGAATAAGTACTATCTCACCAAAATACATCTCTGTCTTCTATAGTTTCTTTTATTAATATTTATGGGTATAAGTTTTGATAGCAAAGTTTCTTTTGGAAATCTTTACATTTTAACATATTCGTTTTATTTCCTACTGATGGGCCTTAGACCTAACACTTCTGTCTTAGTTAGTTTTTTATTGACGTGAAGGGACAACATGACCAAGGCAACTTATAGAAGAAAAAAAATTACAAAGGGTTTACAGTTTCAGAGAGTTAGAGTCTCTAGCCATCATAGCAGATAACATAAGGAATGGTACTAGAACATAAACTGAGAGTTTACACCTTTATCCACAAGCATGAGGCAAAGAGAACTAACTAGGAATGGCATGGGCTTTTGAAACCTCAAATCCTGCTCCAAGTGACATTCCTCCTCTAACAAGGCCACACCTCCCAATCCTTCCAATATAGTTCCACCAGCTGGAGAACAAGTATTATTCAAACATGTGAGCCTGTGTGTGTGTGTGTGTGTGTGTGTGTGTGTGTGTGTGTGTGTGTGTGTATGTAAAGTACTCTGCTGCATCTATTACCTTACTTTCCATGAATATAGTAGATTGTCCTGGGAAATACTTGAGAGAGTTCCAATACTTATTTTTCATGCTTTAGATGATTTAAAGCAAGTTTTCGTTATGTAGAGAGAGCCCCTCCTGGCCGATTCCAAAGCTTGAATGAGATAACGATTTTATTTCTGTAACTGTCATATCAGATAGCAGCTTTCTCCTCCTCGGTGGTGCATTTCAAGCTTCTCTCTGCTATAAAGATGGTGAGGAGTGGGTAAATCATTGCAGAATGGTCTTCCCATGAAATAGGTCCATGGGAGACAAAGTGAGCAATTTTCATCACACACAAGAAAGAGAACATAGCTAGAACTGAGAGTTGTTATTAGCTTTTCATAGTAAGAGCAAGTATATTGATGTCTCTTTTCTTCTGCTGGAATCTGGAAACTGAAAAAGATCCGCTCCTTGTCTTAGTCAGGGTTTCAATTGCTGCAACAAACACCATGTCCAAAAGGCAAGTTGGGAAGAAAGGGCTTATTCACAGCTTACCTTTCCACATCTGTGTGCATCATTGAAGGAAGTCTGGACAGGAACTCACATAGAGCAGGAACCTGGGGGCAGGAGCTGATGCAGGGGCCACAGAGGAATGCTGCTTACTGGCTTGCTTCCCCTGGCTTGCTCAGCTTACTTGCTTACAGAACCCAGGACCACCAACCCAGAGATGATCACCTACAATGGGCTGGGCCCTTCCCCCATCAATCACTAATTGAAAAAATGCCTTACAGCTGGATCTTGTGGAGGCCTTTTCTCACTTGAGGTTCCCTCCTTTCAGATAACTCTAGTTTGTGTGTCAAGTTGACATAAGACTAGCCAGCACATTCCTCCTCTGCCCATTATGTTTTGCAAAGCTTCAAAGGACCATGACCATTCATTGATGCTGCTTTTGGCAGGATTTATCTGAAGCTGAGAAGTTTCCATGGAAACTTCCCAGCAGTTGTGTTGTGTCCTAACAAAACAAGTTCACAGAGAGGAGAGGCGACTCAGTCATGACTCTGACTGCTCTTCCAGAGGACTTGGGTTCAATTCTCATCATTCAAGTGATGGTTCAAAATCACCTGTAATTCAAGTTCCAGGCATCCAGTACCCTCTCTGGCCTCTACAAGGACCAGACATACAGGTGGTGTACAGATTCGCATGTGAGCAAAGCGCTTACATACTTAAAATAAAAATGAAAAATAGTTTATAATAAAAAAAATAAGTACATGCCCTTAGCTCTGCTTCTCCTGCCATTAGCCCCAAAGAGTCACGCTGCCTGTTTTTGTTTGACACCAACAGCCTCTCATGCTGACTCTGCTAATAACGTCATTTTCTGCCAGTTTGATGGTATTCCATTACAGTCTGGCTATCGAGCATGGTAGTTTACATTTAGGTATTAAATTTTGACAAGTTTTTTTCTCTTTTGATTTGAAATACACAAACTAGTGGAAGTATGAGGTTTTGAAGAGTGCATTGCCTATTCTTAGAATGCTCCTGATGCAAGACTCCAAATGTATTCATGTGCCAAACCATCATCAGTTAAACTATTTTAATATAATATATATACATATATTCCTGTTTTTCTTTTTTTTAAAATTTTTTAAAAGTTTTATTTATATATATATATATATTTATTTATTTATAAGTACACTGTAGCTGTCTTCAGACACCCCGGAAGAGGGCATCAGATCTCATTACGGACACTGTAGCTGTCTTCAGACACCCCGGAAGAGGGCATCAGATCTCATTACGGATGGTTGTGAGCCACCATGTGGTTGCTGGGATTTGAACTCATGACCTTCAGAAGAGCAGTCGGAGCTCTTAACTGATGAGCCATCTCTCCAGCCCCTATTCCTGTTTTTCAAAACAGGGTTTGTCTGTGTTGCCTTAGCTGTCCTGGAACTCACTCTGTAGACCAGGCTAACCTCAGAATTCAGAGACCCACCTGCCTCTGCCTCCCGAGTGCTGGGATTAAAGGCGTGCTCACTCCTTCCGGGTTTTTTTTTTCTCTATTATTTTAGATTGCTGATTAACAATCTATTTTTCCTTTACCTTTAGAAGCATCTGAAAGTACTGAGTCCTATTCGACACTAAGGTAGGATTTTAAAGATTAATTTAAGTAGAGAAAAAAACTGGTATATGTTAGTGTTCTGTGGCTCGCTACCGCACGATGTGCCTGACGCCGGCTGTCTCGTAGTCATCACAACTCTTTGCAGAGTGTGCACGCCGCCTGCCGTAGCCCGTTTTCCTCAGCCGGGCGGGTCTCACTGAGGGGCTCCTAATCCCACAATTGCCAGGTAGCTGATCCAGGGAATTAGACTGTGCGTTTTCTCAGTGCCTTTTCCTGCTCTTCTGTATAAGTGATAAAACCAAGAAACTGCTTCATATAACATCAGTTCACAAAGTCCAGCCGTGTGTGAGCTCTTGTACACAGTGTTCCCAACAGGCTTGGTGGTTCTCTAATCATGGTCTTAAAAATCTTACAGCTGCCGTCATAACCAAGGCCTGTTTTAACCAGTGAAAGATTCAGGGTAGATCTCAAGCCTGTGACTGTCAGACCTTCAGTTTGACACAGAACAAAATCATGTAACTTCTGTAGAGGAATATTTTTCTGGAAGTAAACCATGTCTACATGTAGACATTGTTCAGCTAACAATATTTAAATGTATCCAGAAGCTATCTGAATTATTATCATCACTACTACTACTACTGCTACTACTGCTACTACTGACTCTGTATTCACCACCACCCCCAAGCTACTACTGTTACTTCCTTAAATTTCATTTTCTAATCTGGTCTTGTCATCACTGAACACATTTGCTGTTGCTGTTGTCTTCCTGCATGGTTTTACCTTTGGTCCTTTGCTTGTATAGACCTTATTGAAAGTCCACACAGTATCAGGACTTTAGTGACTTAATGAAAGTGGCAGAAATGAAATCCGACCTCATGTTCCTTATGCCTAAGGTCTGTGGCCTTAATTTATTGCTTATTTATCAGTGCTTTAAAGATGAAGTATGTGAGACTTTGAAATCCATCGAAGATGAGAATGGAATTAAAAAGTGGATCCATGGCGGTTTCTAAGAATGGAGCTCTAGAGAAGGGAGAGGTTTTCGAGGTTCAGAGGTGCTTTTGGTAACACTGATGATTTTAGAATATTTGGAGTCTATATCGACATGGTCATGATGATACAGGAGTTTGGGGGACATATTTATTAAGTTTGATATAGTCTCCTGCACTCGGTAACACATCTCAATTTTCTAAATACGTCATTTCTCTTTTCCATTTCATACCAGACACGTCTGACTTTAGTTGAGCAATGTGCTCATGAGTGTTTGATTATAATATTAGTATACATTCTCACATTCTCAGGTTCCCATTAAAACTGCAAATGGATTGTTTCTAACCTACGTGTTTATTAAAGAGAGATGTTTTCATATGTGTTTTGCTTAAAATATATTAGAAGAGTGTTATGTTTTATAAACATTCAAATTACGGATGCTACTCATAAGACCAGTACAAAAACATTACTAGGTTCTCTTTGAGAAAAATAAAATATTTACAGTGCAAAATGCATTTGTTGAACCTCAATATAGAAAAGTAGATTTTCTACATAACATGATTTCAGTGTGCTCAACACAAGTTCAGATGAAGCGAGGGGGATTTTAAATGGCAGAACTCACCCATTTTTATACATTTTTGTTCTGAAGGTTCTCCACCAAACTTGATGTTAGTGACTCTGAGCCCACAAGAAAGAATGAATATAAGTTTGATACAAAGGTAAAATTCTTTGAGAAATTGATCTTCTTGTTCTGAGTATGGACTGTTTTAGCATTTGCTCTTAAATTCAACAATAACCTACTTATTGTTTCTTTATACTGAACACTGATCAAAGAAAACATCCCACATAGTTAGAATTAGTCAGTAGGTTTGTACTTGGGACCCTCACAAAGAGACAGTAAGTGTTCTTGGGCAGCGCGGCTTGAATGAAGAAGTGATCAGAGAAAAACTAAGGGATGTGAGTCTTAAACCCAGCAAACTTCCCTCATGATAAAGTAAAATTAAAATTTGGGGGAAGATTTGTGGAACAAATATACCTTTGTGTCAGTTTTTAAAATTATACCAATACAGCTTTTATTAAACTCGTGACTACAAAAAAAAAATCTAGTCACAGGCTAGAGGGTTTGCTCAGTGGTTAAGAGCACACTCTGCCTTTGCAGAGGACCTGGGTTTGGTTCCTAGCACCACTTGGTGGCTCACAACCATCTGTAACCCCAGTTCCAGGGCATTGGGTACCTTTTTCTGACTTCTGCGGGTATCAGGCATATATATGGTGCCCGGGCATACATGCAGGTCAAATATTTATACACATTAAAAAAAATTTTTAATATAGTCACTTATCACAGTAATCAAGGAATTTTCTGGTGTCTCATGATTCTAACTAGCTAGCAAAAGTAGGTAAATTTTTATTCCTTCAATACTTTTTTATTAGCATATAGAGTTTACAAATATTTGTCAGTGTGTGTGTGTGTGTGTGTGCGCGCGCGCGCGCATGATCGCGCGTGCGCGCACTTGTGTGCTCTTGCCCTTGGAAGTGAGAGAGATGAATCCTCTGGAGCTGGAGTTAAGTAGTTGTGTGTGGGTTGTGTGAACCACCTGGTGTGGGTGCTGGGAAGCCACCCACAGAAGCACCTCTAGAAGAACAACCAGTGCTCTTACCTGGTGAGCCATCTATCTCTCCAGCCCTCACTATGGTACTTTTAGAAAATTAATTGTGTCATAAAAAAATATAAGTTTTATTTCCAGTGTAGTGATAAAGGTATCATCTGTATTCATGCATTCTACCGTGGGGGTGTTGGTTATCAAACTGAGTGCTATACATGTGCTAGGAAGTCCAGCTACTGAGCAACACTCTCAGCACTAGAGAAGACGCTCCATCTGTGACACTTGGAAAGCAGATGTATTTTTTGTGTGCAGTTTGAATTTGTGTGCAGTCTTCTCATAACAATGTCACCATGTTATAGCAACACACGTGGCCATGTGGGCATGTCCAGTGAGCAACTTAACCGTTGCACTATGTTCTAAGAGTCAGGACTTGTCATCAAAGAGTGAAAAGCAAGATGAGCAACAGAGTCTGCAATACTTCCTCTGGAAAACACCAGTCAGCATTTTCAAGTATCCCTCCCAATCAAGTCACTAGGAAGCACTCTGAGAATGTTTGGCTGACATTAGTATTTATTGCTCCCCCCTTTCAATTCTGCAGTTTGAGCCCACGTGTATGTAATTAGTGCTCTACCACATGCTTACCCCTAAATACTGACAGTTAAGTATTAACAGAACATTGTCAACTCTGAAACTCAGGAACCTCAGGACTGTGTTCCTCCTAACACCCCAAAAGAATCCATATGTAAAGATTTAGCAGCTGTGAAAGCCATGGCTGAGCATGTAATTGATTAGTGCATGTCAGTACTGGGTCCAAATTTCCAAAATTTGAACAGTATCTGAAAAGTATTTGAGGGCTTATAAATCTGATATGTGAATAGTGATAGACTTATGACTTTATTTGCTTTTGATAATATTTTATATGCTGTGCTATGAAAAAGCTAGGAAGCAAGAACTCTGTGTCTGCTGATACAGTATTCGGAAAATCAAGATGATTCTAAATTTAAGGTTTTACATTTCTAAAATCATACTGGTACTTTAAAATACATAAATTGACAGACCCAGACTCCGCTCTAACTCTTTCATTCTCTTCTCTCCAGACTTAATCATAGACTTGCTGTAGCAGAAACCCCTCCTTCTATCCTATCTCCATTCCCTGGGGACTCTCCTCTTAGTGTAGATCCAGTGTCCTCCTAACCCTTTCTTGCTGCCCCCTCAGCCTTTCCTTCTCGCTCATCTCCATGCCTTTATATCACCCACCAACACAGAGCAACACTCTCTACCAGAAATCCCACGGCCATCACACTTGCCCAGGATCCAGGGTGAGTAACAGCAACCAATAAACCAAACATCCAACCAACAAAAATGAGACCTGACATCTACACCAAGAAACATCTCAAATATCATAAATCCAGATGCCTAGATAACAGAACAAAAACACAACATGAACAATCAGACAATATTCCTCCTCCAGAAGCCAGTAACATACAGACAGGCACATTAAAGAAAGACACATATAAAGGTAGGTCTATTAGAATAACATCTGACTTCTCTGTGAAGACTTTGAAAGCCAGAAGAGCCTGGATAGATGTTTTACAAACTCAGAGAGACTACAGATGCCAGCCCAGAATACTGTACTCAAAAAAACTATCAATCACAATTGACAGAAAAAGAAAAACATTCTACAATAAAACCCACAATAGTTTCTATGAATCCAGTTTTATAGGAGGCACTAGAAGAAAAACATCAGTCTGAAGAGGTTACTCACACCCAAGAAAACAAAAGGGATAAATAATTCTAAACCAGTAAATTAAAAGAGAGAGAAAAAACTCACACAACACAAAAACAGGAATCAATAATGTTCATTAATTACTTTTGATATTAATGGTCTCAATGACCTCCCCTAAAATGGACACAAACTAACAGATTAAACTAGAGAATAGGATTCACCTTTCTGCTGCATCCAAGAAACACACCTCACCAACAAGGATAAACATCAACTCAGGGTAAGGATAAACATCAACTTGGGGTAAAAAGATAGAAAAAGGTCTTTCAAGCAAATGGACCCAAGAAACAGGTAGATGTCATCATTTTAATATCTGACATAATAAACAGCAATCAAGACTAGTCCCAAGAAGGACGCTTGCATATTCATCAAAGAAAAAATTTACCAAGAGGATATTACAATTACAAATATTTATACTCCAAACATGTGGCCACCCAGGTTTGTAAAGGAAACACTACTGTAACTCAAATCACACATTGACACTCACACAGTGATAGTTGGTGACTTCAGTACACTACCCTTGACAATAGACAGGTCACTCAGACAAAAGCTAAAACTGAAACTTAATGACATCAGAAACCAAATGGACCTAGTAGATCTTTTCAGAACATTTTAGCCAAACAAAAAAGACTATACCTTCTTCTCAGCAGCTCATGGAAATGTCTCTAAAAGTTACTACATACTCGGACACTAGCAAGTCTCAATAGATAGAAGAAAATTGAAATAACAGCCTGCATCCTAACTGACCACCATGGATTAAAGCTGAATATCTATCAACAACAGCAAGAAGCTTACAAACTCATAGAGACTGACTGACTCGCTTCTGAATGAAAAATGGGTCAAGACAGAAATAAGGAAATTAAAAACTTCTTATAACTTAATGAAAATATGACATATCCAAACCTATGGGACACAGTGAAGGCAGTTCTGAGAGTCAAGTTCATAACAGTGTGTGTGTGTGGTGGAAAGATCTCATGCTATAATTTAGTGGCACACTTGAAAGCTCTAGAACAGTAAAAAGAAATAACATCCCAAAAAAGTAGATGGGAAAAAATAATGAAACTTGGGTCTGAAATCAACAAAATATATATATAAAATAAAGTAAAAACAGTGCAAAGAATCAATCAAAGGGAAAATTGTTTCTTTGAGAAAATCAACAAGATTGACAGACCATTAGCTAAATTAATCAAAAAGATACACAGGAACCAGATTAATAAAATTAGGCACAGAGAGAAGATCCATATGAAAGGGGGACATTATAACAGACAGTGAGGAAATTCAGAGCATCAGTAAGGATATACTTTTAAAATGTATATTTTTTTCACCAAACTGGAAAAAATATAAATGGATGGGTTTCTTTATACATAGAAACTACTGTCTTAGTTACTTTTCTTTTATTGTGAAAGAGCACCATAACCAAGGCAACTTATAAAAGAAAGCATTTAATTGGGGGCTTGGTTATAGTTTCATAAGGTTAGTCTATAATTATCACAGTGGGGAGCATGGCAGCAGGCAGATAGGCATGGTGCTGGAGCAGTAACTGTGAGCTTACATCCTGATCCACAAGGCAGAAAGAGAGACCAGGGGGGCTGGAGAGATGGCTCAGTGGTTAAGAGCACTGACTGCTCTTCCAGAGGTCCTGAGTTCAATTCCCAGCAACCATATGGTAGCTCACAACCATCTGTAATGGGATCTGATGCCCTCTTCAGGGTGACTGAAGAGAGCAATAGTGTACTCATATACATAAAATAAATAAATCTTTAAGAAAAGAAAAAGAGAGAAAGAAAGAAAGAGAGAGAGAGACTAGGCCTCACACAGGCTTTTGAAACCTCAAAAGGTCACTCCAAGTGACACATCTCCTCCAGCAAGGCCACACTTCCTAATCCTTCCCCCAAACAGTTGTACAAACTAGGGACCAAATATTCAAATATATGAGCCTATTGGGTCCAAAAATTAAGTCAGGATGAAATAACCTAAACAGATCCATAACCCCTAGTGAAAAATCTCCTAGTCAAACAAGCCCAGGGATGGACTCAGTGCAGAATTCTCCCAAACCTTTAAAGAAGAATTAACACCAATACTCCTCAAATTATTCTGAAAAATAGAAACTAAAAGAATATTTCCTAATTCTTTTTTTATGAAGCTACTATGATCTGAATACTAAAACCATACAAACACCTAACAAAAGGAAATTACAGAACAGTTTCCCTCATGAACATAAATGCAAAACTTCTCAATAAAACATCTGCAAAACAAATCCAAGACACTTAAAAGGAAATGGTCAACATTCTTAGTCATCAGCGGAATACAAATCAAAATTGGTTTAAAATTTTATCAGAATGGCCAAGATCAATAAAACAAAAGATAGCACATGCTGGTGAGAATGTGGGGGAAGGGGAATAGTTTCTCCATTGCTGGTGGGATGTAAACTTGTACAGTCACTATGGAAAGCAATGTGGCTGTTCCTCAGAGAAGCAGGGATCAATCTACCTCAGGGTCCAGCTGTACCACTCTTGGGTGTATGCCCAAAGGACTCTACGTCCTACTACAGAGACACTTGCTCAACCACATTTACTGCTGTTCTATTCACAATAGCTAGGAAATAGAAACAGCCTAGATCCCCTCCAACCAATGACTGGATAATAAAACTGTGGTACATTTATACAATGAACCATTATTCAGCTCTTACGAAAAATAGAATTATGAAATTTGCAGGTAAATGGATGGAACTAGAAAAAGATCATTTTGAGTGAGGTAACCCAGATCCAAAAAGACAAATATTGCATGTTTTCTCTTATATGTAGATGTTAGCTCTTAGGCTCTTGATAAGTGTGCTATAATCCAAATAACCACCTAGATTAGTAAGGGGCTGGGGAGAGAAAAGGATCTCCCTAGGCAGGAAAAATAGATCACAGTGTTACGAAGAGATATAAGTAAAACTGGAATAGGAGAATTGGGAGAGATTTGGGAAGGGAAGTGTAAGACTCTGGGGAGTCCTGACTTACTGAAGACGATCCGAGTGAACACATGGAGTCGGGGATTGATGTAAAATGCAAGAGAAATTTATTGATTCATTAGCATGCTGAGGTCGCTCTGCATACCAAGACGGGAGAGTGACCCCCCAGAACCCGTTCAGGGACCTTATATAGGATTTTAAAGCAGCCACCATTAGGTACAATGTGATTGGCAGAACAGTGTGACTTTTAAACTGATTGGTCTTTAGGGAATGAGGTAGCAGGGGCTTAATCAGCCCCTCTCTTCCAGCCCACATGCTCTCTAACCTGTTTCTTCCGGAAGGGGAGGGGTGCCCATGTGCTCAGAGGGGGGAGGGGACCCTCGTGGAATATCTCAAAGTTTCCAAGCTGACTCTTCAGAAGGCAAATGAGGAAATATTAGAAAGGACAGCTTACACTAAAGGCCTTTTGAAAATCATATGGAGACCTACTGCTGTCGAAGCTTCCTAAAATATATTCATGTATGAGAGGAATTTAAATGGGATCACCAAATAACAGGAGAGATAATGCCCCAACTAGACATTCTATGCTACCATAAAAACCTACAGTGCGAGGACTGGGTTATATTTTGTGGAATCACTGACCTAAGTGGTCCCATAGGTTCCCCTAGCATCACAGGCTATTGCCAAGGGTATTGGTTGTGCTCTATGAGCTGACAGTAAGGCCCTGTTGCTTAAGACAATACTTATGTCATCAAACGCAGAGAATCCAAGCAGGTGAAGCGTCACCCTTACTGACTAGCGTTTATAGCACTGGAAGGCACTCTACACATAACCAGAGAAGAAAGGTAATCATCTCTCTCACCCAGCAGCAAACACTGAAATTTACAGCAGTGACCTGACTGCAAGATAGGCTGCTGCAGTAGTTCACACATGTTGAGGGAGTGACCAACCACGGTGTAATTGGATTTAAGACACACTTGGGTCTTAATCCGAAAACCTTAGTTAGACTGGATAGACCATGGGCCTAGGGGAACCCAAATACAGTGTTTCTTCTAAAGAAACACAGCAAACACATCAGTACCCAAAGGTCAGTGCCTTGCTTAATTAACCCTTATCAGAAAAGTTTTCTCTTGCAGTAGATGGGAATTAACACAGAGACCCACAACTAAACAATGTGCAGAGTGAGAGACTTCAGAGTATTCAGTCCTAAATGGGATATTTTAATCAAACCTCTCCCTTCAAGGCCCAGGGATCTATGTGAAAGAGGAGGCAGAAAGACTCCAAGACCCAGCATTGATGGATGAGTCCAAGGAAACCGTGTCTTTCATACGCAACAGGAATGGTGCACAGTGAACTCGCAGAGACTGAGGCAGCACGCACAGGGCCTGTACGGGCTCAGGCCAGACAGGGTCCCAGCGCTGGGGGGGGGGGGGGGAAGAGACATGGGCCCCGCCCCTAACCAATAAGCTGTTTGCAGTTGACACACAATTGCAAAAGAAAAATTAGTTTTCTCCAATGGAGTGTCACTGGGTAAGTCCCCAGGCCCAGGAAATAGGTGGCCGACACAAGGTGAACTCTGTGGTATTTTGTGGAGTTTTTCTTTGATTTGCATCTTTAGTCTTATTAGTCTTTTACCTGTTTGCTTTGACTTTCTTTGGGGGGGGGCTTTTGGGGTTTTTAGTTTTTTGTTGTTTTTTTTAAGAGAGAAAGACTATAAACAAAGTTCAATGGGCAGGGAAGATCTGGGAGGAGCTGGAGGAGGGAAAACAGGATCATGATATATTGAAGTAAACAATCTTAGTTCACCTATTGTTCAATTGCTAATTTTCAGAGACTAAATGTCAGGAGACATCAGTATTTAAAGACTGGTGAAATAAATGTTGTAGTATTTAAAATGACCAACACAAACCAAGTGAGAATCTAAATGGCAGTGACAGTGTTACGTCTTCTGGTCACGGACCCTCTGAGAGCACCAGGATAAAGAAGGGATTGGTTTTACATTTATTTATTGTATGTGTGGGAGCACGTGCCTGTCTCAGCACCCCATGAAGATCAGAGCAACCTGGGCAGGTTGTTCCTCTCTTTCTGCCGTGTGGATTCTGGGGGTTGGACCCTTTGGTGGCAAGCCCCTTTACTTACTCAGAGGCATCTCACTAGCCTCAAACTAGTTTTGTTTTTTGTTTGTTTGTTTTGTTTTTAAGATTTTTTTTTTTTTTTTTTTTATGAATACACTGTAGCTGTCTTCAGACACACCAGAAGAGGGCTTCAGATCCCATTACCGATGGTTGTGAGCCACCATGGGGTTCCTGGAAATTGAACTCAGGTTCTCTGGAAGAGCAACCAGTGCTCTTAACCGCTAGACCATCTCACCAACCCCCTAAACTAGTTTTATTTGTTAAGTTTGCTTGTATGATTCTTGTGTAACTAAAAGTATATTTTGGCAAGACAAATGGTGCACATGAAATCTTTTGTTTGTTTGTTGTTTGTTTGTTCCTGCCCTGTGGTTTCTAAGAACAAGGATAGGTTAGAGGAGCATCCCCTGACATCCAGAAAATCCCAGCATCAAGCCAAGCAGACAAGCCCTCCACCTTCACAACTCCAAGAAAAAGCGCAGGAGCCAGAGATGGACACGGCTTCCAATGAGGAAGATACATCTGAACTTTCAAACTCTGCTAAGGGGCAAATGCTTGTGGGAAAGTTGACGGAGGGAGATAAACCAGAGGGTAAAGAAATGGTACAATGTGTCATAGAGAAGCCAACCCAGAAGGGTAGTGAGATCTATGAAGGTGTCGAAGCAAATGCTTACCACAAGGAAGAGCAGCCACCTGATGTCTCAGAAGAAGCTCACCTGAAGTCGGCTCCCACTAACCTGGCCTACAATAAGCTTGATTGTGGGGACAGAGATGTGACTGCAGCGCTGGTCTCTGTGGCACTGCAGACCTTTCCCAGACAGAAGGAAGCTGGTCTTGGAAATGCCTTTCCATCTCCCTCATCCTCGCAGATCATGGAATACAGTGGTCAGTCACTTACTAAGTTTCCCATAATGAAAAATAAATTAGACTGTGAAAATAGCACCTCTGAATTGGAAGAATCTTCTCACAAAAGAAAGGAGAAATCTTCTAAAAATATTGAAAGTAGAAAGGTAAAGGGTAAATGCCCAGAAGTACGTATGGGTGAAAAGCAAGACGGCCGTGAGTCCAAGAGCCAATTACAAAAAAGTATGAAACCAAAACGCACCGACTGGCAGTTAGATATCGGACAAATGCTGAAGTCTAGTGATGCCATCGGGCTTTCAAACGCCAAGGAAAGGAGTCACGTGAGCGAAATAAAAAGCTGGGATGATTCTTCTAGCCTTCTTGCAAGCGACATGTACAGGAAAAGTAAAGGCACACAGGACTTGTCCCTGAAGCCACTGCTCTGCAAGGGCAATTGTGAAGCCCCAGCGCGCACCTTGGGAACAGCCAGTGATGCGCCCCCTGGTGGCCGGACAACAAGAGCTTTCGAGGATGAAGAACTGCAGGACAGGCTGTCCGACAACGAGTTCCGGATCTTGGAGGAAGAGATCCTGGCCTGGGAGAAAGTCCACCTTGAAAACGAGGTAGTTGCTCTTTTGCTGGCATGAGTTGCATGCCTGTTGTCTGTTAGTGAAAAATTTTTCACTAATCAAATCGAGTTGTGTAAGTATGAGAGTGTGTAGCCGGGTAGGCTACTCTATTTCCTAAACGAGGGAACGTAAAGCCATGGTATCCGCTTCTTAAACCGCCCTGGGTGTGTCGTTTGAGATGCTAGGAAGGAACGGCATGAATTCCGCTCCTGGCATTTTGTAGACATTTAGTAAGTAACCGCTCTTAACATTCCTTCTTCTCCTTAACATTCCTACTGTGTGGTCTTTATGTAATGCAGAGACAATCCCATGGCAAGTCTAATATTTGCATGGTGTTCCTTTTTGCTTTTTTAGATATATTTTTATTCTAAGTGTGTGTATTGCCTGCATGCATGTCTATAACTGGAGTTAGAGAAGGTTGTGAGCCACCACACAGGTGCTGGGAATCGAACCTGGGTCCTCTGGAAGAACAGCCAGTGCTCTAAACCGCGGAGCCATCCCTCCAGCCCCTCTCAGTGTTTCTAACTACTTTCACATTTTAGTCAACCACCTACCATCAGTAATTTCCCACTATATAGCTAGATCACTGAAACTCCTGTTTACCAAAATGAAGGTCTACTATCCCATTCCTGTGTTCGCCAAGATGTGATCCTATGAGCTTCACAAGCAAAGGAGGGCCAGTCACGGGAAGCGTCTTGGGTATTTTCTGGGTATGGCTGCACAGACTAGTAACCCCAGCATTGGTAGGGATGAGGCAGGTGTGCACGTGATGGCGACACCAACCCTATAAAGTGTGTTGGAAGTCAGTCTGAGTGACATAGAAAGATACTGTCTCGGAGACAGAGAATTTTTTCTGCCCTCGTCTATATTATAGGCAATATACACATAAAATGTTATTTAAAGTGTTTTCCATAGACGTGTAATTTCAGTACACATACAAGTCAAAGGCAGGCATCTAATGCGTAGCTCCTTGTAGCATGCCCTCCAGTTTTGGTTAATATATACGATGCCCATGGGCCCTCCAATCTGTACACAAAGACTGGTCACCATATGTAGAAAAACTACTGGCTTGATCTAGAAATGGTGCAAAAGATCCTTTACAGACATGTTCAGGAGTTTAACATGTCTACAGACTTCAAAACAATGGCTTTTGAAATAGGAATTTCATTAAGAAGTTATTAACTTTTATAGTCTTTTTAGATCTGGTTAATTTTAGTGTGTGACATTTTTGTTTCCAAGATTTGTTAATAACAAAGTTAAAAAATAAAGAAATGATGAATAGGAGAACTTCAGATACTGTCTCATGAAATGCTTGAGAAATGTTTGCAGACTAATTATGGGCATTGATATTTGCAGAGTGTCTCTGAGAATCTGCTAAACAAGTGTGAGGGGATTCTGTCTGATGCCACAGAGCAACAAGGGCAAAATCTAGAAACGGAGTTGGCAGCAGGTAAGGGCGAGCCATCCTGAAAGTCACTGGAACTAGTGGTTGTCAACTGAGTGGTAGATATGTGCCCTACAGCCAAAGAAACAAACCAACTAAATGAATGTAAGGGAAAGGAATGGACAAGAAAAGTGGGGCCCGGGTGGGTGTCTGTCATTCCAGGACGAGAGGAGAGGGCTCTGAATGCTCCTTACAAGTTCCATGTCAAGATATCCTGGGACCTGAGGAATTAGGACTTGGAAATGGGGGGGGGGGGGGTGCGGGAAGAAAGGAAAGGCCAATAGGGCGGTGTGGATGAGGGGCGCGAGACTGCTCTGCCCAGCGAAGGGTAGGACGGTGGAACGCTTCTTCACAAGTCAGAGACACGGGGTTAGAAACGTGGGGGAAACAGGGAAACAGCTTCCAGTTTCAAGTAGAATTAGGTTTTCTCACTCCTCTCTTCCTCACCGGTGAGATGCCCCCAGAGACCTAAGTGCCAGGTACAGTTGTGTTACATTGTTAATCATAAATAAATTTAAATGTGTCTGCTCAGCCACCTGGGTATACAGTTTAGGGTTGTGGAAAGTGTTATTTCCCATTATTTAAAAGGTTTAAAAAAAAAAAAAAGTTGGAATCATCATGGAAAAAGCAGGAGAAAAAAAAACCCAACCCACAGACCTTTAAAAATCTTATCACAGAGTCTATAACACCTTTGGCAATTGTAATGTGAATTGATAAGGGTCAACTAGAGGCCAGAGTCCAAAATGGAGAGGTGAACTCTTCCTTAGACTTTTGTAAAACGGCCTCTGGAGTCAGCTGGCCGAGCCGCTGGAGCGGACTCGTGCTGACCAGCCGATGTGGGCTTGCGTGTCAATCTGTCGGTTCTTCTCAGAGACCCAGTCTAACTGCAGCTACTGCAGACATGCCACACTTCAGTCACTTCAGCACCCTTTATGAGTGCTGCGAAGCCTGGGGTCACGCGTTCTGTGAAGCCACACAAAGCACACTCTCCACTTACACTTGGGACTGCATACACTGCTGTCAACCTTCTCTAAAAGCAGAGGAAGCAAGCTGTGCATCTAAAATGCTTTGCATATAATAACATTAGGTTGGGTTTTGGTGGTGGTGGTGGTGTGCGTGTGTGCATGTGTGTGTGTGTGTGTGTGTGTGTGTGTGTGTGTGCTAAATTGAACCTTGTCCATTGTTCCAGGTGCCTAGAGTTTTTTATTTGTTTCATAAAAATTGGTTCTCTACCACACACTGCTGATGTTTTAACTTTCTGGGAGTTCAGGCCTGCACCACTCAGCGCGCACTGTTGTCATCTGAGGCTTACCTCCTGCCCTTTATCCACTAGTCTCTCACCTTCACCTCTCAACAGATTTGCCATGATTTCTCTCTGTGAAAATGGCCACCTAGCACTCTAAAACATAAATTTTACACCAGTGGTAAACACATGTAAGGATTTCAAAATCAGACTTCTCCCTGGCTCTGTGCCTACCCTTTCTGGCTCTGCCCTGTTGCCTGGGATCTCTGGACAGCTGTGCTGTCCACCCAGACCCTTGTCTTTAGACAAGCATGTGTCTGCTGCTCTTAGGCCTGCCTCGCCCTTGGCCACTGTCTGCGCAGTTTATTTATGTCTCTGAAATTCTAGTTCAAGTAAAGCTGTAAAGGTGTGTCTTTCCTTGAGAGCTCAGTGCCTGCAGCTTGTGTGGATTCACTGAAGAAGCCAGGCACAGAGGCACACACCTTTAATCCTAGCACGCGGGAGGCAGAGGCACGCTGATCTCTGAGAGTTCAAGGCCAGCCTGGTCCACTAGTAAATGCCAGGGCTACCCAGAGAAACTCTGTCTCAAAAATTAAAAAAGAAGCAAAGAATCCATTAAACAGGCAGTAAAACAAATGCATGTGTGTACACATGCATGTGGTGTGTGCTTGATCGTATTGTGCACGTGGGTGTGGAGGCCACGCCTCATTCCCCACTCATCTTTTTTTGTCTCTAATAAGCTACATATCTTGTATGTACATGTATGTGAATGTGCAGGGCCACACAGGAATGTGTCACAACACATATGTGGAAGTCAGAGGACTTATGTGAATTGGTTCTCTGCTTGTATCATGTGAGTCTCGGGATCGCCTGACAGGCGCCTTGACCACTGAGCCATCTTGCTGCCCCCCACCTCACCCCCCCCACTTGATCTATTGAGACCTCGTCCCCCACTGAGCCAGAGTTCACCAGTTACCTCCCCTGGCTGGCCAGCAGGCTCCTCCAGGGACTGTGCCTTCCTCCACCCACTGTGCTACGATTGCAGCTTTGTGCAGCCACTCAGCTTTTAAGTGGGCGCCAGGATTTGAACTCAGGTCCTTCTGCTTGCTCAGGCATTTTACTAACTGGGCTATCTTCTCTGGACTTGAATGTTAGTAAATCACTTGACTTCTTGTGTCGGAGATAGAGTAGACTTGCTGATAAAAATATAAGGGGGCTGCTTGGGAAGGACATCAGTGTATCTGTGTAGCCATCACCACTGAGGACCTGGGCTGCAGCAAAGGAGGGAATGTGTCACAAAATGAAAAAATGCTTCTGATATGAGGAAGAGGACATTACACATTAATGTGCGAACACATCCTAGTAATTTTGGACTCCATGATTCATAACAAGGGCTGTGTAAAACGTAGTACTATGAGGCCAAAAAAATGGTGTGGTCGTGTGTATCTCCCTCTTCCCTGTCTTAACATTTTATTTCTGGGGATCTTGTCTACAGAGTCAAGTCTGGGTTTGTAGAATCGTTCCAACATCGGGTGTCTAGAGGCCGCTTTCACCCACTGTCCGGGTGACTGTACTCAAGTTTGGGCTATTCAGGTTTCCCCATTTAGGAGAAGGCTTTATCAAGCCCAATAATGCAAAAAGTGTGTGTGTGTGTGTGTGTGTCTGTGTCTGTGTCTGTGTCTGTGTCTTTGTGTCTGTGTGTGTGTTTGTGTGTGTATATGTGTGTGTATATCTCTCTCCCTTTGTGTGGGTAGAGCAGCTTGCTTACAACTATTTTTTTAATGAAGGATCCACCTGCATATTAACCTTGATTTAAAATTTCAATTTGGAAATTGAAAATAACCATTATCCCTTTAGAGTTTTATTCTTTTCACCTACTTTTAAGTGCTTTCTTTCTAACCTCTAAGTGAGTAGTGTTTTAAGAGAACTGAACTGTATGTGTGTTTCAGCAGAAGCAGATTCTGAGGGACCATCACAGCTGGAACAAAAGGATCTTGACAGCAGTGAAAATACTCAGCTGTTGGTATGCACAGTTTTAATGCACAACTCTCTGTCATGTTTTCTTTATGTTAATAATAGGCCATACTCGAAATAGCACTTTCATAATCAAGTTTTCCATAGCATTTTATATCATATTTGACATGTAATGTTTTAAACATCTTAACTAGTAATAAAGGAGCGTGTTCCTAGAAGCTATAGTCAGTCAGTTTGTTGCTTGAGAGCAGACATTTTTCTGAGTATTTTTCCTGCTTCCATGAACCTAACTTCCTCAAAGGATGAGGGGAGTTCTGAGCCATAGACCTGCGCAGCTGAACTTGTGTGCCTCACAGTGACGGCCACTGTTGGAGAATCACCTCCTGTGCCTTAAAATTGTTGCATCACACCTGCAATGGCTCGTGGGAAATTCAAAGAAGTAATACTGTCTCTTGGTGTCAAATTGTCTTCCGCTTCTGTACTGAAAGAGATAACGGGCCTAAAAATAACTCATGCCTACTGAGACACACCTTAGCTGTAGTTAAGTGTACAGTCTATAAAGTGACTATAGAAACGGTCACTTTCTATGGTGTTCAGTGTCAATGTCATGATTTGATATGTGCTACTCTGTGTAGTCCTGGCTGTCTTGTAACTCATTTTGTAGACCAGGCTAAAAGAGCTCATAAAGATCCACCCACTTCGAGTGCTGGGATTAAAGGCATGTGCCACCATGACTGGTGAAATATTTTTAATTAAACCTGTTCTTAGACAGTTTCACACATGGTCACTGTTGGGGTCTGGGAATTGCCACACAGACACTGACCTCAGTCAAACAGAGATGGTGCATTGAATGGCACGTCCCAAGACTGACCCATCAGAACCACAAATAAGAAAGACTCAGGAGCTGCCTGCCACATTGGCTTAAGATCCTATAGTTCTTTTAAGCCCAAAACGCACAAACATCCAAGTTATTCTACCAATCAGGATTTAGTGACAGGGGTTTCCTTAGAAACTCCTCTTTGTTGGACACTTATCCTGCTCCCATTGATTGGGGTATTCAGCTGGGGCAGGAGACTTGCCTTGCCTAACATTCATGTCTTAACTTGCCAACCAGGATGTCAGTTACCCACTTACATGTCTCTTTTTGACAAGCAGATGTCAAAAAGACCAGGGAGGTCTTGGGAACTCAAACTTTACTTGACCCCTACTCAAAATGGAAGTCTTATTCTAAATAGTTTCTTATGTTGGTACAGGTGTCTCTCGTATGTTGAGGTCCATCCCAGGGGCAGCTTATAAAAGCAAAAACCATAAAAGCTCATACACAAGTGCAGAAAGTGCTGCCTAGTGACTGATTGGGTCCAAGCTTATTGTGGCTAACTATACAAAGCAGTTCTAATTGACTTCTATTGTGATTGGTTTCCAAGAACACCAAAGCACAGAACATGCTAGTAACAACATATGAGAAAGTTTCCTTATGACATTAGTAACTGCACAAAATGGCAGGTGTGATGGTTTGTATATGCTTGGCCCAGGGAGTGGTACTATTAGAAGGTATGGCCTTGTTGGAGTAGGTGTGTCACTGTAGGTGTGGGTTTTAAGACCCTCATTCTAAACTGGGCAGTGGGGGCGCACGCCTTTAATCCCAGCACTTGGGAGGCAGAGGCAGGCAGATTTCTAAGTTCGAGGCCAGTCTAGTCTACAGAGTGAGTTCCAGGACAGCCAGGGCTACACAGAGAAACCTTGTCTCGAAAAAAGAAAAGAAAAGAAAAAAAAAAAAAAGACCCTCATCCTAGATGTCTGGAAGCCAGTATTCTGCTAGCAGCCTTCAGATGAAGATGTAGAACTCTCAGCTCCTCCTGCACCTTGTCTGCCTAGATGCTGCCATGCTCCCACCTTGATGATAATGGACTGAACCTCTGAACCTGTAAGCCAGCCCCAATTAAATGTTGTCCTTTATAAGACTTGCCTTGGTCATGGTGTCTATTCACAGCAATAAAACCCTAAGACAGAAGTTGGTACCAGGAGTGGGGTATTGCTGTGATAGGGCTGGCCATGCTTTTGTTTGGAAGAATGTGGATTTGGGGACTTTGGATTTGGAAAGCAGTGGAATGCTTTAAATGGAGCTTAATGAGATATCCTAGTAGAAATATGGGAGACTTTGTTACTAAGAGTGATATTTGAATTGTGTGGACCTGGCTCAAGAGGTTTCAGTGAAGAATTTCAATATGTGGCCTAGAGACTGTTATGGTGGTATTTTGGTGAAGAATGTGACTAATTTTTGCCATTGTCTGAGTAGTCTGCCTGAGGCTAAGGTGAAGAGACTCAGATTAATTGCACTGACAAAGGAAGTCTCAGAAATGCCCATTATAGACTTTGTTCTTTGGTTAAGTCTCATGAAGAGTATTTTAAACAACCATAGCAAGCTGAGAAAGGAAAAATATGAAATATATGGTTCTAGTATTAAAGGGGCTCCAGGAAGTGAAATGGAGCTGAATCTTGTGTTCAAGGATATTAAATAGAATTAAGGGAGTAGTGACCTTGGGGCAAGATCCCTCCCAGCTAAGTTTAGGTCCAGGCATGGTAGTACAAGCCTTTAATCCCAGGAGGCAAAGACAAGCAGATCTCTAAATTCAAGGCCAGCCTAGAGCAAGTTCTAAGTGAAGAAAAACTTAAATCCAGGCTTGGTGGTACACACCTTTAATCCCAACATTACAGGAGATAGAACTGTGCAGATCTCTGAGTTCACAGTCAATCTACAGAGCAAGTACCAGGAAAGCTAAGTTTAGGCAGAGAGGGAATCAGAACACAGAAAGCTGATAATAGAATAAGGGGTGGGGGAATGTTCCAGCCCCAGCAAGCAGCAGAACTTGGCAGCTTTAGCCATATGGCTTTGGCTTTAGAGTGAAAATTAGAAGGGACTACTGGGACAATTGATGCTGGTTAGCTGGAGCTAAGAAATTAGTGGTGATTAAGAAGAGGCCAGCATCACTGAGGTAAAATCTTCTGGGAAGTGTTTTCTAAGAACACAGAGAAGCTGTGTTCCAAAGATAGCCAAGGTTGTATCTCATGCTGCAGCTGTACTTGGTAATGTGTAAGAGTCACCCAGGTGGTACTGGTTTTGAAGGCATGAAGGAGTCATGAAGGGCAGCTGAGACTTGGCACTGTGAGAGGCCATGGAAGGCCATTGGTGAAGGTGCAGCCTCAGTTGCAGTTGACAGCCCAGGACTGAAGGGATCATGCAAAGGATCTGAGGCTTGGCACCATGAAGAGAGCCTATGTGAGGCTATATAGGTGAAGCCTAGTTGCAGCAGAATACCCCAGCATATTGGAGATGCCAGTACCATGGGATGATCACCAAGAACAGCAGCAGCAGTGGAGTGGATCAACCTGAGCTTAGAGTTCTACAGAGGGCAGAGCTGGAGAAGTGACAACAGCACTTTGGAGGAGCCCAGAAGATCATGTGTGGATCCCAGACATTAAAACACGAAGCTGTAACATTAAAGTTGCCTTGGGGCCTCCAAGATGTTTGAGCCGTGGGCCATCTCCTGAGGAATGCTGCCAACAGGGAGTGGAACCAGCCCAGAAGAAAAAAGTTTGTTGCAGTCAACAAAGATGAAAAAGGAGTTGGAGATCTGAAGACTGCTTTGATATCAGACATGGAGATGTAGAGTTTAGAATTTGCCCAGCTGGTTTCCTGTCTTGCTTTGGGGATTATAGTTAGGTGATTGGAAGAATCTCAGAAGAGACCTTGAACTTTGGACTTTTAACATTGTTGAGACTGCTATAGACTATGGGGACCCTGGAAGTTGGATTAAATGAATTTTACATTTTGCTATGTATAGGTGTGGCCCCCATAGACTCATATGTTCAAACACGCCTATGGGGTCCCGGGAGTGGAATGTGATGGCTTGGCCCAGGAAGTGGCACTATTAGAGGGTGTGGCCGTGTTGGAGTAGGTGTGTCACTGTGGGAGTGGGCTTTAAGACCCTCACCCTAGCTGCCTGGAAGCCAGTATTCTGCTAGCAGCCTTCAGATGAAGATACAGAACTCTCAGCTCCTCCTGCACCATGCCTGCCTGGATGCTGCCACGTTCCTGCCTTGATGATAATGGACTGAACCTCTGAACCTGTAAGCCAGCCCCAATTAAATGTTGTCCTTATAAGAGTTGCCTTTGTCATGATGTCTGTCACAGCAGTAAAACCCTAAGTAAGACAGCAGGCTAGACAGTAACAGTTACCTAGGCCTTAACAGTCACAATGCATACAGACCCCTCTCATCCCAACCCTCTCCCATCTCCCTACCCATCCACCCCCATTCCCACAATCTCTCAGCCATGCCTACTCATTTTGTTTTTACCAGCAGTGTCTGTGTAACCAGGTTTTCATAGCATATGTAGGATCCCAGTGGGCTCAGCTGTGGGTACACAACTGAAGACAATGATTTCCCTTCTCTCAGGATCTATCAATAGCCAATAGTTAGCAATAAATGTAGGATCCCTGAGCTCCTCCCCTTCCCATGGTTGATTATCGACAGGCCAGTCTTGTGTGAACCCAATGCCGGTGACCACGCTGTTGAAAGCTAATGGCTGCATCCACTGTGTTGAGTCTAAGCTGGCATTTCGTGGCTCTTCACCCCATCTTCCTGCCTTACACTTTCCATCCCTTTGTTCTCAGCGTTCCCTGAGACTTAACAGGGGCGGGTGGTGGTGCTGGGAAAGCCTTGTAAGGCTGAGCTTTCACGGCTGCTTACTCTCAGCATCTTGGGAAGCCTGAGTCTTCGCCTTTACCACTATTTGTGGCGAGGGGACGTTCCTCTAGTTAAGGCTGAGAGTGGCTTTTGTCTGTGGGTCTAGGCTTAGACATTTAGAAAGTGACGGGTGCTGCTACCTACTATTTTTTGTGAGTGCTAGAGTATATTCAGCCTCAATGCTCAAAGCCCATCCAGATGTCACAGTGCGTTGCTGTGTAATTTAAATTAAAACTTAGCAATTAGTTTTTGCGCGATTGCTGCTAGTGCTTTGGCTCTTGGCAGTGCTTTGGGTTTGGCTCTAATGATTTCATTCTGCTCAGTTATTCACCAGATAATGGGCTGAAGCTCACTGGCAGGGCTTACTTTTTGAGGCCTAAGAGGTCAAGTATTTTTATATAAAGACAAATTTGAAATATTAAAAATAAACAATTCATCTTTGGTAAATTAACACGTGGATTGATTAATAATAAATTGTTTTGTCCAAACAACAGTGACTAACATAACTTTTCCAGTTCATATTTTTATTCTCATGTTACTGAAGTAAATTATTTTTCTTTTTAAAAATATACTGCCCAGTGATTCTGACATTAAACATATATTAAGAAATTTAAATGTAAAATATATATTTATTTCTTACTATTTTTCTCATCTATATCCTGTGACCCCTGAAGGATCCAGCCCTTTCGAAGACGTGCCCCCAAACACAGAACATACCAGTAGATCCAGCTGTGCTGATCCATCCTCTGTCTGAGGAGAGCAAGCAAATTGACCCCCCACCTTTGCATTTGAAAAAAATGTCTGAAGATCTTGAAATAAACAAGAAATCTGACAAAGAATGTGCAGCTGGACATCCAGACGTGTCTTCAGTGAAAGTGCATGGGAGAGAGTCTCTCACTCGAGACGTGACAGGGAAAAACAGAGAGCCAAACAAAAGCAGCTCCGAGCTGCAGCACACAGCTGGGGATGTGTTGGAAACCCTCTGTCCTGTGGAGGAGCCATTTCCGGGTAACTGTAGGAGAACTCAGTTTAAGGTAATTACCTGTAACCTAACAAAGACTCTGCCTGATGTGCGCTGAAGGTGTGTCTGGTTTGCCTGTCTGAAGTGATGTGGACATTTCCCAAATGTGAAGAATGATACACGGAAAATGTCTTCCCTCTACTTCTCACTCTTGGTCTGAGCATGAGCTTAGCAGCCGTCCTGAGCATTTGCCGAGTAATGAAATCAAGCACTAAGCACATTTTGTACACAAATAAGGAGATTCTTGTGATTCAGAAGATGAGACTATAAAGTCTCCAGAAGTGTGAGAACTGAAATCTAAGGAAGTAACGTGCTTGATGTTGGCGTGCTAAAAGTAGGAACTGGAAATTAGGTATTGGACAGAGCCCAAGACTAGTAGACCAAAAGGGTCGTGGCTTTTAGACTTCAAAGAAATGAATCATATGACAGGGGCCATAGAGATGGCTCAGCAGTTAGCACTGGCTGCTCTTTTAGAGGACACAGGTTTGAACCCCAGCACCCACATGGCAGCCTCTAACCATCTGTAACTCCAGTTCCTGGGGATCTGAGGCCTCCCTCTGGTGTGCTTGGGTGCCAGGCATGTGGTTCACAGACTCACTTGCAACCAATTAATACGTATAATAATAATCTTTAGTCACAGTATTTCTGCAACTAAAGATGTAAATAAAATAATATAAGTAATTCAGGGCTTACCTGACTGCTGCAGTGACCACAAGTATAAAACCTTGAGCCTGAATTTGAAAATGTCAGGAGTTCCCCATACTGTGACAGGATATCAGTCTGTGTAAACTAAGAAAGACAGCAAGACAAGCTGAAATTAGTAACAAGGTAGGCATTTTAAAAGTAGATTCCAGGCTGGGCTTGGTGATGCATGCTTTTAACCCCAGCACTATAGAGCCAGAGGCAAGTGGATTTCTGTGAGTTCAAGGCCAGCCAGGACTGCACAGTGAGCCCGTCTCAATGAAACAGAAAGAAAAAAGAAAGAAAAGTTCACATTCAAAAAAGAGGTCCTGCTATTCTTGCTTTCAAAAATCATTTGTATTCTTATTTTTGCTGATTAAAAACTTTCATATAGGGGCTGGAGAGATGGCTCAGCGGTTAAGAGCACTGTCTGTTCTTCCAGAGGTCCTGAGTTCAATTCCAAGCAACCACATGGTGGCTCACAGCCATCTGTAATGGGATCTGATACCCTCTTCTGGTGTGTCTGAAGACAGCAACAGTGTTCTCACATGAAATAAATAAATAAATCTTTAAAAAAAAACAAAAAAAACCTTTCATATAGTGAGTGGTACATGCCTCTGATTCTAGCACATGGGAGGCACAGGTAGGCAGATCTCTTCAAGTTCAAGGCTAGCCTGATCTATACATATTTCAACTTCCAGAACAGCCAGGACTACATAGAGAGACCCTGTCTCAGACAAACAAAACAGAAGGCTTCCCTAATACAGTGGGATTATCCATGGCTAAAACAGTGTCTAGATTGAAGTCGTTTCTGCTGTCTAAATAAGAAAAGTTCAGGAAAAATATTTTCAGGATGATTTTTCACTAATCAACTCCAGTCTTTCTTTCCAGTCACATATGGCCTAGAAAATCAATTCATCCCACGTCATGTGACCTTTTGACTTAAGATAAACACAAGAGAATGGTATTGACTGTCAGCTTTTGATAGATGTGCTTTCATTGACTTAAGGGAAAATTACTCAGTGGGAACAAAGCATTAAGTGAGAAGAAATGTCTCTAAGTGCGACAAAAATTTCCATTCAAATCAGCACAGTCACTGTGCAAGCTCAGCTTTCCCCTCAGACCTCTGGAAGATGTAATCCCTCTTGGTAAAATTTTGATAGTGGCTATATGTACTTCCACAGAGTTTAACATTAATTGATAAACTATCCTCATTAAAGCAACCTATACAGTATGTTCTTTGGTAAAGCTGGTTTCAGAGCATATGATTTTATATCATACAAGAACATTCATCTGCCAAAAAATATATTTGATCCAGATTCACAAAAAATCTAGAGAAACATTGAAAACATAAGTGTGAATGAGGACTCCCATCTCCTAAGAAAACATGAAATTATTTGCAAATTCACTGCATCCCTGTAGCTCCAGGGATTGTCCAGGCGGCCCCAGTGAGGGGGGAGGGAAAATAGACAGAGAAAAGCTGGGATCTGGCAGACTGAGCTCTCCAGGGGAGAAACGGAAGCACCGAGGCTTAGTGTGCTTACTCTGTACAGCTGAACAAGGAGGCAGGGTTCTCAAGCACAGCTGAGACAGGGCGACTGCACGCAGATAAACAGGAAGGCCTGGTGACGGTGTGCAGCTGAATCCAGGCCGGTTAGCTAGCCTCAATAGGAGCAAGCTAGAGGGGAGTGGTCTCCCCATCAGACAGGGAGACAGCTCTGGTGACATTTTATGTGCACTGTCCCACTCAGATTCCTAGCAGTAAATCCTGAAGGTGGTGTGTTTTCTCCTGTTCTTCAGAGTTCTACCATCGAATAGACAGTGGAAATGCCAGATGGCAAAGACAGATTGCAAAAAGACACAGATTAAGAATGCTCATCTTGAAGTTTTATAAAACTCTGGGTTATCTTTTTTACTTCTTCTTAGATCAAACAGAAATAAAACAAAGCAGAGCCAGGCAGTGGTGGTGCACGCCTTTAATCCCAGCACTTGGGAGGCAGAGGCAGGTGGATTTCTGAGTTTGAGGCCAGCCTGGTCTACAGAGTGAGTTCCAGGACAGCCAGGGCTACACAGAGAAACCCTGTCTCGAAAAACCAAAAAAAAAAAAAAAACTGAAATAAAAAATAAAAATAAAATAAAATGAAGCAGAATTTAAAACTTTAAAAAATGTTTTAAAACCTATTTTTTACTTTATGAGTGTTTTGCCTGCGTGTATGCATGTGCATGAGGTGCCCTCACAGACAGAAGAGAGTGTTGGATCCCCTGGGTCTAGAGCTGTAAACGTGAGCTGCCATGTGGATGGGTTCTGGGAACTGAACATAGGACCTCAACAAGAGCAGCAAGTGATCTTCACCCCTGTGCCACTTCTCCCGCCCTACACAAATCACACTAAATCACGCAGTGGAAATAATGGTCATGTGGTGACAACAGTAACAGCTTTCTTCAACAGTGACATTCACCCTTGCCTCAAACTTTCATCAAAGGTTGAAGAAATAAGCAAGAAGCAGTGGAGTCTGGAATCAGAAGTCTCCGGGAACCTGCCCCTTACCGTCACTGAGTGTAATGACAACCAGTTGATTCTCAAAAAGAAAGGCGGAAGGACTGCGAAGCTGTCTCCTGCTGAAGAGAAAGATGAGCTTCCTAAGTAAGGCTGTAGAAGTAGTTTAAAGTCAGCCATCTCCCTGACCCAAACACTAAGCCCAATGTGGGTGGGCTAATAAACTGTAGACTTCTGCTAGGACAATTCAGGTGTCTGCATGGTTATCAGAAGGACGTAAATAACTTGATATCTATTAATCCAATTAAATTGACAAATATTTTCTTTAAAAAGAATAAGAGTTGATTAATGTAGAGTGATGGTCCCTCTGGTCACTCTTGTTTAAGGACACGGCTGGACAAGGTAATTGTGGGTAATTGAGTAGCGTGTATCGACATTTGCTGTGGTGTCATTCTTTGAAGCTAAAGTCTTCATTTCTAGAGCTGGGTCCCTCTGGGTCAGGAAAACATGGCCTAGAAGACATTAAGGACATTTATTATATATTATATATAATAGGTGAATACATAGTCAATATGTAATGTGAACACAAAAAACATATATATTAAAATGTTTGTGTAAACATTTTATATATCCATATAGCGTGTGTGGTTACTTACGCTAGAATCATAGTAAGTCCAGAGATAATATACTTATCAATAAGAATTTATTTATAGTGTTATGTCCACTAAATACCATATTGTGTAACCATTAATAAATGAGCTCTGGGCTGGAGAGATGGCTCAGCCACTAAAGACACTGGCTGCTCTTACGGTGAACCCAGGTTCAATTCCCAGCATCTGCACAGTAGTTCACAACCGTCTGTAACTTTAACCCAACACCCTGGCATATGCAGTCACCAGGCATGCAAGTGGTGCTCAGACAAACATGCAGGCCAAACATTTATACACATAAAATGAGGCCTCCTATGCTCAAACTACACTGCGCGTGGTACATAATCTGCCGCTGCCTGCAGATCAAGGTGTAGAACTCCCAGCTCCTTCGCTAGCACCACGTCTGCTCGCATGCTGCCGTGCTCCTGACCATGATGGTAATAGACTAAACCTTTGGAACTGTAAGCCAGCTCCATGGTGTCTCTTCACCGTAATCAAATTCAAACTAAGACATGTATGCTGAGCCATCCTTGCATAGCTGAAATTATACTAACTTGATAGCTGTGTGTGATATTTCAATATGTTGTTGGTTTTGTTTTTCAAGGACTTTTTTGAGAATTTTTGTGTCTATGTTCAGCAGCAAAATTGACAACTTTGTTTATTCAATTGCATATTTTAATTTTTTTTCTCTGATTTTGATGTCAGGATCATAAGACCAAACACATTGTATGTCATCACTGGTTTTCTCTCCACTTTATTTTTCTGAGATATTTATTTTCTGAGAAGCCATTGTGCTAGTCCTTATTTGAGTTTGGTAGATTATGAGTGGATTCAGCCCAGTCCTGTCCTTCCCAAGCTGAAAGATTCTATTTTGTTTTGCTTTGTTTTTTGACATCTTTCTATTTGGGCTGTTGACTTTTTGATTGGCATTACAGATTTTACCCCTTTTAGTACTATTTTGTGCAGCTACTAACACAGTAGGTATGGATGGGGGCAGTGTACAGTAAATGACTCCTCAGTAAGCATTTATTACATTAGTAAACAGCAATGCTATGTGACATATTACTGGTATTGTTTTAAATATTTGACTAGTAATATTTTTAAAAATGCTTCATCGTTGGTCAGTTCTTATAATCTAAATTTGTAGATATGTGAGTTTTGAATTGTTCTGGCATTTAGTAGTCCATATTCTCTATGTTGACCCCTGTTCCCATAGAAAAATCCAACACTGTAGCTATGATTCATTATTCTTTGGCTGGTACTTATGATCGTTTCAATTACGGCAAACTGTGTTGAGTAAAATCCAAAGTTTATTTGCATTTTATTAAAATCAAAGGCCAACAAGATGGCTCAGTGGGTTCAGGTGTTTCCCAGGCAACCTGATGACCAAGGTTCCATCCTGAAGCCCACATAAAGGTGAAAAGTGGAACCAATGCCATGAATTTGCCCTCTGATCTGCACACACTCATGGTACATGCACACACATGTACATGCATGTCTCATACACACATTAATAATAACATTATAAACATTTAAACTTAAATATAGGATAATAAAATAATTTGAATTTGTTTACTTTATCTTATGTGTATGGGCATTCTTGCATGTATGTGTGCCACGTGTGTGTAGTACCCATGGGTACCAGAAGAGGGAGCTGGAGTACATATTCTTGTGAGCCACCATGTGGGTGCTGGGAATCAAGAGTGGGTCCCATGCAAAAGCAGCAAGTAGTCTTATCTGCTGAGCCACACCTCAGATGATCAGTCCTCATAACTAGTTTCCCCCAGTTTCTGCCTGATGAGCTGCTTTGTTTTGTTGGATCGCGACTGTGACACTTTGCACATGCTCAGACTCAACTCTTGGTCCACAAACTCATAATCTTATATTTGCCTAGTTGAAGAATGAATCTGACTTTCCCTTCCTTACCAGGTACTTTATAATGTTTTATAACTAGTAAGTAGACGGAGATGGAGCAGAGCCGAAAGGTTTCCGAACTGCTGTTTAATCTTTAGCCACTGATGCCCAAGACAGTATTGATTGGTATTTGTGAATTTCTCAAAGGAGTGTTCCTGACTCATGTATAAAAGAAGCAAAGGAGAGTGAAAGGGAAGCATTGGGCCCCCCGGAGCCTGCGGTCACACCGGGATTTGAGAAGTCCCCTCCAGAGGCTGCTGATCTGCTGCTGCTGAAGGATGGCCACCTTCTCACTAACATGGATCAGGTTGAAAAAAGGTAAAAACTGTGAAGTCTTCATTTCCTGTGAAGGACTCCTAACAGGGATGGATTACTTTTTCTGAAACAAAGCAGAACAGAGTCCTCTGTTTTCCAAACAAGGAGCAGCCTTCCAGCACTGCCGGCAATGGAGATGCAGGCACATGACTGCCATAAGTAGGTAGTCATCGGTGGCCATCAATGAAACCGGGCAGCGCGCCGGGTAGACCAGTCCTTGAAGATTTTTTTTTCTCAGAAAAGCAATATAAAAATGGGTGGCAACTAGTAAAGGATGTGAAATTTAAGAGCATTTCTTTTTCTTTTTCTTTTTTTCCTTTTAAAATGAATCTTTTTAGAAGAGGATGAGGATGAAAATAATTCAGTGTGGGAGAAACTGAACACAATGTGGGAGACAGTGTGCACAGCTGAAATGTTCGAATGACAAAGTATTTGAAATCTTGATACATTATATCAGGCTAATAGTAAACTGTCATTTGAGTTTGTATACACACAGAGAGACTGGCACACACACACACAGAGAGAGAGAGAGAGAGAGAGAGAGAGAGAGAGAGAGAGAGAGAGAGAGAGAGAGAGTTCATACTAAAATGGGTCCGAAATGGAATGCTACTATCTTTGCCAGTTGGAATGATAGCCTAGAACTAAGCTGTGGGGCTGCCAAGATGGCTCAGTAGTTACAAGTGACTATTCATGTAAGGGACCCGAGTTTGGTTCCCAGAACCCACACAGGCAGATTACTGCTGTGACTCCAGCTCCAGGGCATCAGATGCCTTCCTCTGACCTCCTTGGATGACTGGACTCTCTCTCTCTCTCTCTCTCTCTCTCTCTCTCTCTCTCTCTCTCTCTCTCACACACACACACACACACACACACACACACACACACACACATTCATACACACCAAGGACTTAATTAATCCTCCGTGTTTTAAGAATCATGGTAAGAAGCCGGGCTGTGGCGCATGCCTTTAATCCCAGCACTTGGGAGGCAGAGGCAGGTGGATTTCTGAGTTCGAGGCCAGCCTGGTCTACAGAGTGAGTTCCAGGACAGCCAGGGCTACACAGAGAAACCCTGTTTTGAAAAAAAAAAAAAAAAAAAGAATCATGGTGAGTAGCTATGACTGTGTAGGCTGCCCTTGAATGTAGGCTTCTCGGTTTAAAGGTTCTTGTATATGTTCTAGAGATGAACACAGTTTTCCTAGTGTACAGTAGCTAAGTAAACTGCTAACTGTGGCATAGGTTATCGTGGTTGGATTATCAAGTCCAGTCGTATGGAATGGCCTTCCATATGTATAAAGTACCAAAAGCAACAGGCACTGTACCTGAGCTCCACCCCATTGGACTTCCCAGCCCCTCGGGCTGACCGGCCTTGAAACCACTCTGCTGTGCAGGCAGGTTTAGAACCTGCGGCCTTCACACAGACTCCTTCAGAGTTCAGCCTTTTGTTTAACTGCAAAACTCTGAAGCCACTGTTTGTAATTTTAACCAAGATGACATAAAACATGGATTCATTTGCTGTTGTATCATGTTATGATACATTTTGTTTGCAAAGTGTATTGTGGCATTCATGATTTAAACCCAAAGGCCCAACCGCAGAAGTTCAGGCTTACTTCAGAGCTCGCTGTGCGCTTGCTCGAAGTGGCTTCCTTTGCCCCCGTTTTTCCTTTACAGATTATCTCGCCTATTGTCACACAGGCTGGGAGGGTGGGAATGGCTGCGACACACAGCATGCTTAGAGGGAACTGATCTAGAAATCCCTCATTGAGATTCTCTTCTCAGGTGATACTTGGTTGGACCAAGTTGATAATTAGAATTAACTACCACAAGTACTGTTGCTCTTTGCCCATTAAGTTAAACTTCTGTTTATAGTTGAATCCACTTGACAAACAATGATTGTACTTTAAATGAGATAGCGTGGACATGTGAGGTAAATTACAGCTATAGAGATTGTTATATAACATGACACTGTGTGTGTTTTATATACTTAACATTGGCCTGAAAAGATTTTATTTATTTATTTTTTTTAAGGCTGACAGAGAGAGAAGCTAAAGAAAAGCAGAAGGTACTGTAAACGAGTAATCAGAAACAGTTTGGTTGGTTGTAGGAGTGAAGCAGAGCCCGGGGACCTGGGCTACAGGCCGAGCGACATCTCACCGGGAGAATCTACAGCTGCTCCAGCATCACCACAGCCCTGCAGTGAGGATGTGAACCTGCAACTGCCCATCCCCGGTACCGCCCCACCCGAGCCTGGTGCTGTGGGTGCAGGGTAGGGAGCCCGGCCTGTGAGTCCTCACATGAGTAGTGTCTGTCCTACGACTTTAGTTGTGGCAAGAAGGGTTTTGGAAACAGCACTGTTTTGTTGTGAGAAAACAAGAGTCTCATCCAGAAGAAAGACAAAGGACAATGAATTCATGCACCAGGCTGCCACCGAGGCCCAGGCAGCCGCGTCTCCCTGAAGGTGGCAGACTGTGGAGTCCGATGATCAGGCAGGAAGGGGTAGATCAGTAGAGTCATGAGCAGGAGGTGAGGGACTGAATATGAGGAGTTGAAAAATACCCAAAGTCAGATGAACAAGGCTGGTAAAGGCCCAGAGTCAGGCAAAGCTTTGCAGGTTTCCAGTTTCTATGTCTAGTGACCCTATGGGCATCTCCTACAGCATCCCAGCCCGCTGTGCAGGAATTAGTGATAAATGGGGTAGAGAACCACCAGGGTACAGACCACCAAGCTAAACAGCAAGACCAAGTATGCAGCTGGGCTGTAGGCGTGGTCCTGCAGGCACCTCCTCCTCCTCCTGAGACAGAGAAGGCAAGGAAGAGGATGAGGAAAATCAAATGAGACCCGAAGTTGGTACCCCGTCCCCCAAGTCCATTCTGTCGCAACTTCAGTTACCAACACTGACGCCCAGAGATCCACAAACCAGGGGTGGCCGAGAGTCAAAACGATTGTGGGCACAGCTGATAGGCTAGGTAAAGGTAGGAGGCTCATCCTCCCCTCTGACGTTGCCCTTTCAGTCTAAGGACAACAGGACAGGAACTGAAACCCCAGTGGCAGCATCAGATGCAGGGTCACCAGAGCTTGCCTTTTGCCTGGTACCCAGATGATGAGAAACAACTTCCCCTGTGCACTGTCAGGTTTTGGTGATTTATTCTGACTCCTAACTTACAATAAATACTTAAGTCAGACGGACATAGTGGTGCACACCTTTAATCCTAGCTCTCGGGAGGCAGAGGCAGGAGGATTTTTGTGAGTTTGAGGCCAGCCTGGTCTACAAAGCTATTTCCAGGACAGCCAGGGCTTCACAAAAACCAAAGTAAAAAGAGTACTTAAATTGACTTTTTTTTTTTTTTTTTTAAGTAACTCTGCAGGGCTGGTGGGGTAGCTCAGTGAGTGAGCATATTTGCCAAAAAGCCAGGTGACCATGTTAGATCCCTGCACCTATGCAAAGGGGTCAGGAGAGACCACACTCCACACGCACAGCGTGGCAGCTTTACTATTACATACAATACTAAATATTTTTAATTTAAAAATAACTGCAAGCAACGATTAATATTAGTAATAAATAAAAAGTATCAAAACATTATTTTATGAAGATATTTTTTGTCAAACACAATATGATGTATCCACTGAAATATATTACAGAGGTAAGGTAAAAGACTTGTAATCGTAAAAAGAGTACATTTTGAAAAAGAAATGAAGAAACAGGAGACATAAAGGCTAGGTGTGGGTGGCACACACCTTTAATCCCAGAGGCAGGCAGATGTTTACAAGTTCAAGGCCAGTGTGGTCTCATAGCAAGTTCTAGGCCAGCTAGGGCTACATAATGAAACCTTGTCTCAAATTTAGTTAATTATTAATAAACAGGAGATGCTAACCAAGGTACCATTTGACGTAATCAGTTTTATCTAAAATTCTGCACATTTCTACTTACACGCTTAAGTTTTAAACCACCACTTCTGTGCATTTACTATATGCCATATAAATTTGGGGGGCATTTTGAAATAGTGCTATTTTACAGACGGAACCCCAAGTAAATGAAATGGAAGAAGCTAGCCATGGAAGTGAGCCTTGTGCGACAGCCTCAGGCCGGGGTGAGTTGCCCCGTCCTTGACATGCATGAGTTCATCCCTGCCAAGCGAAGCACCTTGGACGGACATGCTTACGAGGGGTCCATGTGAGCAGGAGACCTCTGCTGCATGTGGGCCCCATGTTTGCATCCCTCAGCCCTGAGTCACAGAACGCTGAAGTGTTCAGGTTGTGGGCCCACAGGAGATGCCCTCGATACTGATACCATACTAGGCAGAGGACCACTTCAAACTCCCAGCCAATGAGCTTTGCGGACTCCTGCTGTGCCCAATGTGAGAGGCATCCGGGGAGGCGCAGTTCATCACCTCTGCAAACCTTGATCCACTCTGTCACTAAAACTGTCTGTTTTCAGAATTCCCCCCGGTGTCACGACCCACTGCTAGATCTCACTTTCCCTGGCGGCTCTAGCTTTTCATGGGGCTCACTACTCTTTCGACACGTGTTATTGTAACAGAACCTTGTGTTTTCAGTAACTCTGCTGAGGTCTTCTTGACCAAAATGAATTAGGCGTATGTAAAGTGTGCCCCGTGCCTGGGTGTCTGCATGTTTAGACACTTATTTCCCACCATTGCCAACATGGCTATCAATAAGTCTTTCCTTCGCAGACGTTTCCTCAGTTGTCTTAGAGCCCCCTACAAAGAAGCTACCAGTTCATTTTACAAAGTACTTGAATCGTTCCCATTCACATCACCATGACATGAGAGTTACAGTGCCCGGTGCCTCTGCGTTTTTACATAGTAGTGTCACGGGCCCTTTTCATTTCTACCATTCTAGTAAGTGGCTATTGCATATATCAGTGTCTTTTTAAAAAAAAAAAACACACCACCACAATCTTTTTCATAATTCTTTGAGAATACTGTATGACATATTTTGGTCGTATTACCCACCCTTTCCCAGCTCCTCTCATAACCACTCTCCCTTCATTTCCCCCAGCTTTGAGGCCCCGCCCCCTGCCCCCGCCCTGGCACGTGGACAACCTACCAGGGGTCCCACCTTTAAAGGAAACTGACTCTCTTCTGTCCCACTGCTATCCGATACCAGTAGCTCCTCGGCAAGTAGTGGGATTGTGTGCCCGCCTCCCCCCTTCTGATACTGGGATTTTCTTCTGCTTTTAACTTGTACAGATCTGTATCAACCACTATGACTTTACATGTGTAACTGCCCTGCTGCGTCTGGAAAATGCCGTTACCTTGATGTTATCCACAACCTCTGCCTCTTAGAATTTTTCCAACCCCTCTTCCTCAAAGATCATGAGCCTTGGGGGAGGGGCGTGATATGTGTGTCCCAATTGGGGCTGAGCACTCCACAGTACCTTTTTTGTTGTTATTGTTGTTGTTTTTATATTTTAAATAATAAAATTTCATTGGTAGAGAATTTTAGAGAAATGTTCCATATAACAGTACAAATCAATACAGTACTTCTAATGAACAATTTACCAACAAGTACCAAAGTATAAATTGTGCATAAAATTTTATCTAGTAAACTTACTTCTAGGAATTTATGTTGACAAAAATATGTATGTTCTGTGGCATATACAATGGTGAATTATGAGAAACATGTCAAAATTAAATACAGAATTGATAAATTATGAAATTACTTATAGACATTTCTTTAATAATTAAAATGCTATTTTTTATCTAAAACTTTAGACGCCAATATCATCATCTTATAGTTTTATATAAATGATTAAAATAAATTAAAACACTTTGTAAAAACATTATGCAATTGGAAATTATTTCTGACAGATCAACTCTTACGGTTTCATAGGCCATTCATTTTTTCTCCTTTGAAATGACAAAGGAAAGTTGACTTCAGTCAAAATAGCACACATAATCTAATCTCATAAATCACACATTTAATGTTACTTGTTTTCAGTAGGCTTTGAAAACCTTACTACCGTCACACTCAACTAGAAATAAGTTGGCAACCTCTGACTAAATTCAGAGAAAATAAATACTAGTCTTCTAAAATATACAGGACTCACTTCCCTATAATGTGGACATAAAATTCAAATACCTCCAATGTTCTCCCTTGAAGAAATGTTAGCTTCACTCTGAGCAAAGATTAACATTCCTTCGCGTTTCCCAAGGCCATTACACTGAGAGTCATCGGATACCTATAACACTTGCTGAAGTTACCCCTTAAATATTTCTATTTAACCAGTATGAAGTATCCTTATCTTTTTTGATAATTTTTGGTTGAAAATTGATTTTATTCGATGTTAGAATGGCTACTCCAGCTTGTTTCTTGGGACCATTTGCTTGGAAAATTGTTTCCCAATCTTTTACTCTGAGGTAGTGTCTGTCTTTGTCACTGAGGTGCATTTCCTGTATGCAGCAAAATGCTGGATCCTGTTTACATATCCAGTCTGTTAGTCTATGGCTTCTTATTGGGGAATTAATTGAGTCCATTGATGTTAAGAGATATTAAGGAAAAGTGATTGTTACTTCCTGTTATGTTTGTTGTTAGAGGAGGTATTATGTTTGTGTGGCTATCTTCTTTTGGGTTTGTTGAAAGATTCCTTTCTTGCTTTTTCTAGGCTGTAGTTTCCCTCCTTATGTTTGTATTTTCCATCTATTATCCTTTGTAGGACTGGATTTGTGGAAAGATATTGTGTAAATTTGGTTTTGTCATGGAATATCTTGTTTTCTCCATCTATGGTAATTGAGAGATTTGCTGGGTATAGTAGCCTGGGCTGGCATTTGTGTTCTCTTAGGGTCTGTATGGCATCTGCCCAGGATCTTCTAGCTTTCATAGTCTCTGGTGAGAAGTCTGGTGTAATTCTTATAGGTCTGCCTTTGTATGTTACTTGACCTTTTTCCCTTGCTGCTTTTAATATTCTTTCTTTGTTTAGTGCATTTGGTGTTTTGACTATTATGTGACGGGAGGAATTTCTTTTCTGGTCCAATCTATTTGGAGTTCTGTAGGCTTCCTGTATGTTCATGGGGATATCTTTCTTTAAGTTAGGGAAGTTTTCTTCTATAATTTTGTTGAAGATATTTACTGGCCCTTTAAGTTGGGAATCTTTGCTCTCTTCTATACCTATTTTCCTTAGGTGTCTTCTCATTGTGTCCTGGATTTCCTGGATGTTTGTGTTAGGAGAATTTTGAATTTTGCATTTTCTTTGACTGTTGTGTCAATGTTTTTTATGGTATCTTCTATACCTGAGATTTTTTCTTCTATCTCTTGTATTCTGTTGGTGATGCTTGCATCTATGACTCCTGATATCTTTCCTAGGCTTTCTAACTCCCGGGTTGTCTTCCTTTGTGATTTCTTTATCGTTTCTGTTTCCATTTTTATATCCTGGGTGGTTTTGTTCATTTCCTTCACCTGTTTGGTTGTGTTTTCCTGTAATTCTTAAAGAGATTTTTGTGTTTCCTCTTTAAGGACTTCTACCTGTTTTCCTGTGTTCTCCTGTATTTCCTTAAGGGAGTTATTTATGTCCTTTTAATGTCCTCTGTCATCATCATGAGAAGTGATTTTAGTTCCAAATCTTGCTTTTCCTGTGTGATGGTGTATCCAGGATTTGCTATGGTGGAAGAATTGGGTTCTGATGATGCCAGGTAACCTTGGTTTCTGTTGCTTATGTTCTTGCATTTGCCTCCTGCCATCTGGTTATCTCTAGTGCTACCTGCCCTCCCTTTATCTGACTGGAGCCTGTCCTTCCTGTGATCCTGGCTTTGTCAGAACTCCTCAGAGTCCAGCTGTCTCTGTGATCCTGTGATTCTGTAATCCTGTGATCCTGAGATCCTGGGTGTGTCAGAGCTCCTGGGAGTCAAGCTGCCTCTAAGCCCCTGAGATCCTGGTGTGACCAAGCTCCTGTGATCCTGGGATCCCGGGATCCTAGGTGTGTTAGAGCACCTGGGAGTGGAGCTTCCTCTGGGTGTTGTGGGACTGGATGAGGAGTTCGTGCCCAAGATCTGCTCAGGGCACTGGCCCAGACGGGAAGGAACCCTTGCCACTGGTCCAACAGGGTTCCTGGGTCCCTAGATCCTGCTGGTCCCAGTTACTCCTGGTGTTGGGACAGATTATTTGCCCTCCTCACCTCTGATCCTATGATCCTGGGTGTGTTAGAGCGCCTGGGGGGTGGAGCTTCCTCTGGGTGTTGTGGGACTGGCTGAGAATTTTTCGCCCAAGGTCTGCTCAGGGCACTGGCCCAGTATCTTATTCTCTACATGTTGGCTACTTGAGAGTCTGTACTAATCACCATCTACTGTAAGGAGAAGCTTCTCTGATGAGGGCTGAGAGATGTTCTGATTTATTTGTATATCAGGAAGCCATTAGTAATCATTTTAAAGCTATGTCCATTTAGCAGAATAATATAGTATTATGTTCTGCCAGGCAGTGGTGGCACATGCCTTAAATCCCAGCACTTGGGAGGCAGAGACAGGTAGAATTCTGAGTTCGAGGCCAGCCTGGTCTACAGAGTGAGTTCCAGGACAGCCAAGGCTATACAGAGAAACCCTGTCTCGAAAAAACCAAACCAAACCAAACAAACAATAGTGTTAGGTTCTTCCCTAAGGTCTATGACCCATCTAGCCACAGATCCTGGGCCCTTAACAGTGCTAGCATGGATTCTATTTCATGGTTCAGACCTTAGATCCAATCAGAAAGTGGTTGGTTTACCCTATGACATTGGTGGCACCGTCTCACCAGTGGGCGTGTCTTGTCAGGCACTAGCCTGCCTGCAGGTTGCAGAGTTCACAGCTGGGTGAAGCTGCTGACCACTTCTCTCCTCCAGAGCATGGAAGCCAGCCTATAGGGAGGAGGCTTCCATGTGAGTATCAGCTTCGTTTTTTCCACATTCTGCTACTCAAGTGTATGTTGTCTTCAACACTAAGGTTTTACTATCAAGCTCTGGGGGTAACCAAGAGTATTGATAATAGAGTATAACATGACCCATTGACCATCAACTCAAAAAGAGGTAACCTGTTCCTGATACTGAGTTTGGTTTGTTTGTTTTCTTAAACACACTATTAATATTCTTTCTGTGTTTATTTTCTATTTGTATGATGATGTGTGTGTGTGTGTGTGTGTGTGTGTGTGTGTGTGCGCGCGCGCACGTGCTCGCGCAGGCGCCCATGTAGGGCAGTTCTGGGGGTTAAATATAGGCCCCTGTCATGCCAGGTGCAGGAAGTACCATTGAGCTGTATCTCCAGCTCTCTGGTTACTTTGTTACTTAGCAAGCGTCTTGGTAAGTTCCTCTGTTGACCTTGAACTCCCAGTGTGGCTCAGTATGAAATGGCTTTTGACACTCCTGCCTCAGCTTCTTGGGTAGCTGGGATTAGGGACCTGTGTCACCGGGTGTTCTAGTTTCCTTTTCTGTCACTATGATAATCCATGCAAATGAAAGCCACCTGGGTTTATTTTGTTGCGAGGTCCTCTTAAATCCAACCTAACTCAAACACCAGGTCAACGAAGATGACAAAAATGTATTGCAATAAAGCTGCCGTTGCTTGATCAATGCCACCGAACAGATTCAGGAGCTGAACTACGATCGTGAAGAGAAATTGCACAGCATATGTAAAGGATGAGACCACCGAGTGAGAGGCGGGGCATGGACTGTAGCACTGTCCAATCATATTTTTGACATAAGGGGTTGATCAAGGGAGTTTTCGCCAATCAGGATAGGAGTAGAATCCTGGGCCTGGGAACATGAACTTGTTTGAGCCTGCCAGCAAGATGGAGAAGTTGTCCCTGAGATGTCTGGTCAGACACTGAGGTCCTTTTAATAGATGCTGTTCAGCTATTGGGAAGTCCCCAGCTCCCCTAGCCTGGAACCTTGAATTTAGTTTCTCCCTACGATTAAATGGAGTCTGAAAATGAAATGAATCGTACTCAGGATACCTTTCCTCTGACTGTTCCCAACAATTTCAGCTCGCACTTCTCCGTCACAACACAACATTGAGACAAGTCAGGGCGAGGTCCCGGGAGTCAGGATCCGTGGAAGAACAAACTTCCTGGATCTCCCAGGCTCTCTCCCAGGCCCATGCTCAGCTGGCTTTTCTTATAAGCCTGCGATGGCGAGACCCACAGTAGGCTCTGCCTTCCTGCATCGACTAACAGTCAAGGCCATGCCTCACAGGGTGCCCACAGGCCAAGCTGCCTGCTCAGCTGAGGTTTCCCCTCCCAGGTGACTTCAGGTTGTATAAAGTTGAGGATAGAAACTGACCACACATTTGGCCAGAGTTGTTTTGGTACTTTTGCCAATATCTATTAAATTTTAATCATTAAATTCTAATTTGATTTCTTTATCATTGTGGAAAATATTTCTCATTGCTTAAATTGTTTTGACTTAATAATCCTATGAGGGTTTACTTCTGATCTTAGCATGTGTATTAGCATGTTGAAGCATGTTAATGCTCCACGCTGTCCCACTGAATGTCTGCTCTATCCCTTACTGAGTAAGTGGGTTTAGAATTTCAGGTGGCATCGATGAATGTCTCTGGGCACTGTGGTCAAATTTTGTGTCTTGTACTTGTACAGTGTCACAGGACACACAAACTGGGCAGGATGAATCTTCCTGACCATCCCTCTCCAGTCCCTGCTGGGGTGTCCACTGCCGTGGTCCTGTTCATATGCAGGTAGCCGGAGTTGCTGTGAGCTCATGAGTGCAATAACCCTGCCACTTATAGAACTGAAGTGCATTTTTTCTATGTATTTTATACATATGTACGTATACATGTTCACCAGGTGCATGCAGTGGTAAGAGAGGTCAGAAGAGGGCATCACATCGCCTGAAACTGGAGGTACAAGTAGTTGTGAGCCACCATGTGAGTGCTGTGATCCAACTCAAGTCTTCTGCAAAATCAGCCAGCGCTCTGAACCCCTGAGCAATCTCTACAGCCTGCTGCTGCTGCTGGGTGTCATTGGAGCTTACATTTTTATTCAGGCAGACAATCTGTCATTCACCTGGTTCTCACTCATGTTCATTCCATAGCTTACTGAGAGGCTATTGACTCTCCGATAATATTTTACTGGGCACGGCAGTGACAGCCCCTGACAATCCAAGATTTAGAAGCATCTTTGACTTCTACAACAGAACTGCTAGGGAACTGTTGTTGAGTGGAATTCTTAGTGAAAACACAAATGGCCAGTGGGCGCGGACTCTGTGTGGTAAGTGTAGAAAGGACATGAGAGCTGAGAGAGGCCATTTGGATTGCAGTCACCAATTTACCGGAGAGACACATTGCTCTCCTAGCGATGACTGGCATCCCATCCACAGTGTGGCTGAGCAAATACCTCCCACTGGGGCTTCTAGCAGGAGAAGAGGTGACCTTGGGCTGCTACAGCAGTGCAGCTGTAGAACATGGCTTTTTTTACCTTAGTGTTTATGGCTTCAGGTCAACCACTCAGGGACAGAAATGTGTTCACAGCTCTGATAAACTGCTTGTTATGGCCTTCTATGTTCTCTCTTGTTAACAGATTATAAAAGGCTATTTTGTATGTTTTATCCATTCATGACATCCATCTTATGTTTTTTTTTTTTAATAGTCCTATGGCGTGTGGTTCTATGAATTTTTCAGACTATTTGAAAGCTCAAAACAACTTTTAAAAAACACAGTTTATGGGGGCTGGAGAGATGGCTCAGCGGTTAAGAGCCGACTGCTCTTCTGAAGGTCATGAGTTCAAATCCCAGCAACCACATGGTGGCTCACAACCATCCGTAATGAAATCTGATGCCCTCTTCTGGGGTGTCTGAAGACAGCTACAGTGTACTTACATATAATAAATAAATAAATAAAATTTAAAAAAAAAAAAAAAACACAGTTTATATGTCTTAGGGTTTCCATTGCTGTAAAGAGACACCATGACCAAGGCAACTCTTATGAAGGAGAACATTTAACTGGGGCTGCCTTACAGTTTCAGAGATTCAGTCCATTATCGTCATGGCAGGAAGCATGGCAGCATGCCGGCAGACTTGGTACTGGAGATGCTGACAGTTTTACATCTTGATCCAAAGGCAGCCAGAAGGAGACTCTGTCTTCCACAGGCAGCCAGGAGGAGGGTCTCTTCTGTACTAGGTGGAGCTTGAGCACTAGGAGACCTCAAAGCCCGCCTATACCGTGACACACTTCCTCCAACAAGGCCACACCTCCTAATGGCATGATTTCCCATGGGCCAAGCATATTCAAACCACCACAGACCAACCTGTTTAGATATGCCTTGTTCAAGGGTTAGCTGTAGTTAAATCTGTCCACCATTATGCCGTTGATTTGGATTCCTATTGATTTGGATGCGTTCGAGCAAAATTGGATTTTTAAAAAGTTAGCTCTGATGAGTCTACTTCTCTTTGAATTGCAATATGGGATATATTTAAGTCACAATAAACAGGTTGACCCTTACTTGCTGCTCTTATGACAGCCTCTAGTCTCCCCTGACCCTAATGTTGGGTGGGCCCAACCTCTTTTGAAAGACTATGGAGACTTTTGCATTATGATATGGTCATGAACCTATGGGGCCCAGGAAATATAATGTGGTAGTTTGGATGAGAATGGCCCTCTCAGGCTCGTAGATTTAAATAGTTTGTACTCATCCACAGATGGGACTCTTTGGGAGGGATTAGAGGCGTGGCCTTGTTGGAGGAGGTGTGTCACTGGGGGTGGGCTCTGAGGTTTAGAAAGACTCATGCTGTCCCTTTTCTAGTGTGTCTCTTTTGCTCTGCCTTTTGGTTATGTCTCAAAATGTAAGCTCTCGGCTGCTGCTCCAGCACCATACCTGCCTGCCTCCTGCTGTGCTTATTACCACGATGGTCATGGACTCTCACCCTCTGAAAGTAAGCCCCAAATTAAACAGTTTGTTTTAAAAGTGGCCTTGATCATGGTATTTTACCACAGGGATACAAAAGTCACTAAGACAGATACATTTAAGTTATACTAAACAGTTTGACCCTTCCTTCCTGTTCCTCTGACAGCCTCCAGTTCTCCCCAGTGTTAGGCACCATCTTTGCCTGACCCAGTGGTTCTCAACCTTCCTAAAACTGTGACCCTTTAATACAGTTCTTCATGTTGAAGTGACCCCCAAAACCATAAAATTATTTTTGTTGCTACTTCATAACTGTAATTTTGCTACTGCTATGAATTGTAATGTAAATATCTGATGTGAGCCCTTTTCTAGGGGGTTGCAACCCACAGGTTGAGAACCACTGTCCTAACCCATTATAACCTGACTTACAGGTTATCTGGCCGGTCTGCTGGAAATGGACTCTTCTTGGCATTTGTGAGCCCTGTTCCAGTGTTCCGGTTACCTGGAAGCTTTGCAAGTGACCTTCCCATCAGTCACCGAAGCCTTCCTGTCACAAGTATTTGATCATACTTTGCTGACGTTGAAGGGGCCTCAGAAGGTCTGCAGCATTCTTCCACAGTGTTCTCTTCCCTCCAGTGTTCTGTCCTCTGCAAGCCTCTGTTCAGCAGATTGACTTTCCTCCCCAAAGAATCCAGAAGGTTCCACATGAGCTCCTCCTTCTTGTTTGATGGCCTGGACTCTCTCTTCACAGGGAGATACGACGCTGGGAACCCCTTTCATCTGTTTTCTTTCTATCATAGATAATTATCTTCATAATCCATTATCTTAATAGTTGTAAATATATTTTGTATATATTATATATAATATATTATATATATACACTATATTGTATATATAATAATACAATTATAAATATATTTTTGTAAGAGTTGTAATAATATTTTGGCTATTTGCCCATCCTCCATTTCTCAGTGTAGCTTTTTCCTCTGTGGGGAAAATCTACTTAGATCTCATTTTAGATTAATTCTCATAGAACCATTTTCCTACAGCGTCTACCTGAATATATAATGCTTATTTTGTATCTTTTCTCCCCTAGATTTGAAACTAGACAAAAGCAAGTATATTATTCAGGGATCTCTAGAATAACAGAGCTTACAGAATGAATATTGTATATAAAGGGGATAATATGAGAGTGTCTCAGAGGCTGTGGTCCAGTTGGTCCGACAACGGCTACCTACCAATGAAACGTCTAAGAGCCCAGTGGGTGTCCAGTCCATGAGGCTGGATGACTCAGCTGGTCTGCAGTATATGCTGGAATCCCAAAGAAGCGGCCTCTAATACCACTGGAGGAATGGACTTGCCAGCAGGCAATGAACTAGAGAGCTTCCTTCTTCCATGGCCTCTGTATAGGCTTCCAGCGGAAGGCGTGGCCCAGATTAAAGGCGGATCTTCCCACCACAAAACTGGATTAGAGGTGGATCTTTCTGCCTCTGGATCTGGATTAGAAATTGGGTCTTCCCACTTCAAATGCTTTAATTAAAAAAGAAACCCCCACAGGTGTGCCCAGCCATTTGGGTTTTAGTTCACTCTAGATATAATCAACTTGGCAACCAAGACTATCCATCACACAAGGACTCATTTGTTTTATCTGCAGAATTTAATACTGTGTTCTTTATTACAGGCACGTAGTGCTTACTGCTCAGCATATGAATGGTTGTCTGTGAAAACATAGTCCCTGTGTACAAACTACGCTTGCATATACTCTGCCCTCATGCTGTCCTCTCTCCTACAGGTCCTAGCAGTCCACTGAAGCTCTGGGATACGGCTCACTCAGATGAAAGACTGAGAGTGCTAAAGAACAGTTGCTGTGAACTGCTTACAAGAAAACCTAGAAAAATGGACAAGGCTGGAGAAGTGCAGAGAGAACAGACGGAAATTGAAAACACAAAATTCTGGTCACAGCATGAAGAAGTGGCATGGGATGAGCTCTGCGCTCTGAGGCATGGTATCTTAGTTGGTTTTCAAATTTTTTATTTTTATTTTATATGTATGTGTGTCTGCCTACATGTGTGGCTATGTGCCACATGCATGGAACACCCCAGAGGCCAGAAGAGGGCATCGGATTGCCTGGAACTAGAGTTCAGATGACTGAGTCACCCTATGGGTGCTAGCAGTTCTCAAGAACGGCCCATACTTTTAACCACTGAGCCATTTCTCCAGCCCCATGACATCTTAGTTTTAGAGGAACGCTTGAGCCATCATATTGTACTCTGATAGGCAATGGGGTTCTCTTAATGGCTGGCCATGGTCTAGTGTTCTAGGAGAAGAACACTTCAGTCCTGTGGAGTGTGGCATTACTAGGGAAAGTGTAACCGCCTCATTTGGGTATAAGTGTTTAAATAAATAAATTCATCATCTTCAAAACTGGAATTCGAGTGGCTATGCTGAGTCCTATCGTTCATTATTCATTTAGGAATGAGACTTGTGATCATTTTCATGTTTTCCTGTTACAGTTAATGCTACAAGATACGCCATTTGGACTTTGTTTTCTAAATTTCTAAAATATTTTGGAAACATCATTCATATATATTACTTGTTCAAAGTATAGGAATCTTTTTTAAAGCTTGAATCAATATATCTTACTTGTTCTAAAAAAAAAAAAAAAAAAAAAAAAAAAAAAAAAAAACTTAATATCCATTTACAGCTTTATCCACAGAGCATGAAGGGTCATTATTTCTCAACTCAATTACTTTTAAATGTATACAACTGTTCTCTTTAACTAATTACTCATTTACTTTGCTATGGACCCAACAAACATAGCCATGAATAACACGCCTGATAATGAGCCAGGTCCCCATCTGTATCTTTGTTAACACGCATGAAATACAAAGAAAACCGAGGTCCCTGGTTCATTTACCACGTCTCTTTCATACATCCACAACTGATTCAGATTTCTGTGTTAAAGGACTACTCACTGCTTCTAAACGATTGCATCCTGCATTGTTCACAAAAGACTATCAAGTTTCCTATGTGATAAATAATATTGGAATATGGTTGAAATGTTGGGAACAAGCAGGGTGAGAGACAACAGATACTGGATTCATTCTTCCGGTCTTGGGTCATAGCCACCCCACTGTGTGAACATCTGGAGATGCCCCTTTGTGATGTGAATCATTTGGGGGCACATCTGGCACATTTTACGGTGGTGAAATTTTATTTCAAGTCAATTTATTCAAAATTGTTTGGAAGGGTAATCAATCAAAAAGATTATTTGTTAGTATAATGAAATCACAATGACCATTTTTCCTCAAAATGAGTTGCAATGTGTTTCAATACTCCAGGTTCCCCTTAAAGCAAGATGAGAAGCAAGAAAATGCTGAGTTTACGTTTCAACAAAAGAAGCCACAGTTCCGAAGGGAAAGGGAGCAATGTGGCAGGAGTGTGGAGAGGACCCAGCACCCTGAAATCAGGACAGTGATCATGGAACTGAAGGCCCTAGAAAAAGATTTGAGACAGGTATAGGTATTAGTTAGAGCACTCCAATTTTGTATATGTTTTCAGATAAAAAACATGTGACTAACAGAAAATGGTCCGGAAAAAAAAGGCATTTCTTGCCAGCTCATCACTATGAAAATGTGAAAGCATACATTACACTGACATGAGCCATGTACTCATTACGTGACTGTATAATCTCTGGGACAGCAGGCATAGCTCTTCCGTGTTGACCTAAATGTTGGCACACCATCCATTCTTGAATTACTTAGAGCAAAAAGGTTAAATGAAGGCATTAGTAGCTAAGTTTACCGATCATAAATCTTGGCGTCTAATAGTGTTCACCACGTGTTCCTGGCTGGAGGACCAGAGGGTTGCTGGAGTTTAACCAACTGCCACCAGGATGACCATTTAGTGTTTTATGTTTAAAGTGCAGGCTATTCATATTTGGGTCTGTAACGAATCATATTAGTTCTTTTATAAATAGCAGTATTACCCATGCCCGTCTCTGCAGCTGCTTTTGCACTTTGACAAATTTGCTCATTCATGCAGCTTCAGTAAGGTGGCCATCCTTGAAAAGGCCACGCTCCTTCCGTGCCTCGTTTTAACCTTCTATTGTGGTGCTCTGGGAGTGTGGGGCACACACATGACTGAACTACCAGTGAAATGATTCTCTGGGGATTTGAGGACCAAAGGAGCCCTGACTGCATGTTTCTCAAGAACAAAATGCCAGTGTCTCATAAGATAGGGTTGGGGCAAATCATCTTTGCAACAAGATCTAATAGCAATTGCACGAAGCACAAAGGAGGTCTGCGATGCTTGAGGCATCTCCTAGTGTGTACTTCTATCATGGAAAAGGCAGAGACGTTGAGCCTTATGCTTATGTGTGTATTGTACATATCTGGGAGAGGTCATGGCAATGCTGGATTGAGTAATCTTCGCTCCCGATGCATAGCCAAAGCTGGTCTTGAATTCCTGATCATCCCACTTCCATTTCCCAGGTTATAGTCATGTCCTTAATTTAACTCTATTTGTGCGTCTGCGTCATGACGTTCATAAGAAGAAGAGAAATTCAAAAGAAGGCGTCCCGTGTTTTCCTTTAAAATCTGCTATCCACAGACAGAGTTTCTAGTTTGGGACAATGATCTGAGCTCCTTTCATGTGCTATTCTGGAGGTTCGTGTGCATTCTCCAAGAATATCCCCTCCTCTAAGAAGACTGCAGCTCTGTTTCAATGAGGACAGCCATAATATCCTGCGATAGAGCAGACACTCTTCACAGTCACAGCCTCAGCCCTAGATCTATATCTCGTTTTATTAACTTCACATAACTTGTACAGAAATGCCAATGCAGTTTTATTATAATGTGTTTTAGATTTTCAATGTATAGCATTTTTATTCTTAAAGAATTGTATTCATGCATGAGCTGCATTTTGGTCAGATTTACCCCCCCCCCTTTCCCCCCTACTTCTCCATTCCATTCAGCCTTCATCCATCCTCTGCTGTACTGCCCATGTATTCATGGATGTGGGGCCAGTCACTGGAGTATGGCTAACCCAGGGGCCACACCCTTTAAGAAAATTGACTCTTCTTCCCCTCCAAAGCCATAAACTCTCAATGGGTCCTCAGCTCAGGCTTGTGAGGCTCTGGCCTGCTACAATGTTGACTGACTTGTTATTGTACAAGTCTTGGAGAGGCACCACAGCTGCAAATGGGAACCCTGAGTTTGCTATCTGATAAATCATCATGATCATGACTGCAATGGTCCTGTCATATCCAGAAGACACTGTTTTACACTGGTCTTCCAGGACCTCTAATCCTTTTTTTTTTTTTTTTTTTGGTTTTTCGAAACAGGGTTTCTCTGTGTAGCCCTGGCTGTCCTAGAACTCACTCTGTAGACCAGGCTGGCCTCGAACTCAGAAATCCACCTGCCTCTGCCTCCCAAGGGACCTCTAATTCTTAAAAGCTTTCCAACCACACTTTCATAGCTGTCTCTGAGCCTTGAGGGATGGGGTGTAACACAGATGTCCCGCTTGTGCCTGAGGACTTCACTGATACTTATTAACTATACTTAGACAGTTGTGAGTTTCTGCATTAATAGCCATCCACTGCCTAAAGAAACTTTGCTAATGAGGTTTGAGACCTGCACTAGTCTATGGGTATAGGGATACAATCTTTGAGCCAGTTTGTTACTGTGTCCATTTAGCAGAATAATAGTAGGCTTACCCCTTGGATCTATGACATCCCCAGTCATGGATTCTTGGCCAGATTTATAGTACTGGGTATGAACTTTCTCCTGTAGATCAGGCCTTATATCAACTCAGGAAACAGTTGGTTAGACTGTAATATTCATGCCACTACTGCACACATGGCCATGGCTTGCCACACAAGTCATTATTGTAGCTTACGGGTTGACAGCTGAGTAATAAGGCTGTTGATAGATCTTCTCCCAGCCACCTACATATATGCATGAGTTGCCATGTAGGTGCTGCAAACTAAACCCAAGGCCCTCTGTAAAAGCAGATGCCCTTTACTGCTGAGCCATCTCTCCAGCGCCATCTATTAATTTTTTAATCTTAGCTATTCTGACTGGGATAAGTTGGAATCTCAAAATAGTTTTAATTTGCAGTTCACTGAAGGCTGACAATGGTCAACACTTTTTCAAATACTTCTCAGCCATTTGTATTTCTTCTGTGAATTCTCTGTACAGTTGTATAGCCCACTTTTAAACTGGCTGGTTTGTTTTCTCAGTGTTTAGTCTATCAGGTTCTTTGTACAGTGAGCGATTTCCTTAACAGTACGGGATTTTTACAGCTTCATCAAGTCCCACTTACTGATTGTTGGTCCTATTTTCCAGGCAACCAGGGACCCATTTAGAAAGTCTTTTTCTGATCCTATTTCCTGACATGACCTCCTATACCCTGAAATGCCCTCCTATATCCTGACATGTTCTCCTACATCCTGGCATGCCTTCCCTATGCTTTCCTCTAGAAGTTTCAGAGTTTTGAACCTAACCTTAAAATCTTTGATCAACTTGTAATTGATTTATAAATGATTTATACATGACAGAGAAAAATCAAGTTTCAGTCTTCTACGTGTAGATAGCCAATTTTCCCAGCACTATTTGTTAAAGATACTGTCTTTACTCTAATATATGATTTTTATGTCTTTGTAGAAAAATCAAGTGACTGTGCATATCTGGCTCATATCTGGGTCCTCTGTTCTAGTCCACTGCTCCATGTGCCCACTCTTGTGTGCCAGCGCCATGCTGTTCTTAGTGCTGTGGCTCTGTACACACAGTGCTGTGTAAGATAACGTGAACTCAGGACTAGAATGTCTCCAGCTGGGTTTTGATTGTTCAGGATTGCATTTGTACTTCCATGTGAATTATAAGATTATTTCTTATGAAGAATTGCACTGAAATTTTGATAGGGGTTATATTGAATCTATAGATTGCTTTTGGTAGAAAGGCCATGTTCACAGTATTTCATCTACCAACCCATGTGCACGGGAGGTCTCTCCATCTTTTGGTAGCATCTTCAGTTTCTATCTTCAGAATCTGCTTTACTGTGTTTATCCCCTCTGGGGGTTTCCTGGTGCCATTTTAGTATTTCTCATGTACAGAATCATGTCATCTACAAATAGGGACGTTTTGGCTTCTTGCTTTACATCTGTATCCCTTTTATTTATTAATCTTAGTGCTCTAGTGAAAACTTCAAGCACTATGTTGAATACAAGTTGAAAAAGCAGACACTCCTGTCTTGCTTTTGATCTCTGTGCTTTGATTTTCCCTCCATTTATCACGATGTTGGCTACAGGTTTGTTGTATGTAGCCTTTACTAAGTTGAGGTATGCTCCCTCCACCCATTTCATTTGGTGACTCATTCCTGTATCTCTGGAACCAAGTCAAGTTGACTCTGATTAATGATCTTTGTGATATAATCTTGGACTCAGGTTGTCAGTATTTTATTGAATTGCTGCACCTATGCTCAGACTTAAAGAGCTCAGTCTGTGAGTTTCTTTTGTGGTTGATGTTATGTCTTTATCTGGTCTCAGTATCAGAGTAATACTGGACTCATAAGAAGAGTGTGGAAGCCTTTCTTCCTTCTTTTGTCCTTTTTTTTTAATGGAATAATTTGACTAGTATTAGCATTAGTTCTTTGAAGTTTGGACAGGGCTCTGCAATGAATCCACCTGCTTCTGTGCTTCTTCTAATGTGAGGAACTTTTTATTACTGTTTCATTCTTGATGCTGGTTATAGATCTGTTTATTTCTTTATCTCTTTAATTTTACCATGTTTTTTAAAAGATTTATTTTATGTATATGAGTACACTGTCGCTGTCTTCAGACACACCAGAAGAGGGCATCGGATCCCATTACAGATAGTTGTGAGCCACCATGTGGTGGCTGGGAATTGAACTCAGGACCTCTGGAAGAGCAGCCAGTGTTCTTAACCACTGAGCCATTCCTCCAGCCCTTAATTTTAGCATGTTATATGCACAAGAATTCATCCATTTCTTTTATATGTTCCAATTTAGTGGAATGAGGTTTAAAAATATGTCCTTAAGTTGGGCAGTGGTGGTGCACGTCTTTAATCCCAGCACTTGGGAGGCAGAGACAGGCAGATTTCTGAGTTCGAGGCCATCCTGGTCTACAGAGTGAGTTCCAGGACAGCCAGGGCTACACAGAGAAACCCTGTCTTGAAAAACCAAAAAAAAAAAAAAAAAAAAAAAAAAAGAAAGTCCTTAAAACTTTCTGCATTTCATTGGTTTCTGTTACAATGTCATCTTCCCTTCATTTCTGAATTTCACTAACTTGTATCTTTTTCTGTCTCTCTTGCCTAATTTGGCTAAGAGTTTGTCAATCTTGTTTATCTTTTCAAAGAACCAACTCTTCATTGATTCTTTGAATTGTTTGTTTCTATTTCATTAATTTCTTCTTGGTTAATTATCTCTTTCCATCTGTTTCTTTTTGTTTGTTTGTTTGTTTGTTTGTTTTGTTTTTTTTGTTTTTTGTTTTTTGAGACAGGGTTTCTCTGTGTAGCCCTGGCTGTCCTGGAACTTACTCTGTAGACCAAGCTGGCCTCGAACTCAGAAATCCACCTGCCTCTGCCTCCCAAGTGCTGGGATTAAAGGCGTGTGCCACCACTGCCCGGCCCATCTACTGTTTCTTGGCTTTGGTTTGTTCATGGTTTTTCAGAGCCTTAAAGTGTGTTTATTAAGTTATTCTTTTTTTTTTTTTTTTTGACAGAGTTTCTCTGTGTAGCCCTGGCTGTCCTGACTCTGTAGACCAGGCTGGCCTTGAACTCATAGTTCTTCCTGCCTCTGCCTCCTGAGTCTGTGTACTTTCTATAGTTTCTCTTGATGTTGATATTTAACTTTATTCTATTGTGATCAGATAGAATGCAAAATGTTATTTAAATTTTTCTGTATTTGTTGAAACTTGTGTCCTAACATGTGTTCGGTTTTGGAGAAAGTTCCATGAACTACTGAGAAGCATATGTATGTCTTGGTGATTGAGTGGAGTGTTCTACAGATGTCTGTTTGGTCCATTTGATTTATAATGTCATTTAACTCTGGGCTTCCTCTGTTTAGTTTTTGTCCAAATGATGTGTCAATTGATGAGTATAAAGTATTGAAGCCACCCACTATCACTGAGCATTGGGGTTAATTTGTGGTTTTAGATCCAGTAGGATGTCTTTCATAAAATTGAAAGTGCCTGTGTTTGGTATGTGTATGGTTATGGTTGTGATATGCTCTTGGTGAGTTGTCCCTTTAATGATCATGTGGTAACTATCTTTATCCCTTCTGGCTAGTTTTGGTATGCAGTCTACTTTTTCAGATATTAGAATAAATATGTCTGCTTGTTTCTGTTTCCTAAAATATCTTTTATCATCCTTGGATATTCTTGGAGGAGCCTGTTTCCCAATCTAATCTACTAAGTGTCTATGTCTTTTTATTGGGAAATTGAAACTACTAATATTTAGAGTTATTACTGATCTGGAGAAATGGCTCAGCAGTAAAGCGTGAGTACCGCTCTTACACAGAACGAAAATACAAAGATTCTGGCTTCCATGGGTACCTAACATGTGTGTACAACCACACAGACACACACACAGACACACACACAGACACACACACATGCACACACACACACATGAGAGAGAGAAAGAGAGAGAGAGAGAGAGAGAGAGAGAGAGAGAGAGAGAGAGGCTTAAAAATAAAAATAAGCTATAAAGAGTTGTTATTAAACTATGTGAATTAATTACTGCCATGGGTACTTTTGTGGTGTTTTCTTAGACTTTACTTTTACTAACTGTTCAGGTGTTATTTATTTATTCCCTGTGATCCCTTGGATACTCTTATCCTTCTCCTCTACCTGAAGCACTCCTCCTAGTATCCTCTGTAGATCTGTCTTAGGGCTCATAAATTCCCTTCATCTCTTTCACTTTTAATGGATAGTTTTGCTGGGTATAATAATATGGGTTGGTGGTTTGGGCCTTTTAGAACTTGAAGTGTGTCTTTCCAAACACTTCTGGCTTTAAAATTTTCTATCAAATAATCAGCTGACATTCTGGTGATCCTATCTTCAAAAATTACTTGCCTTTTCATTCTTGGAGCTTTCAATACCCTCCCTTTATTCTGTGTTTTTAATGTTTTAACCATAATATGTCATGGGGAGTTTCTTTTCTGTCTATGTGGTATGCTGAAGGGCTCTTACACCTGGATGGCTAACTCTTTCTCTAGGTTTGAGAAATCTTTATTGAAAATATTCTCCACATCTTGACTATAGTATTCTCCTTCTTTTATGCCCATTATTATAATGTTGGGTCTTTTCACCATGTCCCAAAGTTCTCCCATGTTTCATTTTTTTACATTTCTCATTGACCTTTACTAAGTCATCCAGTTCCTCTGCCTTGTCTTGTCGTCCTGACACTCTGTTTTCCACGTGATTCATCATCCTGTTGAGAAGATTTCCCATTGATTTATTTTATTTTTTTCTTATTTCTAGGACATTTAAGTTTGGATTTTTTCAGCAATTTTCTTTATTAAGTTAGTTATTATATCTTGAATTGAGTTCAGCCGTTCATTCAGGTCTTTGTTCTTTTGGAGTATGCTCCTCTCCTCTCTGAGTCATTTGAACACAGTTATACTACTTCTCTTGAATTCTTTGGAAGATCTGCCAAGTCGTTCTCACTGGAGCTCATTACTAGGGAATTAGTAATTAGAGGGAACATGTAGAGGTAGATGTTTGTGTTTCTTTTATCTCTCTGCTGGGACTTGCACATCTGAAGTAGTTTGTTGGTTAAATCTCTTCTTTTATTGTTGAATGCACACCCTTATACTGATAGATGAGGACTGTGGCTCAGACAGGGCTGAGCCACCACAAAACATGTTTCTGTCTGGATACAATGAAAAAAAAACAAAACACAAAAACCACAATGAGCTCATATGCAGGGGCAGGAAGTACCCTGGTGGTCAGCTCTGACTCAAGCCATATTAGACATAACAGTTCATATTGACCTTTAATTTGATCGGTCCTATGTAAAGCTTTGTGGAATTTCTTAAGATTAGCAAACCTCAGAACATATAGAACATAACAGGATATGTGCTCAGCATTGACCTTGCTCTGAGTCAAGTTATTTTTCTGTGTCATGTTACAGAACATGTTATAGACATGTTACAGAAACAATTTAAAATACCTGGCAAGCTTACAACAAAATGGCTACAGCTATGCTGGGGAACAGACAAAAAGATAGCAACATTTTCTTTTGTGGAACTAGTATTGAGAACTGCAGTTTCCATTCCTAGTTTTCTTTGGGGAATCTACTACTGTCTGCCTGAACAGACACTATTCAAGTGTCAGCACACCCCTGACTGGGCCTCTTATCCACAGCCTCTGTTATGGCTCAAATACCTTGACTCACCCCTGGCCTTACACACAGGACCATTTTCATTGGCATAACAGCTGTGTGAAATATCAGATTTCATTAGAACATTAAATATAATCAAAATACTAGTTCTTGAATACAGCTCCTCATGTGCCTGCTGTTGGAGTGTGGTAGGCACTGTGTTATCAACTCCATTTTACAAGAGAAGACAGCAGGGCGTGGAAAACTGATGGACTCAGGTTCACACCTCTCCCCGGAGAGTTCACTGAGCTGGGATTCAGACCATTATAGCACCTGTGAAAATCCAGTCTCTCTTTTTATCTCATGTTGCTTTGTTTGGATTTTGCTTCCTTATTTGTCTTTAACTTGTTTGTTTTGATTTCTGTTTTTGTGAGGAGGGTGTTTCTTGGTGTTTTGTTTTGCTTTGTTTTGTTTTTTGCTTATTTTAAGGGGAGAAAGGTAAGAACGTCAAGTTGGGTAGGTTGGGGGATGGGGAGAGTCTGCGAGGAAACAGGGGAGGAGAAAAACATAATCAAAATATTGTATGAAAATGTTTTTTAACTTAAAAAGAAAGATTTAATACCTAGAAACAGGCCACAAAGTAGGATGGTTAAATTTACATAGTTGCCCTGTCTTAGTTTGGCTTTTATTGCTGTGAAGAGACACCAAGACCAAGGTGACTCTTGCAAAGGACAATATTTAATTGGAGTTGGCTTACAGTTTCAGAGGTTCAGTCCATTACCATCATGACAGGAAACATGACAGCATCCAGGCAGACATGGTGTTGAAGAAGGAGCTGAGAGTCCTACATTTTGAACGGAGGGCAGTCAGTAGCAGACTGTCTTCCAGGCAGCTAGGAGGAGGTTCTCAAAGCCCACCCCCACAGTGACACACTTCCTCCAACAAGGCCACACCTACTTCAAGAAGGCTGCACTTCCTGATAGTACCACTCCCTGGTCTCTCAAATCATTTCTTAAAACATGTGATTTTCACATAAGACATCATGTCAGGTTTTATCGTCACTCACTGGCATATCCCTACGATCGGTTTTGAGGTGTTCCTGAAAATTCAGACCCACAAATTTACACATTTTACACATCCTATCAATCTGCGTATCCAACAAGTTGTGCTTCTGTACATAGTAGATGTCAGTTAACTTTTCTGTAGATAGCAGATAGCATTCACGACCTTAGGTATGGTAGAGCTGACAGTCCTGCTATGACAGCTCAGTTAACTCCACAGTTACAGTATAAAAGTTTCTATAGACAATATCCAGGTGAAGGGCCACGGCCGTGTTCTCACACATCCTGGCAGGAAAATGGATGGGTATTAACAACTTTGGTTTTCATTGATCATTTTATTTATTTATTTTTCATTGTTTATTTCAGTTGCAGGAAGCACAAAATCAACTCAGACAGACAGTGCAGAGTTCTAAGAAGATTCGAGCTATCTTGCAAAGGTATAAAATAGAGCAGCCACAAAGTACCATGAGTTTTAGAGAAAAAAAAATTAGTGTAGCATAGAAATTCTATTCATTACAATAGTGAATACCCCTCCATGAAGCCAGGAAACTCTCTCAGCAATATAGAAGTTGGAATGCACTGTTTAAGTCTTAGATGTAGCTCAGCTGGGACAGGGCATGATCTGTGTGTGCAAGGTAAAGGGTTTGACCCTAATCCCTGCCAAAAAATAAATGTATGACTCTTACACTGTTGTGTACATTGCCCACGAAACATGGCAGGAAAAAAATGAAGCTCTCCAAGCCACCTTTTTCAATTGCTAAAAATGAAATTATTCTTTCAGATGTTAGTTCAAAAACTGTGATAATGTTTTTCAAAAGTATATGGGTGAATCATTATCGAATACCTTTTAGGCTTGAAGTTCGATTTTCCAAATTAAAGCTTACACTGAAGGAACAATCAGCAAAAATTGAACAAATTCAGAACCGTCTGCTGCACAAGGGTTTGGTGAGTCTTGCGTTCTCTGCAATACTGAACATCTTTCTACCTTTTGTGGGATTATATGGGAATATTTTACAATAATCAAAAAGTGCCATTGAGAAAAAATATTTGTCTTTGCCATGTCTGGGCATGGTGGCACACACCTTTAATCCCCGCATTCAGGAGATCAAGTCATATGTATCTCTGATTTCCAGACCGGCCAAGGTTACATCATAGAGACAGTGTTGCATACATGGTGTGTGTTTATGTTGTTGTTACTGGGTTTTGTTTTGTTTTGTTTTGGTTTGGTTTTGGTTTTTTTGAGACAGGGTTTCTCTGTGTAGCCCTGGCTGTCCTGGAACTCACTCTGTAGACCAGGCTGGCCTCGAACTCAGAAATCCGCCTGCCTCTGCCTCCCGAGTGCTGGGATTAAAGGCGTGCGCCACCACGGCCCGGCTGGTGTTGTTATTGCTGTTGTAGCATTATGAAAATGCTACTACCGTTTTAACTAATAGTGGATCGCCTCTTGACTTTACAGAAGTTCATTGAAATGATAACGTTATGGACTTTGGTAGCAAACTTTAGCTAAACAAGAAGCTACAAAGATGGCTCAGGGGTTGAGCACATCCACTGTTCTTGAGGAGGACCAGAATTTGGTTCTCAGCACCCACATCAGGTAGCTCACAACTCCGAGATCCAGCCCCAGAGGATTTGATGGCCTCTTCTGACTTGTACACCTGTACACATATGGCATATATACACATACACATACATGAAAATAAAAATAATTTTTAATTAAGAATTCACTGGGCAGAGTGGTGAATATCTTTAATCCGAGTATTCAGGAGGCAGAGGCAGGTGGATCTCTGAGTTCAAGGCCAGGCTGGTCTACATAGGAAGTTCTAGGTCAGCCAGAACTACACAGAAAACCCTTGTTTTGGGGGAAAAAAAGATTTTACTAAACAAGATTCTTATAAAATGAATGTTTTGTAATGCTATAATTAATAATATATCTTTGATCGATAATGCTTCCTAAGACGTTTTGTTTCCCGTTAGTTGGTTAATAGACATGTGGATTGATTGGATATTGAGTAGGGCTGCCGCGTACACGGCATGCAGCCGTCTGTATCACTGGGAAAGTCCTCCTGTTCTAAGAACATTCCACAGTTGTCTGGTCTCGAGCTCTAGATCTGTTCCCAGAAGCCTTCAGCACAGTTTTGAGAATGGATGACTTGTTACTTCCATTTCTAATCAAGACCAGATACTTGGGGCTGGAAAGAGGATTCAGAGAGTACCTGCTGCTATCGCAGAGGACCCAGGTTTAGTGCCCAGCACCCACATAGTAGCTCACAACCATCCATGACGCCAGCTCCAAGGCATCCCTGATGTCCTCTTCTGGCCTCCACAGACACGAGGCATCCACGTGGTGCACAGACACGCATGCAAACAAAACATTCATACACATCACATAAATGACTCTTGAAAAATGTTTTTGAAGAATGGATAACTTGTCATTATATAAACACTTCCAGCAAAGAACGTTTTTCTCTGTGTAATTTTCATAAAGAAAGACGATGCCATTGGATGCATACAGGAAATGTTTCATTTAGTATGGAGCCTTACAGAACTGAGGATGCAGAAACTGTTTTGCCATTCACTATGTCCACCAGTTTTCCAAGAGTGCAGCCTCTCCTTTGCCTCAGCATGGCTGTGCTGGAGAGCTTCTGTCCAGTGGTCACCCTGCTCCCCAGTGACAGACTGGTTTCTCTGAAAAGCTCAACCAGAGAGATGCTTACAAGAGAAACTGCAGCTACTACAGGAGGCGGATCACAGGCACAGGAGTTCAACTCAGACAGGCAGGAAGAGAAAGCAAAGCATGGGGTGGAGGGTGGGGTCCAAAGAGGCTTCAAAGCAGGGCCCATTTCCAGATCTGCATAGAGAAGCTCCCATCCTGCCTAGAGACAACAGTGCATCCCCCACCCTCGGAGAAAATGGACAGCTCATTTCAACGATGGGCAGTGAAACCTCTGTCCCTCCTCACCAGACAGATCCAAAGCCTCCTGATTCTCACACTGCCTTTCCAGACATCACTATCACAAGACTATGGCCTGAGCACCCACCTGGAGCCATGACATGGTTGCCCCTGGAGCCCGAAGCAGGGCTCAAGCGGCCTCTGGAAAAGTATGAACATCTTTAGAATTTGCTCACGAGACCCAAAACATGATAAGGACTCCAAAATGTCCTTGTCACCCGATATTTATTGAATTTGTAAGATTAAAAACTCAGATTTTAAGAGGTTGAAGAGATGGTTCAGGGTGTGTTGCTTGGATAGCCAGCCTAGGTTCTAGTCCCATACGGCTCACAACCATCTGTAGCTCCAGTTCCGGGGGAACTGATGCTCTCTTCTGGCTTCCATGGGCACCAGGTACACACATACATTTAGACATATGCATACACACACACACACACGTGCACATAAAATACATCCTTTTTTAAATCACATTTTTTAAGTTACTAGAAGGTGCTGGGTAATAATTGGATTTTTAGAGGGGCTGTGGGGTTTTTTTGTTTTGTTTTGTTTTGTTTTGTTTTGTTTTGTTTTTTTGAGACAGGGTTTCTCTGTGTAGCCCTGGCTGTCCTGGAACTCACTCTGTAGACCAGGCTGGCCTAGAATTCAGAAATCCGCCTGCCTCTGCCTCCCGCGTGCTGGGATTAAAGGCGTGCGCCACCACTGCCCGGCGAGGGCTGTGTATTAAGGAACATCGGAGTCCGCTGGAAGGGCCTAATTAGGACGCTAGGGAATACAGAAGAAGCAGGCAGATGTTATGCTTTGTGCTGTTAGCATGAAGACATTCCTTAAAGAAAAATAGTAAAGAGAGAAGAAAAACTCAAACTCCTGGGAGAATTCTTACCAAGAATGAATATTTTTCTCATCCTAGAGTCAGGTGAGAATGAAAAAGACTCATTTTAACAAATTATACGAAGGTAAACTCTATAAAAATTAATGATGAGAGGGACCAGAGACATGGCTCAGCAGGTAAGGCTGCTCTTCTGGAGGACCCAAGTTCAGTTCCCAGCACCCCACAACCATCTGAAACTACAGCTCTGGTTGGCCTGGCCCTCTTTTGGTCTCTGCAGGTACCTGCACGCATGTGGTGTGTATATACACACATATACATGTGGAAAGGAGATAAAAATAATAAATTCCTTCAAAAATTAATGATAAATATATAAATAAATAAATAGGACGTAGCTTTAGGGGTTTGTTTTCTAATTTGGTCATAAGTGGAATGGTACAAACTTGGACAAATGCATATGGCTCATACACTTATAAGAAGTGATTTTATAAAAGAAGAATGAGAGTCTGGATACTTTTAACTATTTTTATAATATTTTAAAGCTTGGAGATGAAACAAAGGAACTCATCCTTCAAGCACAGTCTCTAGAATGTACTCTGGAAAAACAGAAGAATAAAAATGAGGAATTGATGACAGAGCTAATGAGGTAAGACTTTAACGTTTCAAATCCTTTCAACCATTAGTTAGCTTCATTGACATTTTTGTTATTTCATATTTTTTGAGAATTTCACATATGAGTGACATTTATTCCCTTCCCTCTAACTCCTCCCGCGTCCCCCAACTTCCTCTCAAATCCATAACTTTTTTTCTTTGTTATTGTCACATATAATATTATATGAATTTATAAGTACAATCTACTATGTTCACCTAATTTTACTCCTATGCATGTATTTTAGGATGACTACTTGGTATTGTATAAGTCTGTTGTAAGTTCTTTAGTTTATGTGTTCGAGTGTTGTGTCTGCATATATATCTGCACACCACACACATGCCTGGTGCCCAGTGGAAAATGGTGTTGGATCCCCCGGAACTGGAGTTGCAGGTGGTCAGTCAAGTGGGTGCTGGGAACCTAACTCAGGTCCTCTGCAAGAGCAGGGAGGGCACCTAAGCCCAGTTCTTTCTTCAGCCTGTAGAGCACGTCGGTGCCAGGCTCTTTGGATGTATTTAACAGGCAGCTTATGGATTCTTTGTCAAGGCTGTTCCTGGGGGAGCAACAACTATAAAAGACAGAGTGAGTGGGGGAAATCTTGCCAAAATAGGTCTGTGACAATCTGCAACGAAGGCCAGCTTGAAGAGCTTCGAAGCTGAAGTGACCCTCTAATTTGACCTTAGTAAGGGTAGCATGTTCTTCCATCTGTGGGGAACATAGCACAGTCAAACAGTCAAAGTATGGAAGAAACAGCAGGCAAATGAAAGCTGAAAGCCAGGGGTACCTAAATGTGCATCTGATTGAATGGCATTTAAGACAAAATTTGAAGAGATGGAGAAGGCCCCTGTGGATTAACAAATGGAATATTTGTCCAAGAATGTGCTACACTTGTAAAGAGACATGCACACGTGCCCAGTCTCATGGTTTTCAATAACCCAAGAAACCATAGTGCTAACCTGAAGGATAGCAGACCTCAGAGTCCTGCCGAGTGTCCCACCTGCCACCTATGGGGTACACTTTCTCAAAGCTCACATCATATTCCCAAAGATAAATAACATTTTAGGCCAAAAAATTCTTAATAAATACAAGAAAATCAAAATGATTTCTTGATCCTTTTTGGATCATAACTTGAAATCAATAGGAAGAAAAATGACAAATCCTTGGTAAATCATGGATCCAGAGCAGAACAGTGCTGAATGGGCCCAGTTAGAGGTAGGCGTTCATTCTGGCACCATGCCAAACCCCATCCCCTCTGCGGGCTTTCCACGCACGTCCCTGTCCTCTTGTGCGCCAGAGTAAACAGGAACCAAAGCGTATATTTGGATCTTTCAGTGACATTCATATACAAGTGTGTTTTTCTGCTTCACCCTGGTAGCTCATCTCTGATTAGATTACAGCTAATCTTTAATAATTTGTCAGTGTTCACTCCAAAAGGGATAATAATAATTATAAAACATCTGGATGTGGTTCTAACACATGTTCCTTATGTTGTTGAAAGGGTTGCCCTTGGTTGCCCCCCAGAGACTGAACAGAAGTTCCTATTGTTCAAAAGACCAAACCCTTCAGACACAGCATCCGGGCCCCTGAGCTGGAACTAACCTGAATGCCTCTCTGATGGCTTTTACAGTTCCAGACGGTGCTATGCAAGATGTCAAGGCAGGAAAACTAGCAATACTCCTACCCAGCTCATGTGCCCATGAGCCACAACAAGAAGCAGCATGACACAATCCCCATGAGGGGGCAATACTGCTGGGCATATTTTGGAGCTAACCAACAGTTGTCCTAAGGCCCACTCAACAAAGGAAAAGTCATGCCTGGTAGGGAGACTGGGGCAATCACACAGGACTGGTGATGTCATACCTGGGCAATCACACAGGACTGGTGATGTCATACCTGGGCAATCACACAGGACTGGTGACGTCATGGATCTTGAAGGAACACCTACAGCCACCACCTTACTAAACCAGTTTAATTTCTAACTACAGTCTAAATATGTCTCCTTATACCTGCAAATCAGTGTAGCTCTCACACCTCTTCAGAGACAATTCCCAAAAACCCACAACTGATCGAAATCAAAAACAATGATCATGTGGCGCTGGCCCCACCTGATCCATCTTATTAACACAGCTCCTGCGCCTGAGGCTCGGGGATCGGGGCAGGAGGCTGTAAGAGACGGCCGATCATGAAAGATTGTGTCTACTAGAAATGAAGTCTTATCAACATGATTGCCTAAACAGATTTGAACAGAGAAAACACCAATAGACATGCTAACATGAAAGGAGGGAGTCTCAAAGGGCGCCCCACTCCAGACAAAGAACCACAGGCAACGAAGAATTTCTGAGAATGGAAGAGATAGTCTTCCCAAGGGAAGAGCCCTCCAATTGGGTATCCAAGTGGTCAGCCTTGAAATCATATACATATCAGTACTGTGATATGGACTGAGCAGATTGTATTTATGAATTTAGATATATACATATATGGTGGTAGTAGCGTGTGCATTTACTCTCAGCACTTGGGAGACAGAGGCAGGTGGATTTCTGTGAATTCGAGGCCAGCCTGGTCTACAGGGCTAGTTCTAGGACAGCCACAGCTACACAAAGAAACCCTGCCTCAAAACAACAATAACAACAACAACAACAACAAAACCAGGTATTTTTAGCAACAATTAAAACAATAGAGGCCATGAATTTGAGAAAAAAGTGTTCCTAGGAAGGACTAGAGCGGGGAAAGCAAAGGAGGAGAACTGTATCGGATTTCAGGCTCAGCAGCTAGGAATAGCAGCCGTTCTTCCTGAAGACCCAGGTTCAATTCCCAGCACCCACACGGTGGCTCACAACATCTGTAACCCCAGTCCTGAAGATTTGACACCCTCCCTTGGCCTCCGTGAGCATGAGCACGCATGCAGTACACACACATACATGTAGTCAAGACTCACATGCACAATTTTATGTAAAGATTATAATTTCAATAGAATACTTTCCATTCATTTTAGGTTGAGACAAATGAGATGCTCACCGCTTACAGCTTTGTTCCTTTTGTATGATATTGCATATTATCCACTTAAATTATCAAATATTGACTCTGAAAACATTCATTGGCCAATTCCATACATTTTTACAGACTTAAGAAACTCTTTGAGGAGACAAAAAAGAAGTTAAATAAACATGAAAGCAGAGAGTTTGGCGGCCCTGGAGGTTTAAAAACCAGCCGATCCGATCTGGACATTCCAATTAATATGCTGAGGCATGAGGTAACTTAATTTCAGTAATCTATAGGTTCAATATTCCTTGCTTTGGGGAAATATAGCTATATATTCATTGGCCAACATAGCAAGAAATTAAAAAAGCAACTTCACTGGATTGATGTCAATGAATGTATATTTTTTTCTATTAAAGATGCATTATGCTGATTCTCTTATTTTTTAGATTGGTTTTATTTTAAGTGTGTGGGTATTTTGCTTGCATGTGTCTCTATGGACCATATGCATGCCTAGTGTCCTCAGAGGCCAGAAAAGAGCATGGGATCCCCTGGACCTGGAGTTATAGATGGTTGTGACCCACCATCTGGATGCTTGGTACCAAACTCGGGTCCTCTGGAGGAGCAACAAGGGCTCTTAGTCACTGAGCCACGGCTCCAGCTCCTCCCAGTGCTGGCAGATGACTTAACAGCAAACTGTGCCATACCATTACAATATCAAAATCATACCTACCATGTCCGTTCTATTTGCTACCAGAGCTATCAGAATGTAGGTGACTGACCGTGAAAGCCAGGCAGTTGAAGTATATGGTAAAATTCGCAGATACTCAAATATCACCTCAATTTTTTTTTAAGTATTCTTATCATCCAAATATGTCCTAAATGTCTTAGTGATTGCTCTTTTGTGCTGAGACTAAGGAACCAAGTACACTTAACTGCTGTCAAGGCGTTTGTCTGAACAGTTTGTATGGAGAGGCTCACACAGACTGCATCAGCTGCCTTTGTGTCTGGCTCCTGTTCCTAGACACAGTTCTTTCCTTGTTCAGCCTAAGTTCTAACACCCGTTGCTGACTAATGTCTGGTATATGGAGAAGCCGTACATTTTATTTATACGCTCACCAATCGGTGGACCTCTGACTTGTCCCCACTTTGAACTGTGATTACAGATGCTGGTTTGACAGTGCAGGCCAGAGTTCTGCACAAAACGGCTTCATTTCCCCTGCCTGGCTTCTGCTCAGTGGCACTGCTGAGTCACGTGATAGCCACGTACTTGCTGTCTGAGGACCCTACCCCACACCCCACACCAGTGTGTCTTCTCCAGTGGCTGCAGTCTCCAGTCACGTGATAACCACGTACTTGCTATCTGAGAACCCCACAGCCCCACCCCATACCAGCATGTCTTCTCCGGTGGCTGCAGTCTCCTGTTCTCCAGTCCTGAGGGACCTTTAACTTCTCCACTTCCTTGCCAACGCCTGCTCCATCTTTTTATATTGTGTCTGTTTTCAGACAGGGTCTCACTATGTAGCCCTAGCTGTCCTCAGAATTGCAGAAATCCACCTGCCTCTGCCTCTGGAGACTGGGGTTAAAGGTATGAGACGCCACATCTGGCTTTTTCCAAATTTTAATTAAACCAAGTTTCCCTCAAGCAGTGGGTAGGCCATGGGAGTTTCCATTTCTGTTCCCCTAATGGAGCCCAGGGGTCTCCTCAGCCTATTGGCCATTAGTGTACCTCCTCAGAGAAAGGTCTATCTGGATCATTTCTACAGTTTTAGGTTGGATTAGCTTTGCACTGGTATCTGTAGAGTCCCTCTTGATATCTTGGATATGAAGTCTTTATAAGATGCACAGCCTCTGCACAGCCTCTGCGGTATTTTCTTCTTCTAGCCAGCTTACCCTTGCACTCCGTAGGGTGTCTCTGAAGTGCACTGGTACTTTACGATCATGGAGTCAACTCAACTGTTTGTGCTTTACTGTCCTAACACAACGTTTTGCCTGATCCAGTCATGATGGTGTATGCCCATGTCTTTTTCTCAGAATTTGCATGTCTCATTTCATACTTTAATATTGCATTTTGAGTGAATTTTATTTGTGGTGTTTGGTGGTCACCCATATTCGGTATTTTTCACATGTGAATAACTAGTTGCCCCAGAATTATCTCTTGTTGAAAAAAATTAGTCTTAAGGATGATTTTTTGCAGAATTTGTTGAGATTCAGCTGATCATAAACTTAAGAGTTTGCTTTGGGAGGTTCTATAAGCCAGGACCAATCAAACCCATTTAAGTGAGAAGTCTTTTCCAGTAGTATGTGGCTTATTGCCAGTTGTCTACTGTGACAAGTCGCTATAGTCAAAGTGATAACTTCATTCCAGTGTAGACTTTCTCTTTCTTGAAGGAACATTAGAAGACCAGTAGACTCTTCAAGTGGATTCCTGTAACCCTCTCTGCTAAAGAGACAACAAAGGAAAAATCAGAGTAACTTTTTTTGCCATGAGGGAATAACAATTTGAACAGAAATGTAAGAACCCCAAGACCCTCAGTGGCAATAGGAGGCCCACAGAGAAAGAGGTTAGTGGTGCCCCAGCTGTAAGCCCTCGATAGGCTTCTGGGAGCCATGCAAGTGACTGTGTTGCAGCTAGAAGGCTCTTAGAGGGCACTTGGTACCAGCCAGGAACAGTCTCTGGCACAGCAAGCCTGCAGTTCACTGACCAGAGCAGCAGCAGCAGCGCATCTGAAAGGCTTCGGGCAAGAGAGCCCTGTGCAGGGAGTGGGAGTTGGGCTATGGAGGTCACCCCCCCTCCTCCACTTCTGAGCTCTCAAGCAGTCCCAGATCATCAGGATTTATGGGCTCTGGGCCCTGACTGGCATGCACATAAGGTTAGAAATGGGGCCAATCAGGGAAGAACTGTCAAAAGCCACCAGCAACTCCAGTTACTAAGGAGACACTTGATACTCTTCCGACTTGGTCCCACTTGGGGCTCTGTCAAAATCCAGGGCCTTCCTGCATACCGCTGGGTGAGGTGGTCTCCCCTGCAGTTCCCCTTGCTCTCAGGCAATCCCGCACGGGATAGTAATCTCTTTGTGTAGCTACGGCTCATTTGGCCAGCTTATGCCTCGATGGCTGCATAGCATGGTAAGAGCTGGCCTTCGGGGACAGCTAGTTCTTTTTTTTTTTTTTTTTTTTTTTAATTATTATTATAAAGTTTTTATTCTGTAGTCCTGATGACCTAATCTTGACCATGAATTCCTACATTTTGCCACTCATTCTTCAAAAGGTTAATTTTAAAAGGTCTTGGAAACATCCACAATCAAGAGTCACACAACGGTTTCTCATTGTATCTTTGATTTATTCAAACAGGCTGTCTCTATTTGCTCTCTGGAATTTAACACATTTTAATAGTTTATGCAGCAGGCTTTTTTTCTTCTGTGGGAGGTTTCTTCTCTGCTGGTTTCTTAGGAGCCACCTTTTTCCCTGCAGGCTTCTTCAGCTTCTTGACATCCACAGGCTTCTTTCCTTTCTTGCCTACTGCTGGCTTCTTGTCTGCAGTCTCCTTCCCTGGAACAATCTTCTAGGATTTGGCTGCCAGAGCAGCGGTTGCTGCTTCAAGCTTTTTCACCCGAAGTTTGTGATTCCTGGCCTGGCGAAGAATGGTATTCCTGCGCATAGTCTTTGCGTAAAGTTCAGCTTCAACATGATTCTCAGGTTCTTCACTGGATTCTTCTTCAAGACTCTATGCTGAATCTTCTTGCGTGGTGCTCGGAGGGCTCTTTGGATCTCTGGGCTTTTCAAGATTCTGCTAAGGTCTGTGTTCATCATCTTGTGCATGGGAAGGTTATAGTTACTCTTGAGGGAAGCAGCCTTACGCCAAGTGCCATACAGCTCATCCAACTTCCGGAAAGCACTTTCAGTCCATATGCAGAAACGCCCCACATGCCCACCAGGAGCAAGTTTCAAAATGTTCAGCTTGCTTATAGTAAGCAGAGTAATACCAGGGATGTTTCTGAAGGCCTTGATGATACCATTATCTTCATTATAAATGATACAGTGTCCCCTGTGCTGGATCCACCGTCGGTTTCTCATTTTGCCCTTGCCAGCTCTCATTCTCTAAGAGGCATAGACCTTTTTGATGTCATTCCAAGCTTTGAGTTTCTTAAGCAGCTGAACAGCCTCCTTGGTCTTCTTGTAACCTTCAACTTTATCTTCAACCACCAATGGCAGTTAAGGAACTTCCTCAATACGATGACCTTTAGACATCACCAAAGCTGGTAAGGCTGAGGCAGCCAGGGCAGAACAGATGGCATAGCGTTTTTGGGTTGTATTCACTCTTCGGTGCCAATGACGCCAGGTTTTGGTTGGTGCAAACATGCGGCCCCCACGACACATGTTTCCAAAGGCACCCTGGCCAGAACGGTGGGTCCCACCACCTCAAACTATTGGAATTTGAGCCACGGCTCTGCCAGTACCCCAAGACTCAGCACTGGTCTGATGACCTGCTAATTCACTGACGGCATAGGGCTGTCTGTTGTTTTTCCTCAAGTTGGTGTGAACAAAGTTCACGATATCCGGTCGAATGGGAGCTTTGAACACACCTGGCAAAGTGACATTCTTGCCAGATGACTCCCCCTTTTCAGAGTATACCAATATGAGGGGACGGGCACAAGCCATGACGGGGAGAGGAGAAGGCCACGCTCCTCTCTACCCGGCTGCTCCCACAGGAAAAGCAACAGCTAGTTCTTTTGCTTCAGATCCCACCAGTCCACCTCTCACCTATGCTTCCCTCTTTCTCTCATGTCCTCAGATCTTGGTTGTAGACTCTGTCGAGCCAGTTCACTAGTGACAGCACTGAAGTGTTGTCATGTTAGCTCCTGTACACTCATATCTGTGTTTTTACCAACTCAGAAAAGGGGCACGAAGCCAGCTTGTCTTATCAGAAATTGAACTGTCATCTTACAGTTGGCCGAGTCTCTTTTGTTGTCGTGTTCTGTAAGTTTTCTGGGGAGATATGGTATCAGTGACAGACCAAAGCTGGGTATGGTGGCACACACGTTTAATCCCAGCACTCAGGAAGCAGAAACAGGTAGATCTCTATGAGTTGGAGACTAGCCTAGTCTATATAGTAAGTTCCAGGACAGACATAGCTACATAATAGAAAGACCCTATCTCAAAAAGAAGGAAAGGAGAGGAGAAGAGAGGGGAGGGGAGAGAACTGAGTCACCCAAGGCTGATGAGTTTGCTGTGGTGACAGGCAGGGGCATGGCTGATCAAAGGCAGCTGCGTCACCCAAAAGGCCATTCTCAGCATGATCGAGGACTCGGGAGAGCTGCGCCCCAGGAGTTCTTGTCAGCTTGAAGGCAGCCCCACTGGTGGGTACCCTCTCCCCAGCAATCATTGCCTTCAAAACCCTGGGAAAGGCCTTGCCAACCTTATAAGCTGAGTTTCCTGCGCCTGTGGGTGTTCCTGTCTTCCTGGGCCCTGTGAGCCTCTTCCTCCCTCCAGAAAGGATGTCAGCTTGGAGGACGTTACACAAGTCCTGTGTCAGAACCGAAGCTGATCCTCCTCACAGCACAGACCTCATTGTCAGACACACAGTTCCTTATGGTCACCTCTCTGCAGCACTAGAGACAAACAGCTCGACCAGAGAGTCACAGGACAACGGGGGCGGTCCAGTGAAGTCCACGTCCCAAGGACAGCCCTGACCATCCTGTAGTGTCTGAGCCACATATCAACGAAAATTACGATCATAGCGATAATCTGCTAAGTATTGTTCCCTAGAGAAATTCATGTGTGAGCTATATCAGCCTGCTCAACTTTGGTCTTAATCCCAGAGCTTAGGAAGCGGAGGCAAATGGATCTCTGTGAGTTCAAGGTCAGACTGGTCTACACAATGAGTTCCAGGCTAGTGAGGGTTACATAGCGAGACTCTGTCTTTAAAAAAAAAACAAAACCAAGTCTGAAGACAGCAAAGTGTACTCACATACATAAAATAAATAAATAAATCTTTAAAAAAAAAAAAAACCCAAAAAACAAAAACCTAGAAACTAGTTACCAAACATACACTCGGGAGGGGTTTCATGGAAGAATGTGTAGGCCACGTTTTAAAACCACCACGTAGAACGTCGTCATATCTAAAGGGAAGCCATCCTAACCCAGCCAACGGTTATCATTACTGATGTTTAATATGCTTCTGTATTTTGTGGAACAAGTCGAAAAGACTATAAGGTAACGACGCCCTTGAATCAGAACATTTGTGTTTTAAAAAAAGTGTCACGAGAGCAACCTCCATATTCTGTTACTTGTTGCCCTGAATCATTTTTTAGAATACAATTCAAACTAAAATAAAATATTTACAGTTCAGAAGAAAACAGGACTTCTAACATCTGTTCATTAGAGTCTCATTTTTGAGGTCTTTTGTGGGGAGAGGCACTCATTCATATAGATCCAAGCAACTGGAAACCTTGCCTTAATGCTTGCTTGGAGACTACAGGCACCTAACGTGGGAAGAAAGGGCCAGAGACTTCTGTCGGTATGTGACTTATGGGTGTGTTATTAAGGAAAGAATAAACAGGAAGTGACAGCTGCGGTTCAGGTGTAAACGTCCAGCAAAGATGATGCGTGTAAAGTGTAAAGAGCATAACTGTGTCTGTCATTCCTTCTGGGTTTGATTTTATTTTCTGGATAATTCTAATAGTCTAAGAGGCTGCTATAGAGGATAACTGACTTATTACCGCTGAACTGGTGGCAGACGCGGATTGGTTTTATGCCTGACTAGTCTCAGTGCGTGTCCTTCACCTTGAAGCCATGTTATTTTCCTACAGTTCCACAATCTGAAAGAAAGTTGCGAGACTACATATTACAAATACCTACACATGGTTGTAAAACTTCAGTTTATCGAGCAGGAGCTAATAGCGATAAGAACAGAACAGAAGAAGTGTGGACACCTGCTCAAGAACCAGAAGAACCTGGAAAAAGAAGTGCTTCACTTGAAACGCTGGATGTGGGAGAGCGAGGTGGGTGGCGGCGGCGTGAGGGCAGTGAACGGAGCTGCGTGGGCAGGCAGTTTGCAGAAAGCCAGTTTGTTTGCTTGTCTTTTGAATCCACGCCGTGTTTAAATTCATTTCAGCGCACTGGTAATGTGGTACATCCCTGCAGCTCCTCTTCTGCTAACAGCAGTCGGCTTGGTAGGTCTCTGAACGTTATTTACCTCTCTTTAAAGTTTTCAGTGTATGTCGTTCTGGTTTGCTTTTGTATTGCTGACATAAAACACTGACTAAAAACAAATGGGGAAGGTGTGCTGGAATGGTTTTAAACTTGGCGGGAGCTAAAGTGATCTGAGCGGAGGTAACGTCAATTAAGAAAATGCCTCCATAAGATCTGACTTTCTTAATTAGTGACTGGTGGGGGAGGGGCCCAGCCCATGGTGGGTGGGGCCATTCCTGGGCTAGTGGTCCTGGGTTCTAGAAGAAAACAGGCTGAGCAAGCTAATAAACAGCACCCCTCCATGGCCTCTGCAGTAGCTCCTACCTCTAGGTTCCTGTCCTGACTTACTTCAGTGACAGACTGGGGCATGGAAATGCCAGCCCAGTGAGTCCTTCCCTCCACACTTACTTTTGGCCATGGTGTTTCATCATAGCAACAGCAGCCCTAGACAGGAGGGAAGTTTTTATAATAGGCTTACACATCCTTCTCACAGACCATCACTGAGAGGAGCCAAAGCAGGAACTCAAATCCAGCAGGGCAGAAACTGCTGAAGCAGAAGCAGACTGGCTGGAGCCCCCTGGGACACTCAGCCTGCATCCTTATAGGATAGAGGAACACCTGCCCAGGGGTGGAACAACTCACAGAGGGCTGGGCCGGGTGGTCCCACATCAATCAAAACCAAGGAAGTGCCTTATATACTTGCTCACAGGCCAGTCTAATGGAGGTACTTAATTCCTCAAGTGAGGTCCCTTCTCCCCAGGTATGTCTAGGTCAGCATCAAACTGACAGATTGCTCTTCCACACCATTGTAGTTAGACAGTTGTTACATTTTAAGACAATTGAGAAGAAAAATTTCTATATGAAAGTCAAAACATACTCATAAATATTTCTTCAGTTACAGTTAAATGTTTTTAATTTTTTTGATTGATTCTTTTGTTCTGTGAGTTACAGAACTACCTGAGGGCCAGCATGAGAGTGCTTCTGAGCTGAGGTAGCACACACAGGGCCTGGTATCAACCCCAACACCATTCAAAAGAAAGCAATGTACCGCTTTATGTTTTAAATGTTTTTAATCAGGTTGTAGTGGCTTGTTTGTTTTGTTTGACACAGAGGTTCATTATACAGGCCACACTGACCTCAAATTCAGAGAGCCACCTGCCCCTGCCTCCCACATACACCATGCTTGGCTTTTTGTTTCAAATGTAACTTACATTAGTAATAAAAATTTAAATCCCGGCATCTTATTTAACATACTTACAACAGCCCATGAGCTGATGATTCTTAATTAAAGGAACAAGAGTAAAGTAATCATTTGAGGGTTAATTATTTTGTACTTTTGTACTTTTTTGCTTTAGACCCAAGCAAGAGATCAAAACAACATCGAAAATTTAAGAGACACCAACGATGAAGCAATGATAAGCCAGATGGATCTCAGAATTAAAAACATGGAATCTCAGCTGCTAACACCCAAGCACCACCATGCAGAAGAGAGTAGCCTGACCCAGCCAGTAAGAACAGAGCTGGGTGAACAAGCCAAACAGAGCCCAGGGGACTAGCGAAGCTCCTTGGTTTGTCTCTGCTGAAGGGTGCAGATCTCACAGCTGCCTCGGAGTTAGAAAATGAATGTGCACTTGAACTGCCATTCAGGGAGGCCTTGGCTTCTTCCCCCCTTTTTGTTTGGATTTCTGTGGCCTTCTGCCCCCTAATGCTCTCATGTAGTTAACCTGATCCATTAGTCTTTTAGATTAGTATTCTAAAGCTTTCTAAGTATGGGCTTCATATTCTTACTAAACTAATTCTCCATTTTCTTAAATAGAACTTTTAACATATGTAACTATTTGGGGACTGTTCCTTGAGCAGCAATGGCAGGGAATGACAACCTCCCCCTGGCGTGTCCTCACATGGGCAGACTTTCCTGGATTGGGATCTTTGGTGTCACCTATTGAAGGGTCCATGTTACTGGCAGGTTTTCTAGTTTGTATAAAGACATGCTTATGGCACAGGAAAGAAACACACAAAGGAGGAGAAAGCAATTCACAAAAAAACACCAAAATAACTCCATGGTTGGCATATAGATGTCAGTATACAGTCATCTGTGCGTCGTGCCCCTTTCGCGTTCACAAACCCCAAAAGACCACCAAGGAGCTGATTCCAATATCCTTTATAATCTTACTAAACTACTTCTCCATTTTATTAAATAGAAATTTTAACATGTGTAACTCTTACACTAGGGTCTCTATTACAAGCTCGAGCTTGGGCCACTCTGTCTGTGGCTCAGCAGAGTAGGAGGGTGAAGCCCTGAACTCAGCAGGACAAGGCTTTATAGAAAATGGTAAGCAAGCAAGGGGGGTTTCGAGACTGGCACACATCTGATTGGGAGGCCATTACAGAATTTTGTTGCCCTTTAACATAATTGGCTGGTGCTGAGAGCCAAACCATAAACTTAATTTCTGCTTTCCTCCTGATTGGTGGTTGTTAAGAGTGAAGTGCCAGGCACAGGCTGTAACCTGGAAACTAGTGCCAGGCGCTGGCTTGTTGGGGAGTAGCCTGGAAACTGGTGCTAGACATCAGTTTGTTACTCAAGTTCAACCTTAGATCAGGTTCTCTAAGATGGAGTCTGAACTCAAGATGTGGACTCTCAGGTGTATAGGTGTCAGAGTATAGGTCTAGGTATATAGGTGTAGGCATATGCTTTTCACAACCTACTTTAATAAGGGTTCAACCTCCTCTGGCCCACCACCCACCAGGAGTAGTGGAAAAGAAAGGCTATTAGGATATGGGGGAAGTGGACCTGTTTAGAAATAGTTCTTTGTGCCAAATCCAATCTGCATTGTTTCTCAGTCTATTCCACTAGCAAACACCAAACACGATTCAGCAACTGCATTCCAGTGTATTCTGCAGACAAATCAGCAAGGGCAGTTCAATCCAGAAGAAACCACAAAGCTGGCCAATTGGCCCGAGTCCTCAGAAGCACCAAGAAGCCACAGGAATCTCACGAGAAGTTCTTTGGAGAATTTCTCTTTATGACATCACTGCAAGCTAAGCAATGTAATGTAAGGCGAACCAATACAAGCCTGTACTCAGTGAAGACTATCGAGGCGAAGCAAAGAGAACCAATGCTCCAGCTCCCACTGTCTGCGGGGTCATATTTTTATTCTTTCTAAACATCAGGCATCCTTTCATGTGTCTGCTTTAGCAAAACATTCTTTCACCTGTGAGCCCCAGCAAAACATCATTGAACATAACTGACTTTCCAAAGAAACTATAAGTTTCCACTTCAGGTCAGGGTGAAGGGGTGTGTAGACCTACAGAAAAAGTATGCATGCCCCACCTTCGATGGCTTTAGTACTGTCATATAATGGACTCATAAACCACTCTCATTCTCTCTTATCCAATCAGCTCATTTCTTCCTCCCCCTAGAGGCTGCCATTCTAAGTCAAACACTCACTCAGTGTCAGACGCTTACTTAATCCCAGGTTTCAGGTGGATTGTGCAGATACTTGAAGGGTTTAAGTTCCAAGCCAATTTACAAAAGTTTTTTCTAGGTTTCAGTTTTAATTAAATACATTTAAGAGCACAATAATAATTATTAAATGTATGTGTAGCATACAAGTATTTGGAATGGAGAGATGGCTCAGTGGTTAAGAGCACTTGTTGCTCTTCCAGAGGATCAATTTCAGGTCCCAGCATCCACATGGCAGCTCACAACTGTCTGTAGCTGCACTCCCAAAGGATCCAAGTCCCTCTTCTGGCATGCACACAGTATACATGGACATATATGCAAACAAAAACCCATTCACTTAAAAAAATAAAATAAACATTTTCGTGGCATCATCAAGACTTTTTCAATTTAATATTGTTAATTATATGTATGTGTGCAGGTATGTGTATGCACATGAGTGCAGGTTTCACAGAGGCCAGAGGAGTTGGATCCCCCCTGAGCTGGAGTTAAAATTGGTTGTGAGCACCTGATGTGGATGGTTGATGGGGGCTGGTTCTAATGTTTTGAATTAATTGAGAATCTGCCTGTCCAAATGCTAAAGGTCCTTGTCCCCAATTGGTTTTTTATCAATCAATAAAGAGCTAATGGCCAATGGCTGGGCAGAGAGAGAGAGGTGGAACTTTTAGACTGTGCAGGCTAGAAACTAGAAGAGAGGAAGAGGAAGAATCGCCATGACTGGGGGGAGAAGGATGGAAGTAAGAACTGCAGGAGAGAAAGCCAACCAGCCATGTAAGAATTTAGGTAAGTGGCCACTGGCCACTTTCCCAACTGGGCCTGGAGTAGCAGGAGAAGGAGTACTGGAGGGGAGTGTTTGCTAACAGGGAAAGGTTTAAGCCAAACTACCACTATAGATGGTGCGCAACGTGGTAGGCAAGAACTCGCTATTAAAAATAATTTAGAGATTCCAAAATGGGATACACACACACCATGAGATAAGTTTAGGAGGAGGAAAATCACATGGTTCCTGCAGCCACCTGCAGGGATTTGTCCTGGGGCCCTTTTAAAAGGATTCTAACTGCCTCAGAGAGCCTTAGCTAAGATGCTGAGAGCCCCTGCTGTGCAAAGAGACAAGATAGCTCCAAGACAAAGTCAGCTGCCAGCTTCCTACAAACAAATAATTAAAGAATAGGGATACATAAAATCTGATTTAATTGTTTTCAAGGATAGATGAGGGTATAATGACAATTGTTTAAATGTTCTTAAGTATATACAAAATAAAGAAATCCAGGCCTTTGATCTCAATGTAAGAAATAAAGACAGAACAGAAGGGAGAAGTTAGGGAGATTAAATGAAAAAAATCTTTAAAGAAATTTAAACATCTTGCCAGAACAAATTCTCAAAATCTTTGAACATGGTCCACATGGGATTTCTGGGATGGTTTGGCACCTGTGCACATGACTGATGTTCACACATAGAACATCTGTGTACATGACTGACAGCAAAAGTTGTTAAGTTGGTTCCCAGGCTCAGTGTTACAGGACTCCCCGTAACTGCTGAAGTTTCTCTGTGGCTCATTTGTCTCATGAGTCTCCATTTGCATGGCCTTCTGGGAAACCTCAGTATGAAGATTGGCAAACAGTTTCCAGTAAATTCTGATCAGTCTGAGACTTACAGAGAGGAGGGCACTGTTAATGCTTCAACCAGCTCTTCTCTCCCTCTCTGAACTTGTCAGGGAATTGAGACATGCAAGGTGTGGGTGTGGGGAGCTCCCCAGGGACCAGGACTCCATAAAGAAGGTGGGGAGGTCCTGTTCATCTTGCTGACTGTGTGAGGAGAGCATCTCCATCTCTCCAGACTTTGCTCCTCAGGAACTGTGTCAATTTGTAGGTGACTCGTTCTTGTGATATAGCCCTAGTACTTAGCAGGTGGAGGCATCAGGATCAGGAGTTCAAAGTCATCATAGTTAAATAGAGGTTTTAAGGTTAACCTGAGCTACTTGAGATTCTCAACATCCCTACCAAAAAAAAAAAAAAAGGGAAAGAAAAAAAAAACCAATGGGGAAATAAACAATAAAAATAGTGTTAATTATCTTAATTCAATTCTTCCATAAAGTACTCATACGTCAGTATTTCATATGGAGTGAATTGTACTTCATAAGTATGTAGAATGGTTTTTTTCAATTAAAAACAAAATCTTAGTGGAATGAGATTTCCCAGGTTTCACAAATGAGAGAAGAAAGACACCAACCCAAATTAATGCAAGCTTTATTTGTTCTCAAGAGATCAGACCCAAACACAGGGGATGTAAGGTTTTTATAGCTCAAAACAATAAGGCTTTTCAACAAGGAACTTGGCAAGTGAAATTCAGAAGCAGATAGCAGTGTAAGATTACTTGGCAGAGCATCTTCTTGTTTCATGAGGGTATAGACCAAGGCACAATTAGGGTGTGGATTAAGTCAAATCCAGGAAACAGAAATTTAGGTTTTACAGCAGAACTTAACAAGATGGCTTCTTAAAATGGAGTCAGACTACTTTCGGTTGATTTCCCATCAGCCATGATTAAAAATAACTCAGAATAGGCAATCAAAAATATGCAATTCTATCCTAATATAATAGAGTTGCTTTAAAACATTGTAGTCACTTGATTACATGAAAAAGAGTCTGTCCAAACCAGGCACATCTCAAGAACGCCTGCTCACCAGTGTTGAGCTTTTGTAGAGTTCAGATGTCTCCAACCTTTTGTCATTGCAACAAAGTTTACAATCTAGATCTACAGTCAACTTCCAAAACAAACAAGCAAACAAGTCAACAAACTCATAATGTTTTAAGCAAGTTTGCCATTTGGATTGAGCTGTATTCATGTCTTTCACTGATATGGCTGAAAGCTACAGGGTACACCTTAGTTATGAATCTGTGTTGTGTGTCCAGTGCCCCAGAAAGCTAGAAAAGGGTACTGAATCCCCTGAAGCCGGAGCTCCAGGCAGTTGTAAGCTCAGTCTAAGCTGGGAACCAAGCTCCAGACCCTGGAGAGCAGCAAGCCTCTTAACCACTAAGCATCATTGATGAGTCTGTGGAGCAGCAGAGGCCACTAAGACAGGTAGCTGCAGAAGGAGAGTGTTAGTTGAGGCAAAGGTGCAGATCAAGAGATTAGGCCCTTCGGGCAGAGGAACCTGGTTGTAATCAGAGACAATTCCCTCTGAGGAGAGAAGAGCATGAGAGCATCTGTGCCCACAATTGACTAGTGAAAGCACACTGTAAGAGGAAGTGTTTATCTCACAAGTGTGAGAACCCGAGCCTAAGTCCCCAGAACCCACACGAAGCCAGGCATAGTAGCCCCTGTCTGTAACTCAGTAGCACTGAGAGTTAGAGACCAGAGAATCCTGGGGCCTTGCAGGCCAGGTAACATGGCACATTGAGCAGGAAACAGCAAAGACCCTGGGGATGTATCACACAAGGGAAAGGGAAAGGCCAACAATTGTCATCTTCTAACACATGGAACACCCACACTCATACTAGAGACCTATGATGGCTATTCCAGGTTGTCACTGTGACTACATCTGGAATGGACTCCAATCCAAAAATGGAGAGCACACCTGTGATCCAGATGTTGAAGATGGAAGACACAGGCTTCTGATCCATATCTTTACATGGGTTGACTTACTTTTGATCCAAATCTTAAGGCATAGTGGCCATGCAAAGCTCAGGCCCAGGCAAGGTGGTATATACCTTTAATCCCAGGAAACTGAGGCAGGAAGATCCCTGAATTCAAGACCAGCTTGGGACAGAACAAGTTCCAGATCCAGATGAGATGTATACCTTTAATCTGAGCCACAGCTTCTGCTGGAGGCCTCCATTGGAAGAAGGAAGACTCACACTTCTCCTGCTTACCAGCACATCTGTTGGAACCTACTTCTACAGAAGACCAGCTGAAACAACTGGCCTTGTGAAACTGAGGAACTACTAGATTCTTGGACTTCCTACTCACAGCTGCCGATTGGTGGGTTAGTTGGACTACAGACTATAAATCATTACAATAAATTCCTTAATAGAGATATTCCATAGGTTCTGTAACTCTAGATAACCCTGCCTAATACAAGAACACACACATAATTAAAGGTAAAAATCCTTCTTAAAAAGGAAGGGAATGTCAGGTAGTGGTGGCATTTAATCCCAGCCCTGGGAAGGCAGAGGCAGGTGGATCTCTAAATTCAAGGCCACCTGGTCTACATAGCAAGACTACACAGAAAAACTCAAAAAAATGAAAAAGGAGGCGGGGGAAGAAGGAGGAGGAGAAGGGGGAGTGGGAGGGGGAGGAAGAGAAGAAGTGTACCCATCGAGCTAGAACGAAGTCAAACAGTCCTCTGAGGAGAGAGTGAGGCTGATTATAGGAAAGATAGAAAAAAGATGCAAGAGACAGAGATGAGAGGGCTGCAGGTCAATACCACACCAGCAGTGAGTGTATTTCTCATCGCCTTTTTATACTGCAGTACTATGGGAAGCAAAGCCATAAGCTAACATACAATTTGCTGAAACATACACGAGACATCTGTTCCCCTCCAAAAACCTCCCTATTCCTTTCACCAAGGTCAATAGAATTGCCAGACCCTTGACTTGAGCCTCGAGTGTCCTGTCTCACCATTCCATGTCTCAGCAGACCTGGAAATCCGCCAACAGGCCCTGACCTGCCTTGACTCTGCCTGGCAGGCAGACTTTTCTCTCTATCTCTCTGCTTCAGAGAAGCAGGCAAACGGCTCCTGACAAGGAAGAAGAAAAGGAAAAAAAGAGAAGGAGGAAGAAGAGGAGGAGGGAGGGAGGGAGGGAGGGTGGGAAAAGAAGAAAAAGAGAAGAGGAAAGAAGGAAGGAAGAAGAAAAACGATCTACTTTCCCATGTAACACTTCCCTAACCATAAGGGATTATTTATCTAACTTATTTAGGACAAAACAAAAGCTCTAAACAGACTCCTCTGGCATCCCAGCCCCCTTCTTTCCAAACTCTCACCATCAATCGGGATACACAAAAGCATGGGCATACTTTTGATGATAACTTAAATTCTGTCATGGTTGACAGGTGGGTGCTCATTTCTGTAGGGTTAAGTGGTCCCGCATCTGCTCCACATGCTGTCGCTGGGCAGGTGTCAGGCTGTAGTGCAGTCCCGGGGACACCACTCCAGGGGTGGGAAAGCACAGTCTGAGGTATGGGACAGCTAGTGCTGGCTTGGGCATCCCCGGGCCTGCAAGGAGACCAGGGCCATCTGGTTCTCAGGCTCTTGGACACCCAGGCGCTACTGGAAGCCACAGAAGAGCTGAGAACAGAGTAGGGGCCTGCAGCTTGGATCTAGCTTAGGGCCGAGGGGGAACAGGGAGGAAGCTCTGGCTGGGATCCTCGGGGGAGAGTCCTTGGCTTGCTAGCTGGCAGTGGGCTTGGGCTTGGGCTGGTGGCATCCGTGGCTAGGAGCACAAAGAGGCCTTCTAGACAGTGGCTCTATAAGCCAAAGACTTCTGCATGGCTCACCACAGCGGATCCCGATGAGAAGAGACAGTCCATGGTTTTAAGACATTTATTGTCATTTCAGAAAGTGGATGAGTAAAATCATTCCCCACTTCTCAGGGCAGGCCTGAGGTTAAATACCTTTTTCAGGGAGGAGTGTCTGGGAAGGGGAGTTTATTGGCTAAGCCCTCCAGGCCTTTAGGTACCTCATTAAAATGGAGATCTGTCTTGAGCCTATGAGACCTGTGGTCATGGCCTCCACATGTGGAGGGGCTTGAGGCGTTGCCCTTACATGACTGATGTCACAAATCTATGAAGGGCTGTAACCAGTGACAGGAGCCTGGTGCCCGGAAACCAGGCGAAACACCTACTGTCCCTTTAGGATCACAGGGTTTCAAGCCTTAGCTCAACCAGGAACCAGGCCGCCTTTCCCAGTCCTACGAATTTCCATGTCCTCCAGGTCCATGCCTCTGTGCCTTCCTGCTGCAGAGGGAACTCTGGCTAGTGGGTGGGACTGAATGCGGCATCGTCAGAGTGCTGGGTCAGCTCTGCATCTTTCCCATCAGATGTGCTGCATGAACGGGGGTTTGCTGTCACCTCTGCAGTAAGACAGCTGCCCTGGTACAGTTCTCTGTTGCTTATTCACAATGGTGTGTAACTGTCTGATACTGGACACTCATTTGCGGGTGAACTTAAAGCCACATCTTCAGTTAACAGTTATCACACGATCATGTGCATACCTCCACCTGCCTGCTTCCCACATTCTGAGGCCACTTCTGAAAAGTGCCATTGCAGGCCCGCCAGCCACAGCCCAGTGAGAATAACCACACAGCTCTCACACAACTGTGTTCTAATACTTAAGTTTTACACTTGCTGTGAATTCTTCAAAGCAACTTTTGTTTGAAAGATGGGGGGACGTGAGGAAAGATTTTTTTGAAAGAGATGTGGAACAGACACAGCAATGGCCCACCCCAGTAAGTCCACCTGATGGGTATAAACCTGAGTTCCCACACAGAGCAACAGCTCTGACAAGTCATCAAGAAATTATAGAGGAGATTATAGATTAGAAAACACGGCTGCACCAGGTATTGTGGCGCACGCCTTTAGTCACAGCACTTGGGAGGCAGAGGCAGCAGATCTTTGAGTTCCAGGACAGCCTGGTCTACAGAGTGAGTTCCAGGACAGCCAGGGCTACACAGAGAAACCCTGTCTATGGGAAGAAAGAAAGAAAGAAAGAAAGAAAGAAAGAAAGAAAGAAAGAAAGAAAGAAAGGAAGGAAGGAAGGAAGGAAGGAAGGAAGGAAGGAAGGAAGGAAGGAAGGAAGGAAAGAAGGAAGGAAAAAGAAGAGAGAAAGGAGAAAGGAAAAAGGATAGTTTCATTCTCTTTTTGAGACCAATCTGATAAAGATACATCACACATATATATACATACTTACACCAAGATACACACACGTACATAACACATAGATGCACATACCACACACAGAGATACACACACATATACACACGCACATGCTGTATACATAAACACACATAGATATACACACAGCATACGTAAACACATAGATACATGAACAAATCCATATACATGCATATACATAAAGACACATAAATACCACACACACATGTACATACTGCGCACATACATAAACACACAGACACACCATGAGCATACATGCATATTCCAAAATAGATATTTAATACCCATCATGTAGTTATCTCTTCTTAAGGAGCACTGAAATATTTCAGGGTCAATATGCATGCAAATGCAGTAGAATGAATTAAAGGTCTTCATCAAATAGTTACTGTTACTACACTATAATGACTACATGAGGAAAATTGTGGTTGCAGGGTCTACATCCTGGCATTACATGCAAAGGACCAGGGAGCAGAGGATGAAACGGCGTGCGTGCAGAGTCGTGAATGGACAGACGGATGGAAGAGACGGCGTGCGTGCAGAGTCGTGAATGGACGGACGGATGGAAGAGACGGTGTGCGTGCAGAGTCGTGAATGGATAGACGGATGGAAGAAGATGAATTGCAATGGTTTTTCTTGTACAAATCAGGACTCATTTGTTCCTTATTTGGTCAGGAGTTAACCAAGCCCTTTCTCCACCCCACAGGTAGGTCTTGTCCATTTCTCTCCTTAGCTTTTAATTTTAATGTTTGTTACCTAGGAAACACCCCCCATATTATCTTCTCCCTTCCTGAGAGCTTTGAATAGGGGGAAATCTATAGTTATTATCTGTGTCTCTGCTTAACTATAAGTTGGATACTTTAGCCTTTAAGTTTCCTGTCAGCAAGCACATCCACCTCCTTCTTGTACTTCAGTTTCTGAATCATCCTTCTGATGCTCAGATGGGCATGTGACCCTGATGCTGAATTTAGGTGAGGTTTCTTACAATTTGTAAAAGATTCCGGGAACCCCCAGAAAGGGGCTGTGATACAAAGGTGGAGAAGTTGGAATGTTTCAAGTCCATAGCCAGATTATCTTGGGCCATCATTAGTTCCCTTAGGAGTCATCTGTTGTATACCTCAGTATTCACCCTTAACACCCTTGTGACCCTTAGGACATCACTTAGAATGTATGAAAAGACTAGAACATGGACAGACAGCATCTGAGGTCCACAGCAGAAATTTTCCTGCTTTGCTGCGGCCCACCTACCTGGTGCCTTGGGTTATGGTTTTCTCTGTTGCTATAAGAACCTCACTCAACTGTGTCCACTCGGGAACACGGACTTTGCAATGACCTGAAACTGTGGTCCTGAGCCATGCCACTCATACTGAGCTCCAGAACAAATTCCCTCTTGTCCCCTTTGGCATGAGAATTGTGTCTCTCTTCAATACTGGCTTTGTCATTTATTTCAGAATTATTTGTGTCCATATGTGGGACCACAGGACATGGTTTTTGTGCCTGCCCATGTATCTGCAAGTATACAATTTTTGTTTTGCTTTTTTTTCAGATGCTGCTTGTCTAGTAGGTCCACCGTGTGAGCTGTGTGTTTTCCAGACAGGAAAGTCTCATGCTCAGTGAAGACTATGTTATCACAGTCTCTGCTGTTTTCCATCTCTCACATAGACTGATCCACCTATGAATGGGGCATTGTAGACATTATCTGACGTTAGACCTCCTTTCTCAGTAGTAGCATGACTGTACTCTGCCCTTGGACAAATTCCAGCAAATCTATCCCTACCCTGTGTCCCTTCTCTGTGAGGACCCCCCAGTGGTTTCCTGAAACCTGAGTCTCTGTGTGTGCCATTTCCAGGAAACAAATTTCTGATTAATTTGAATGTGGGCCAATTCTCCAGGACTCAAGTCAAGGCTCTAAGACAAGCAAACAGACAACCCTGTGTGCCTGTTGTAGAGGGCTAGGATGCTGGGATGTATAAAAGGAGCAACTGAAGGAAAGCTGAGGTCAGAAGTCTTGGTTGTCCGGGAAGCCCGCGCTGAAGAGGGTGGAGAAGGCTGTAAGAGCCTCTCTTTGCACAGCCGCTACCATCATCCGCTAGCAGCCTCAGGGAACAACTGACTGTCCTGGTGGCTCCTGGGGCAAGTTATTCAGCAGAAAGCTGGCCAATTGCAGAAACCTCTAGGGAACCAGAAAAGGTGACCTCTCATTCCGGAACTCCTGCTGAGACCACTGGAATGCCACAGGAATGTGGAGCCTGCTGTTACTGTTGTCTTTACGATTCCCTTCGCTTTTATTTAGAGTATCAGTGTTTTGCCCACACAGATGTTTGTCCACTGTCTGTGTGTCTGGTGCCTGTGGAGGCCAGGAGAGGGTCCCTTGGACCTGGAACTGAAGTTGCAGATAGTGGTGAACCTCCATGTGGGTGCTGGGAATTGCTCTTAACCCTTCAAGCCATCTCTCCAGCCCCAGGAGACACAGTTTAAACTCAGAATCCTGCCATGTCCCTCAGCGTCCAGTAGCTCTCCTAATAGAGATTCACTAAAGCTGCAGTTTGTTTGCTTTTCCAGAAGAGCAGTAGCGCCACCTATAGGTTACTCCAAACCTTGCTGGCAGCTCTTTTGGAAACTGGACCTGATGAAATCCTGCCAAGGTTAAGTCTTGTGGTGTAAGCATCTAGGGAGAATGAGAGGGTCAAAGGGTCTCCCTAGGGAAGGACATGACTAAAAACCCAAAACAGGACGGCCCTAGACGGGTCTACTGATTCTGGTGATTCAGAAATGCTTCAAAGCGTGAGGAGGGCTTGGTGATTAGGAGCACATAATGCATGCGGTGGCAGAGGACCGGAGTTCAGTTCCTAGCACCCATGCAGGAGTGGCTCACTACTGCCTGTAACCCCAGCTCCAGGGAACCTGACGCCTTTTGCCTCTGCAGGCACCTGCCCATACATAGACATAGCAACATACAGACATATTCATAATTAAAAATAGAATTTTACAATTATTATTTTAAGCATTAAGCCCTATTAATACTTTCGTAATAAGTTCATATTAGTGGAGGAAAGTCCTGAATTGATGGGCAATGGTTTGTATAAGTCCTGTGACCATCTAATGGTATCCATGGAGACCCAAGTCTGTCAGTAGGGCATTATGGGGAGCCGAAGAGTCCTAAGTGAGAAGTCCTGAGCCGATATGTATATGGATTAGGGACGATGCCACAAGCCATGGAATTCTTGGGCTTCCTGACTGAAAACTAGAAAAAAAAATCAAGTATATAATTGGACACCATGGGCAGTTGAGTGGATTTCTAGGCATGATAGCTTACTGCAGAATTTGGACATGCTGTTAAACATCCTTCTGAAAGTTTATGTCTGAACCCAGAGATCAGTGAGGCTCTCAGCCTCAGTCAGAGAAGCTGGGTTGCTTGTCTGTCTGTCTGTCTGTCTGTCTGTGTCTGTTTTGCAGCACTTGGCAGTGGCTGCAGAGACTCATAACTGGTTAAAGTCCTAGAATAAACGATGGGTGAAAACTTAGCCATAAATGGATGTCTGCACCTCCTTCCAAGGCTTAGAGAACGCCACCAAAGAAAAAGTAGGATGTAAGAGCAGAAGGAAAGACACGGATCCTGACACGGAGCGCGGGGTGGCTGTTGCACTCCTGAACCCACGGAACCGACGATTGGGCCTGTCAGCCCCCATCATGGGAGGAGTTAGGGGCTCGTGACACCCTCTCCCTCCCTGAGGATTTATACACTGTTAATGGTTAATGAAGGGAGAAATGTCTTCCCCGCTGTGGACACGTAAGGCATCCATGTTCCTATGGGAAAAAACTCTGGGCTGACTGGCTCAGAGTGCTAACTGCTCTTCCAGAGGACTCAGGTTCAATTCCCAGCACCCACATGGCAGCTCACAACCATTGTAACTCCAGGTCCAGGGGATCAAACACCCTCTTCTGGCCTCTGTGGGAACTAAAAACCCACATGGTGCACTGTTAGATCTGCCTAATCTCGGCATATAGCTCACAATTATAATAATTGGATTGTGTGTTTTTATATGGGCTTATTGGGGTCAGAAATTACAACAACAGTGCACAGACATGCATAGAGGCCAAAACACCCATACATTTAAAATAAAAATAAACAATCAGTTGACTAACAGAAAAAAACAAGAAACTAAGAGTCATGCCCTCATCGGGAGTTCCTTATTCACTATGACTGGATGCTTAGTTTTCAGTTAAGCCTGTCCCCCTGCCGAGCTGTGGACTCATTCATAGTAAAGCAAGAAGAAGAGTTGTGGCTCCCTTGTACAGCATCCTCCGCAGGGTAACTCACTGTCCTGACCACCTCTCCTCTTAGACATCCTTCTACGCTGTAGTCCACATGGGTGGGGGACTCTGAATTGCAAAGCTACCTGATGGAAGTTCTGCCCACTGAGGTGAGACCTTTCCCCGTGACAAGGTGGCTGGGTACTCTTAGTTTGAAAATTAAGAGTAATGAGAGAAGTGGTAAACAGAGCAAAGAAAGGAATTTTGAATTCCCACATCAGTTTATTATTAATTCAATCCATGTTTGACTCCACTAAAACCACCCAGTGGGCACCTATGGTGTACAGGATTAGCTGTGCACATGTTGCACCTACATCCCAGAGACTGTTTAGAAATATCAAAGAAACAGCCTGCTGATCTTCAGTCGACCTCACTAGCCTGAAGAAATGGGGTCTGATATCAGTGAAGAAATGCAACAGGGTAGACGTGCTTGCTAAGAGTGACCCGTGACACTATCAGAAGGTATGTCCTTGTTGGAGGAAGTATGTCATGTGGGATGAGCTTTGGGGTCCTATGCTCCAGCTCCACCCAGTCCTTCTCCAGCATCTGTATGCCTGGACTGCCGTGCTTCCTGCCTTCATAATGACCTGAACCTCTGAAACTGTAAACCAGCCCCAGGGAAATGTTTTCCTTCATAAAAGTTGCCTTGGTCATGGTGTCTTTACAGTAATGAAACCCTAACTAAGACACCATCCCAAAACTTGTCAATATGCAGAACGTTATGAATTTACACGTTTTTCCAGTAGCATTTATAGGACCACCTCTGGTAACAAATACAGTAATTATGGATAATCATGTGATTCAGAATATACAGTGTTTATCTTGAATCCTTTCTGGCTAAAGTCAGGCTGCTTCTGTGATAAGATGTTGAATAAATATCTACAAAACACTATAATCTGTCCATGTTTCTTGGAGTGCTTTGTAAATACACATAAAAAAAGCAAGGTAGCTCGTATTGTTTGTTCAATTGCTTTTCCAGCTGATTCAAAACCCCAGGGGATTAATCCTATAGCCCTAACACTTAGTATTATTTATCTTTGCTATTTGATGTGGTCCAAAAGGACTGCGGCGGTCAATTTGAGCTGTCAACATGACTGGGCCTGGAATCAACTAAAAGGTCCACCTGTGAAGGATTTTCTTGACTAGATTACGTGGAGTGGGAAGACCTCCACCCCCAAATGTGGGTGGCACCTTTCTGTGGCAAACCAGATAGGAGACAGAAGGAAACTAGGCTGTTTGCCTATTTGCCCTCACTCTCACTGGCGAGCCCATCTACCCTGTTGCGTTCCTTCACTGATATCAGACCCCATTTCTTTTGGCTTCTAAGGTCAACTGAAGATCAGCACCTCCCAGGAAGCCTCCACTTGGGGCCTAATAGTTTCATTTCCTCCAACAAGAACACACCTATTCCAACAAGGACACACTTCCTAATAGTGTCACTACCAAGCATTCAAAGACATGAGTCTATGGGGGCCAAACCTATTCAAACCACCACAGATGGGATGTCATGTAGCTCAGGCTTGCATCAAACTCACTATGTAACTGATCTTCCTGCCTCTACCTCCCAAGTGCTAGGATTACAGCTGGTTTTGGAGTATTGGGGCTCAAGCCCAGGACTCTGGGCTTGTTAGGCAAGCACTCTATGAACTAAAGTACCGAGACCCCTAACAGTGTGTGTGTGTGTGATACATGGGTGCACATGTGTGCATATGGTATGGTAGTCAGAGGCCAGTGTCAGACATCTTCAGGTGCCCTCCACCTTATTTTTTGAGACAGTCTCTCACCAGGAGCTCATCGATTCAGCTAGGCTGGCTGGCTAACTATCTCTAGAGAGCCGGTCTCTGCCACCCCACCACACCCAGAGATCCGATCATATTATGATGAGTATGTGCCAGCCACTTAGATTTTTTTTTTTCTATTTTGAGACTTCTATTTTTGAGATAAGTTCTACTATATGTAGACCAACCTGGTCTTGGCCTCACAGAAATCTGTCTGTCTCTGACTCCTGAATCCACTGAAATTAAAGGACTTTTCCACTGCCTAACCCTGATAATAGGCACATTATGTAAAGTCAAAAACCATTAGAACTACAAAGAAAAAAAAAAAAAGCTCCATCATTAACTGGAGATATTAACAACCCTCCCCTGCCAAAAACCACCTGAGTAGGGCCTGAGAGATAGCTCTGTGGTTAACAGCACTGGCTGCTCTTGCAAGGGACCCAGGTTCAGTTCCCAGCACCCACACTGCAGCTCACACTAACTTCAGTTCCAGGGGGTCCAATGCCATCTTCTGGCCTCTGTGGGCACTTTACCGCATGTAGGGCATAGTCATGCACACAGGCAAAACAAATGTGTAAAATAAAAATAAGTCTTAAAATACTTTAAAATTACCATCATAGACATGTTTAGCTTTGAGTCTTGTATTTGGATATTCTGCCCTTTAGGGAATCATCCGGTTTTATCTGTGCTGAGAAATGTGTTGCTATAGATGGTTCAGTTTCCTGTCTTATCCCTACATTTTTAAAGTTTTGTGTTTTGCCTATGTGTCTATTCACCACGTGCACAAAGTGCCCTGTGGAGGCCAGAGAGGGCATTCGATTGCCTAGAACTGTAGTTACAGATGGTTGTGAGCTGCCATGTGAGTGGTAGGAACTGAACCCCGTCTTTTACAAAGAGCAACAAGTGCTCTTCATGGTGAGCCATCAATCCAGCCCTTGTGCAGTAAGTACTGACCAGGATTTTGTTGATTTTCTGATAGAGCCTTGCTGTATAGCCTGGAACTTGCTACTTAACCTAGGCTAGCCTCAGGTGCAGTGGCAGTCCTCCCCCTGCCTGCACAGCCTCGGCAGAGCAGCCAGCCAGGCTCAGCATTCCCTATTTTCTTAAGGGACTTCCACTGTTGACATCCTGTTGAGTTTTTAATTAATTTACAGACCTGTAACTCCAGCTCCAGGAATATCCAATGCCTTCTACTCATGTGCACATACACATAGACATACCCACCCACATATAATGAAAAATAAAATCTTTAAAAGAGACAGAGAGGGACACACATTATCAAGGTTTTATTCAGCAGCAGGTAGAAGTTGATACCCCACCCTCTGAGAGCAGGCATTTGATCTGCTTCACTTCTGTGGTCTTTGCAGGCTACAGCTTGACGAAAGAAAGGGCGCCCTTTATATGTACTTGTACACGACCTTAGAGGGCACAGTTTGAAGGTGGAGTCGCACAGGACACTTGTAAAAGTGTGACAGCAGAGTCTCACTGTAGCCCACGAGAAAATAGAATTTGTGTGCTGGCAGCTGCCTGAGGACCAGGGCACAGATGTCCACTTGGTTGGCGCGCCGTTTCAGAACAATCTGGTCTGCCAGGCAGCCTGGAAAGGTGCCCATCATAAACTTTCGAAGGAAGACATCCTCCAGGGTTCTCTCTGCAGCATGATCTTCTCCATCCAGGTTACCTGAGAGGATACCACAGGAGTCATCCAAGGGAGCTGTGCAGACTCCAGACATGACATGGATCAGGACTGGGCACTCACTTCTACCCTTGCCCGCAGCCATTTCCCTCTTCTTCTAATGGAGTAGGAAAACTTTTAAAATCCAAAGCACAGGGATGGCAAGATGGCTCAGCAGGTAAGTCTGCCGACTTGGGTTCAATCCCCAGAGCACACCTTTCCAAAGCCAGATGCGCTTTCTGTGTTTAGCCGCCTTTGGGCCTCCCTGCACTCACCCATGAAAGAATCCCATTTAAACCCATCAGTCCACAGCTCCTCACACAAGAGCCAGATGTAGTGGCACACACCTGTCAGCCCGGCACTCTTATAGCAAGACAACGGATGGAGACAGAGAACTTCCCAGGAAGTTCAAGAGATGCCTGGAGTCCAAACCACAGCAGACACACAAGAGACACCCTGTGTGAGCAAGGTACAGCGGGCACCTCCACGGGTGCACCATGCATACGTGCATGTACTTGCACACAGTAATAATTTAAATAAAATCCAAAGCGCCACAATCACATATTTTTATCAAGAGATTAATAGCTAATTTTGCCTGTCCTTCTATTTAAAGGCACTAATGCATAAGGCTGACTCATTAATACTGAGACCCATAACTCAGGCCTAAGTAAAGTTTATCTAACAAAATTTTCTCCATAAGGTATGTCAGTCTTTCTTTTTTTTCTTTCTTTCTTTTTTTTTTTTTTTTTTTTTGGTTTTTCGAGACAGGGTTTCTCTGTGTAGCCCTGGCTGTCCTGAAACTCACTCTATAGACCAGGCTGGCCTCCAACTCAGAAATCCACCTGCCTCTGCCTCCCAAGTGCTGGGATTAAAGGCGTGTACCACCACGGCCCGGCTCATGTCAGTCTTCTTGAGCTCACAGAAACACCAGACAGCATTTCAGGACCACACAAAGTGCCACATCCCCAATACAAGGCGCAGTGATGTTTGAAATATGGCTCTAAGCTTCCAAAAGGGCACATTTTACAATATAAGCTTGTTCTACCTCAGCTGGGAACCCACATGTGAGCCTTGCTCCGCCCACCTCCCTAAACAACCTTGAATGACTTTGAGGTTACAGATAAAATTTTAACCAGTGTAAGAATATACAAGGGCCGAACAGATAGTTCGGTGGGTGTACTGTCTGCTGTGCAAACATGAGGACCTGAGCTTGGATGCCCAGAACTCACACGGAGGCCATCACGATAGTGGGTACCAGCATCTGTCCCCATGCTCCTACTGTGAGATGGGGTCAGAGGCAGGAGAGTCTCTAGAAGTCTGTATGCCAACTAGCCTGGCATACACAGGTGGTGACAAGAAAGAGACCCTGTCTCAAACAAGACGAAGGCAAGGCCTGGCCTGAGGATGTCCTGACTTTCACATACATGCAGTATCATACATGGACACCTGCACTCACACATTAACATGCATATACAAACGTGTACAGACAATTTATAGACTGGGGTTGAAACTTCGGTATCAGCGAAAGATAAACAGGTGGGTGATATGGGGCATACCTATACTCCCAGCACTGAGAAAAATGAGGTGGGAGCAAGAGAGTTCCAGGGCAGCCTGAGGTGCACTGCCACACTCTCTTAAAGATGGTGGCAGGTAGCCGGACAGTGGTGGCGCATGCCTTTAATCCCAGCACGCGGGAGGCAGAGGTAGGCGGATTTACAGAGTGAGTTCCAGGACAGCCAGGGCTACACAGAGAAACCCTGTCTTGAAAAACCAAAAAAAAAAAAAAAAAAAGATGGTGGCAGGTAAGGGTGCTTGCTTGATTCCTGGGACCCATATGGTAGTGAAGAGTTAAAAGAAGAATGCAGGCAGCCCAGACACTCCCGCCTTCCCTAGGTTGCAGGCAGCCCAGACACTCTCAGCTTCCCCCCGCCCTCCCCCTTCCCTCCTCTCAACCCAGACTAGCCCAGACACTCCTAGCTTCCCCCTCCCCTTTTCATTCTAGTAAGCACATTTTACATCGTTACTCCCCTGACACAG
>CM052712.1:21626708-21648666 GCA_028551405.1 Uromys caudimaculatus | reverse complement strand
AGGAGAGAAGGGAATCAAACAAACTGTGTATACACACACACACACACACACACACACACACACACACACACACACACACACCATGCATACTGAAATGTAAATGAACGAGAAAAATAAAAAACAGGGAGGAGAGGGAGAAAAAATAGGAGTCTGCAAATATGGATTCTGTGAGCCATGAAGACTGTAGCATATTCCTGCAAAGAGTTCTGTACTTGGGTAAATACTGCATTATTTAGGGCATACTCTCCCAGGTCTAGGATTCTATGTAGACTTCACTCCCTCATTGCCTCTGGGCTATTACACATCTGTAAATTATGGCTGACCATTACACTGTCAAATCTTGTTCATAGGCATGCAAATACTGTTCTAGGAGGCTCAAAAGAGACTTTTTAGCAAGGAATATTCAAATTCCTAATCTGTGAGTCACGCTATAATCTATGCAGGCTGTAATGTTGTGTGCAGGCATGCTGCCTTGACAGACGCATGGAGAAGACTAGGGGTTTAAAGCCTGTTTTTCTCTGTTTATTTGCTGTTTGTTGACTTTTTGGCAAAACAGCTGCTCTTCCAAGACTGGCTGGCCAGTGACCCCAAAGAGCAACCATCTCCTTCACCCTCGCACCCCCCGAGCTGTGGTTAGAGCCCCACCAAGTTTCTCATGTAGGAGCTAGGGTGTATCTTCATGCTTGAGAAGCACAGCCCTTTAGCAATCTTTTCAGTAATTCTTTCCAGTCCCATAACTAAATGTGACAGGGTCTCACTACGATAACCTTACCTGTCCTTAAACTCGAGATCCGCCTCCCGAGCACGTTCACCATCACGCCGGGTCTCTACCCACAAGTTCGGATCTTTGCCTTAAAGAGCATGTTAGTCACCCGTGCCACCTTTCAAACTGGGTGGTGGTCCTTCCCAGGCGCCCTCACCTGTGTGCAGCGACAGCCAGCCCTTTCGGTGTGCGATGTAGTGCGGGGCGTGCGCCTCCTCGTAGCTCACTGGCTTGTGACCCTTGGCCACGCGGACTCGCGCCGCCCGGTTCTAGGAGCGAAGGTGCGGTCACGGGGCAGCCGAGCCCAGCCGCCCTCGCAGCCCCCAGACCGGCCCGCTGCACTCACCTTGGCGCAGACCGCGGAGGTGTGCAGGGCGCGCCAGGCGCAAGGCAGCTCCCGGCTGCAGGCCAGCACCTGCGGAGAGACGGGGAATGAGCGGACACCGGGCGGCACCCGGGCCCTCTCGCCCGCAGCCCACTCACCTGCAGACCCAGCCCGCGGACAGACGCGGACGACGCCATCTTGGACCGGCGCAAAGCGGGACGCGTCAGTGCGCAGCCGCAGGAAGTACGTGCCTCAGAGCGGGAACTAACGGGAACCCGGGCGGGGGGCGGAGCGAGGCATAGTGCGAGTGTGGAAGAGGGCGTGGCGTGGGCCGGTGTGTGGGATACCCTGCAATTTCCGGTACTGTACCTAGTCCTTCGTAGGACCTGGTGTTGGGTTTTAAACGCGAAAATTTGGTGATATAAAACTGAGGTTTACTGGGCATAGTGGCGCATGCCTTTAATCCCCTTGGCCGAGGCAGGTGGGTCTCTGAATTCCAGGCTAGCCAGGTCTACAAAGCGAGTTCCCGGAGAGTCAGAGTTAGAGAGAGAAACCCTATCTGGAAAAACAAAACAAACAGACAAACAAAAACTGTGAGGTATCTATCCTCATAGAAGCAGCTTCAGTGTCCTATAGAGAATTCAAGAAAAAACGTGCAGGCCCTCAGACCCCGCCATTCCGTGCTTGTGCTTCCACCTGAGCCAGCATACTCACAGGAATATCCAATATGACAGCGTCAGCCTCCTTTGGGCTGGGAATACAGTCATTTGCCTTCATGCTGAGCAGAACCCAGAAAAGAGGTTGCTGGGTTGGCTCCTAATCACTTAAAATAAAAGGAAAGAGGCAGTGTATTGAGGGTATATCTCAGCGGTAGAACCACCAAAGAAGAAAAATTTAAATGGCAAAAAAATGTATGTGGCTAGAGCAGTGCTGATATAATTGGTATCGCGGAATTATTAATGCAGAGGAAAAATAGCATCGTGAAGAACTCCCTCTACTAAAGAAAGCACATGGATTCTAGAGTCTGACTCTCATAACAAAATATTGGATGACAGGTGCTTTCAGAAGGCATTTTTTTTTTTAATTAAATTTTTTTTTGTTTTTGTTTTTTCGAAACAGGGTTTCTCTGTGTAGCCCTGGCTGTCCTGGAACTCACTCTGTAGACCAGGCTGGCCTCGAACTCAGAAATCCGCCTGCCTCTGCCTCCCAAGTGCTGGGATTAAAGGCGTGCGCCACTACTGCCCGGCTGTGCACTTGTTTCAATGCACTGCTCCATCATAAGGCAGTATCTCTACTATCTCATCCCATATAGATGAGACCACAGAGGCTCTGGATTCACAGAATAGCCGGGCTTGTTCTATTTCTGGGGTCCTGCACCACATAGGGTGAAGGTTCAGAACCATGTTAGGATGAAGGAAGGGCCCCAGCTTCTGTGGCTAGGTGACTGCAGGGTATGGAATAGCTTTAGCCACAGCCCCATAGGAATGGCTGCAGCACCCCTCCAGGCCCAGTGCCAAACCTGGGGTATGTATTGCTTTCTCAGAAGCCATTTTTTATTCTTCATGTGACAACCAGTAGCCTATGCTCTCAGAAGTTCTGACAGAGCCCAGCCAGCCTGTGGGAAAGCAGGTACATGTGTTTTCTGAAATCCCCTCAAATGATTATAGTTTGCAGTAGATAGGGGTGTGTGTGTGTGTGTGTGTGTGTGTGTGTGTGTGTGTGTGTGTGTGTGTGTATGGTGTGTGCGTGCATATGGTGTGTGTATGTGTGAGTGTGTGTGTATGTTTGCCTGAATTCATATGTACATACTATATTTGTGCCTGGTTCTGGGTGAAAGAGCAGAAGAGGACCTGTGTTATGAGCAACCAAGTGAGGGCTGAGACAGAACCCAGGTCCTCTGCAGCAGTTAAGTGCTCCTGATCACTGAGCCATCTCTCCAGCCCATGAACTCTTCTTAACTCGCTTTGGGAGGCTGCCATAAACCTCCATCTGCAGACCTTCCTGGGAGAAAGAAGACCTGCTGACCCTGATCCACCAGGTGGCAGAAGACCCTAGTTTCTAGATGTCTTGAAAATGATATCTGTCCCAGCATAGCCAACAGTCTCAACTAGACAGTGTTCAAAGCCTGGGCTATGGAGTGACTTTGTGCAGGAGCTGAGAAAACAAGTATTTCCTGGGAATTACTAGAATCCAGGAAGGGTGAAACAGCCTCTGTTGTTTTTCTCAGTCTCCTGATAATAGCCCCATGTGGTCCCTAACTCATGATCACTTGGCCTCCCAAATGCATCAAATCCAGCCTTTGGTTCTCTTTACAACTGACTTAAATCAACTCAGAAGGGCTGATACTTTCACCTTGTAAATCCAGCCAGTACACAAGAATTACCCCAGTGCTTTTCCTGGGTAGCCAACTGCTGAACCCTACAGGTTAAAGCAGAATGGAGCTCCATAAGGAGCCTGTGCAGCCTCCTGCTTCATTCTTCCTGTGGAGGGAAAATGGGGTAAGTGCATGGTGTTGGGCACACTACAGTTAACTTCAGCTCTGGGGCCCTGAGAATGCTCTCTCCTGGCATCAGCGCCAAGGACAATTAGAAAGGCTGAACAGCCCACTGCCGAGTACTGGAACTCACACTGTGCCCAACTGTACACGTTTGATTGCTAAGAGCAGCCCTGAGGCCAGCCTGATCTACAGAGTGAATTCCAGGACAGCCAGGGCTACAGAGAAACCCTGTCTCGGGGAAAAAAAAAAAAAAAAAGAGCAGCCCTGAAATCCTTGGGCTAGAAACTTCAGACCTTCAAATGGGCAAGGTGAGCATGCATGCTACTTCCTGGAGGTCACCCAGCTCAGGTGGGCAAGGTGAGCATGCACACTACTTCCTGGAAGTCATCCAGCTCAGGTGGGCAAGGTGAGTATGCATGCTACTTCCTGGAAGTCACCAGCTCAGGGTGAGCTCTTCTGTTCCTATGTCTGAATGTCAATGGTTTCAGCTTGACTCAGTCACAGAATTCCCCAAAAACATCCTGCTTCCAGGGGAGTCTCCATGACTTCGGATTCTGAGATTGGTGTGTTGTCCAAGTTTGATACATAAAAACAGATGGGTCCTGTTGACATATGGAATAACTTATTAGGTTGTTATTTGGTTTTGTTTTGAGACAGGGTCTGTGTAGGACTGTGAAAGGCAGCCTGGTTTCTGGTTGAGCCAAGGTTTAAAATCCTGGTGACCCAGCAGGGGATAACCCTGCAAGGGACAGTAGGTGTTCTGCCATGCTCCTGGGCCCCAGGCTCCTGACACAAGGCCACAGTTCTCCATAGGTCTATGACCATCAGTCACGTAAGGGCAACGCCCCAAGCTCCTCCACAGGTAGAGGATGTGACCAGGTCACTTAGGCTCAAGACAGATCTCCATTTTAATGAGGTACCACGGGGTATGGTTTCACACATCGCCACTTTCCTCCATGACAATAAACACCTTAAAACCATGGACTGTCTCTTTTCATCAGGATCCGCGGTGGAGAGCAATGGAACAGGCCTGTCTAAAGAGCCACGTCTAGTCTCTGGCAGAAGGCCTCTCAGTGCTCCCAGCCATGACCTCCACCAAGCCAAGCCGCCCACCGACAAGCCAAGGACTCAGTCCCTGGCGGGACCCAGCCAGGCTCCTTCCCACCTTTCCTCCTTGGCCCCGGGTTAGATCCAGTGCGAGGGCCCCCACTCTGTTCTCAGCTCTTCCCGAGGCATCCAGCTGCACCTGGGATGCCCAAGAGCCTGAGAACCAGATGGTTCCAGCCTTGTCTCAGCCGGACACCCTCCCAGTGGCAGTGGCGCGCGCGGCATGGGGTGAGTGAGGGCTTCTTGCCTCCCCCGTTGGCCCAAGCCCTGGGGCGGACGCAGGACCCCCTTAACCTAACAGGTCTAGAGCTCAAACTATGTAGATCAGACTGGCCTTGGATTCGGGGATCTACCTGCCTCCGCCTCCAGAGTGGTTTTGGTATTTTTTAGCTAGGGTCTCACTGTGTAGCCCAAGCTAGCCTTCTTTGCTCAGCTTCCCAAATGCTCAGAATACAAATATGTGCCACAACTCTGTCCTATAATCTGTGTTCCTCTGAAACTGTGGTGAACTCTCTTCATGTATCTAAATCTTAGGAATACAGATTGAATTTTATTTCTGGGCAGTGGACAGACCTCATGAAAAAGAACCTTTCAAACATCTTGGAGGCGGGATCTTGCTGTATATCCAGACTGATCCTGAATTCTGGATCCTCCATCTCTCAAGTGCTGGTACCACAGCTATGCACCACCATTTCTAGTATAAAGAATCTTTTTCTAAGCTGTCATGAATCTTGCCTTCCTTGTCTCAGATTTTAGGAAAAGCATGAAACAGTTTTTAAGTATAAGAAGGACCCTGCAAGCAAATACCCTCGTTTTATTATTAGCACGTGGCTTATGATGCGTGCACACAGGGGACGGTGGGGTGGCATGTGTGGAGGTCAGTGGACGACTTTATGGGGTTGGCTTCCCTTCCAGTTTTATGTGAGTTCCAGGATCAAATTCAAGTCGTCATGCTTTGCTGCAAGTGCTTCTACCCACTGAGCCATCTCACAGCCCCTCCTCCCCAGGCAACAATTCTTAAGAGGTATTCCCTGTGCTTGAACTTGGAGCTAGGAATATACTGGGTGAAATTCCTGCAGTGTAGGAGGGGTGCCAAGGAAGTTTCTACGACTCTGGTAGAAGTGGGGAAAAAAAAGAAAGGTTTTGTTTTTTTATTGTTTTGTTTTGTGTAATTTTAGACAGGGTCTAATACGCAGCTATGGCTATCCTAGAATCCACTATATAGTCCAGGCTGGCCTTGAACACCCAGAGGTCCACCTGTCTCTGCCTCTTTAGTGCTGGGATTAAAGGTGTGTGCCAACAGGCCCAGCTGGCAAAAATAAATTTTTTAAAATGGAAAAGAAAGTTTGTTATGTCTAACTGAATCATCATGTTTCAAGTTATTTTAACGTTCTCGGCAGATCAGAGAGTCCCCTTTTCCTAAACTTAGTCAAACAGCAGGTTGGCAAAGTTTCAGGATTGCTTTTCCTCTTACCGCATGGCCAGACCTATCACCAGATCACCAGGACACCAAGTGGTCATCCTGGGAAACCCAGGCCAGCCTAGAAGCGTAGTGGGCCTTTGGTTCAAGAAAGGGCTCCAGATCAGAGAGTAGGCAGGTACCCTGGAGCCAAGGGTACCTTTGCTGAGTCTAGTAAGGGACAAGACACAGGAGAGCTTCTCAGACCACTGCCTGACTTCTCTGAAGACAAAAAATAGATGAAAGGAAAGCCCAAGACCTCAGCAGCAAGACAGAGCTAAGTAGAAACTCGTAGGCCTAGACATAGGTGGAGCAGGGCTCTGAAACTTACTGAAGTGACAGCTGATCCAGCTGAAGATCAGCAGCAAAGAGCCCAAGGTCCCTGACCAAGGTCTCAAACAGTGGCTAGTTTGCCGCAGAGACATTTCAGAATGTTGGGGAAGCCTTTAGAATGTACAGCAGATCCTCTCGTGTCCTGCTATGCAGATACTGCAGTCTGGGATTTCCTTCTGGCAACCACAAAATAGGTAATGACTAACATGCCGAAGTTACTGGGAAGATACTATTTCCAGTCACAGCCTGTTCCCCGGGCCATCTCCAGGCAGAGGCTGCTGTCCCGAGCACAAAGACAATGGAGGCACGGAGAAGCAGAAGCTGCACCACTACCATTTGAGCATTCATTCAACTCATTAATTCAACAAACATTTATTAAGCGCCTATGTGTGCCAGTCCTAGCGACTTAGGCCCTGCCCTCAAGCAGCTCACAGTCTAGGGGCAGACAGTAAACACGTGACAATGTGCGTGAAGTGCCGAGGAAGGATGACAGAGGCTGGACCACACAAGGGTAACTGATGAGCACTTCCTGGGCAAGGGTACATAAGCTCAGTGCCACGCCAGTACCTCACACTTTGGTGCTACATCACCAACACCTTCACGGCTGGTCCACAAAGGACCTGCGTGGATTCTACTTCCTTGGGACAACCCTGTCTGCCAGCATCTACAGTGACTAAGGGAGCTGTTCCCTAATTTCAGGGGCCAATGAAGGAGCAGCTACCCAGAGGGCCAATTCCCAGGAGCCTTGTCATGGGTTAGGTAGGAACAGAGATCAACTTACTGCTTGTATCACCCCAGCCCAGGCCTCGGATTATTCTCAATATTTCTGAGCTAGTCTGAGATTGCTTCTTAACACTGTGAAGAGGCCCTTCACCCCTGGCTGTCACTGGCCTTCTGCCCCATGAGCAGCAAACACCAGCCAACTCTTGGGTGCCAGACACAGCCTCACTGGCTGTTGTCACAACAGGCCACAGCAGGAGGCCTGATAGTCAAAACAGTCACAGCCTCCGCACCAGCTCAATGAGCTGCTGAATGTTTTTGTTTTGGTTGGACAAGCCATTCCTGATGTTTTCTAATAGGCATCTCTTCAATTCAAAAATGGCCTCACTGTAGCCCAAGCTCACAGCGGCCATGGGTGGTGCTCCATGCCACAGGGCTGGGATGTGCCAGACATGCTGCCTCTCAGCCAGGCCCGCCAGTGTCCGGAAGCCACCACCCTGCTTCTCCAAGTGGGTAGCAGCCCTGCTCAGGTCGCTGGGTGGATCCAGGAGCTGCCTCCTGTCTCTGGGCTTGGGACTGGGAACAGGCAGGTCATGAAGGTTCTGGTACACAAACTGATAGTTGGGCATGTGCCCCATTTTTTCTAGCCTCAGAAACGCATGAAGAACAGCTGGTGGGATGTCCTTTGTTTCAGCTAAACTGACCACAGTGACATTACTTAGCCCCATTAGCAGTGTGGCCAAGGAAGCCTCCAGTTCAAACCTGTCTCCAGCAGAGGCCAAGGCCCCATTGATCAAACCCCCAGAGTCAATTACCAGGATTTGGTCACAGCCCAGGTCCTGGCTAAAGCCCTCAGCTACAGGGAGGAGCTGCATGAAGGCCCCCCGGGGACTACAGCTCCTTCCGGTGGCAAACTTCAGGCCAAACATGGTGTTGAGGAGTGTAGATTTCCCTGTGCCTGGCACCCCCAGGGCAGAGAGAACCACTAGTCGAGATCTCCTATCTAGGCGGGCATGCAGCTCCTTGAGAAGCCCAGTGACCCATCGAACAGGGATGCTCAGGGTGGCCCCATCGACCAGCTCCAGGGGCAGCCCACCCAGCAGCAGTTCCACAGCCAAGCCTGGGAAGTGGGGAAAGCGCCTCTGGCCAGCAGGCAGCCTCCCTGCCTCCACCAGGCAGCTCTCTGCTTCATAGAACTGGCCCATCTCCCGCACATAGTGCTCCACTCCCAAGGGCTCAGGCCAGAGTGGCTCGTTCAAGTCTGAGGGCCCACCAAGTTTTGGTCTTAGGGTGAGAAGGGTCTCTGGAGGCTGTCTTGGCCGTGGCTGGCTAAGGCGAGCCAGCCCCCACTCCATCCACCTCAGGAAATACCGCCTCTCACTCGGGGAGGGGCTGCTTATCCCCAGGATGAACTCCTGCACCCCTGAGGCGGGCTCCTGGCCACTCTGCTGCACCCGGAGCTCTAGGAGTCGCCGTCTCAGCTCAGCCCGGTGCTTCTCTGGGGGCTCCGAGACCCACTGGAGCTGGCAGAACTCCCTTTCAACTTGGGCTGCCTTCCGCGCAGGGTCGCCCTGCAGTCGCAGCTCCTCTCTCCTGTAGGCATCCACATCCTTGATCTTCCTGAGGATCTTCTCCGTCCGGTCCTTGGCCTTCTGACACTCCTCCAAGTCCTCATCAACTCTGAGGCCTAATTTACGTGCTGCATGTGCCATGTCCTCCACAGACACCCTCCTGCTGCAGGGAGAGCGAGCCACACCACACATAATCGCTCGGATCCGCCGCACGAAGCCCTCGCTGTCAGTGCTGCTGACCTTCACCAGGACATGAGAGTGGTCTATCTTCAGCACGGGGATCAGCCTGTTGAGGAAGCGCAGGTTTGTGTTGCGTTTCCCTCGGTAGGGACTCAGGATGAAGTAGTACTTTGTGGTGGACTCCTTCATGGAGTACAGCAGTTTGTATTCCTTCTTACTGATGTTGTCAGTCAAAATAAACACAGCAGAGGAGACTTCTGTCAAGAGCTTAAACTGCAGCCAGTGAGACCCAATGTCACCTCTCAAGTTCAGAAAGGCCATGGGCTCTGGGAAAACATCCAGGTCCTCCTTTCCACTGGGGAAGAACCAGGAGACCTCTACTAACCCGTCTGCAATCTCTCGAGGATTAGTACCTAAATTGAGGTCCCGATGCCAGAAGCAGTCCCACTGCCGGCGGGCTGGGCTGAGGACCGCATTGAGCAGCTGGGACTTGGAGTTGCTGCTGACATCCATGCGCACGAAGGCAAATGTGGGCACCCTGGACAGGACCACACTGTCTTCTCGGAAACTCCCAAGGCCCCGTGGGGGCTGGAACCACCACGTCCGCACAACACCCCGCAGGGCCCAGAGCAGAAAGGTGTGGTAGTGGTTTTCAGAATCAGGCAACACAAGTGGGAGTGCAAACTGGCAGAGGGACATCTTCAGCAGCACCTCCTGTTGCAGAAAGGAGTCTGAAGACAGCAGGAGGGCACAGAGGAGGTCTAGGGGGTTCACAGGCGTATCAGGCATGGGCAGCTCCGAGAAAGAGTAGATGTCAGCGGCGACGTCCTCGGCCGGGTCCCAGTACATCACCTCCTCCTCCATCTGGCTCCCCTTCTCTGCAGGCCAGGCTTCTGGAGGCATGTCCAGCACCATGGTGGTGTTCCTGGCTTCTGCGTTGAGTGCCTGCAGCTTCCTGAGGAAATGCCAGGGGAGGTCCTTGGGAACCTGAGGAGCCCAGTTCTTCATGCTGTCAAAACTGATCTGCAGGGAGTCCTGGAGGGTGAGCTTCTGTACCTGGTATGCCTCCAGTCCCAACAGGGACAGCATTTCCTGAAGCCTGCTTCTCTCCACTATACAAATCAAACAAAAAACAGAAACATAAATGTTTAGTCCTCATTCTCAAGTCAGGGCCAGAGCAGAGCTGGAGAGGAAAAGCCTAGCAGAGGAGGGTTGGAGAGGACAATCCTGAGAACAGGATGCAGGCCCAAGGGGCCCCGGGTATGCTGGGCTGACCTACGATCGGGGCAGAGGGTAAATCCTGTCTCAATCGCACCGCCAACTAAACTGTCTGAGACATTAAACACACAGAGGGAATGGGCCGGCTGATGACTCAGAAGTGAAAGCACACACTGCTCTTCCAAAGACCAGAGTCAGCTCTCAGCGCCCTTGTCAAGTAGCTCACACTGCTTGTAACTCCAACTCCAGGGAATCCTGCAGCCTCTGCAGGCATCGACATTCACATACACGCACCCACAGAGACAAACACCCATATACATAAGTAAAACGAAAAATAAATCTACAGCCAGGGATGGTGATGCATGCCTTTAATCCCAGTACTGGGGAAACAGGCAGGCAGATCTCTTATGAATTCAAGGCCAGCCTAGTCTTCACAGGACATTCGAGGTCTGTCAGGATCTCATTGTAAGACCATAGCTAAGACAGAAATAAAGGAGTGGGGGCCAGGGAAACCTAGGCGTTACATTTAAGAATTAAGAGCGTTCACCTGGAAGCTGTGATTTCTAGTTTTTCTAGAATCCGCACTACCTAAGTCTGAGCTGGACCTTAAGTAATGAGTGAGCAGCAGCACATGTTCCTAGGTGCTGAGTGCAAACTCCACTTCTCAGATCTCAGTCCAGGCCTCACAGTCACCCTCCACTCATGCTCCAGCCCAATGAGGAATCTGGGAGCATGGCAGAACAAGCCTGTAATTCTGCACTCAGATGCTAGGTGGTTGTAAATTCAAGACCAGCATGAGACACACAGCAAAAGTCTGCCTCAAAACCTGGAGTTAAAATGTCGACAGGAAATTCCCATGGGGGTACAACTACCATTCACACTCTGGGTGGTCTGGTAAATGTTCTTTTATTTTGTCAAGAAATCGAAGACTATTTTTTAAAAGGAAAATAGCAACCATATCTTGGCAAGTTTACAAATCCCAGACCAATAATGCATGGCTCTGGCTTGTGCTGTGAACTGGGATTTCTTTGGTGCTGCAGATGCGGCTCCCTCTGCGTGCCTGCAAATGCTCTACCAGTAAGCCAGATCTCCAACCTTATTTATAGATCAAGATGTGGTAAATATATTTCACTTACTATTATTATTTTATTTTTTAAAGATTTATGTATTTACTTTATATATGTGAGTACACTATCACTATCTTCTGACACACCAGAAGAGGACATAAGATCCTGTTACAGATGGTTGTGAGCCACCATGTGGTTGCTGGGAATTGAACTCAGGACCTCTGGGAGAGCAGTCAGAGCTCTTAGCCGCTGAGCCGTCTCTCCAGCCTGAGGCTCTTGATCTTTTGAAGACAGCGTCATTACGTGGCTCATGCTAGCCTTGAATCATTAGCACTAATATATGCAGGCCACCACTCCCTCTGTGATACTTGGCTCTTAGTGACTGTGATTATTATTCTTGGTTGTCAGCTTGACTACATCTGGAATTAACTAACCCTCAGAAATGGAGGGCACATCTGTAAGGGATTTTTGCTTAATTTGAAGTGGAAAGATCCACTTCTAATCCAGATCTTTGAGGTGGAAAAACACACCTTTAATCCAGATCTCCTGAGTTGGGAAGACCTGCCTCCAATGTGGGCCACATTCTGCCGGAAGCCTACGTAAGGACATGGAAGAGAAGTCTTACTGTCTGCCTGCTTGCCCTCACCGTGCCAACAGGTCCATTCCTTCACTGGCATTAGAACTTACTTCTTGAGAATTCCAACATATACTAAAGACCAGCTGAGACCTTCAGCCTCGTGGACTGAACGACAGACAGATAGATGTGTATACACACACACACTAAGTTCTGTTACTCTAGAGAACCCTGACTAATGCAGTGACAATAAGCATTTGGTGTTGACTGTTGCTTTGTAGACACTGAGTGATTAAGATATTCAAATGCCACCCTATATAATGCAAACTTTTTTTTTTGGTTTTTGGGCTTTTTTGGTTTTTTCGAGTCAGGGTTTCTCTGTATAGCCCTGGCTGTCCTGGAACTCACTCTTTAGACCAGGCTGGCCTCGAACTCAGAAATCCGCCTGCCTCTGCCTCCCAAGTGCTGGGATTAAAGGTGTGCGCCACCGCTGCCCGGCTAATGCAAACTTTTATAAGCTAATGTTCTCATACAGTTGTAACCGTTCCAGGACTTGGCCTGATATCTTACCAGTATAAGTACATATGTAGGTACTCATGCATGCATGTATGTATTTTTTACAGTATTGAGATGGAACCCGCATTGAGTGATGCCCCTAGCTCTCTCTCTCTTTTTTTAATTCTTTTAAGATGGGAGGAGGAATGCAGGTTTTCCCCAGTCTTGTCTCAAACCTGTAAATGGATTCAATGTTCCTGCCTTTACCTTGGGACTGCAGGCATATAGCACCATAAGTGTCCCACAGCACTGATCTTAGGGCTCAGAATTCTAAATTTATTTGCATGGTGAGCCATGGCATATGTATCGACATGAGAGAAAAACTAATAGGCGTCCCGATGATCCAACTTCAGCCATCAGACTCGGCAGCACTTTTACCCCTGAGCCATCTTGTCAGCTCGGGGCTCAAGGTCTACAGCAGTAGACAGAAGGCCCACCTGAGAAGTTACAAAGGGCTGTGGATTTGTTTTAAAAACAGAACAACTGGCCAGATGATACGGTTCAGCAGATAAAACCAATTGCCTCCAAACCTGACGACCTGAGTTTGATCCTTGTACCTTGGTAGAAGAAAATAAATTCTCAAATTCTCCTCTGATCTCTATACACCTGCACATATGCATGCAAATACATAAAGTACGCTTTTTTAAAAAATGTAATTTAAAAAGTTTTGTTTTTATGTGCATGTGTATGTATGTGTGCATGTGTGTGTGTGCGTGTATGTGTGTGTGTGTGTGTGTGTGTGCGCGCACGCACGCGCGCATGTGTACTGTGTGCACGCAGTGCCCATAGAGGCCAGAAGAGGGCACACTATCCTTCAGGAACTAGAATAATAACAGAGAGCTAAGGTGGCTGGAAAGCAAACCCAGATCCTCTGCAAGAGCAACAAGTGCTCAACACTGAGCCAGCTCTCCAGCCACAAATAAATGTAATATAAGAATAAATAAAACAGAAGAACAACAGGAAGACTGCGCTGTGTTGGAAGCCCTGTATTACTTGGGTTCCCCTGTTATGACCAAATGAAGCCAGGGATATAGGACAACCATTATTGCCTAAGTTCGCATGATTCAAAGCAAGTTGGGAAAAACCACATTCTATATATGTACCCATACCTGGCACTGGGCCCTTAGGAGACCATTTAGCAGCTCTGGGTCCAAGTTTGCCAACATGCAAACTAAACTATTGCTAGTGTTTCTACATCTAGCCAGCTGGGCATTAGAATAACTTCAGGAGCTTGTTAAAAATAAGACACACAGGGGAACTTCCACCTACAAAGACTCCTGGTGATGGTGTAGGTAAGTTGAAGGAAACACTGGTTACTTTATAGTTAGTAAGTTCCCCAAGTGGTTTTGTTTTTAGCAACATTATTAATAGTTCATAAAGGGGTGATAGACAAGAGGGTTACAAAGTCAGGAATGAGAACCAGCCACCTATAGACCCTCCCTCCCACAGAATGGAAAGCTGGAAAGGAAAGAGAAAATGAGTACCTGTTGGGAAGTCATTGTCCTGAGCCTCGTTTGTACCATCTATGAGAAAAAGCAAGGGAAAATAGAGGGGATTAATCTAATAATGTGTATTTGGATGACAGGAAGTAAATTAAATAGAACCCAACCCTTTTTATAAACCACATTGCAATTCCCTGAAATTTTAACAATATAAATTATAAAACCGTTGGGTCCTAGTGACTTTTCACTTCTCATCTGCACCCTCGGTTCCCGGCCCAGTGTGTCTGAGTCCCGGAGCCCCCACCTCCACAGTGGAACCCTCAGCCCAGTGTGTCTGAGTCCCGGAGCCCCCGACCTCCACAGTGGAACCCGTGGCCCCGTGTGTCTGAGTCCCGGAGCCCCCACCTCCACAGTGGAACCCTCAGCCCAGTGTGTCTGAGTCCCGGAGCCCCCACCTCCACAGTGGAACCCTCAGCCCAGTGTGTCTGAGTCCCGGAGCCCCCACCTCCACAGTGGAACCCTCAGCCCCGTGTGTCTGAGTCCCGGAGCCCCCGCCTCCACAGTGGAACCCTCAGCCCCGTGTGTCTGAGTCCCGGAGCCCCTACCTCCACAGTGGAACCCGCAGTCATCTCCTTCCATTTCTCTCCATTCCAAATCTAGAAAGAAAGGACACGGGCGTTTCACCTCATCGGCAAGGTAGAGCCTGTCTATGAAGAAGTCTGAACTGAACGTGGCTTTTGTTGACTGTTGGTATTATAGGTTAAGTATTGCTGAAAACCTCAGGTTAGATTTTGGAGTGAACTAAGTTTAAACAAAAACAAAGATGGAAATATAGCTACAGCTCTGATTTTTTTTTTTTTATTCAATCAACCTTATAATTTCCTCACAATTAAGTTTTGTTTGTGACAGGCTCTGTCTACATAGCATTGGCTGGAATAATACCAGGCTGGCCTTGAACTCACAGAGATCCATCTGCCTCTGTTTCCCAAGTGCTGGGGTAAACCTAACATTTAAAACTGTCTTTTCTGATGATGCTTTCTGGAGATGGATGGATACAGGGACAAGAAAGGAAAATAAATGAGGGGTGTGGCTTTTGGAAGCAGAATGGTGTGAATGAAAACACAGAAGTACTCATGCATCAACCCACAACTAAAAATCCAGTCTAAGGGCTGGAGAGATGGCTCAGCAGTTAAGAGCACTGACTGCTCTTCCAGAGGTCCTGGGTTCAATTCCCAGCAACCACATGGTGGCTCACAACCATCTGTAATGGGATCTGATGCTCTCTTCTGGTGTGTCTGAGGACAGCAGCAGTGTACTCACATACATGAAATAAATAAATCTTTTAAGAAATCTCTCTTAAAGTAAAAATAAGATACTAGAAAAAAAATTTCCCTAAGAATTCAAAATACATTGTGAAGAGAAAAAAAAAAAAACTAGAGAAGAAAATCAGAGCCAAGTATAGGGGCTGGAAAGATCTCTCAGGGGCCAAGAGCACCTGATGCTTTTGCAGAGAAGACCTAGGTGCAATTCCTAACACCTAGGCTGTTAGGACTGGATCCCAATCCCAGCGACCCAGTCCCTCCTCTGGCCTCTGTGAGTACTGTGCACATGTAGCGTGCAAACGTTCAGCGGGCAAAACACTCACATATAATTTTGTTTTGCTGTTGTTGTTTGCAACAAGGTCTATGTAGCTCTGTCTGTCCTAGAACTTGGTGTGTAGGTTAAGATGGCCTTGAACTCACAGAGATCCGTTTGCCTCTGACTCTTGAATGCTGGGATAGCAGATGTGCGCCACTACACAGGGCTGGTAATTTTTTAGAGGCAAGTATAACAGAACATGTCTGTAACCGCAGGCTGCTCATCAGGAAGGTAGCAAGCTAAAGGACTGATGAGGTTACAGACCAATATGGACAACTTAACAACACATGTCTGAAAAAGGGAAAAGTGAGGGAGGGTGTGACTGTGACTCAGTGACAGGCCCGCACTCTAGGTCTCACTGGACGAAAGGGCAGTGTGGCCCGGGCTCCTCCACAGAACTGTTCCCAGCCTGCTTGGGAGAACTCTAAGTGGGGCATGAAAGCATTTCCACGGACACCGAGTGATCTTCCCTCCTGAGACCACAGCGCCCAACACACACTTGCTAGCTTTCCATCTAGATGTAGGACCCTGTCACTGAGCACTACATGGACATCTACCATGTTACACTTCAAGACTGTTAGTGCTGGTTAGTATAAAGTACATAAGTGGTCCCACTATCTCACACCATCTGCAAGAAACTAACTTAAAATGGACAAGCTAAATGTAAGAACTAAAAATCATGAAACTCTTAGAAGACCTGTGAGTAAATCTTCATAGCCTTGGACTTCGTTCTGGTTTCTTAGATGTGATACTAAAAACATAGCTGACAAAGCAAAAGGTAAGTAAAAACACTGTGCATCAAAGGACAATACCAAAAAAGTGAAAACAGGCAGGCATGGTGGCCCACACCTTTCCTCCCAGCACTGGGAAGCAGAAGCCAGATCTCTGTGAGTCTAAGGCCAGCCTGATCGACATAATGAGCTCCCAGTCGGTCAGAGCAATTTAGTGAGAGCCTGTCTTTAAAAAATCCAACCTGAACACAGAGTCTGGGATGTATCTCAATGGTACAGAACTTACTACTATGATCTGAGGCCCTGGGTCTGAGTTCCAGCAGCAGCGAAAACAACAACAACAAAAACACACACACACACATACACACACAAGAGTCATACACTAGCACACACAGACACAGGGACACACACATACACATGGGAGAGGGAGAGGGGCTAAAATGTTTACACAGTATGTATCTATGTCTGCAATAAAGATCTAGTGTTTGTACAGCTTACCGCTTTTTATCAAAAGCTGAGATGGAATAATCTTTTTATAGAAAGAAAAAGAAAAGCCTTAAGCTTAATTTAGAAGTCTGAAATCCCCAGCCAAGACAGAGCAGCGAATCTAGAATCCCAATAGGCAGGAGAAACCTATCTATTTCAAAATGGGCCCAGGTCTAATTTTACCTGCAATTGCCACGGATGTTTGGCTGTCTGAAGGTTTTACTTCTGGGGCCACTTCTCCCAGATCTGAATGCCTGAAATTTTTCAGAAGAAATTACCATTAAAATAGTTTACTACTACTTCAACCTAATCAAATTGGCTACATATAAAATTTCCCAGGGAAAAAGCTTCTAAAAACTCCAATCTCAGGCTGTTGAAATGGCTCAGTGTACTGCTCATCTAGAGGACCTGAATTCAGTTCCCAGTTCAGTCACATATACTTAGAGTCTTTCCACACTGTAAACTCTGGGTCTATCCCAGATCCATGGAGTCTGACCCTCTGGGAGCTGGCTGGCCCTGGGCCACATTGACAATACCCCCATGACTCCAACGTACGGCCCTATGGAGACACACTTGCCTGGTAATGCCAGCCACTCAGAAAGACACAAAAAGATACATACCCTTTGACCAGTAATTCCACTTCTATCCTAAGGAAAAAAATTAAGATTTAGTTACAAAGATGTTGACGTGAGCTTGATATTCAATAGCAAAAGCTTTATGCCTGTTCAAATCAAAGTCCAGTAAGAGAATTGCAGTCCTATTCTACAGTCAGCACAAAATATTCTATGGGCTTCTTTTTGTGAATAGAGAAATTTCAAGTGTACAAATTAGTAGAAATCAAGTTACAGAATAATATAAATATGATAAAATTATGTATGTTTTGAGAGAGATTTAGAAATATGTTCATCCAAAGTTAAGGGTCACAGAACAAAAATGTCTACAGTGTAGAACTATGTGGGGTGGCATGCACCTGTAACCCCAGCACTTAATAGGCTGAGGCAGGAGCATCTCAATTTCAAGGCCAGACTGGTGGACACAGCAAATCCCTGTAGAAAACAAACAGTGCAGGCAAGAAGGAGCAATTCTCTTTGTTTGTTTTCATTTTGTGTTTGTGTTGATGAGATACAAACCCAGGACCTCCTTCATGTTAAATGCTCTACTACTAATCTATAACCCACCCCCCAATCCAACACTACAGAAGCTGTGGCAGAATTACAAATTCCAAACCCAGATGAGGCCGCAAAGCTAGAAACTGAATCCAAAAGTAAAATAAAATTCTAACATTTAAAATTATCTTAGGTGTATCACAGAAATAACATGGGCCAGAGAGATGGTTCAGCAGGTAAAAGTGCTTGCCTCACAAACCTGACACTTGAGTTTAATCCTGGCAACCCACATAAGAAGCCAGATGCAGCAGCACGCCTCTAGCCCAGAATTCCTCTGACAAGAGGTTATATAAGGCAGAGATGGAGAATAGGCCAGCCAGTCTATGGTAACAAAGAGGACAGCAAGAGCAGAGGAGTGACAAACGCCATCTCAAAGCAAGGCGGAAGGAGAAAGCAATTCCTAAAAAGCCATCTTTTGACCTCCACAAATGCACTGTGGCAGAAGACTGCCTGTATACATGCACGCATACAAACACGAGTGTGTACATGCACACACACACGTGTGCACAGATAAATACAAGTGTACATGTGCATGCACACCCATGTACAATATACATGCTCAAGCACACGCGAGCATTTGTATACACACACACACACACACACACACAAACACTTTTTTTAAAAAAGAGAGCAAGCAAGCCGAGGGTGAAGTTTCTAACTGGAACATAAACACACAAATATTGGGGAAAATTTATAAAACTTGCAGGGGTCCCGGGGTAAAGTGTGACCTCGGCATACATACTCATGTGTCACATGCCTAATCTATTTATGTCTGTATATACATGTCTATTTCCCGTGTTTGCTGAAGGAGCCAGTAAGCAAAGACAGAGCAGTAAGCACTGTGAGCACTCATACCCTTAGAGTCACCCACATTAAGAGAACTAAGGACTCTGTGGAGATGCTGGTTAACACCAGGACTGAGAGGGAGAGAAGACAGACTTGAGCATGTGGGGAAGGAAGCTCTCTGCCAAGTCTTGGAGAATGCTCTGCATTCATGTAGCAGCTCAAGGGACTCCCACTGGCCAAAGCTAGGATAACATGAGCAGGAATAAATGAAATATGGTAATTAAAAACCCCCGAGAGCTAGAGAGATGGCTCATTGCTCTTGCAGGACCTGGGTTCTATTCCCAGCAATCACATGATGGTATACAACTATCCCCAGGTCCAATTCCAGGGGTCCTCTACTGACCCCAGACACACATATGGTGCACATATACACACATACAGGCAAAACACCGCTATGTATAAATATATCTTGAAAGGAAAACAACCCAGGAGGCAGAGACAGACAGATCACTGTGAGCTCACCTAGGCCTGCAGAGTGAGACTGTCTCAAAACCAACAACAATAAGAAACAAACACTGGGAAACATTTAATTTGTCCATATAGGTAATAAATAGCTCAAAAAACAGTCATATAGGTAATAAAAAGCACTCTTGCTCACAACAGAATAATACAAGTGCAGGGGTTTCAACATTAACAGTGCTATCAGGCCAGGCGTGGTGGCTCACATCCTAAATCCCAGCACTCAGGAGGCAGAGGCAGGTGGATTTCTGAGTTCGAGGCCAGCCCAGTCTACAGAGTGAGTTCCAGGACAGCCAGGGCTACACAGAGAAACCCTGTCTTGGAAACAAGCAAACAAAAAGAACAGCACCATCTTTCCCGTGTACTTGCTCAGTCTCTAGTCTCCCTAGAGAGTGCCAGGGAGGAGAACCCAACAGCAACCGACAGCAGAGCTCAAGACACAGTCCAGAGCTGGCCCAACTAATGTTAATAATGAGGTCAGAGCTTAGTGTGTACCCACTGGGGCTCCAACAGAGGACTTCATACCCCTGCCTGCAGTGTTTTGTTCAAGAATAACCTGGGCAATCATAACACACTGAAGACGAGTGGCCTTCTATCACAGGGTGAGAGATAAAGTATCTCAAATGTGCACGCCATAAGACAAAGGAAACCTTCCAGAAAACCACACAGCAGCTGATCCCAGATAATCTCCTGAAGAAGAAATTTTGGGGTGAAATGAAAATGAAATGTAGGTCCAATCAGTGCTGTGGTTATATAACCGAGCATCTTACTTCTTAGGAAACAGATACTGAAGGGCTTAAGGGAAAAGTACCAGGAAGCAAGCAGCTACTCTCCCGACACACGGGATGCACTTGGGTCTCAGAGGTCACTGCGCTCAAAGCCGAAAACCAACACAATGGTATTTGGAGGTGGGGTGCTGGAATGTGATTAGAAAACCCCCAACAACAGAAGAGGCTAACAGGAAAGTCTGGCTGGTGGTGTGGCTCAGTGATACTGCACGTGCACGGCAAGTGCAAGGCCCTGGCCGGAGGGAGAGCAGGACTGCACAGTGAGACCCTGTCTCAGGGGGGGAAGGACTAGAGTAAACTGGCTGAAAGTGGTCTGTGAGGTGGCTCAGGAAGTTAAGGTACCTGTGGCCAAGTCTGGCAACCTGAGGTCAACCCTTCCAGTCCACACAGTGGAAGGAGAGAAATACGTTGTCTCCTGACTCCCACATGCTTGCGTGCGCACAGGTGTACACACAAGTACGTGCTCACTCACGTGCGTGCACACACTAAATAAATAAAATATAAAATAAGTATGTTCCTCAGAACAGAAGCTGCAGGCCTACCTCAGAGGTCCAAGAACACTGCCAGAGGACCACAGACAGGCTAAGTCAGACAACAGGTTTCTACAGCTCAAGACATTGGTCCAGCCATGTTCCAAGGCTGGACACTCATCTCAGGACATATATTCTGGCTATGACTTAGACAGGAATTTGGCTTCACCCCTTTGTATTCCACACAAGGAAACAGTAAGCAAACACCAAAGGATGGCCTCCCAACCATGCTCATAGAAAGTGTGTTCGTTGGTTGGCAAGCTCTGTGTTTCATTCTTGCTTGCAAACCGCGTCAACGGAGGAGATGTGCAAAGCAAGGCTTGGGGGTCCATCACTGCTCCCAAAATATCAGGTTCAGTGAGGGCAGAACCAGGCTTGTGGCCGGTGCCTTCTAATCCCCAGCCTCAGTAAACACATGATGCCTTTGAGCAGCAGACTGACTGTGTTACTCAACATTCGTATGTTGAAGTCCTCACCCAATATGATTATATTTGGACTTGAGATCTTTAAGCAACTTAGAATCAAAGAAGGCCACAAGGTGAGGCCTTCATGTGACAGGACTGGTGACCTCCAAGAGAAGGGCCACTCTCCCCCTGCAGACACAGAGAAATGGCCCTAACCAGAAACTGAGTCCCTCAAACCAATCTGCTATCTCAAGAAATTTGAGAAGTCAACAGCTATAATAGATGCCTCCAGTTTATGGTGCCTTACAGCAGCTCATGTGGTCCCCAGATCCACTCTACAAGGCGGGTAGCAGGGCTCAGAGAGGTGTGGCAAAGACCTGCTCACAGCACCAAATGCAGCTGGAACCCAAAAGTCAGCTGGTGGGTCCTTTTTAGTACATTCTCTTTGTTTTTTATGAGTTTGCAAAGTTTTTCAGCTTTTTGGTTCATCTTTTTTTTTCTTGTGGTGCTGAGAGTTGACAAGCACAGGTGAGCCCAGCACACAGCGCCCTACAGTGGGCACAGGTGAGCCCAGCACACAGCTCCCTACAGTGGGCACAGGTGAGCCCAGCACACAGCTCCCTACAGTGAGCCCAGCACACCACGCAACCTGCAGCACACACAGGTGAGCTGCTCATCAACTGTAATCATCAATAGGTTACTAACTGCTTTGGATAATAAGAACACCTCTGTTTTTAAAGTTCCCTTCTCCTTATACCCTACAATTCCAGAAAGTGGCGAAGTCCAAAGTTCCTCTGCTCCTTTGATGCTGACTATGGACTCTTATCCTAAACTAAAATAATATCCCAAGAAATTTGTCCTACCCCAAAGCCTCGCTTTATGAGACAGAAACATGTTTAAAAAAAAAACAAAAAACAAAAAACAAAAAAACAAAACAAAAAAAACCAACCCTCTGGATATGTGTTGGGGGCTGAACTCTGGATATGTGTTGGGGGCTGAACTCTGGATATGTGTTGGGGGCTGAACTCTGGATATGTGTTGGGGGCTGAACTCTGGATATGTGTTGGGGGCTGAATTCTGGATATGTGTTGTGGGCTGA
>CM052712.1:21611094-21626608 GCA_028551405.1 Uromys caudimaculatus | reverse complement strand
CTAAATAAAGATGAGGTCACAGCCAGGTGAGGTGGTTCATGCCTGTAATCCAAGCTCGTGGGATGCTGAGGCTGGAGGCTTATGGCTAAGTTTGACACCAACCTGAACTACCCAGTGAGCTCAAGTCCACTTCATCTATAGAGTAACATGTTTGACTTGGAATAAACAAAAGATGGGTAAGTCAGATGAGTTAGTGTGGGCCCTTACCCCAATGAGCACTCTCCTTATGAAAGGAGGGAAACCCGACACACACGAAGGACAGCAACAGGTGAAGACTGCAGTGACACTTGTGTGATTCAAAAGCCAGCTGTCAGCGGGCGTCATCTCTGGGAAGTGAGGGGGTAAACTTCTTGTCAAGTGTCTCTAGAGTCGTACAGCAGTCCTCCTCCCAGACCTCCTCCCAGACTCACGCCTTCCAACTCAGAGGGAAACTTCTTGAGATACAGGTTGTAAAGGGAAATGAGGCAAGGTGGAACACCCCATCTTTCAGAAAATCTCCCTCAAGACAGAGAGTAAACAACTTAAAATAGCTTCAGGAAGCCCCTGAAACTGACTGGAGTCACTTGGCTAGCCCACCCCCCTACCCCCACTCCCAGGAGGAAACAGCAAAGACTGCTGAGAGTCACTCCTGGAGGAGTCAAGCTGCACAGAAAAGTCTGAGACCAGCCCGCAGCTTGGGAGAAGCAAGCGGGGAGCGGCCAGCTTCCTGGACGGGGCTCAGACAGTCTGTGGAGCTCCTGCAATGTGCTTCAGGCTTCCCAGCCACTTCTGCTCCCATAAGTAACTCCTTACCCATACTCTCAAAGTAACCCCAATAAAACTCTTTGGCTTATCAAACTGGACTTCCATGATATCAGTGCTTGCTGTCATGGGCTCTACGATCTGGGGTGCATAGATGTGTGTGTTGCGTCTCCCCAGGAAAAGTCTACCACACAACAGTAGTACCATGTGACACCTGCTACAAGGAACTAGCATGGTGTACCTGTGGCTCAACAGCTGTGTCACCTCAGTCACTTCAATCTTCACAGCTTTCTCTCTAAGTGCCTGAGTCTCCTCCACATAAAAACCCTGGTCACACTACCCCAGAGCCCGCCCTAATCCTGTATGAGAATCATGCCTACAAGGATCCAATTTCCAAAGTCACGTTCACAGGGGCTCTGGCTTCAACCTTATTGGGAGAACATTAGTCGGACTATGATTGCACCTATGCTGGGCTGGGCTGAAATCATCTGTTGTGTCTTATTTCCTCCAAATTGAGACATTTCCTCCTGGAGGTAAGGGGAGCTCACAAGGCTCAGAAAGCCCAGCCAGTTACAAGAGCCGCAGTCCCCCACCCCCAAGCTACAAAAGCAATAAACTACAGCCCCAAGATGGCTCAGTCAGTAAAGTCCCTGCCACACAAGCACTGGTATGAAAATGAGGCAGTTAACACAGCACATCTGCTACCCCTCATTGTGGGAGCAGAGACGGGCAGATCCATGGGGCTTACTGCCTAACCAGCCTTGCTGGATCAAGGTGTTCCAGGTTCAGTAAGAGATCCCGACTTAATGAAATACAGTGAAAAGTGACTAAGGGGCTGAGCTGGCTCAGAGGTGGTTAAAAGCATGTATGCTCTTCCAGAAGATCTGAGTTGGGGTCCCAGTGCTACATGGGATGGCTCACAACTACCTTTAACTTCAGAACCAGAGCACCCTGGTTTTCTAGCCTCTTGGGGACTGCACTCATGCGCACCCACACTCTGTCACACATATATACATGATTAAAAATAAAAATAAAAAAGTAATTAAGTGATTAAAGAGACACCCAACATGGACCTCTGTTCTCCACACACATGGGTATACACACCATGCAAGCATACATACTAAATGCCACATACATACATACATACATACATACATACATACTAAACAAGTAAGAATAAGGGCAGTTGAGGCAGTTCCGCAGGTGAAGGCGCCTGCTGGCTGTCAAGCATGGTGACCTGAGTTCCATCCCTGGGACTCACACAGCAGAAGAGGCGACTTCCACAAGTTGTCCTCTGACCTACACGTGTCCTGCACTGCCACCACACACATACATACAAGCATACGTATACACAGAACAAAAAATACAAAATAAATAAGGACAAAAGCAGTACCTAACGGCAGGATGCTGTCAGGTGGAGCTGCATGCTGGCCTCTGGGTAACAGAGCTGCTGCTCTGGGGTCACCCATGTTCCTATAAATGACCCAGTACACTAGAGTGGACCTGTGTCGTGGGCCTGTCCGTCAGGTTCATGAAACTCCAGTCTTGGAGGGAAGTTGGGACTGAGACAGGCAGATCCCTGGTCTCAAAAAATAAAGGTAAACAGCAACTAAAGAAAGGCACTGAGCCGGGCAGTGGTGGCGCACGCCTTTAATCCCAGCACTTGGGAGGCAGAGACAGGCGGATTTCTGAGTTCGAGGCCAGCCTGGTCTACAGAGTGAGTTCCAGGACAGCCAGAGCTACACAGAGAAACCCTGTCTTGAAAAACCAAAAAAATAAAATAAAATAAAAATTAAAAAAAAAAAAAAAAAAAGAAAGGCACTGAACAACTGTGGGCCTCCAAAGAACACGTGCAACACACACATAGACAAAGTAAAACACACACACACAAGCAAATTCGCTTTGGATCAAGTTTTACTTTCAAGGTTTTCGGACTTGATTTCCTTCTCTGTGGGAAGGGGAAGTAACAGCACGCTCTGCATAAGCTTGCTATGAGGGTTAGTTAACAGTCAAAAGACTCAGGGCCTGACAACACATTTGTTGGAAGTGGGCCGGATCTAAGTTTAAGAATACTCTCTGGACTGGAAAGTCCCTGACTGGGAGATTCTGGTTTGTTTCTAGGCACAGAAAGGTCAGGAGCAGGTCTGATGATGAAGAGCTCTCCTTGAGCCAGAACACTCCAGCCTACAGTGCCCCCACTAGATCAACAAGTTCAGCCCTGTGGGGACCACTGGAAAGGCTGAGTGTGGAAGGCGCAACCAACCGTGTCCCACATGCAGAGGTCGTGGCAGCATCTGTGCAACAAGGGTGTTCCTGTCACATTTCCCCAAAGCAGAAGACATTTTTTGTTTTCTCTGAGTGTGGCATGTCAGTCTCCTTCCTCTTTCCCCAACTCCCAATATCTGGCCAGACCCCAGTAGGAAAGCAAGCCCTTTCACTCCCACAGATGCTGGGCTGAGTATCTTCCCAGGGAGGAAAGCAAAAATAAAGCCTCATGCACCTTTCTATGTCCAAAAAGTATGCAACAGCGTTTAGCTGCTCTGAGAACTCTGAGTAGTGGGAACGTCCTGTGGGGAGGGAGCAAACGTGGACACAAGGTCTCCAGGTGAGGTTATAAAGACCAGAGAGTAACAGCTGGACAGAAAGGCTGAGAGGACAGAAGGCAGCGGGAGAGGACAGAGGAAGAGGGCAGAATGAGAAAGCAGGGAGAGATGGGAGCTGAAGAGAAGACTCATAGCGAAAAGCTTGCATCATTTCCCTGCAGTTCTAGGGACCCTAACACCCTTTTCTGACCACCCCATGGTCACATGCAGGCAAACACTCATACACATAAAATAAGCTAAATAAATACCCTCACCCCATCCCCACGCTCCTGCCTTCACTAGGTTGCTCTCCCAGCCCCACTGGGCCATGGCTCCTCCTCCTCTCACATCTGTGTCCTTCTTCCTCAGTGTGGGTGATGGTTGCTGCCCAAACCAAGAGTTGAGGAGTGCGGGTTCACTTTCATGCAAACCAGGTGTTATTTGTACTCAGAATTCAGTGTTACCAATTCAGTGTTACCAACTGAATCAAATGTTATCAGATCAAATAAATTGGGCTGAATATTACTGAGGAAAACCAAGGGCCAAGGAGGAAGCTCCCTACTTCTTGGGGAGGCTACTTCATGTGTATGTGGGTATGAGGAACTCTGAAAAATCAACAGCCAGAGGTAAAATAGTGCCATTTACAGAATACTTTGAAGGTACCAATTTTTAAATGGCCAGGATCTCCACCTAAAAAAAGGCAACTCTTTACTCTCTTTCTTTTTTGGGGGGTGGGGGGGGTTAGAGGGAGATAAGGTCTCAATGTGTAGCCCTGGTTGTCCTGGAACTCACTATGCAGACCAACCTGGTCTCAAACTCTGAGAGATCCACCTGCTTCTGCATCCAGAGTACCAGGATTAAAGATGTGTGACCACGGTGCACTGAAGGCCAGTTCTTTGCCTCTGCTCTTCAACTGTCTAGGGATGCAAATGGGCAGCATTACCTCACACAAAATTAACCATTCTTAACTGAATACTGTTATACTGAATCCTGAGTACCATGCCACAGAATTTGACATAACTGTCAAAATTTAGGTATCTGTTGTTTCTTTTGTCATAGAATTTCAAGCCAGGTGTAGTGGTTCATGTCTTTAAGCCCAGCAGACAGTATGGGAGAATCTCTGAGTTCAAGGCCAGCCTGATCTACAGAGCAAGTTCCAGAACAGTCAGAACTACATAGAGAAACCCCATCTTGAAAGAAAAACGAAAGGCATTGTTGGCCAAATAAAATGAACACAGAATAATATGACAATATGACCACTCGTAAGCTTCTAAGTACAGATAGACTGAAAGGCAGGCTTGGGTGGCATAGGCCTATATTCCTAGCTGTTCCAGAACTGATAGAAGAGGATCACAAGTTCAAGGCTAAGCCTGAACCATGTAGTGAGACCCTTCTCAAAAAAAAAAAAAAAAAAAAAGCCGGACAGTGGTGGCGTACGCCTTTAATCCCAGCACTTGGGAGACAGAGGCAGGTGGATTTCTGAGTTCGAGGCCAGCCTGGTCAGAGAAACCCTGTCTCGAAAAACAAACAAACAAAAAAAGGTAAAAAAAGACCTCAGAAAGACACACCCCTCCAAAACTAACAGAGGACTGAACACAAAGGGAAGTCTGCAGGGTGCTCCCCAACTTAGCTGAGGCACAGGGAGACAGGGTGCTCCCTAAACTCAGATGAGGTACAGGGAGACATCTCATTTCATCTGTAAGGCTGTGTTAAGTATAACAGACTACATAAAATACACACACACACACACACACACACACACACACACACCAGGGGTTTCTCTTTCCAGAGTTTTCGTTCCATGTGACCAACTGCAGACTAGAAATCTAAACTGAGAAATAAAAAAATAAGTAATTCCTGAGTTCCAAAGTTCACACTGTTCTCACAGCACGAAGGTCTCCTGCCTCCAGGCCAGTCACACCCAGGACATGAATCATCCCTTTTGCTAGCATATCTGTGATGTATGTCAGCAACCTGTTAGTCACTTAAAAACCTTCCTCATTACCGGGTCAACTGTCATAGTATCACAGCTTGTATTCAAGTGACTCTTACTTTACGTACAAATGGCCCAAATTACTATTGCAGCATATTATATGAATGTTTCATTTTTATTACTAGTTGTTAATTTACAAATTAAACTTTATCATAGGGGTGTGTATATAAGAAAAAATGCATACAAAATTTGCTAGGGGCTGGAGAGATGGCTCAGCAGTTAAGAGCACTGACTGCTCTTGCAAAAGTCCTGGATTCAAGCCCCAGCACCCAGTAACTTACAACCATTTGTAACTCCAGTTCAGGGATCTGTAGCCCTCTTCTGACTTCCTTAGGCACCAGGCATGCACTTAGTGCACACACAAACATGCAGACAAATCATTCATATACATAAATAAATCTAAAAAGAAAAAAGCTTAAAGGTGTTCGGTATTAGCTGGGTGTGGTGGTGCTAGAATCCAAGTACTTGGAAGATAGAGGCAGGAGAACCAGGACTTCAAGGTCACCCTCAGCTACAGTGAGTTTGAGACCTGCCCAGTCTACATGAGACCCCGTCTCTAATTGTTTGATGTTAGCCAGTTTCCGACATTTGCTGGGTGTCTTAGAAGAAACCCTCTCAAGATAACAGAGAAAGCGACACCAGTATTTTAAGAGAGACAGTCTTACAGAAAATTTAAAGGGTGCTTGTGTGCAAACCTGGCTCCCTGAGTTCAATTCCAGAACTTCCGTAAAGGTGGAAAGAATTCACTCTATAAAGTTTCCTTTAACTTCCACCCTACCCAACACATACACATTATAAAAGGAAACTTTAGAATCAGGGAATTTAGGATGGCCTGCGATCCTGTTGAGAATAAGAATGCTTCTGAAAATAGGATAAGTAGGGGAAGGTGGGTGATCCCAGCATTCCAGAGACTAAAGCTGGAGGATCCTAACTTCAAGGCCTGCCTGGGCGACATAGTCACGCCTTGTCTTGAACCCTACAATAGCTAGATTTTGTTTCCAGGACCACACATACCACCCTAACACTGCATACAATTTCAAGGAACGGAGAGACTCCTAGAAGCCTACATGTGAATTGTGAATCAACAGTTAAGTCACAGAAACAGCCATGACAATGCAGAATCTCTGTTGAGATGAGCAGAGATGGACAACAGAGCCTGAGGAAACCCCAAACATCATAGAGAAGGCGAGACAGGAAGATCTCCACAGGTGGAAATCCACACAGTGGAGACATTAGGGAGAGTAAGAACAAGGCTGGCAGACATCTCCCTACCTTTCCTCTGGGCAGTGGGCAATGGTAAGCACTGTTAGAACCAACAGCAACATTCCAAAGTTCATTTTAAGACAGGTTCTCCTGTATTCCAAGCTGACCTCTTCTAATAGAGGATGGTGTTGACCTTCTGATCATCTGGCCTCTCCTTCCGGAGTGCTAGAATTACAGGCATTAGCCATTGGGCCTAGTTTATGTGGTGCTGAGGACTGAACTAAAGTGCTTCTGGTTAGGCTGCCTGTAACAGGAGTGGGACCTGCTCAGAAGGAGCCGAATGGACACAGATGTGTTCTGTGACCTCTCCCTCTACAATGCCGTTACAAGAATTCTCCCAGAGAGAGCTGTGAAGAAGCTGACTGGAAACGCCCTTTAGTGGTAGGCAAAGAGCCACGGTCCCTGCTTTCTCTTCTAGTCTTGATTCTATTTAGTTCAAGACACAGTGGATTATGGGTCATCTCTCAAAGACATCTTTCTTTGACACCATGTCTAGCACATCTGTAAGCTTCTCAAAACAGGTTAAGATTGTTTTCTTTCCTCTCTAGTTTATCAGAGTATCACTAAGACTGCTACTTAGCAAAGAACATCAAATTTAGAGACAGCCCCCCCCAAACCAGCTCCTTCCATTTCTGCCATGTATTGATCAACATTTGCTCTCTAAAACACCTAATGTAGTAAGTTTAATGATAATAATTAGATGCTTGTACATCTCTATGAGTTTGAGGCCCAGGCCAGCCATGGCTACATTAGCCAGACCCTAGCTAAAATAATAATAATAATATTGTTTTATTATTATTATTATTATTATTATTATTATTATTATTATTATTATTATTACAGGCAACTAGCTGAGTGCTAGGGGAGGAGTCCAGGAGGCATTCTCTCACCTACCAGAGAAGCCTATTACTTGGGAGTAATATCTAGAGACGTGAACTGCAGTCAGTAAGTGTATGCATATCAAAGTAAGCATAGTTTTCTCCTTAAATGGAGTATACTAAAAGTTTTGTGACCTCAATTTGGTTAACAGACACCCCTTAGGAAATTACGATTACTATACACCCCAAATTAACTGAGTCACTCACAACTAGAACCACAAATATTTATACCACCTACTATACAGACCATGGTTCAGGCATTACACTATTCTGTTATCAGACAATACAATAATTCTGTGAGTTCAGGCCCACAGAACTATTAATCCTAGTAAGTCCTCCTCTGACCCCTGTCTACAAAGCAGTGTGCTTAGACACAAAATGTACTATGATTTCTTACAAGCCTAATGGCAGCTGCCACAGGCTACAATACTGCCTTACACTTTCCTAAGAGGCAGGGTAAGAATGTAGAGGGACCTTGACCCTCTGGGTCCATCAGCCTGGCCTGCCCAAGATGGGTCACTGTTTATTCTCCTTATGAGCTCAAAGTACTGGATACCCAGCTGGCATTGAAAAAGGCCTGGTCCCAGAAGTGCCTGCTTGCCCTCAAGCCTAGAAAGGCATTAGGCAGGTGGAAATTGCCCATGATCTGGCTGGCGCCTGCAGGCCTGGATCAAATTCAGATTGCTTCATTCACCTTCATTCAGACCACTGTACGGAGCCAAATCACTCCACAGCATTGTGGGAGAGCTAACTTCTACCTGCTTCCCCCAGAAGTTCTCCTTCACCTGTAAGCCTTCTAACTGCAAAGATACACAGCTTGCATTGCTGCCAGTACTACTGGGTCTGAGACCCCCTGAATGATGGAATACAGTCAAAAAGATGTTGGCCAACCACAGCTATGACCTTGAGACCCATGTTCCTTTCTGTCACATACAAGCACTAGTCCAATTATGTCATTTCAGATCTCATAGCCAGTAAAATCAAATCAAACGGTAGTAGTGAACTGTTGAGAAAATGAGAAAACAAATACAAACTATATGTGTCACTATAATTTCCTAAGAACATTATTTGAGAGAGAGAGAACACTAGGAAAGAGGCAATACCAGAACAAGTGTAGCCATCCCACAGAAACACCCCCACCCCCACCCCACCCCCACCTCCACCCCAACACAGGCAGGGTCTTAGATCCTGAATCCGCTTTTTTACTCTGGACAGGGGTCTAGTCCAGCTGAGCCCCCCTCCCTTACCCTGACGTTGTGGGACATCCTGGGGATGGCCCCTAACGACAGTGAACCAAGCATCAACTTCCAACGCAAGCAAGTCCAAGCGCCAGAAACACACGTCAGGCCTGCTAAGCCGCTCTGCGGCCTCAGCGGAGCCCTAGGACCCCGAGTCCCTTCCTGCAGCTTCCCTGCTGCCCCGCTCCAGGATCCGTCTCCGGCGCCCTGACCGGCCGCTGTCCTAGCTGCTCCCTCCCGCGGCCCTGCAGGGAGACCCTGGCCCGGCTACGACCGCCCAAGGTCGGCGGGGGAGGCCGCGTGTCGTGGACAGGCACCTGGCGGGACAGAGTCAGCCGGGGTCCGGCCGAGGCCAAGGGGGCGCCGGGTCGTGGACACGCACAGCTCGGCCCGCCCCTTGCCCAACCGGCGCCCCCCGCACACTCGGAGCGCCTCACTCACCCCGGCGACGCCATGAGCGCAGCGGCCTGGGCGCTCCCGCCTCCTCCGCTGCTTGCGCGGCTGCCGCTGGGCGCCGGGGAGGGGCCTGCAGGCCGCCCCCGCCCGCTCCGCTAGGGCGTCGGGCGCCGTGGGCCGAGCTCCCGGTGGAGAACAGGCGGGCGCCTGGGGCGAGGGAGAGGGCGCCCGGGGCCCAGAGGACTAACAACTGCAGCCACTAGCCGGGCCCCGCTGCCAGGAGGCTGGAACTCACCTGCGGAGCCAGACCTGCCCCGGGGCCACTGACAGCCGCCAGACCGCAGGACGCCACCCTCTAGTCCCCGCATTCTGATGTTAATTTCTGTAAGAAATGCACTTTCCTCCATATGTACTTCGTTATTACTGTTCTTAAGGAAAACAATGTCTCTCCTGCTACTAGTTCGCAGCCGGTTGAAGTAAGGTTGGCCTGTGAGCTGGTTACCCACTTTAAAAAAAAAAAGTGTGAATATTAAGCCTTGTATTACGTAGAAATAAAAAGTTTAGAACTTGTGCAGTGGGGTTTCCTAGCATCACCTACAAGCTATGAATACTAGGGCATGTAAAATTTTGAGGCAGTCCCTGCCAAATTAGTTTCAAAGACAAATTATATCTTTTAAGAGAAAATACCTAATTTTAAAAAAAAAAAAAAAAAAAAAAACTTGGACTATGCAATGCAAACCACTGTTGGTGGCATTTTTGTGTTATCACATTAAGTTGTTTTTTCAATTAATTTTTTTCATATAATACATTTTGGTCCTATTCTTTCCCTTCCCAGATCCTCCCCACCTTCCTAACTTCATGTTCTTTCTTCTTATTTTTATTGAGACAGGTTCTCTCTGTTTAACACTGTCCTGCCAAGAACTTGCTATGTAGACCAGGATGGACTTGAATTCATGGAGTTCCATCCACCTGCTTTTGCCTCCAGAGAGCGGAGATTAAAAGTGTGCACCACCATGAGGTGCAGGGCCCAACATTAAGTATTAGTATTCTTTTCACCACTAAGAATATTAAACACCAAAGAGATAATTAAACTCTTTGTTCAGTTACCAGAACATCTAGGCTGGAAACTGGGCTCCACCAATTTACTACTATAGTTGACCAGATAAGTCAGAACCTCTCCAGGGCCACGGTTCCTCATTCTTTTCTTTAAGAGCTAAATAAATGAATATTCTTTTGGTATAGGTTCTCTTTCTGTCCTTGAATCCACTCAATGCTTCTGGACAGTTTTGTCCTCTTCAGGAAAACAAAAGCCAACAATTACTGCCCCGGAGTTCAGAAGACATCTAAAGAGCTACACAGGAAAGCTGACAAATGTAGCAGCGGGAGGTCCGATACAAAGTACAAACCCAAAGGATGAGAAAGGCTGAGGACAGGGCAGTAGAGAATGGCTTCATTCAAGGCGGTAAGGACTGCCACCAGAGGAGGCCAGACTGAAGCAAGCCACGCCTTGACAGTGCGGGAAGCCACGCCTTGGCAGTGCAGGCCTTCAATTCCAGCACTCAGAATGTAGCTGCGCAGGTGGATCTCTATGGGTTCGAGGACAGGCTGAATCAATCAGCTATGCCTCCTAGCCTGGTAATGTTTGCACGATCTGTGTGTCCAGACTTCCCAGCACTGGATCCCTCCCTCAGTGAATCTATATAACCTATCTTTATGTAACTATACAAAGAGTTTCAATGTATTTAGCTTACTTTGTTCCTCAAGGAGATTTATGTAGGCTTTGTTGTACATGTGGGTTTAATTATCATCAACATAGTTTTTACCAAATTATAAATTTTAGGTATTTATATATACCTAAAATAACCCACTTGTAGTCAGACCCTTGAAGGTTGAACCAACATAGGCTACTGAGTCCTGCTGAACTGTCTCCTGGTAGCAGCTTGTGCTCTCAGGCTAATTACCCAAAAACCTTTTTGGCAGTGTCCCATGTGTGGGACCAAAGGAAGCCTGTCCCCAATTGGTTTTTGACTGGTCAATAAAGTTACCGAAAGCCAATGACTGCACAGGAGACAGAGGCAGGACTTTTAGGATTCCTGGGAAGGAACCCAGGGAGGAGGAAGAGGAAATTCCACCATGACCAGAGCGAAGGAGGCGGACCACAGTGGAAAGGTGCAGGAGGGTAAGACAGCTGACCTGTAGGTGCAAGGGGAAAGCGGCCCCAGGAGGGCTGCCCAGCAGGGCCCAGGGGGGTAGAGATAAAATATAGATTTAGTAAGTATTAACTCAGGAATATTGGAGGGGAGTGTGTGTTAGCCATGTGGAGTTAGGGAGTGGCCCAGCCATCGAGCTGCTTAAGGTATTTGAAATAATAAGGATGTGTATATTTGTCTTTCTTTTAGGAATCCAGAACTTGGGGCGTGTGCACCCGCCAGAAAGTATAGAGTGGATTGACAAATTAATGCTTCACCTCCATGGCTCCCTCTACTAGTTGTTGCTGTCTGTGATGGTCACAGAGACACCCTGCCCTACATAGCCAATCTACGTAGTGAGTTCTAGGCTACGTAGGCCTACACAGTGAGATCCTGTCTCAAAAAAATAAGGCAAAATAGAAATAAGTAAACTAACTCATATTATCAACTTAATTTTTAAATCTTTATTTTTAAATATTGCTTAACCTGCCTGGTTCTGCCTTCTTCAGTGCTAGGACTGAGGAATGCACAACCACTCCCAGGCTTTTTGTTTTGTTTTAAATTTTTTTCTTAAAGATTTTAATTAATTTTCAATGAGGTATATGTGTATTGTATGGGGGTATGTGTGTATTGTGTGAGATATGTACACATGATTGCAGGTGGCTATGGAAGACAGGGGTATTGTGTCTCCCTGACCTGGAGTCATAGGCTGCTGGTTGAGAGCTGCTGGGCACAAGTGCTTTGAACACAGCTTGGGTGCTCTGCAGGTACAATATGTGCTCTCAACTGCTGAGCCATCTCCTCTCTCAAGCCCTTCTACTGCAGTCTTTTAAGATTTATTATGTTTTATGTATTAGTGCTTTGCCTGCATGTATGTCTGTGTTACCACATGTGTGCAGTGCCCACAAAGGCTAGAAGAGAGCATTAGATCTCCTGGAACTAGAGTTACAGATGGCTGTAAACCGTCATGTGGGTGCCAGTAACACAACTCAAGTCTCCTGGAAGAACAGCCAGTGCTCTAGACCACTGAGCCAGCTCCCAGCCGCTTGTATTACATTACATTGCCTAGACAACAGAGACACATAATGCTATTCATTGAAAACATTGTATCCCATTTTATACATCTCATGTAGAGTAAAATGAAAAAAAATTCTAGTATTTGGTAAAGCACAGTATTCATTTTAATTGACAAATAGTATTATTTACAAATATATTAGTTATCTATTCCCAGTCTCATATTTACATAATTTCTCTTTTGACATTTCATTTCACTTCAAGTCTTTATATGTGAATTGTGTCTGTTTACAGTAAGTAATTTCTGAGTAAGTATATCTTAAATATGGATACTCATAATATACAACTAAAAGAAATCACTTTAAAAAACAAAACCTTTACCTATCCCTAACCATGCGAACCCAAGTGTGCTATGAAGTAAATTGCCAACACTGAGTAACTACTACCATTTTCATTTCTAGGAAAATTTTCATTGTCTAGAACAGAAACTGATCCTTTGGATGTAACTCTGGTACTCCCACTTCCCCCACCGTAGTTCTGCTCTGCTGTGACTGTTTGAATGTTCTCTTTCTAGGGATCTGTTTAATGGGGTCATAACTGTCCATTATAACCAGCTAATTTCACTTAACCATAATGAAATTCTTTTCAGTTACCAGAATATCTAGGCTGGAAACTGGGCACCACCAACTTATTAACTATAGTTGCCCACAATGTATTCAAGGTTCATTTTTTGCATTTTGTCTGCTCAGATTACCAAAAACTATCAACAGACTGGGTGCCAGAAACAACATGGCTGGAGTTCCAAAGTCTACTTGTTGTGGTTGTTTTCTGGTTAGAGAACTGATTCTTGTGTCCTCGTAGAGCCTCTTCTCTGCACATGCATGGAAGCTGAGGAGAGAACGGGTTCTCCATGGTGGCTTTTTGTCTTTTTCTTTTTTTAAGCTTCTCATGTCATTTCAGAAAAGTCTTAATTTTATGTGTATGGGTGATTTGTCTGCATGTATGTAATTGTATGCATGTGTGAAGTACCTGTGGAAGTCAGAAGAAGGCATCAGATGCCCCAGAACTGGAGCCATACAGGTGTGAGGTTGTCTGAGTGCTGGGGACAAACCTAGGTCCTCTACAAGAGCAGGGTCAAGCTTCAGCTTGTTGTTGCTTTTTAGAAGTAGAAAATTCCTCAGGCCCTTTTTTTGCAGTCAGAAGCTTAGTGGGGTGGGGTCTTGATTGAGGGCACTGCTCCCTTGATTCCAATTCACAGCTTATCTCTTTCAGCATAAGCCTTGGCCCCAATATTACATTTCCTAGTGTTTTTCTTTTTACTTCTATTGTACATTTTGTGTGTCGTTTTGCCCTAATTGTTCTTTTTCATTGTAAACCTACATAAGAACAATTATGAATAACTACATGATAAAGTCAATATTAGGCTGTCTTGATATCTCTACCAAAAGAAAAAAATAGTTCATTACTTTTCAATTTAGCCTAAGGTATATTCTTAGGATGAGGGGAGGGGACACAAAACAAAAACTGCCATATTCTTTGCCAAAATATCACAAAAATGGTCTCTAGCACTTGCTAATATTGCTCCCCTCTGAAATCTCTTGAGCCACGGCCTTCATAGTTCACACATAGTTCACATTCAGAACTACTGTCTTCTAAACTCCTACTAGGCTTGTCTGTCTTTTGTTTTAAAGACTTGTGTACTGGCTGGTTTTGTGTGTCAACTTGACACAAGCTGAAGTTATCACAGAGAAAGGAGTTTCAGTTGAGAAAATGCCTCCATGGGATCCAGAGGTAAGGCATTTTCTCAATTAGTGATCAAGGGGGGAGGGCCCCTGTGATTGGTACCCTCCCTGGGCTGGTAGTCTTGGGTTCTATAAGAAAGTAGGCTGAGCAAGCCAGGAGAAGCAAGCAAGCCAGTAAGGAACATCCCTTCATGGCCTCTGCTTCAGCTCCTGCTCCTTGACCTGCCTGAGTCCCAGTCCTGACTTCCTTTCCTGATGAACAGCAGCATGGAAGTGTAAGCTCAATAAACCCTTTCCTCTCCAACTTGCATCTTGGTCATGATGTTTGTGCAGGAGTAGAAACCCTGACTAAGACAAATTGGTACCAGCGAAGTGGGGTATTCCTGTGACAAGCTGACCGTGTTTTGGGGAGGACTGTGGAAGGACTTTGGAACTTTGAGCTAGAAGAGCCATTGGGACGTTAAGAGCTCTGTGGGGCATTCTGTAGGAGCTTGGAAGATAATGTTGAGAACAGTGCAGAAGATGGAGGCCTGGCTTGTGAAATTTCAGAGGGAAGATTAAAGACTCTTATCAGGGCCATTGCTAGTTTGATTTAAGATTCTGTAGTTTTGGATAGCTGGGGCTGAAGAAATCAGCTGTGATTAACAAGATACCAGAACTATTAAAGCAAAACCATTGCATTACTGGGACTATTGATGCTGGTTAGCTGGAGCTGAGAAATTAGTGGTGATTAAGAAAAGACCAGCATCATTGAGGTGACATCTTCTGGGAAGTGTTTTCTGAGAGCACAAAGAGGCTGTGTTCCAGAGATAGCCAAGGTTGTGCCTTGTGCTGTGGCAGGACTTGGTAATGTGTAAGAGTCACCCAGGTGGTACTGGTTTTGAAGGCATGAAGGAGTCGTGAAGAGCAGCTGAGACCTGGGCACTGTGAGAGGCCGTGGAAGGCCATTGGTGAAGGTGCAGCCTCAGTTGCATTGACAGCCCAGGATTGAAGGAGTCATGCAAAGGAGGTGAGGCTTGGCACTATGAAGAGAGCCTATGAGAAGCTGTTTGTAAAGCCTAGTTGCAGCGGAAAACAGCAGTGTTTTGGAGATGCCAGTACTATCGGATGACCACCAAGAACAGCAGCAGCAGTGGAGTACAGGCATCTGGAGCTGTGTGTGCTACAAAGGGCAGAGCTGGAGAAGTGACTCAAGCCCTTGGATGAATTCAGAAGATTGTGAGTAGATCCCAGACATTGGACAGTTGGAATTTGATTTTGCTTTTGATTGTGACTTTGCCCTGATATATATTCCCTCCTGAAGAAAGAAGGTATTTAGTGGAGCCCACAGTTAAGAGACTTTGAATTTTTAAAGACTTTGAATTTTAAGAGATTAGATGTTTAAAAGGGACCGAAATGTTAATATGTAAGAATTTGTAAAGACTGTGGGACTTGTAAAGTTATTTAGATCTTGGGGATGAATAAGGAAGTAAGGGTCA
>CM052712.1:21573612-21610594 GCA_028551405.1 Uromys caudimaculatus | reverse complement strand
CCCCCCCCCCCCCGAGACAGGGTTTCTCTGTGTAGCCCTGGCTGTCCTGGAACTCACTCTGTAGACCAGGCTGGCCTTGAACTCAGAAATCCGCCTGCCTCTGCCTCCCAAGGGCTGGGATTAAAGGCGTGCGCCACCACTGCCCGGTGACTTAGAACTTCTGATCTTCCTGCCTCCACCTCCCCAGTGTTGGGGTTACAGGCATGTGCCACCACAACAGGTTTATGTGTTGCTAGGAGCTGAAGCTAGGGCTTCATACATGCTCTGTCAATTCTACCAACTAAACTCCATCACCAGGCCCCAAAGGTGTTTTTGGGGGCTGGAGATGACCCAGTTAAGAGCATATACTGGCCGGGCAGTGGTGGCGCACACCTTTAATCCCAGCACTAGGGAGGCAGAGGCAGGTGGATTTCTGAGTTCGAGGCCAGCCTGGTCTACAGAGTGAGTTCCAGGACAGCCATGGCTACACAGAGAAACCCTGCCTCGGAAAAAAAAAAAAAGTCTAGGCCTGTTTAAAAAAAAAAAAGAGCATATACTGTCCTTCCAGAGGACCTGAGTTCAGTTTCCACCACCCATGTCAGACAGCTAACAGCAGACTTAAACAACCCCAGCTCTTGTAAGATCCAATGCTGTTGACCTCGATGGACACCCAAAATCATGTGCATATACCCACACAAACACGCATAATTAAAAAACAAGTTTTTGTTTCTTGAAAATAAAAAAAATATATTGACAAACTAACAAAAACTAATTTGTTGCCTAATTAACAAAGGGGGGAAAAAGCATACATGACTAAAATCAGAAATGTTAATGGAGACATTGCTATTAATCTTACAAAGTCAAAAGAACAGTTATACAACTGTCCCAACAAATTAGATAATCCAGGTGAAATGAGAAAATTTCCAGAAATATAGATTATTTTGAAGTTATTAATCATTATCACTGTAATAAAATCTCTAATAACAATTTAAGAAGGGATGCATTTATTATGATTCATTTGAGAGTAAGTCTATCATGACATGCAAAGCATGTTAGCAGGATCATAAGAACAATGTTTACATTGTACTGGCTGTCAGAAACCGACTTGACCAGAAGCTAAGCTAATTCATAAGGCCCCTTGGGACTTCATAACCCACTTGCTTCAACTAGGCTAGGCCCCATTTCCTAAAGGCTCCACAACTCGCAAAACAGTGTCACTAGTATGCAAACGCATAAGCCATGAGGAACATCTCACTTTCAAACTGTAACATAAACCAAGCCCCCAAAAAAAGAAAGAAAGAAAATCTGCAAGATGGCTCAACAGGGAAAGGTGCCTATTCCCATGACTGAGGACCTAAGTCTGATCTCCAGAGTCCACATGGTGTGTAGAGTCATTTGAACCCACAACATGGCTGCTCTGACAAGGAATCACACCCACAGACATCATCTAGCTGGAATACAGACACGCCACCTACCTTCAATCCCAGACAATGAAGTTTGTTTGTAGAAGGAAGCAGCCAGCCAGGCTGTGGTGGTGCACGCCTTTAATCCCAGCACTTGGGAGGCAGAGGCAGGCGGATTTCTGAGTTCGAGGCCAGCCTGGTCTACAGAGTGAGTTCCAGGACAGCCAGGGCTACACAGAGAAACCCTGTCTCGAAAAACCAAAAAACCAAAAAAAAAAAAAAAAAAAAAGAAGGAAGCAGCCATGTTTGAAAGTGATATCTAATTGAGACAAAGTGATGAACCAGAGAAAGATTTGACAGAATGAGTAGAGATAGGTGTCTTAGTCAGGGTTTCTATTCCTGCACAAACATCATGACCAAGATGCAAGTTGGGGACGAAAGGGTTTATTCAGCTTACACTTCCACATTGCTGTTCATCACGAAAGGAAGTCAGGACTGGAACTCAAGCAGGTCAGGAAGCAGGAGCTGATGCAGAGGCCATGGAGGGGTGTTCCTTACTGGCTTGCTTGCTTCTCCTGGCTTGCTCAGCTGGCTTTCTTTTAGAACCCAAGACTACCAGCCCACAGATGGTACCAATCACAGGGGCCCTCGCCCCTTGATCACTAATTGAGAAAATGCCTTACAGCTGGATCTCATGGAGGCATTTTCTCAACTGAAACTCCTTTCTCTGTGATAACTCCAGCTTGTGTCAAGTTGACACACAAAACTAGCCAGTACAATTGACCCCCTGTCAACTTGACACACAAACACATCACTATTAAGCCTCAAACTTTACTTTCTTATTCATCCTCAAGATCTAAATAACTTTAAAAATCCCACAGTCGGGCTGGAGAGATGGCTCAGCGGTTAAGAGCGCCGACTGCTGAGCGCCGACTGCTCTTCCGAAGGTCGTAAGTTCAAATCCCAGCAACCACATGGTGGCTCAGCACCATCCCTAATGAGATCTGATGCCCTCTTTTGGGGTGTCTGAAGATAGCTACAGTGTACTTACATATAATAAAGAAATAAATTTTTTAAAAAAAATTCCCAGTCTTTGCAAATTCTTACATATTAACATTTCAGTCCCTTTTAAACATCCAATCTCTTAAAATTCAAAGTCTTTTAAAAATTCAAAGTCTCAGCCGGGCAGTGGTAGCACACGCCTTTACTCCCAGCACTCGGGAGGCAGAGGCAGGCAGATTTCTGAGTTCAAGGCCAGCCTGGTCTACAGAGTGAGTTCCAGGACAGCCAGGGCTATACAGAGAAACCCTGTCTCAAAATAAAAAAAAAAAAAAAAAAAAAAAAAAAGTCTCTTAACTGTGGGTGCCACTAAAATACCTTCTTCCTTCAGGAGGGAAAATATATCAGTGCACAGTCACAATCAAAAGCAAAACCAAACTTCAACCGTTCAATGTCTGGGATCCACTCATGATCTTCTGGATTACTCCAAGGGCTTGAGTCACTTCTCCAGCTCTGCCCTTTGTAGCACACACCTTGTCTTCTAGGCTCCAGATGCCTGTACTCCATTGCTGCTGCTGTTCTTGGTGGTCATCTCATGGCACTGGCATTTCCAAAACACTGCTGTCTTCTGCTGCAACTAGGTTTACTAATAGCTTCCCATAGGCTCTCTTCATGGTGCCAAGCCTCACCTCCTTTGCATGACCCCTTCAGTCCTGGGCCATCAATGCAACTGAGGCTGCACCTTCACCAATGGCCTTCCACGGCCTCTCACAGTGCCCAGGCCTCAGCTGCTCTTCAGGACTCCTTCATGCCTTCAAAACCAGTACCACCTGGGTGACTCTTACACATTACCAAGTCCAGCCACAGCACAAGGTACAACCCTGGCTATCTCTGGAATGAAGCCTCTGTGCTCTCAGAAAATACTTCTCAGAAGATTTCACCCCAATGATGCTGGTCTCCTCTTAATCACTGTTAATATCTTAACCCCAGCTAATCAGCATCAATAGTCCCAGCAATGCAATGGTTTTGCTTCAGTAGTTCTGGTATCTTGTCAATCACAGCTGATTTCTTCAGCCCCAGATAACCAAAACCACAGAATCTTAAATCAAACTAGCAACAGCCCTGATAAGAGGTTTTTTGGTTTTGTTTTTAGGGGTTTTTTTTTTGTTTTTTTCGAGACAGGGTTTGTCTGTGTAGCCCTGGCTGTCCTGGAACTCATTCTGTAGACCAGGCTGGCCTCGAACTCAGAAATCCACCTGCCTCTGCCTCCCAAGTGCTGGGATTAAAGGCATGGGCCACCACTGCCTGGCCTGATAAGAGTCTTTAATCTTCCCTCTGAAATTTCACAAGCCAGGCCTCCATCTTCTGCACTGTTCTCAATATTATTTTCCAAGCTCCTACAGAACACCCCACAGAGCTCTTAACATCCCAATGGCTCTTCTAGCTCAAAGTTCCAAAGTCCTTCCACAGTCCTCCCCAAAACATGGTCAGCTTGTCACAGGAATACCCCACTTCTGGTACCAATTTGACTTAGTTGGGGTTTCTATTCCTGCACAAACATCATGACCAAGAAGCAAGTTGGGGAGGAAAGGGTTTATTGAGCTTACACTTCCACACTGCTGTTCATCAGGAAAGGAAGTCAGGACTGGAACTCAAGCAGGTCAGGAAGCAGGAGCTGATGCAGAGGCCATAGAGGGATGTTCCTTACTGACTTGCTTCTCCTGGCTTGCTCAGCCTGCTTTCTTATAGAACCCAAGACTACCAGCCCACAGATGGTACCACCTACAAGGGGCCCTCGCCCCTTGATCACTAATTGAGAAAATGCCTTATAGCTGGATCTCATGGAGGCATTTTCTCAACTGAAACTCCTTTCTCTGTAAAACTCCAGCCTGTGTCAAGTTGACACAAAACCAGCCAGTACATTAGGGTATGCCCAACTCTCAGAACAGCACAGGAAAGAGAGAGAGCAGTGCAGAAGGAGAGAAGATGTGGCAATTTTACCAGGACAGTTTTACAGAGACAGGTTTCAGGGGAAGACAGAACAAGTCAGAGAAGGATCCAGAAGATTAGAACAGATTGCCAGACTTAATTTGAAGCCAAGCCAAGCAATTCAGTGAGAAGCCAGTTCCAGAACAGCTGAGTTGAAGCAGCCACCAAGAGATCAATCAGAAATAACTAGAAAGGGTGAGTTGATTCAGCAGTAAGCCTCCAAGACAACAATTACATCTGGCAGGTAAAAGATATTTTTACAATGGTGGAAGGAAAGAACCAACCCTCACAAGCTGTCTTCTGACCTTCAACGGACATACCCACATAGAAACATATATAAAAGTAAATAAAGGAAAATCACTGGAAATCCAAATGACTCTCTAAGAAGTAAAAATACTGAACCACTAATCAAAAACTTCCAAATCTAAAACCTAATGTCTTTACTGATGAGTTCTTCCAATTTTTTAGATATTTAACCTCAATCCTGCTCAAACTCTTCCAAAATAATAATAAAATAAAAGTAAGCTATATAAAGAAAATAACCACTGACCCATACCCCTCAGAGTTTAGTTACAGAAATCCTGAAACAGCCAGCACTTGGGAGAAGATACAGGTAGTTCTCTGTTAGTTTGAGGCTAGCCTGTCTACATAGTGAGTTCCAGGATAGCCAAAGCTACATAGTGAAATACTGTCTCCAAAAGAAAAGAAGTGGTTTTTAAAAAGTCTTTGGGGGTGGAGATCTGTAAAGGCAGCCCAGTGGTTAACAGCACAGCATATAATTTTTCCAGAGATTCTCTAAACAAATATAACTGGGTCCAAACTACCTGTAACTAGAGATCCAGGGGATCAGTGCCACCTTCTGGCTTCTATGAGCCCCTACATTTGTGCTACATACCCACACAGACACACACACACAAATTTTAATAAATAAATAAACAAATAAAACAGGCTGAGAATACCTACCATATGTGAGGTTCTGGGTTCAATTTCAACCCCTTTCTCCCCCTCCCCATTCTCTCTTCAGGAGTAGTAGTGTGACTGCAATCTTAGCACTCAGAAGGCAGAAGGATCCTAAATTTGAGGCCAGCCTGGGCTACATAGTGAAAACTGTCTTAAAAAATGGGGGGGAGGGGGATCTAGCAAATTGAATCAAACAGCATTTAAAGGGATTCTATACTAGGCTGAGGATAGACCTAGTTGGTAGACTGCCTGCCTAGCTTAAAGCCTTGGCTTAGGTCTCCAGAACTAAAGGTGGTTCACATCAGTAATCCCAGCACTCAGGATGTTGAAACAAGAAGACTGTGAATTCACAGTCAGGCCATACTTAGCAAGTTTCAGGCAAGTCTGAGCTTCATAGTGAGACCCTGTCTCAAAAAGAAAAGGGAGGGAAAAAAGGGAAGAAGAAAGAAAGGAGAGGGGGGAAGGAAAGAGGAGGGAGGAAAGGAAGGAGTGAAACCTATTTTAATAGGTCTACAGTGGTTTAGTGCTATAGTATAGGACTAAAAGTTCTATCAAGGCAATTAGACACACATACAAAAATATTTACAGAAAAATAAAAAGCTTACAAATAGAAAACCATGGGGGGGAGGGTGGTAGCAAAGCCTATAACCCCAGCACTCGGAGGTAGGGGCAGAGTAAAAAGTTCAAGGTCATCCTCCACTACATAGTGTTTTGAGCACACTGTGCCAGAAACACAAACATTCAATTCACAGGATTTAATGGTTTCAGTGGCAGAAATGTGCCAGTTAATCCTGTTTATCTTGGTAATCTGGTGAAGGCAAATGCAGGTCCTTTCATTACAGTATTTTTGTCTGTGTGCATGCATGTTTGTATGTGGAATCCTGCTGCTGATTTTGGAGATCATCCCCAGTGGGACGGTAAACCATGCCAAGGAAGCTTGGTGGGTAGAGCAGGTTGAGATCTCAAAAACTCACACCTGAGATGGTAGGCGCCTCCCTGCTCCCTGCCAAATTCTTGGCCTGGAACAAGTGCCATACTCTTCATATAAAGAAAAGTGGCCTGTGGTCACACAGGCCCAGAACAGAGTCCTCCATGCTAATGAGGTACCTGAGGACCTCCCAGACACCCCTCCCTGCCATAGGTGTTTACTCTCGGGAAATTGGTACATTCGCATCCATTTTCCACTCAAACCAACAATCACCATCAATTATTTTTATTCAAGAAGGCAGAGTCCTTCAGGCAAACCCAGAGCTTGGGCCAAGTCTTCTTGCTTTGTGGATTACCTGTCTCTGCCTTCTGAGGCAGAAATTACAGTTGCAATATCCACTTGGTATTTACCTTGGTGCTCAGAATTTCTGTCCTCACACTTGCATATCAAACACTTAATCACTGAGCCATCTCCTCAGTGTAGTGACAACTGTGGAACTTGGTTTCTTTAAAAAATGTAGAACTAGGGTGGGAAGGGGAAAAAACCATAGAACTAGTATAAGAATGTGCCCCCATTTTAATCCCACATACAGGGATGTGTGGCTGCTTTGGACCCTCCTCAGCAGTTGACTATGATTCGCCTCATGCTCTAGCAGAGGCGTGGTTTTGAAAGCTGCAGATAGTTTCTACGATTTTGTGATATTAGGAATTCTGGGAACTTTTCAGAGGATAAATGCTAGAGCCCTGATGTTGGCTGGGTGGGTGAGGTTGGTTGTAGTTTGTTAGTAACCATGGTCAAAAAAGAAATTAGATTCAGGGATTTTCCTAACTTCTCTCTCCCCTCTATCCTTGTTTCTCTATCTAGTGTTAGAGGACGAAACCAGGGGGACAAAGGGTAGGGAAAAGATGAACCCACAAAGTAGCAAAGACCAATAATACCCAGCCCCTTTATTCCAATCGTGTTTTTTGTTGTTGTTGGTTTGTTTGTTTTTGTTTTTTGAGATGTGGTCTATCTATGTAGTTCTCCTGGTTGTTCAGACTGGCCTCAAACTCAACAGATATCTGCCCACTTTTGCCTCCCAAGTAACATGCACACACACATTACATACATGCAGATATTTGGTTTACAGAAAAAAATACAAGTTAAGGAGGCTGTGACAGAGTTAAAGTGAGCTGAGAGAAATGCAAATAGAATTTGTATTGATGGCATAATGAACCACTGGTATGGTAGTCTGACTAAGAATGGCCCCACAGGTTCATATATTTGAATGTTTAGTCATCAGAGAGTGGCGATACTTAAGGATTAGGAGGGATGGTTTTGTTGGAGAAAGTGCACAACTGGGAGTGGGCTTTGAGGTTTCAAGGCCCAAGCCAAGCCCAGTCAGTGGCTCTCCTCCTGCTGCCTGCAGGTCTGGATGTAGAACTACGTTACTTTTCCAGAACTATGCATGAACTGCATGCCACTATGCTTCCCACCGTGATAATAACGGACTAAACTTCTGAAACTGCAAGCACGTCCCAACGAAAGGCTTTCTATGAGTTGCCTTGGTTATGGTGTCTCTTCACAGCAACAGAACAGTGACTAAGACAATGGGAAAGAAGCTATTGTTGACAGTGTTGAAAGTAAAGCTGCAGAGTTCCAGCACCAAGGCCAAAGGCAGAACCAGGTCTAGGAGCAGTTCAGGTACAGACAAGACAAGAGGTGGATGGCTGGCAGCAGTCAGGTAGCCCAGGTCAACAATAGTGGATCAAGACTCACAGAGGCCCCAGGAATAGCCCAGAGTTCTCTCTGTCTGTGGACCTTGGTACACACCCAAGCATCAGATGATAGAGGTGGGCCATCACCACTGAAGTACTAGGTGTCTACCAGTTTTGGGGGTCCTGGTTGAGGACCCTTTCTGTAGGCTGGCTTGTGTCAGATAAGTTCTTGAGCCTAATTAGTTTGATATAATTTTAATCTACACACATGCCTCCAATGTCTCAACTCACCCCAATAAATTTACAGAATTTATTACAGAAGAAGAGATGGCACCCTCTCTTCTTCCAGGATCAGTCATTAATCAGCCTGTGCTGCATGGGTGGTACCTACCTCTACTGTTGACAGATGGTGGTGTTTACTTGTGCATCCAGAGCAAGATCCTTCAATTTCAAAATCAAGTCAAAAGCTGCTTATAAATTGTTCTCTCAGGGCAACCCACAGGCTGAAAATCACTGTTTTTAATGATATGGGGTGACTCAGAGTAGGGTATAGCCCATCTCTTTTTTTTTTTTTTTTTTTTTTTTTTTTTTTTTTTTTTTTTTTTTGGTTTTTCGAGACAGGGTTTCTGTGTAGCCCTGGCTGTCCTGGAACTCACTCTGTAGACCAGGCTGGTCTCGAACTCAGAAATCCGCCTGCCTCTGCCTCCCAAGTGCTGGGATTAAAGGCGTGTGCTACCACCGCCCGGCGGTATAGCCCATCTCAATAGTGAGTGCAAGGTAAGCATTGCTGTATAAGACCATTGCTAAGAAAACACAAGAGTGAGGAGGGAGAAAAGACTTGCACAGGGTTAATAGTGTGTGTGCATGCGCACACATGCATTCTGTGTTTACTGGGTGTACACATGCACACATCTGTAGGTGCACATGTGAAGATCAAAAAACATTTTGTGGAGTCAGTTCTCTCCTACTTTCAGGTGGCCTCTGGAAGCCTAACTCAAGTCACTGCTGAGCCAACTAGCTGGCCCATACAGGAGACGTGAAGTAAGGGGTATGTGCCCTTGAAGAAGATCATGGGACAAGCAGTCTTCTCTTTTCTTTTTTCTTTTTCTTTTCATTTTCTGACTGCAGTAAAATGAGCAGCTAGGTCTTCCACACACAGTTTCTACAATGTACTGACTTGTCACAGGTCCTATGCCAATGGATGTTCAACTGTGGACTGAAACTTCCAAAATTATGAACCCTCTGAGGTTTTGTTTTTGTTTTGTTTGTTTGTTTGTTAGAACAAGGTTACATAGACCAGGCTGCCTTCAACCCCAAAGATACACCCAACTCTCCCTCAAAGGACTGAGATTAAGGATATGTATCGGCATACCAGACAGACTTTTCTAAGATCTTTATTTCAGATATTTGCAACAGTGACAAAAACCTGCTTGCCACAGTTCCAAGTACATTTTAAGATTTTTTATTTTTATTTTTTATTATGTGTATGTGTGTCTGTGCAAGTGAGTGAAGGTAAGCCACAGAGGCAGAGGTATCCAATCCCCTGGAACTGAGTCAAAGGCTGTTGATCTGCAAGAGCAATATTCACTTAATTACTAAGCCATTTCTCCAGCCTTTAGAATGCCTTTCTTGAGGAAATGAGTTAGCTATCTTGGGAGTTTAGCACCTTTATCTTTTTGCACTACTGTGTGCCTTCCCAGCTTTGCACCACAGAGCACTGTGAGGCAAAAACTGAGCAGTTACAGCTGCCCAACCTTAGATGTCTTTAGAACTGTGAACTACATTCAAATACAAAAACAGGGTCACATAACAGTGTAGGCTGAACTCAAATTTAAGATCCTTCTACCTCTACTTCCTAAGTGCTAGGATTCTAAGCACTGTTGTATTCATTTCTGTGATAAAACACTTTGACCAGAAGCAACCTGAGAAGGTTTACTGACTTAAAATTCCAGGTCACAGTCCATCACTGAAGGAGGCCAGGACGGAACTTGAAGGCAGGTCAGCTTTCTATTCCATACAGCATCACATCCAACCATGGGCCTCACTTCACAGAGAAGTAGGGTAGGACCAGAGAGGCTGCTGCGTGTTGGCTGGCATGCAGGCTCATGAGCTTTCATATACACTTGAAGATCATCTTACTAGATCAATTAGCAAACAAGACAATAAATAGCCTCAAGCCACACTGATCTAGACAATTCCTCAATTGATGTTCTTCTCAAGTGATTCTAATAGGTGTCAAGTTAGTGGCAGTTAGAGCTAACTAAGACAAGTATGGACCATCATCCATCCTGGCTTTTTTTTTTTTTTTTTTTTTAACCCAGACAGAAACCAGAGTTTCTCTGTGTAGCCTTCGCTGTCCTAGAACTAGCTCTGTAGACCAGGCTCGCCTTGAACTCACGAAGATCCCGTTGCCTCCCCAGTGATAAAACTAAAGGTGTGCACCACTAACACCCGGCTGCCTAATCTTATGCACATACACTTTTCTTAAATTTTCCATATTATCTTTCAATTCTTTGAGCATCTTTAAGAATTTATCTTTGCGAAGGCAAATGAAATGGTTCAATAAGGAAAGGAATTGCCACCAACCAAATTCAATCCCTGTGACCCACATAGTGGAAGGAGAGAGCCAACCCACCTACCTATCCATACATTTATCCACAAATGAATAAATGTATTTTTTAAAGATATATCTTTTTTAGGGGCTAGGAGAGATGGCTCAGTGGTTAAGAGTATTGGCTGCTGTTAGCATTTTTCTAGGCTCCGCCCCACAGTTACATGGCAACAGCCAGGTGTGCCTGACTCACTATAAAAGGGGCTGCTTTGTCCCTCCTCTCTCTCTCTTGCTTTCTTGCTCTTGCTCTGTCCTCTAGCCCCTTCCCCCTCTCTCCCCACCCCCCCACATGCTCATAGCAGGCCTCTACTCCTCTGCGCTCTCTCTCTCTCTCTCTCTCTCTCTCTCTCTGCCTTTCTGTCTCTACTACCCTCTCAACTCCCCTCCCCATGCCCTGAAATAAACTCTATTCTATACTATACTGTCATGTGGCTGGTCTCTCAGGGGGAAGGGCTGCCTTAGCAGAGGCCAGCAGAGGCCAGCAGAGGCGCTCCCTTCCCCACACCTGACTACACATCCACCAAATATATTCCTTCTCTCCTTATCTTTTTATAAAACACAGCAGCTGCTACAGCAGACGACCTGGGTTAGATTCCCAGCAACCACACAGTAGCTCACAAGCATCTATAATTCCAGTTCCAGAAGATCCAACACCCTCTTCTGGCTTCCTCAAGAACCAGGCACACATGTAATGTACAAATATAACATACACATAAAAGTTGTTTTTAATCTTTCTTTTAAAAAACCTACTGTGTGAGCATGTTTGCCCGCATGTATATGCACGTGCGTGCCTAGTCCTGTAGAAGGCAGAAGAAAGCGTTGGGACCCCTGGACTGGAGACATGTGTGGTGGTGAGCCTCTGAGAGGATGCTGAGAAGCAAACCCGGGTCCTCTGCAAGAGTAACAAGTGCCCTTTACTAACAAACCACCTTCCCAGCTACCAAGAGTACATCTCTGAGCTTAGTATTGTTCTCTGAGACACGGTCTCACATAGTCCAGACTTAGTGTGCGACAAAGAATGACAGACCTTCAATCACTGTTTCTCCTGCCTCCATTTCTCTCCTCAGTGTGAGGTCACAGCTGTGCAGGTTTTTGCTTGAGTTTTTGTTATGTGGAGATGACATGGGTTGGTTTGTTTGTTTGTTTTCAGGAATGCACCACTGTCCTGTTTCGTTTTGTTTTTTTTCTCTCTTTTGAATGGTTCATTTTTTCCTCTTTATATGCTTTATGATTTCTTTGTATAGGTATAGCAAATCTAACGATGTAGTAACACTCCCCTTCCCCAGATGTTTTGTTGTTGTTGTTGGGTTTGTTTGTTTGAAATAGGGTCTCATGTAGCCCAGGCTGGCCTTGAATTCGCTATGTAGACCAGAATAATGCTGAAGTTCAGATCTGCTTGTCTCTTAAGCTAGAAATACTGGTGTAAACCATCAGGCCTGGTTTTTTGTTGATTTAATTTTTTTGGACTATTTTATGGGTGTTTTGCCTGCATCTATGTATGGGTACCGAGTGTATACACAGTGCCCAGAGGCCAGAAAGAGATCCCTGGAACTGTGAACCACATGGGAGTGCTTGGAGTGGAACCTGGGTCCTCTGCAAGAACAACAAGTGCTCTTAACCACTGAACTATCTCTCTAGCACATGCCTACCTAGCCTTCTGTATTATTTCTGCAATGCATCTATGTATTAATATTATTTCACAGTGCAAAATATTAAATATTATATATAAGCATAATAATTTAGAAAGCTAAGTCACCAACAGGAAGTAGAAATTGAAGTTTTCATTTTTTACTTTATGGAGGTCTGGGTTAAGGGATTTTTTTCCCCCTGGATTATGAAAATAATCAAATTCTTGGGCTAGGCAATAGTGGCATATGCTTTTATTCCCAGCATTTGGGAGACAAAGGTAGGCAGATCTCTATGAGTTCAAGACCCTGGTCTATGGAGCAAGTTACAGGACAACCAAGAAAGACTACACAGAGAAACCTTGTATTGAAAGACCAAAAAGCAAAACTGAAGAAAACAAATCCCTGTAGAAGATCTTGAAAATCAGTCATTAGGGTCTCAAGAAATGGCTCAGTGGTTAAAAGCACTGGCTGCTCTTCCAGAGGACTGAGGTTCAAATCCAAGCAACCACATGGTAACTTACCAGTGTCTGTAACTCCAGTTCCAGGGGATCTGATTCTCTCACACAGACATACATGCAGTCAAAACACCAATGCACATAAAATGAAAATAATCATAAAAAAGAAAATCAGTCATTAATAAAGCCACTACCCAGGAATGACTATCACTAAGGCTGAGACTTGTATTCTGAGACAAATACATGAACAATTATAAAAAACTTGGAGTCACTTGTTCCAAGATGTGTGCAGGGGGTTAAATAGTATGGGATGGGTGGCCCACGAACTAACATTTATTAATTTTTATTCTAGGGTTTTGTTTGCTAGGTAAGATCTCACTATGTAGCCCTTTTCAATTATGTTTTTATTTATCCTTTGAGAATTGTATACACTGTATTTTGATCATATTCTCTTACCCCCCCCCACATCCCACCTACTATACATCCAACTTCATGGTCTTTTTCTTTAAAACCACAAAGACATGAAGTCCAGTTGTGCCCACTTCCCCTTCTCAGTGCTGGGACTGCCTGGCGTGAGCTCGTGCAGGTCTTCTGCATGCTGTCAGTCTGTGTGTTCATACATACACCTGCTCGGCTGTATCTGAACAAAGCTCTTCCTTGAAGTTATCCATCACTTCCGGCTCGGACAGGCTCTAACAATCTTTCTGCTCCCTCGTCTACATAGACCTCCTGAGGAGAATGGTGTGATATGGGCTGAGTGTTCCAAAGTCTCTTATTCCTCTGCAAGGTGACCAAAGTTGTCTGTGTGTCAGGGTAGGGGGTAGTTGGTTTTTGCTTGCCTGATTTTTTTTTGAGACAAGATCTCATTATACAGCACTGGTTGGTGCTATATAGACCAGGCTGACCTCAAACTCTGAGGTCTGCTTCTGCCTCCTAAGTACTAGGACTAGAGGTGTGCACCATCCTGCCTGGCTCTGTTAGGTTTTTTTGAGACAAGGACTCACTTTGCAACCCAGGCTGGCCTTGAACTAACAGCAGTCCTTTTGTCTCAGCCTCCCAAGAGCTGGGATTACAGGTATAAGACACCAAACGCAGTTACATTTGTTTGTTTGTTTGTTTTTTTAATGGGAGACGCTACACGTTGCCCAGGTTGGCCCCCAACTTATGATATTCCTGTCTCAGCTTCCAAAGTAACTAGAGTACAATGAGAGCCACTGCACCCACCTGGAAGTGTGCACCCAGCTGGGCTGTGAAAACATGACTCCAGAAGGGAAGTCTTGTACTTAAGCCATCTGAGTGATGTTCCAACTAGCTTTGGAAGATTACTCAAGAAAAACAAAGGAAGCTTTCCATAAAAGTAGGCTGGAAAGATAGCCCAGTGGTCTAGAGCATGTGTTCTTGCAAAGAACACAGGACTACATGGTGGCTCATGACCATCTTTAACTTCAGTTCCAGGCTATCCAACCCCTCTTCTGCCTCTTCAAACCACTGTGGACACATACATACATACAAAAATAAACATATGAACATATAGGCAAATATTCATATAGAAAAAAATCTTTAAAAAGAAAAAGCCAAGATTTAAAGATATAGAAGATGGGGCTGGAGAGATGGCTCACAGGTTAAGAGCAGTGGCTGTTCTTCCAGAGGTCCTGAGTTCAATTCCCAGCAGCCGCATTGTGGCTCACAACCATCTGTAATGGGATCTGATGCCCTCTTCTGGTGTGTCTGAAAACAGCTAAAGTATACTCATATACATAAAATAAATAAATCTTTTTTTAAAATGTAGAAGGTGCAGGATGGGTGGAACTCTGTGAGCTGAATGAAGGCCAGCCTGGACTACAGAGTGAGCTCCAGGATAGCCCAGGCTACAGAGAAACCCTGTCTTGAAAGATCTGCCTGCCTCTGCCTCTAGAGTGATGGGATTAAAGGCATGAGCCACCATTACCATAGCATAACTAAAGTTAAGCGAGTTCCAGGACAGCCAGGGCTACACAGAGAAACCTTGTCTCAAAAAAAAAAAAAAAAAAAAGTAAAGCTTACAGACAGCAGATCCTGAGGGGTCACAGAGAGCCCTGAATGTATTCCCACAGGTCACAGGGCTTCCTTGTGAAGTTCTGGAAGAGGGGTGAAGTTTGGTAAGGCTTATATTTTAGAGGACAGTTCATGACATGTGTTTAAGACAAATTAGGGGACTAGGTGAATGGAATATAGGAATCTGGCTGGGAAATCATTTAAGTGTCCAATGCATTGTTTTTGCTTTGGGCAAGGTTTGTATGCATGTGGGGCAGGAATGTGACAGAGGCCAGAGTAGAATGCCAGATATATCCTGCTACTCTCTGTGCCTTACTGCCTTTGACACAAGGTCTCTCACTTAACCGGAAGCTCACTGTCTATGCTAAGCTAGCTCCAGGGAGCCTGTCACCCTGCCTACCCAGTACTGGAGTTAAGAAACATGAGCAGCCAAGCTCCACTTTTTATGTGGGTGCTCATGAGCTCAGGTCCCCAGGCCTACACCACAAGCAGTCTTATTTACTGTATCTCCTCAACTCCTATTTGTTTTAAATTTTCCCTTGGGTTTTTTGTTGTTGTTGTTTTTTTAAGACATGGTCTTACTCTGCAATCCAGGCTGGCCTCAAACTCACTATGTAGCCCAGTCTGGTGTTGGAATACCTTTGGTCCAGAGCAACTGAATTAGCATACCCTATTAGGTATATGTGTCTGGGGGGGGGGGGGAATATATATATGTGTGTGTGTGTGTGTGTGTGTGTATATATGTATATATATATACATATATATATACATACATACACACATATATATATAATTGGGCTGGAGAGATGCCTCAGCAGTTAGGAGTCCTGACTGCTCTTCTAGAGGTCCTGAGTTCAATTCCCAGCAACCACATGTGGCTCACAACCATCTGTAATGAGATCTGCTGCCCCCTTCTGGTGTGTCTGAAGACAGTTACAGTGTATTCATATAAATAAATCTTTAAAAAAGAAAAAGAAAAAAAAATTTTATCATTTACATACACAGTCCAGGTTCTTTACTATATCAGATAGGCTGATACTTTGTTTTTGCCATATTCTATTTCATTTTCAAGATGTTGGCTACAATCTGTTGTGACATACTACCAAGTTCGATACTATTTGGTCTTAAACACCTCGGATGTCTTGGGGAAAGGAAGCTAAGTTTAGCTTGGGGTGTGCACTTTCAGGCTGAGTCTCAATAGCGGCAATGCATTAAAATCAACTAAGTACTACTGAAAATGCAGCTCTCGAGACATGTAGATGCATTTGTGCTCAGCACCTCCGCGTATTCAGAAATAGCTGTAACACTTCTGCCCAGAAAGCACATAAAAGCGAATGAATGTATACTTACAGAGCTGACAACCACTAAGCTCAGCAGTTAAGTGACAGCCTGGGGAGGAGCCCAGGTAGGGGCAGAGAGCATTGCGTGTGGCACCTGCGGTGTCAGGCAAGTCCTGGTGCCCAGGCCCTCGCCTAGCAGAAACCAGAGCCACAGGGCCCAGTGACGGTGGCCGAGTAACTGACCATGCGTGATAGGGTTCTCACACCCAGGACAGCGGCGCGCACAAGCTACCCGCAGTGCACCGCGGCGCGCACGCGTAGACCGCCGTGCAGCGCTGTGGCCTAGGCGGCCGCCTCAGGCTGCCCCGCGGGGCTGGTGGCGCCCAAGCAGCGGGAGCGTGGCTCTGAAAGGGTAAGGGTGGCGGAAATGGGGTCCTCCCGCCCACCTACTCCGCGGGCTGCTGCAGCGAATAAAAACCCACGGCTGAGGTACGGCAGGGTGCATTGACACCTGCCCTGCACCGCCGCCGGCGCAGATTTAGGAGGTGGAAGCGTGAGCCGAGCGGACGGCTGGGGGCGGCTCGGGGGCGGCTCGCGGGAGCGGAGCCACGCGACCGTGCCACGTGCGCGCGCAGCTGTGGGCTGGCGTTTAGGGAAGCAGTGGGACAGGGCGCCTAGCAAGAGGGGATGAGCTGTGGGAGTATTTTATGCTGTAGCTAACAGTTTTGTATTAGTCCATTAACCTAGAATCTAGTAAATGCATCGCAGAAAAAGAAAATAGAACCAGTTCTGTTCTAGTCCACCAATTCACCCTTTACCATTTGTTAACGTTTTAGCGTATCTACTTTTCATCCTTTTCCTAAAGAAAATTATTCTATATTTCTGTGTTGATTTTTGTTTGTTTCGTTCGGGTTTGTTGTTATTAGAAATGAACTTCTTTTTTTCTAAATTTATTTATTTTATGCACTGTCGCTCTCTTCAGACACACCAGAAGAGGATATCAGATCCCATTACAGATAGTTGTGAGCTATCATGTGGTTGCTGGGAATTGAACTCAAGACCTTTGGAAGAGCAGTCAGTGCTCGTAACCGCTGAGCCATCTCTCCAGCCCTTGGTTTGGTTTTTTGAGACAGGGTCTTTATGTAGTCCTGACTGACCCGGAGCTCGCTATGCAGACAAGGCCAACCTCGAATTCACAGAGATCCACCTGCTTCTGCCTCCCGAGGGGCGTGCACCACCATACCCCGCATTATACTGTAATTTATGATCCATGTTTTCATAAAGCATTAAAAGTTGGGATCGTTCATACTGCAAAATAGTATTTATAACCTCTTTTTTAAAATATTTGCTTATTTTTAATTTGTGTGTGGGGGTTTTTTCCTGCATATATGATAAGTGCTCCTGGAGGCCAAAAGAGGGCATCTTGCTCAGGAACTGCTCTCTTACATGTGGTTGTCAGATGTCTTACGTAGGTGCCAAGAATCATACTCAGGAGCTCTGGAAGAGCAGTTCATGCCCTTAACCACTGAGCCATCTCTCCAGCCCTATAGCCCTACCTTTTAGCATTAGCACGATTCTTTGCACCAATGTGTCTCAATCAGATTTCTGTTGCTGTGATAAACACATACCAGGAGCAACTTGGGGAAGAAAGGGTATGTTTGGCTTACAGCTTATGTCGTCATCAGAGGAAGCCAGAGCAGGAACCTGGAGGCAGGAACTGAAGAAGAGGCCGTGGAGAAGCTGCTCACTGGTGTGTGCCAGTTTTCTTTATTATATACCACAGGACCATGTACCCAGATATGGCACCATGCACAGTGGGCTGGGCTCTTCTACCTCAGCCATCAGTCAAGTAAATGTCCCACAGGTTTGTCTACAGGGTAATCTGAGGGAGGGATTTGCTTGGGTGAGGTTACCTCTTCCCAAAGGACCCTGGCTTGTGTCAACTTGACAAAAAACCAACCAAGTCGATCCACCCCTTATCAACTTAATATACCAATACATTATTACTAAACCATAATCTTTTCTTTTTTTGTTTATCCCCAAGATCTCATAATAAATCACAATACAAAACACATTGCAACTTTTAAATAATGTGCTTTTTTTTAAGTTCTTTTCTGTGTATTGGTGTTTTCTCTGCATGTATGACCGTGCATCACATGCATGCTTGGCACTCCTTTGGAGACCAGAAGAGGGTGCCAGATCCTCTGGACGAGAGTTTTAGATGTTTGTGAGCCACCATATAGGTGTTGGGAGCAAGTGCTCTGACCACTGAACCATCTCTTTAGTTCTCATCCCAACTTTATAAAGTCCCACATCATTAACATTTTAAAAGGTCAGTCTGGAGGGATGGCTCAGCAGTTAAGAGCATTGTTGCTCTTACAAAGGACTTAGATTTAATTCCCAGCATCCACACGGTAGTTCATAGCAGTTCATATTCTAGTTCCTGGGGATCAGGTGCCCTCTTTTGACATCCGTGGTCACCAAGCACACATGTGGTACACATACATACATACATGGAGGCAAAACATTCACATATAAAATATAATGAAAATCTAATTTTAAAAAAGTGAAGTCCAGGCTCTTTAAAATATCCAAAGTTAAAGCCACATATGGTAGCTCATGACTTTAATCTCAGCACTCAGAGGCAGAGACAAGTGGGTCCCTGATTTTGTGGCCAGCCTGATCTACAGAGCAAGTTCTAGGACATCCAGGGCTACACAGAAATTTTGTGCTCAAAAAACTAAATAAATAAATAAATTTTCTTAACTGTTAAGTTCCTATAAAATCATGTTACAAATATTCTGTTTCAAGAGTGAAGAACCAGGACACAGTTACAATAAAATCAAAACGAAACCCAAATTCTCTCCATAGTGTAAATAATTGTTCAGTGTTTGGTATCCGGGCTGGGGCTTACAATCTCACGGTCTCCACAGGGCTTAGGAAGCTTCCTTTCCTGGCTCTGTCCTCCACAGCACACATAGTTTATCTCATAGGCTGATGCCAAGAGAAAGGAGAAGAGGAAAAGAGGGTCATGCCATTGAGTCAGGCATGGAGCTCAACCAGCAAGCAGCTACATGGAGACAAGAAGCCTCGTGGAATAGGGGGTGGAGCTTCAGAGAAAAAAGTAAGGATACCCAAGGAGGGCTCGCCCAGGTTTGGACCAGTAACTGAAAGGAAGAAAAAAGATTGATTTAAAAAAAAAAAATCTTGGGCTGGAGAGATGGCTCAGCAGTTAAGAGCACTGACTGACTGCTCTTCCAGAGGTCCTGAGTTCAATTCCCAGCAACCACATTGTGGCTCACAACCATCTGTAATGGGATCAGATGCCCTCTTCTGGTGTGTCTGAAGACAGATACAATGTACTCATATACATAAAGTAAATAAATCTCTTTTTTAAAATCTCATTAAGAGGCTAATTTATTACACCCTTCTCTTCTGCATAGTCTTAGGATAATCCCCCTTTCTGAGGTGTGGTCTCCTAGCCAGGCAATTAATCAGCCCGGCTGGATTAACCCTTATGTTTTGGGTAGCTTGGAATTGTTGGTCTCCATCCAAACCAGATATAGAATCAATTGTCATGATCAGGAGGAGATAGCTTTCTCTTAAGGGGCATCCAATGCCACCATAACATTCACCCCTCTGAAGAGGTAATCCTAAAACCTTTTAAGAGAGAGGCAAGATTAGGGAATAGATAAAATCCAGACATAAAGTTCCACCACTGTTCCCTAGAAGGGATTAGTGTCTGAATTGGAGTCTCACACTGTCCAAGCAAGGTGCTCATTCAGGAGAGGGTAAGAAGAAACCACAGCTCCTAACTGGCATTTATAGCCAAGGAACCAAGGCCGTTTCTAGAACTGCTGCTTTTGACACCCCGCCCCTAAACGGTTTAGCTAACCTTATTCTCCTGTTCCTATCATCTCCACTCAGGAAGAATTAACCCCTGTAGCTGCTTGTATTACAGATGCTAATTATGTTACCCCCAAAAAACTGAGAGTGTCTGCACTTCTGGGAACCTGCCCCCAGTTTGTTCTGATTGGTAAATAAGATGCCAACAGCCAGGGAGGGAGACCGTAGCTGGATTTGAGGGTTCAAGAGCTTGGGAGCAGGAGGAGAGAGAGGAAGAAGAGATCCTCCATGCCAGGAGAGTGTGGAGGAGAGGAGAGATGCCACGCCTGAGTAGAGTGCAGGACAGAGGGGCATAGCCGCCATGTGAAGGAGCCGGAGAGTGCGGCCCAGAGGACTGCCCAACTGGGTCCAAGGCAGCCACGGTAGAACATAGAATTAGTAAGTGATAACTGGGGGTTAACTGCATGGAGGGCAGGCAGTGGCCCGGCTACTGTACTGTTTAAGGCATAGTACAACATAAAGGCTGAGTGTGTCTTTCATTCAGGAATCTAAACCGTTGGGGAGGGTAGAGAGCCCACTGCCGGGATTTCATAGTATTTATTGCAACAGACCTCAGCTGTCATTTCAGAATTGGGATCACAATCTAGCTGACACCAGTTATGGCAGTCGGGTTACCCTTCCAGGGAACCCATCTAAGGGACCCTAAAACTGAATTAATGGCCCCATTTGTACAACAACCTGATATAGTGAGGAAAGGAAGTTCTTGAAGAGGAACTCTCGAGAGGAACTTGAAAATACCTGGAAAGAAACATCAGGAAAAAGTGAAATTGGAGCCCTTTCAGCAGAGAAAATGGTTCATTCCCCAAGAACTGGCAGGAGCTAGTATAAAAGTATAACCCCGGGGGCTGGAGAGATGGCTCAGCGGCTAAGAGCACTGACTGCTCATCCAGAGGTCCTGAGTTCAATTCCCAGCAACCACATGGTGGCTCACAACCGTCTGTAATGGAATCTGATGCCCTCTTCTGGTGTGTCTGAAGACAGCGACAGTGTACTTACATACAATAAATAAATAAATAAATAAGAAAAAAAAAAAAGTATAAGCCCTAGACAGACAACCAAGAAGACAGAACAGGTCATTTTAAAGTGTCCAGACCGAAGTCTGTTAGGATCCCTTAATAGGTTAATAAGAACATTCATTCGTTAGGCTCCTCCTCAGCTGGTTCTTCTGTTTGGCTCTAAAGCTTGGCTCCACCATGATGTTACCAGGTTGTGCTTCTAGGCAGTTTGATAGCTGTTAGACTAGCTAGGCTCATATGTGAGGTCCCTCTTAGATGGTGTATTAGTCAGGGTTCTCTAAAGAAACAGAACTGATGGAATGGGTGAGTATGTGTGGGATTTATTAGAGTGGCTTGCAGGTTGTGATGTGGCTAGCCCAAGAATGTATGGAAAGGTGAAGAATTTGGTAGATGCTTCAGTCACCAGGCTGGATGTCTATCCTGGTCTTCAGAGTTCTTGGAATTCCAAAGAAGCAGGCTCTAATACCAGCAAAGGATTGCAAGATAGATGAACTTGCCAGCAAGAGTGAGAGCAAGCAGACAAATAACACAAACTACCTTCTTCCATGTCCTTTTTCTGTGGGCTGCCACCAGAAGGTGTGGCCCAGACTTAGGGTGGGCCTTCCAACCTCAAATGACCCAATCAAGAAAATCTCTCACAGCTGCTTGAATTTTAATTGACTTAGATTTAGTCTAGTTGACAAGATTGTCCATCCTAAGTGGCTTCACAAGTTATAACCAGGCATCCCCCAAAATCATATTTTGATCTTCATTTGGTTCTTAGATACAAACTGTTGCTCACCTCAAATGCTATATTTATTTTTACTCCCTCTGTGTGTGTGTGTGTGTGTGTGTGTGTGTGTGTGTATCGGTGTGTGTGTATCACATGTGTAAGGATGCCTTTGGAGGCCAGAAGGGGGCTGTTGGATCACCTGGAGATGAAGTGATAGTGGATGTAAGTCCCTTGAAGTGGTCTGGGAACAGAACTCTGTCTGCTGGAAGAGCAGCAAGTGCTTTTTGTTGTTGTTGTTGTTGTTGTTGTTTTTGAGACAGGGTTTCTCTGTGTAGCCCTGGCTGTCCTGGAACTCACTCTGTAGACCAGGCTGACCTCGAACTCAGAAATCCTCCTGCCTCTGCCTCCCAAGTGCTGGGATTAAAGGCGTGAGCCACCACTGCCCGGCTAGCAGGTGCTTTTAACTGCTAAGCGTCTCTAATCTGTCCATGAACTCTTACCATCTTATATCCACCTCTGTAAGTAGCCTCCTGCCTGGCCTTCTTTCCAACCATCTCCTGAGGGCTTCTGCTAGATGGATCATGGCCAGAGGACCAGTGTATACAGGCATCTTCCTAGGCATAGAGCAGCCTAGCTCCTGCCTCATGTTCTAGGAACTGATTGACTTACAGAGCGATCCTCCTGCTCAGTGTTCTGCAGGACCTGTGGGTGATGACTATAAGTATTTTTCCAGATTTCAGAAGGCTTGCAACCAAAACCTCCTGTGTCATCAGGAACCAGACCTCATTCCCACTCTCCCCATTGAACACTTCCTTTTTTTTTTTTTTTTCCTCTCCCCCCACCCCACCACCATTCATTTATTTAGTTGGGGTAGACAGGGGACTCTATACATAGCCCTGGAAATCACTCTCTAGATCACGACCTGCCTCCAATTCACAGCATTCCATCTGCCTGCCCTCTGTTTCCTTCCTGAGTGTTTGGATTAAAGGCACATATGACCACACCCAGTTTCATTACTTCTTTAGCCCCAGGAAGGTTATTTGGTTTTTGTTTTGTTTTCCTTTGGTCTCTGTTTTTAATTTCTTTTTCTGTTACTTTATTGTATGTTTAGTTCAACTCACAACTTCAAGTTGTGAGTGTGACTGAGTGTCTGTGTTTCTGTATGTTTCCCTGAAACGTTTTGCATCTGCCTGTCTGTTTGTTTTGACTTCCTTGTTCCTGCACCCGGTTGCTCATCGACCTCACCAAGATGGAAGGTGACATGTGGATGGCAGCCATCTTGGCTGCTGACTGACCTGAACACTTCTTAAGATATTTAATTGTTTTCCTTTCACATGCTTATGAATTGCTTTTTGTTTGGTTGGTTTTTGCTGTTTTAATACATGTCTTGTTCAGTAGCTGAGGCTGGCCTGAACATACAGTGTAGCCCAGGTTAGCCTCAAACTTGTAATCTTCCTGTCTTATTCTCCAGATTGCTAGAATTATAAATGTGTGCCACCTTGCCCAGTGTAGATTGCTTTTTCTTTTCTTTTTCTTTTCTTTTTTTCTTTTTCTTTTCCTTTTTGTTCATTTGTTTGTTTTGCTTTGCTTTGTTGTTTTTTGTGTTTAGAGCATAAGGATCATTTTCCATTGTATTAGAATTTGAGAATAACAACAACAGAACAGACAAGCTATAAATTTGGATGGAGAAGAGGAGAAGTAGTCACCTTGTAAGCTAGAGTTCAAGAGACCAGGCGTGTTCGGTAGTGGAGCTCAGCCTCTGCATGAGATTGGGAACTGGGTTCTTCAGAGAAATAGTGAGAAAGTCTAGACAAGAGGCAGGATGAGCATGCTTAGGATTTTGGCTAGTATCCAAAAAGATAACAAGGGGTAAGTTTTAAAACTCAGTAAAGTGGGCAGACTTAGTGAAGATCTGGAAGCTACTGCCTGAATTGCTTTCTCGGTGGGGATCATGAGCTCATATCAGTGTCACTGGTCAGGTTACATTCCAAATGGAGCCTGCACCATCAGAAATCGTTCTTTCTCTACTGAGTCATAAGGAAGACAGGTTGTCCCAGATCAGACACAGGACACTAGTGCAAATGGTGCACAGCTAGTAGACGAGAGCTGGGAATCATGCTGACAGGAGGACCAGCAAGGGTCACAGTAGCTGCTGTATGCCTCTGCCAAGAGGAGACAGCACAAGTAACTATCCTCCTTCTCCACAGAGAGACTAGAAAAGCAGCTCTGCCAGTCCTCTGCCACCTCACAGCAGGCTCACTCACACACATACAGATGCCAGAGAGTGTTCCCACTTTATTTTTAATTATTTTATCTACATGAATGTCTGTACTCAACAGTGCCTTCAGAAACCAGAAGAAGACATTGTATCCCGTGGAACTGGAGTTACAGATGGTTGTGAGCTATCATTTGGTTACTGGGAATTGAACCTGGGTGCTCTGGAAGAACAGCCAGTGCTCTTAACTGAGCTATTTCTCTAGTCCCTTCACTGTATCTTTTTGAGACAGGGTCTCTAGCTGAACCTAGGACTCACCTTTTTAGCTAGACTGGCTGGCTAACTACCTAGGCCCTAAGATGTACCTGTACACACACATGCACACACACGCACACACACGCACACACGCACGCACGCACCATTGCATGCTGCCACGTATGACTTTTACTTGGGTGCTGGGATCCGAACGTAGCTTCTCATCTCCTACAGAAAGCACTTGGCCATTGAGTCATCTTCCTGGTCCTGTTTTTTGTTTGTTTGTTTGTTTGTTTTTGTTGGTTTTTTTTGAGACAGTGTAAATTGCCTTAAAATTTGAGCTTGCAGCAAATGGTTATTTTTATGTAATATATATTTTTCTATCACTTAATAAAACTTTTTTTAGGACTGGAAAGATGATTCAGTTAGTACATAAGGATCTGAGTTCTATACAAAGTCTCCATACTGAAGTACATACCTGTATTCCTAGTTCCACTGAGATAGCTAATGGGTAAAGTATGTTCCACGAAAATCTGGCAACTTGAATTTGATCCCCAGAGCCCATGTAAAAGTGGAGAGAACTGACTGCATAGAGTACTGTCCTCTGACTTCCACATTCACCCCGTGCGCATGAGCGTCCTACACACACATCATATATATATATAAATATTAAGTAAAAACTTAAAAACCAAGTAATTGGCATGAGATGGAATCAAAACAGTCAAAAGCAATAGAAGTGATATTTTTTTTAATTTATTTATTTATTATATGTAAGTACACTGTAGTTGTCTTCAGATACTTTTTCTTCTCACTCTGGCCAGGCTCACTGTAGCTGTCTTCAGACACCCCAGAAGAGGGCGTCAGATCTCATTACAGATGGTTGTGAGCCACCATGTGGTTGCTGGGATTTGAACTCAGGACCTCTAGAAGAGCAGTTGGTCCTCTTAACCACTGAGCCATCTCTCCAGCCCTAGAAGTGATATTTTCAAGCCAGCAAAATGACTCAGCAGGTCAGTGACCTCGCTGCTCAAGTCTAATGACCTGAGTTCACTCCCCAGGCTCACTGATGAGAGGAGGGAAGGGACCCCCTGAGCCGTCCTCCGACCTCACTGTGCTGTGGCACCGCAGGCGCGCAGCAATAATGATTTAAAATGTTTAAAAGAAATGATATCTTCATTAGCTTAGGCAAGCATTTGACTGAAATATTGAGAAAGATCTGTGAGCCAAGGGGTTTCAGAAGATTCTCTTCAATCCTGTGTTCTAAAAGTAAGTGTTGTCCCTGTCCTGCTGACATGGACTGAGCCCATAGAATGTTTGAGCAGGTGACAAGAAAGCCAGGACATCCGGACAGTGGTGGCGCACGCCTTTAATCCCAGCACTTGGGAGGCAGAGGCAGGTGGATTTCTGAGTTTGAGGCCAGCCTGGTCTACAGAGTGAGTTCCAGGACATCCAGGGCTACACAGAGAAACCCTGTCTTGAAAAACAACAACAACAAAAAAAAAAAAAAAAAAAACAAAAAACAAAAAAAAGAAAGAAAAGAAAAGAAAGAAAAAGAAAGCCAGGACAGGTCCAGGCCTTAAACCTTGCCCTACTTCAATCCCTGTTGTGGATTTATATGAGATGAGAATGAAGACCTCCAAAAACTCACAAGCCCACCCCATTAGTGAAAAGACAGCTTTCACAGATGCTCTGGGGTCCATTGCCCTGAAGTACTCTGGAGCGTTGGATGTGGCTGTTTGGAGCATTCCGGGCAGCTTGGTGAGCACACAGGAGCTTTAAGGATAGGAAGAGCAGTAAAGCCAGCCCGGCCCTGGACACAACAGGAATTTTGATATGAAACTCTGGCTGCTGAAAGGCACAAACTTGAGAAAAACAGGAAGACTTCATCTTGGTTTGTTATCAAAACCTCAGAACACTGCCTGAGTCACTGGGTAGGATGACATGGGACCAAGAGGCCCCACAGCCTGACCAAGACACAGAAAATGGCTTCAAAATTAATCTAGGGAAAAACTGGGGAACAATAAAGGCTTGTCAACAGCAACATGTAAAGCGGCAGAAGCCTAGCTAGGGTGTAATTCTGTGCAAAGAGAGCTCTAGGTTGTAGTCACAGTGGGCGGGAGCCCTTGCTGCTCTTTCAGGGAGCCTGATTTCAGTTCCTAGGACCCCTTGGCAGCCCCAACTGTCTTCAGTTCCAGTTCCAGGGGATCCAACACTGTTCTATTCTTCTCACTACCAGGCACATATGGTGTGTGTGTGTGTGAGTGTGTGTGTGTGTGTGTACATAGAAACATGCAGACAAAATACACATACACATAAAGTAAAAATAAATCTTGAAAAAATCAAAGGGATTAGTCTCGACCAAAAAAGATCTGAGGGAACTTTAACCTCAGTTCTGAGAGCTGCTCATCAGTCATGTGCTCATGGCGGGGGGTCTCACTAACAGCTCAGCATTGCTGTGCAGGTAAGCATTCCTGATTGGCAGTAACTGCCTAGGAACCTGACTTTGGACGTGTCACATTAGGACCCATGGCTGCAGCAGCTTCTAAGGCGCCCTGGAGTCCTAGTGAGTCAGGGGGTTTGAGAGTGCTTGACACCACACTTGTAGTCGGTGTCAGAAACGAGGAGGCAATCTTGTGTGGACCTTGCCTCTGAGCCCAGCAGCACCTTCCCAGTAGAACGGGAGCCCTTACATGGCTGTCTCTCTTTCATCTTGTAGTGTTCCACTGGCAGGCCACCACCATGGGCCCGGTAGGCAGTGCTGCAGCATGCACAGCTCTAGGTTGTCTCTGGTACTTCATCTCTCCCATAGGCATTTATGTCTTTATCTTGTCCTTCCAGAGTGGCAGTCCTTACCAAGGAGGTGGTTTTTCCTGACCATCCACTTCCCTACAGATTATCCTTTCAAGCCCCCAAAGGTGAGGCTGTCCCCGACTCATGGTATTCTGATGAAAGCACAGCTTATGATGACTCTCCTGTCACAGTAGAGAGCGCGGTGTGTGTACCTTTTCCCAGTGCTCTGCCATTACCAGTCAGTGGTTACAGCCCGCTGAGACTCCTAACATTCATGATTAGCCTTATCTTACAGGTTCTCTTGCTGTGATAAATGTCATGACCAGTAGCACCTTTTGGAAGAAAGAGTTTATTTCATCTTACAACTCTTAGGTCACACTCCATCACTAAGGGGTATCAGAACAGAAACTCAAGCAGGAACCTGGAGACAGGAATGTGCAAAGACTGTGGAGACGGAATGTTGCTTGCTGCCTTGGCTCCTCGTGGCTTGCTTAGCCCATTTTCTTACACAACCCAGGATCACGTGCCCACGGGTAGCACCACTCACAGTGGGCTAGGTCTTCCTACACCAGTCATTAATCAAGAAAATGCCCTAGAGACATTTTTTTCTCAGTTTAGTCCCAAATGACTGGCTAGTGTCAAGTTGACAGAAAACTAACCAGGACTGTTGTGAGCAATGATAAGTGTGGTAAGTGGTTTCCTTAATGAAGTCACAATTTTAAAGATTTCTATGGCACCAGGACTATAGAGTGTGAAAGCCCGACCACTGTCGGTGGGAGGCACCAGGAGTCTGAAGGAGGGGGCAACCGTGAGGCGTGACAGTGCATCACTTTAATTTACCTTTAGTCCCAGCACGTGGAAGACACAGGCAGGCAGATCTCTGTAAGATTAAGGCCAGCCAGAGTATGCAGTGAGACTCTGTCTCAGAAAAAGAAAAAAAGAAAGGAAAGAAAAGGATGAAGGTCCAGTTATAAAGCAACTAATGAGGGGCAGGTGCTGTTCGGGTCTTTAGTTGTATATTGGAGTGTATTGGGAATATATTGGAGAAAATAGACCAGGGTTGATTAGGGGCTGTTCGAAGAGCCACCAATGGCAGCAGGCAGGTTAATGTGGATCCCTAAACTGCCCTTCATCACTGTAGGAGAGTCTATTCAGGCTCTGGCTTCCTGCCTTCCTTCCGGTGTCAGACAGAGTCCTCCAGACGGAGTCCTCAGCTGGTGGGATTTTACACCTTTCCCAGGGATGTTAAGACAAGGTCCTGGTGGAGGCAGGTGTGCTACGGTGCCCAGCTCAGTGAGGGTGAGGAATGCTGCTGCACACTGCGCACCCTGGGACTGTTCCTCTCCTCTCCACACTAGAGAACACAAAGGTGAAGTCACCTGTTTTGGAGCCCGAAAAAGATAGTCTATTTTGTTGTTAAAAGGATTTCAGACATTCCTTCACATACATACCCTGTTGTAGTGACAGTTTTGGAGTTTTGGATTCTTTTAAAAAACAAACAAACAAACAAAACAGAAATATCATAAGCCTGTGTTTTTAGTTTAATCCCAGGTGTGGGATGTGGTGCTGTTTCAGATTGTCCACAGCAGCTGGCTATGATTCGCCTCGAGCTCTAGCAAGGGCATGATTTTGCCAGCTGCAGATAGTTTCTTCAATTGTGTGACTTTTGGAATTCAGGGGACTTTTTCAGGGGATACATAAATGCCAGGGCCCTTCAAGGTGGGATAGGCTGGTGTTTGGGTGGCTAGTGGTTGTGTGCTGGGTGTTGGTTGTTGGCCATGGTTTGTTACATGTCATGCACAAAGAAGAACAGTGACAGTCAAGCTTGCCCCAAGGAACTCGACGACCTCTTCAGCAGGAAGGAGTCTCATGATAACATTGCCCCATTTCTTTCCTATCCCCTTTTCTCTAACAGGTGTTAGGGAGTTAAGGGTGGGGAAAGAGTGGAGAAGGGTGAGGAACGAAGAACACACCATGTAGCCAAAGACCAGCTTCCCCTGTGTCTTAGTTCCATTTCTTTTGCTTGAATAAATACCTGACAGAAGTGGCTTAGGGAGAGCCTATTTCAATTGACAGTTTCTGGTTACAGTCTATCATTTCAGGGGAGCCACGCAGCAGGAGCTGGAGACAACCAGCCCCATTTCGGCCATAATCAAGAAGCAAAGTGAACGAAATGTACACGTTAGTATTTATTTCATGCTATGCACATGCGTGTTTTGCCTGCCTGTATGTATATGCACTGCTTGTGTGCCTGGTGCCTGCAGAGGTCAGATAAGGTGTTGGATCCCTTTGTACTGAAGTCACAGCCCATTGTAGTTGCCCTATGTGTCCTGGGAACTGAACTGCAAGAGCAGCAAGTGCATGACCACTGAGCCGTCTCTTCAGCCCTAGTGCATGCATTCTTAAACTGAGTTCCCTTTCTCTATTTGTGTGCTGTTCAGCATTCTCCGCCTAAGGAATAGTGCCAGCCACAGAGGTCTTCCCACCTCAGTTAATGCAGTGAAGACAATCCTCTACAGGCCATCTTGATCCAAATAATCCTTCATTGAGACCATCTTCCTAGGGGATTCCAGATTGTGTCAGGTTGACAATAACAACTAGACATCACACCATTCCCTCCATAAAGGATCAGAGAAGAATTCCATCGATGAATGGGAGAGACCTGTGTAATGGCAGTATAGTTAATCTGCTCTTATCTCCCTTGCGGGTGCACGCACACTTCTCACTGCTGCCCCAATGTTGTGGATTCTTGGATGCAAGGCACACACTCACACACAGCCTTCTATTTTAATATTGCCCTAAGGAGCTCAACAGCTGGGCCACTTCCAAAGTCCCGCATTTCTAATGCCTCCCCTCCAATACTCCTGAATAATACTACTTACTAAAATCTATATTTCATCTCTGCTACCCAATCAGGGTAGGGGCCCTTGGGGCCACTCTTCCTGGGTTCTTACATGGCTCTCAGGCCTGATCTCTTTACTTCCCCAACATGGCAAGTCTAAAAACCTCTTCTTCCCGGGGGTGGGCGGTGGAGAGTGAGGGTGAGGGGTTCCCTTTCCCGGGAAATCTAACATCCTGCCTCTCCCTGCCCTGCCATTGGCCGCTGGCAACTCTTATTCGCCCTCAGCGTCTTACAGGCAGATGTGCAGGTTCCCGTGTAATTTTGGGAGCCGAACTGACAAAATAGCATTAGAACCAATCCCCAACAACCTGGGGGCTAGGTGTATTGTTGGGAGGGCCTGTCTGCAGGATAACTTGTTTTTGCACATGGCTCTTCACACAAGGGCTTCCCACACTCAGTTGAGCTTACCTTTCCATAAATTGAATACAGAGACATGCCAAAAAGACACACAAGCAGTGGCTAACACCAAGAGCCAGGTGGCAGTGGCTATTTCTCTAATGAGCAGACACTGCATAAGTTCAAGCAGGGAGGTGACTACACTGGACACCTCAAGAGAACAAGCCTTTGTGAGCAGGAAATTCCTATGGGGACAGGAGGCCCAGTGTCACAGCTGAGAGTGGGGTCTGCATAACCTCTATGTGGGCATCAGTTAAGGAGCCTGACAGAGGCAACTTTGAGAAGCAACCAGTGAAAGTAGGCCTTTACCTCCACACATCTTCTATGTTCACTCTAATTATTGTTATTATAAGAAGAAGAATAATTAACTGTTATTATATGGCAAAGGGTAGCCAGATAGTTTATGCCTGCGCACTGGCTGGTTGTGTGTCAACCTGACCCAAACTGGAGTTATCACAGAGAAAGGAGTTTCAGTTGAGAAAATGCCTCCATGAGATCCAGCTGTAAGGCATTTTCTCAATTAGTGATCAAGGAGGGGAGGGCCCCTTGTGGGTGGTACCATCTGTGGGCTGGTAGTCTTGGGTTCTATAAGAAAGCAGGCTGAGCAAGTCAGGAGAAGCAAGCAAGTCAGTAAGGAACATCCCTCCATGGCCTCTGCATCAGCTCCTGCTTCCTGACCTGCTTGAGTTCCAGTCCCGACTTCCTTTCGTGATGAACAGCAATTGGAAGTGTAAGCTGAATAAACCCTTTCCTCCCCAACTTGCTTCTTGGTCATGATGTTTGTGCAGGAATAGAAACCCTGACTAAGACAGCCTGTAATCCCAGCTTTTGGAAGGTAGATCCAGAAAGATCAGAAGTTCAAGGCCAGCCAAGGCTACATGAGACCCTACTTCAAAAAAACATAAAAAATACTAATACAGATCTGTGGTCCCAATATTTAGAAGCTTCAGACAGGAGGATCTCAAGTTTGAGACCAGCTTAGGCTACATAGTAAAATCCTATCTCCAAACATAACGATAGCATGGTGGCACATACCATGCAGTTGGTGTGCTTCTTAAAAGGTTTACCTTTAAAGAAAATGTATCAGTGCTTAGGCAAGGATTTTCTGACCCTAGGAGAAATTGGGCAAGACTGTGTGATTTTTATAAAAGACACTGAGAAAGATAACACCTGACTCTTTGAAGTTAGGCCCTACCTAAGAAAAGCATGTGGTAAAGAACTTCAAATTCGGATTCCCACTACCCTTGCCCTCTTCATGTGGGAAAGTATGCTTTAGGGCTCATTGGTAGTTGGTAGGGGTAGGACTGAAGAGAAACCGATTCTCATCCTGTTCCTGTTCAAGTGAACATGATTTGGACTAACTTGTCCTCGGTGTAGAGGATAAATCATGGGTTCCATATCAACTCTGGTATCAGCTTAGTTTCCTGGGGAGATATATATTCACCCTAGATAGGGCAACTATGGCAGACAGACACAAGAATGACACCACCCAAGGCTAGCTTGGTAAGCAGTGAGTTCATTTGGGATTACTGAAAGGAACCGGAGTTAGCTCTGGAAGAACAGGCAAATGTTCATGACCCCTTCATGTCTTCAAAACCAGTACCACCTGGATGACTCTTACACATTACCAAGTCCAGCCGCAGCACAAGGTACAACCCTGGCTATCTCTGGAACATAGCCTCTTTTGTGTTCTCAACACTTCCCAGAAGATATCACCTCAATAATGCTAGTTTTTTCTTAATCACCACTAATTTCTTAGTTCTAGCTAACCAGCATCAATAGTCCCAGTAATGCAAAGGTTTCCCTTTAGTAGTTCTGGTATCTTGTTAATCACAGCTGATTCTTTAGCCCCAGCTAACCAAAACCACAGAATCTTCACAGTCAAAACAGCAACAGCCCTGATAAGAGTCTTTAATCTTCCCTCTGAAATTTCACAAGCCAGGCCTCCATCTTCTGCACTGTTCTCAACATTATCTTCCAAGCTCCTACACAATATCCCACAGAGCTCTTAACGCCCAATGGCTCTTCTAGCCCAAAGTTCCAAGGTCCTTCCACAGTCCTCCCCAAAACATGGTCAGGTTGTCACAGGAATACCCCACTATGCTGGTACCAGTTTGTCTTAGTTGGGGTTTCTATTCCTGCACAAACATCATGACCAAGAAGCAAGTTGGGGAGGAAAGGATTTATTCAGCTTACACTTCTACATTGCTGTTCATCACCAAAGGAAGTCAGGAGTGGAACTCACACAGGGCGTGGAGAAATGCTGCTTACTGGTTTGCTTCCCCTGCCTTGTTCAGCTTTCTTTTTTTTTTTTTTTTTTTTTTTTTGGTGTTTTCGAGACAGAGTTTCTCTGTGTAGCCCTGGCTGTCCTGGTACTCACTCTGTAGACCAGGCTGGCCCCAAACTCAGAAATCCACCTGCCTCTGCCTCCCAAGTACTGGGATTAAAGGCGTGCATCACCACTTCCTGGCTTAGCTTGCTTTCTTATAGAACCCAAGACTACCAGACCAGGGATGGCACCACCCACAATGGGCTGGGCCCTCCCCCCTTGATCACTAATTGAGAAAATGCCTTACAGCTGGATCTCATGGAGGCATTTCCTCAAGAGAGGCTCCTTTCTCCATGACAACTTCAGCTTGTGTCAAGTTGACACAAAACCAGCCAGTACAGAAGGCTCAGCAGTTACGAGCACTGACTGTTCTTCCGGAGGTTAGGAGTTCAATCCCTAGCAACCTCGTGGTGGCTCACAACCATCTGTAATGAGATCTGATGCTCTCTTCAGGTGTGTCTGAAGACAGCAACAGTGTACTTACACATATAAAATAAATAAATCATACAAAAAGAAAGAAAAAGAATTTTCTCCCCTTTCCCAGCAGCCCTTCTGGGCTACCCATTGGCAGTATTATGTACTTCGTGAGCCCTTTCTCCCCTCTACTAGGCCTGTTAGGAGGCCCAGTGCAGTGAAGATCTCATGTGCATAATCACAGCTGCTCTATTTCAAGTTGGCAATGGCTATACCGTTCCCTGCAGCATGCATTCATGACGCCAGGGCACACCGACATGTTCCTGTTGAGAGAACTCAGACCCAGGGGGATCATATTTAAGACATGGTTTGTGAGCTGGTTGTGGTGGGGAACAGCTGTAGTGCTCGGGAAGCTGGTGCAAGGTAGAAAGTTATAGGCCTGTTCAGGATACCTATTGAGTTCTAGGTCAGCCTGAGCCACACAGACTCTGCCTAAGCGTGTGGGAGAGAAGGCCAATAGTAAGCATGTGAAGGCTAGATTCTCTCGTCCAAGTACTACCCAGGCCTGATCCTGTTTAGAATCTGAGATCAGAAGAGGTCAGGCAGGTTCAAGGTGCTGTGGCCTGAGACTGAAAGGTGAATTCTGAGAAGAGAATCTTAAATGAGTGTGGCCTAAGACTGAAAGGTGAACTCTGAGAATCTTAAGTGGGTGAGGCCTGGGGTTACTGTTCATGGTACATCTTAGTCCCATGGCATCTTTTTTCCTTGATAAAATGTCTATGCTTGGTGTTCAGCCTAACCAGTGATGACTGAAATAAACATTTTCAGCTGGGCACAGCGGCACACACCTTTAATCCCAACACTTGGAAGGCAGAGGTAGGCAGATCTCTGTGAATTTGAGGCTAACCTGGTCTGCATAGTGAGTTCCAGGACAGCCAGAGCTACATAGTGAGACCCTGTCTCATAAAAACAAACAAAAAACGTTTTGGGGTTTTGTTTTTTGTTTTTTTCCCATCTAAGCCACCTAGACTAAAGTAGATAAGCAAAGAGTGAAGGGTGAACTTTATCTGGCTGTTTCTTATGGTGACTGTTTCTTCATTGTAACCATAATTAGAGGGGTTTTTGTTTGTTTGTTTTTGCATAGATATTTGGGTTTTTGGGTTCATTCTACCACTCTGCATAGAGAAGTTGGCATCAATCCCCCATGTTCAAAATGAGAATCCAGTAAGAAATGGTCGGGTGCTCTTCTCTTGAGGTTGCCTGCCTATGTGTGCCCCATTAGAAGCTGGGGTGGGCACACTGCCGACACAGCTCAGCAGCCACCACTTCCTCTTCACTTGGATTAGTTTCCAGATTGCCCTGCGGCTTATCTGACTTGATGTCTTGTCTTTACAGGTTGCTTTCACTACCAAAATCTATCACCCTAATATCAACAGCAGTGGCAGCATTTGCCTGGACATCCTGAGGTCGCAGTGGTCCGCAGCATTGACTGCGTTGGAAGGTAGAGACTCTGACATGCACGCAGCATGGCTGTCTTACATCCCTCTTGCTGACTAGTGCACATGGAAGCTCAGGAAGAGCAAATCGTCCCCAGATCATGTAGCCCTGCCCTGTCCCGTGCCCACCTCACCTCCACACTGCAAGGCAATGGCACTGTAAAGTGTAGTACCTGTGCCCTCATAGCCCTCAGCAGTCAGCTGCTGTGTGCTGTCAAAACTGTCAAGTGCGCACAGAAAGACAGTACCAACTTTACTTGCATTTTCACCTAAAAGTCAGAAGGCAAACATTAAACTTTTCCCTTCCTTCCTTCCTTCCTTCCTTCCTTCCTTCCTTCCTTCCTTCCTTCCTTCCTTCACCTGCGGACCAGCGCAAACTGTGAGTCATCTCTGAAAGGTCAGATACGCGGCCTGATCTCCAGAGTCTGTGAAGACATTTTCCTTTCCCAAAACAAGTGATAATGAGCATATTGGTGGACAACATTAAGAAATCAAAGTGCACACCCATAATCAAAGCACTCAGGAAACAGGGGGATCGAGAGTTCAGGGCCAGCCTAGGAGGGACCCCCGCCTCAAAAAAACAAAAACCAATCCAATCTAAACCATGCTATGGAACTACGGGTACTCTGGGCATGTAGGACAAGCCACGCACCCCAGGCAAGTGGAGCCTGAGGCTTTGAGCATTGGGAGGCCTCAGACTGCAGGACTGCAGGCAGGACATGCTTTGGAATGCTAGAAAAGGCCCGAAGAGTGGATATGGTAAATCCAAAAGGACAGAGCCACTGTCCTGTGCACTGTAAAGAGTGACACATCTAGGCCAACATTCTGCCAAAATGGCTCCTTTCTTGGTTGTACCTCAAGTAGGCAGCAGCCTTATCCCATTGCCCAGGAAAGACAGGGGCAGCCATCAGAGTCTGCCAGCCTCCAAGGCCAGTGGCGTCTTTGGTAAGGAGCCAGAAAAGGCAGAGGAAAGGAGAATGGCAGCAAGGGCACTTGAGAAAGGACGGGCGGCCCTGCGTGGTGTGGAGGACGTCCACGGCCCGGGAGTGCCAGGTTTTCAGAACATGAGAAGAGCTGAGTGCCTTCGTTAGTGGAACCTGCCTTTCTCGTGGGCAGCTTCACCTGTGGGAAACTGTGGTCAGGACTTTGGACTCAGTGTAGCCAGTTTGTTTTGAGTCATGGTGGATTTAGGGCAAAGCACAAATACAGTTCTCAACGTTTTATCTGTTGCTCAGCAAGCCCTGGTCAATCACTTCCTTTGTCCAAGTCCTCTGACATTGTCCCCAACGCAGGAGAGCACAGAAGCTGGGGGTGGGGGATGTATTAGCCATGCAGTCTTGGTTCAGAGTCTCTAACTTCAGCATTCTGAATTCCTCTGGGCCACTAAAGATGTGTGATGTGGGTACAGACTGGGGGTTTGGAAGAGTGTGAGAGCTAAGACCACAGGGATTTCAGTGACAGAGGGAAGTAAAGGTCAGGACCACATGGAGGAAGGAGATGTCCTAGAACAGTGTGCTATGACCACACTGTAATGTGTGTCCTGCTAGTATTTTAACATCAAATATTACCAGGACTTGAACAGAATCCTTACACTGGAGTTTTGAAGGAAACAGAAACTGTACTTCAGGAGGCTCACTGAGCCCACAAGGAACCCACAGCCTCAGGGCCTCAGCTGACTGACCCTTTCTTTTCTTCCTAGTTCTCCTGTCCATTTGCTCTCTGCTCTGCGATTCCAACCCTGATGACCCACTGGTACCAGAAATAGCCCACACTGACAAGGCCAACAGAGAGAAGTATGTGCCCTCTTTGGCTCTGTGTGCAGCTGGCCAGGTTCCCACAGACATCTTCCTGCCCTAGTCAAGCCTATGTATGCAGTGGGTATGGCCTGGGCTTAGCCTCCTGCTTTATAACTGACATGTCCTTTGACTGGAGGAGGGAGAAGGGTTAAAGCCCTTTGCCAGTCAGATAGCTCACCTGCTACCATTGCAGAATCCTAAAATACTGTCAAGCCCTGACCTGAAGACAGCCGAGTCAGTGGTCAGCCAACAAAGGACTCAGAAGAATATGACAAGAAAATTCTGGATTAGATTAAAAGGTTTATGATATAAATAAGGGAGTTGTGTGGACCCCCAGAATGAGCCAGTCAAGGTGGGGAGCACTGACAGGGTTAGCTTGCTGGTTAAGTTAGAAATCTGAAGTGTGTAGCTATTTGATCAGAAGACCCAGGCCTCACTGGCCGCTGAACACACACTGGTTTGTAGACCCAGACTTGTAGGACTCCCGCCCTTAGCCAGGCACAATGTTGCACTGAAGCTTCATTGCTAAAACACGTGCAGGAGTCACTATCAAGTGTCAGTCTCTGCACAGGGGTAAAGTGTGGCAGTCCTGCGAATGGCACGGCCCAGTATGTGGGTCTAGATCTGGATTTTTTTTTTTTTGAGATTTTTAATTTTATGTATATCAGTGTTTTGCCTGCATGTGTGTATGTACACTATATCCTCAAAAAGGCAAGAAGAGGGCATTGGATTCCCTGGAAATAGAATTACAGAAGATTGTTAGCTGCCATGCAGGTACTGAGAATTGAACCT
>CM052712.1:21560373-21573512 GCA_028551405.1 Uromys caudimaculatus | reverse complement strand
AAAAAAAAAAAAAAAAAAAAAAAAAAAAATGAAGAAGAGCAGCCAGTGCTCCTAACCACTGAACCCTTTCTCCAGTCCCCAGTATTTGCTTTTTTAAAGATTATCTTCAAGCTGGGCAGTGGTGGCACACACACACCTTTAATCCCAGCACTTGGGAGGCAGAGGCAGGTAGATTTCTGAGTTCGAGGCCAGCCTGGTCTACAGAGTGAGTTCTAAGACAGCCAGGGCTACTCAGAGAAACCCTGTCTTGAAAAAACAAAAAAAACCTATATTTAAAGATCATCTTCAATAAGTTTTAGTTCATGAGATATTTTTATCTAAAGAGATTCATATAGAAAGTGATTTTTTTTTTCCAGAATTTTTCTTGAGGTCTTTAGAAATCTGATTTCCTTAGTGAAGTTTCTTGGTAGCAATCAAAGCACATTTAAACTGACTGGATTTGAAGCGCTTTGCTTGTTTGTTTTGGTGGTGGTGGTGTTTGAGACAGGGTCTCACTGATGAGCCCTGTCTAGCCTCGTCCACGTACCTTTGCCTCTTGATGCTGGGACTGAAGTGCGCCACCATGCCTGGCTTCCGCTGTACTTATTTAACATTTCCTAGGAGCTGTTCTATTTTCTCAGTCCTCTAACTACACATTCTAATTTACTGTTGTATGGCCTCAGCTCTCCTTACAATGTGAAGGTAAATGCACATACGGACAGAGCCCACCCAAGGTACCAGGCGTGGCCCATGAGCCTTACATAGCCCTCCCAACAGCCCCACAAAGTAGATGGTGTTTCATGGTAAACAGTCAAGGGAGCTGGGACACAGGTTACCCATCTGTAGAAGGTCTCGTGGATTCATAGACTGTGCCACCACTCTAGAATCTTGTGTGCCAAACAGCCTGGAATATTCCAAGCTGCACTCCTCCCACATCTTGTACACATACTGAAGGGTATGCGAGCGAAAAGATGAGATTTGCATTATTGCATGTCCCACAGTTAGTTACGGAGGAGCAGCAGGGATCGCCAAGCTAATGGGTTCCATCATGCCTTAAGTGCCGCTTTTCCAAGGTAGCCTTTGTTTCACTCATCCGTCAGCCCCAGATGCCTGACAGGCAGCAGCATCCCTCTCTTGTTCTCTGCTCCACACTGAAAGGATAATCATTTCAAGTGAGGTCTTGCCCCATCTTTTTTCTTCTAGGCACAACAGACTAGCAAGAGAGTGGACACAGAAATGGGCAATGTAAGCGCCTCGAGGGCTCCATGGGAGACCCTGTCCAAGAGAAGCTTGCCAGGCAGAGTGGCCTTCCTGTGAAGCTCAGAGCTATTGGCTAAGGCACTCCTGGAACATCCTCTGTTCACACACGTGCTAGCCACTCACTTCTCTGGCTGCAGCATGTTGGTGCCACTTTCAGCCATTGTGGCCTCAACAGTACCACACCTTTGATGCCAAATCAGCAACCATCGTTAAGATCTACAGTTTTCTTGGTTACACTAGAATCAGTCTAGGCTCTGCTCTGTCTGCTTGTGTCTGGAGAACCAAGCCATGCATGTACTTGTCCTCAAATGGTGCCACTACTCACTGTGGCACTACACAGGGGCCCAGTCTGCTCCTTGACCACATGTGCTTTGCCTTTAGAGCACAGTGCTTTCCTGAGGGCCCATCAGAGCAGGCTTCTTCATACTTTGTCTGCCAGAGTCTGCCACAGAACTATACCCTCAGAATCTGGGTGATCCTGGAGGCTCCTGGAAATTGGAAGAGCATCCCCTGAAAGCCATCTTCCGCCACCTTCCTCCATAGTGCTATATGCTGTGTTTCTCCTCAGCAAACAGCAAGTGAGGAGCCTCAGGGCATTTAAACCATGGAAACACACCAAGAAAGAGGATGGGATTCTCAGACATGGAGAGATTTGGGTTATGCTTTTGTATGTAATGAGGCTTCCTTTACCCTCTTCCCACTGGAAACTTGAAATTCAAGCATAAGCCATTCACAGACTGGAACACAGGAAGGAGAGGGGCTTTAGATGGAAATAAAGGGAATTCCTTCAGAAGTGACGGTTGACATTTAAAACACCTTTTTTCTCTTTTTTTAAGAAGAAAATAAACAGATTCCTTAGAGATTTGATTAGGCTTTAATTATTTGGCTTCTGTTGGCTTTCTGGTGGAGCACACATCTTAAAGAGTTCAGAGCTTTGAGATTAATTACCTAGGAAAACACAAGGGTGAGTGCATCTGTGTGTGTAAAAGAATTGTTTTGTTTTTTAAAGGATTTTTATGTAGCCTGAGCAGGTCTTGAATCCTCCTGTCTTAAGTCTTCTGAAAGCTGGGCTTACTAGCATGTGCTACCACATCTGATTAGGAAAGAAATTTCTAGAAAGGACTACAAAAAGGGAAGAGATCCAGAGAGTTACAGGGAGGGTGTTTGTACATGAGTTCTCACAATATAGTACAGGCTGGCCTAAGAGATTCATTGTCACCAAGAGAGAACAGGTCTACCCATAACACCTAGCCTTAACTTAGTCTTCTGACTTGGTTATAAAGCTTGTTTATTCACAGGGAATAGTGGTTGGTGAATCAGAAAGGGGAGAGAAGATAAAAACTCTGCCATTAAAAGACCAGGTAAGGCCTTTGAGACCAAGGAGGAAGAAGTCTGCAGATCTAACACTTGAGAATCAGCCAAAGGAGGATGTTTTGCTTTCAAAACATGTAGCTGGGCATGGTTACACATACCTGTAACCCAGTATGCAGGAGGAAGTGGAAGAAGGAGGTTCAAGGCTAGCCTCAGCCACATAAGACTGTCGAAGATAGCCGGGCAGTGGTGGCGCACGCCTTTAATCCCAGCATTCGGGAGGCAGAGGCAGGCGGATTTCTGAGTTTGAGGCCAGCCTGGTCTACAGAGTGAGTTCCAGGACAGCCAGGGCTACACAGAGAAACCCTGTCTCGAAAAACCAAAAAACCAAAACAAAAACAAAAAAAAAGAATCCATACTTAAATCTTTCAATCATGGTAGTTTATAACTCCACACATAATCTCCAAGCCAAGTCAGTCCTCTCTACTGGAGAATAAGTAGTAGAAAGAGTAAAAATTTAGCCCTCTGATGTCCCAGTGTAAATTTTCACTAATTGATTGCAAAGCTAAAATGAGCTTTTATGCCAGCCAGACCACTTGGACAGTCTTGTGCTCAGGCAAATCCTTTGGATTCTCTGCCACTGAGAAGGGGCACCTATTTGTCATGCTGCTAGGGCTCTGGTCAAACTGGGGGAAAGATTCTTGAACCAAAAGTCTTATTTTGAAAATAAACCATTGTGTGGGTGGTCCGTGCCACACACATCTGTATATATTATACTTCCAAGTCTAGTCCTAGGTCAGTAACTAAACAGTAAGCAGATCTGTAAAACCAACTGTGGGGTAATGTGATCTTTTTCCCCTAGTGGACCATATATGAATCCATGGATCAGAGAAATGCATGGGCTTAAGTCAGTGGTTCTTAACCTATGGGTCACATATCAGATATCCTGTGTATCAAATATGTACATTACCATTCATAACAGTAGCAAAATTGCAGTTATGAAGTAGCAATAAGATAATTTTAATGGATGGTGGTCACAACATGAGAAACTATTAAAGAGTCACAGTATTAAGAAGGTTGAAAACAACCGGTTTAAGTGATCTGTGAAGAATAACTGTTGGGGCTGTGGGGGTGGCTCAATGGGAAGGTGCACTTTTCACACAAGCTTGAAGACCTGAGTTCAAACACCCAGCCCTGCTTAAAAAGCTGGGTTTGACTCTGTATATAACATCAATACTGTGGAGTGGCAGGGACAGAAGGATCACTGTGGCTTGCTGGCTACCAGCCTAACTCGAAGCTCAGTAAGAGTCCTGCCTCTAAGGATCAGGGTGGACAATGAAAGAGCAGGACCCTTGACCTTGTCCTCTGGGCTCCAACAGCATACACCCCCACCCATGTGCATACACCACACACAGTAAATGTTACCTCTTTTGGAAGATTTGGGTTTGCTAGATGGCACTGGAGCTTCTTTTTTAATACTTTTTTTGAGACAGGGACTCACTTGTAGCCAGTAATTCACTATGTAGACCAGACTGGCCTCAAACTCATAGAGATCTGCCTACCTCTGCTTCCCAGGTTCAGGGATTGTCATGTGCCACCACACCCATCTTATTTTATATTGTGTGATTGTTCAAGTGCACCATGGCCATGCCTAGTGGCAGCAGAGACTAGAAGAGGGCTAGGACTGGAGAACAGTGGGTTGTGAGCTGCCACATGAGTGCTGGGAATTGAACCTGGGTCCCCTGGAAGGGCAGCCAGTGCTCTTAACCACCAAACCCATCTCTCCTATCTCCCCACCCCCTTTTTTGTCTTTGAGACTGGGTCACTCAATGTCCTGGAACTCAACTATGAAGACCAGGATTGCCTCTGCCTTCCCAATACTGAGATTAAAGACATGAACCACTAATCCTGGCCTTCCAGCCCCATTTTAAATGTAACTTCAACCTCCACTGTTCTAGTTTCATTTCTGTTGCTGTAATAAAATGCCCTAACTAAAAGCAATTTAGAGAAGTTAGAGTGCATTTTAGTTTACAACTAGAGATTATGGTCTCTCATAGGGAACTGTTCAGGCAACTGTTTTGAAATAGAACTGAAGCATAAAGCCGGTTTCTTCGTTACCCCACTATCACATCAAGTAGTTTATTTTACTTTTAGATGATCTAGATAATGCCCAAGCCGGTCTGGAACTCAAGCTTCTTCTGCCTCTTGCATGCTAGGATCACAGGCTCGTACTTCCACGCCTGACACAGCAAATTATTATTTTCTTCTTTGGTTTTTCCAGACAGGACTTCTCTGTCCTGGAACTTGCACTGTACACCGGGCTAGGCTGAACTTAGACATCCACCTGCTTCAGCTCCCCGAATGCTGGGGTTAAAGGCATAGGCCATCACGTCCAACTATCAGAGTAAATTTCTGAGGCGCCGGAGCACACACACAGGTTCAGGAGTACACGTCTGGAGAGACTTGGGAATCTAAGCTTGCTCTCAAAGTACATTAACTAAAACAAGAATGAGAAAAGAATGAGCCTGGTGCTCTAACTCGAGCCCACGCCCTGCGGACTGCGGACCAGGACCTAGTCGCAGGCCCGCCTCTCGCGGATGTTCATACACCAGCAGCCACCCCGCCTCAATTTTATCCGCAGACTAGCTCCCGATTTCTCTACTTCCGCTTCCGGTCTTCTGGGTGCGGCTACTGTACGTCAGAGGCGAGACTTCCGGCCGCCGGGGCGGGGCTTCCGGCCGTCACTAAAGGCCGGCAGAAAGCCGAGGTTGCTGCCTAGCTGAGACTGTGGGGCGTGCCATGGCGGTGAACCTGAGCCGAAACGGGCCGGCGCTGCAGGAGGCCTACGTGCGCGTGGTCACCGAGAAATCCCCAACCGACTGGTAGGCAGCAAGGCGGGGCCGGAGAGGTGCTGAAGTGGGAAGGTGGAGGTCGCTGCGTGGCCGTAGTATTGCAAGATCACCTGTCCACCTCCCCGAAGCCCAAGGAGATGGCACCCCACCCTCGCCACCGCTTTTCCCCAGCGAGTACCCCCAGGCCTCTCCCCTGCCACCTAGTGGTCGGCTCTGCCCTGGGATTCTCTTGAAGGTCTCTGCCTGGTAGTGCTTTCTTTCCGCCAGGCTCTTTGCATTTCTGGGACTTCCCTGGACAAAGGGGTCCCGCGCAGTTCCCCAGCTCCGGAGAAGGCGGAAACCACGTCTTCTAAACCCTGAGTTCAGGAATAGGCCTTGAAAGCGGCGTAAGCAGTGGGGTTGAGGTCATGAGCTCACACAAGGCTCAGTCAAGGATGTCAGCGGTCTGGGTCCCTGGTTCTCTTAGATCACGGTTCTGAATTATAGAAAGAGGACTGAAAATGGGAACCTGTCACCTATTTGAGAAAAGGCTCCATCCTTCCTCCACCACCCCAGGACATCCTCTGCTAGGCTGTCAGTGTATAGGTTTCATCTTGCAGTTCTTTTAACTCAGGCATTACACTACTGTGAACTAGGATCTGAAGTTTCTGGAGTGACCCTGCTGAGCCCTCTTCAGCTTTCTGCTGCGTGCATACCAGTCTATAGTAATTCCCTTTCACTTTCCGTTTACTTAATGTGCTTCCATTAGCCAGTTTTTAGTGCTTCAGTTTCTGAGAAATAAAATGAATGTGGCAAGTGACCAAATTCTGGGGAATACAAACTGGCCTTTGGAGTTCTGGTGGGACCACCACTACTCTGTGGTCAGCGCTGAGGGGGACCATACTGAGTTTGCCTGTGTTGAGTCTTCCCTCACTGTGTAGACCATTGTCCCTTCTGATGGTGCAGAGCCTTCTCTTTCCCCATACAGTGTTCATCTGCCCCAGCAGCCATGCTACTGCCCAGCTTCCTTCAGTACTGCATGCAGATGGGGCTGTCACTCCAGTTGAACGAGCCTCTGGTCTCCACCCTCACTGTCACAGCCATTTCAGTAGTTACTCAGCAAGATTCTGTGGCAGGTCCCCACTCGCTAGCTGAGAAAATATCTGGGCCATCTTAACTTCCCTGCCCATAACTGCAGTGACTTCCTGTTGCACTTTGAGTAGAGCCCAGACTTTTGCCATGTCTGCCCTGGTTCCTGTTGACCCTCCTGCTTACTACTCTGGCCACACCTGTTAACCACCCTTGTACCAAAGTCTTTCTCTTCCTCAAAATTGCAAGCTAGTTCCTCAACTGACAGAACCTTTGATCTTGCTGCTTCCCCAGCATGGAACATACTTAGACATCATCTTCACTGCTTCTTGTCCTTCATGTCTCTATGCTAGGCTTGTCTTCTCAGAGAGTCCTGAATTCCTAGTATATGGACCACATGCAGGCCTGGAGTCTTCAGAGGCCAGAAAAGTGTGGAGTCCCCTGAAACTAAAGTTAGAGTCACTTTGTCCTCTCTCCCAGTTTCATTTCCTTGTGATACAAATAAGACACATGCTGAGAACCCGCATGGACTGTGTGTGTGTGTGTGTGTGTGTGTGTGTGTGTGTGTGTGTGTGTGTGTGTGTGTGTGTTCTTTATCTCTTCCCTGCCATGATCAGGTGGGCCTGTTTCTGTCCCTTGTGCCTAGCTGTCATATGTTTGGATGGATGGATTAAGCCATGCAGAAAAAGAGACTGTCAAAAAGAGGTAGTCTTCAGTTTGGTTGTCACAAGAGGTTACACACAGAGCTGATACCATGGCACTGTAGGCCGGAACCTTAGCTGTAGTCTCTCATCTATAATCTAGCATCAGCCTCCTCCCTGAAGAGCCTGGCATGACCTGTGCTCATGTGGTTCCTATTACACTCTGCACACTCCAGTCCCTGGCTGTAGTTAGCATCAGGTGCATGTTTGTCTCTCCTGTTGGAAGGTAAGTTCCATGGGTCGGACCTTTCAGGGACTGTTCTTAGCTGCAGTCCTGTCAGCATACACACACCTGGAGAGTGACTGGGGGTAAGGCGCTCTCTTGCTGTACACAGCCCAGCGCACATGCTTTGTTCACACTATTTAGAAGAAGGGTGGGGGCTCTGTTGAAGGTTAAGGAAAAAAAATATCTCTGAACTAGAAATTTTATTTGGGGGTGATATATGTATGTGTGCATGTGTGTGTGTGAGTGTGTGTACATGTACAGATGCATTCACAGGGACATACTGGTGTAAGTGTGTGTGGAGGCCAGAGGTCAGTACCAGTCTTCCTTAGTCCCTCTCTGCCTCACCTTAGTTTGTTTTTTTTTTAGATTTATGTGTATAATGTTAGTCTGCATATACATATATGTACCATAGGCATGCCTGGTGCCCCTGGAAGCCAGAAGAGGGTGTGGGTTCTCTTGGAACTGAATTTACAGACAGTGGTGTGCCACCATGTAAATGATGGGAACCAAACCTGAGACCTCTGCAAGAGCAGAAAGGGCTCTTAGCCACTGAGCCACCTCTCCAGCCAGCCTGTCCCCCCCCCCCCCTTTCTCTTTCTTTCTGGATAGGGTCTCTTTTTGCTAGGCTGGGTAGCCAGGAAGCTCCAGGATCTATCTATCTGTCTGTCTCAGCAGCACTGGGGCTATAAACACTGTCTGGCTTGTACATGGGAACTAGGGGTGGGCCTCTCTGGTCCTCATGCTAGGCATCACAACTGAGCCGCCTCCTCAGTCTTGATAGGGTTTTGTTAATGTTTTGTTTGAGCCAGAATCTTTCCATATAGTCCAGGCTGGCCTTGAACTTGGGATCTACCTGCCTCTGCCCCCATCCCTGCCTCCTGGTGCTGGGATTACCAAGCATATTCCACTGTGCCTAGCTTGAACTGAAAAAACGTTCCTGAAGGTGATTTCAAATAGAACACCAGAGAACGTGAGGTGAGGTTGGAGGTCTACATCCCAGACACCAAGCAGGAAGGCCTTTCTCTGCTGCTAGATGCCTTTCGTCTTCTACTGCTTCTAGTCCCTCTGCCAGGACTGCCAGGGCTCATCACCAACAGGAAGGGACTGAGTATCAAATGTGCCTCCCAAGTCACTGTCCCTGTTGGCTCAGGGCTTCACTCTGGGTACTCCTGTTCTGGGAAGCAGCATCTCCTGTCTGCAGCCCTGCCTGGTAGGTCTGTCTCACTGATTCTCTGGACATGCCCCTGGTCACTGACAACCTCTTAGAACTTAGTCTGGAGCTTCTGTCCACCTGCCTCTCAAGCTGAAGGACAACAGACAAATTTGCTGTCACTTGGGTTAATCCCTGTACCTCATGCCTGTTGGCCTTGCTGGGCTTGTTAGTATTGGTGCAAGATTTGTGCTAACATCAGGGCCCTGTGTTGTGACCCTCAAGTACAGCTTGCCTGAAGAGGACCACCTCTTCAGGTTGATCTCCTTCAGTAACCTTCATTCTGGTCAATGACTTCCATAACCCAGACTCACTGTGTTTGCTCACTACTTCTAGAGAACAAGTATAAGCTAAAATCATCGCCAGAGTCTTATGAATAGTTCTACACACCCAGCTTCGTGTCAGTACATCTAGTTAAGGCTCCGCTAGATGGAAGACATGCCTCTGGGCAACTGTCCATTAGAGGCTTGGTGACTCTGTGGTCTTAACTGGCACTCAGGGTTATGTCATTGTCTACTTTCTGTTGCTATATCTGCCTGGTAAAGTGCATGTTTGCCAGGAGAATCTCAAGACAGGAAGCCCTGCTGCTCTACCCTCAGGCTATAGAAGGCAGGGCCAATATACACCCAGGAGTGCCCAATGTACCTTTCTCCTTCCTGCTTCTCCTTTTGTATTTGGATTCAGGAATATGAAGACATCTTTTGCCTTTTGAAATTTATGTGCCTGAAAGCCAGTGGAGTGTAGAAAGAGCACATAACGCTCCCGCTTATATCTTCCCCTTAGAATGTGTGTGTACGTCCTTCCCCAGTCCCCGTGGCTTTCTTATAGTAAGTCCTGTAGCTAGCCTCAGAGTAGCCTGTTGAGTAGTCTCTGGCAATGCAGAGCAGCTTGTACCTGCTGTGGTAGGTGCAGAGAAGACACAGAGCCCTGAGTGCTGTCGCTGAGCCCACTTGTGTTTCCTTTCAGGGCTCTTTTTACCTATGAAGGCAACAGCAATGACATCCGTGTGGCTGGCACAGGGGGTAAGTATGAACCCAAACAACAGTATCATAGTGAGATGATAAAGGGAGAAGTGTAACTAACTCTGGGCTACCACAGCTGATGTTCAAGCCATCACAGGAGCAGAAAGAGGACTCAGGCACAGAGGACTCTCCTTCCTCCAGCTCAGCTACAGTGACCCTTCCCCAGCTGAGTTTTCCTGCAGACCTTTTGCCAAGTTGGCTCCATTAAGGGCTACTCCTGATCTGAATGTGGACCAGCATCAACCAGGACCAGAGCCAGAGCCATGTCAGCCATGACACACTGATACAGTTCACACGTTTGTTAGTAAAAACATTCTTCTCTGGCTGGGCCAGGGCAGTGCTACTAGCTAAGAAGCAGCTTGCTTTTCAACTCACGGGCAACCCTTGTCCAGGGCACTGCACATTGAGAATGCCAGCCTTGAAGCTGGTGCAGGTGAAGGTCCACAAGTATGTTCTCTGATTCTGACCTGCTCTGGTCTTGGGCAACTACACCCAAGGGCCTGACTCTCATTAGGGAGAGACAGTGCTGCTGCAAGTGGTCGTGAGGACCTTGATTTGGTGGTCAGAGTGTCTGTGCAGAAATACAAAAGAAATAACTTTTGTCCACTATGGGGACAAACTGGCAAGTCAGCTGCTCCAGAGATGCCTGAGATGAGAGACAGACCTGTCAGCTGAGACCCTTGACTCCCTTGCTTGAGGCTAGCATGACTGTGGGGCCTACCTAACCACCTCTACTCCCAGCTCCAAGTGGATGCCCGGAACACACTCTCTGCTCAGGCAAATGAGAGTGGTTTTAGTTACTATTGTTGATAGAAAAGTCCCATTCCACTATGAGCCATTCTTGCTGATACATCCTCTTTCTAGAATTGCCACCAAATGGTCATTTCATGTGACATGGCAGGTGCCTGCGAGTTGCAGATATCAGCATTCCTAGCTTCCTGCCAGCACAAAGCAGGACTCTGTTGCTCATTAGAATGCTGACTGCCCTTGGTTCTGTGGAGCCCTGTAGCTGAAATGCCTGACCTGGCTTCTCCTAGGACCTGGGAAGTTTAGAGAGTGAGGCACAGTATCAGGAGGAATAGCTTAGGGCAGCTCATCCTGACCCCAGCCAAGAATGTGAGGTGAACCAATCGTTCATCTTTGGGATGTTCCAAAAAGGTCTGACTCTGGTGGCCTGGAGTCTGAGTGGGCATGTAGTGTGTGACAAGGGAACATTAGTAGGCCTATTGTCCCAGGTCTGCCTTGGTAAACTTGTCACAGAAATCTAGAGATATGCAGGCATGGTGGTGCACACCTTTAATCTCAGCACACAGGAGACAGAGGCAGGAAGATGTCTATTAGTTACAGCCAGCCTGGTCTATATAAAGTGTTCCAGGACAACCAGAAAGTCCTGTCTCAAAAGCATAAAAGAAAGAAAGAAAGAGAGAGAGAGAAAGAAGAAAAGGTAAATATAATAAAAATAGCAATAAAAAAAAAATCTAATTCCCTTCTCAGTTTAGAGAAGTAGTTTTAAAAACAATCAAAAAACCCTGTTGTGGATAAAAACAAAAAATCACCTAACATGCTGGTCAAAAGTGCACTTTCTTGGGACCCACCAACCCTACTAAATCAGCTGAGTGGGGTGGAGGCCCAAGAATCTGGTTGTATATTCACTTATTTATTTTCTTATTTTGTGGTGCTGGAGAATGAACCAGGACCTGATATATGCTAGCCAGGCACTTTACCACTGCGCTGCCTCTTCATCCTTAGGAGTTTGATTTTAAACTTGAGTCCCAGAATGATTCTCAGGCAGGTGGGGTGAGCACTGATGTGGCCCGGGTACCAGTGGGCAGGGGTGCAGGCTGCCTCTGAGCCTTCTGTGACTCTGCAGAGGGAGGCCTGGAGGAGCTGGTGGAGGAACTGAACAGCGGGAAGGTGATGTACGCCTTCTGCAGGGTGAAGGACCCCAACTCCGGCCTGCCCAAGTTTGTCCTCATCAACTGGGTATGTGAATTCAGCTCCCCTGGTGTCATTGGCGAAGTCTCTTGCCTGCTTTCCTTTGACTGAACCTTGGGAACAGTGTTTTACTACACCGTTTAGTAGGTCAACAGACCTGTTAGTTGTAAATTGGTGAAGGAACAGAGTAGATTGTTCATCATTGTGAACCAAGAAATAAATGGCTTTGCTTGGAATTCACCCTCTAAGTCCAGAATGGTTTCCTGCAGAATGAAATAGAAATGATTACAAAAAATCCCCACCCTGACCCTTCCTAGTGATGGTTCTGATGGAGCAGAGGAGCTGAGGTTGTGTTCAGGAGCATTGGGAGTGTAGGATAGGAGCTCCCACAGAATAGATCCCCCTAGTTGGGGATCGGGAATGTTTGGGAAATGCTTCCCCCCACATGGGAAGCCAGCAGCCATACTTCTCGGAGAACGTCCTGAGCTCCTTGGGAAGTACGAGGCCCGACCTCATCTGTGACTCATTTGGGAGAATGGCTTTGGCTGGGAGTGGGGAGTCGGGACTAGGGAGCATCTTTTAGGAGAGATAGGGAAACTGTTGGGTTCCTGGGAAATATGGGCAGGAAGTGGCTTTGGAGGAGGCCTGGTTCATGTAGTTTGTGCTTGTGTCGCAGACAGGTGAGGGTGTGAACGATGTGCGGAAAGGAGCGTGTGCCAACCACGTCAGCACCATGGCCAACTTCCTGAAGGTAGGAACTGCACCCAGCCCTGCAGCGGCCTTGCAAGATCCAGGACTACAGAGTCTTGGTCCAGGTGAACTGGAAAGGGACTGGAGTCAGGAGCAGAGCTGTAACTAATGTTTTGTCTGGACAGCAGAGCCACCTCTAGCTGGCTTCAGTGTGGGCAAGATAAGGACCACTCTAGCACTGATGGAGTGTGGGGTGCTGAGCTCTGGGTTCTGTTTTGTTGTGATTGTTCTGGCTAAATGATTTAGCAGCAAGCAGCGTAGTGACTCAGACCTTTAATTCCAGCACTCAGAAGGCCGAGGCAGGCAGATTCTTTTAGTTCCAGGCCAGCTAGGGCTGCACAGTGAGACCTCTTGTTTCATAAAACTAAAAACAAAAAGGGGGAGGGGATGTTTAAGCAGCAGCAGGACTTGGAGGAAGGAACAAGCTGCCAATGCCCTGCCTCGTGTACCCTCTGACGTCCTGTCCCAAGTACCCTCTGATGCCCTGTCCCTAGTATCCTCTGATGCCCTGTCCCAAGTATCCTCTGATGCCCTGTCCCAAGTATCCCTCTGATATCCTGCCCCATGTACCCTCTGACGCCCCATGTATCCCTCTGACGCCCCATGTACCCTCTGACGCCCCATGTACCCTCTGACGCCCCATGTACCCTCTGACGCCCCATGTATCCCTCTGACGCCCCATGTACCCTCTGACGCCCCATGTACCCTCTGACACCCCATGTACCCTCTGACGCCCCATGTATCCCTCTGACGCCCCATGTATCCTGACGCCCCATGTACCCTCTGACGCCCCATGTATCTCTCTGACGCCCCATGTACCCTCTG
>CM052712.1:21509854-21559873 GCA_028551405.1 Uromys caudimaculatus | reverse complement strand
CCCATGTATCCCTCTGACGCCCCATGTACTCTCTGACGCCCCATGTACCCTCTGACGCCCCATGTATCCACTGATGCATTCCTTCCCTGCCCATTATTACAACCATTGTCACTCATGCTACAGCTGTAATTTTTTCCAATTTTCAAGACATTTTTTTATCACAATTTATAACTCAGTTTTCAGCTGACTTTTTGCATTTTCTTGGTTCCTGGCAAGAAGAATTGAGACTGGCTTCACTTCCTGCCTCCATGACTTTAGACATACTTAGTCCCTCCATCTGGTGGGTGACAGAAACTTCTAAGCTTTTAATTAAGTTTTAAGGTTTTTGCAGTGCTGAGATCAAAGACATTTCTCATGTGATAGCTAGGCAAGTACTCTGCTACAGAGCCTACGTCCTCAGTGAGCTTCCAAGAATGTTAGATGTATAATAACAGCTAATGAGGTCCCAGGTCAGCTACCCGAAAAGAATACACGGAAGGTGCCTGAGCATGTGTTAACTCAGCAGGAACTGTATAACATCCACGGCTAGGGAGTGTGGGGCCCTGCTGTCAGGAACTATATCAGATCCACAGCTGGGGAGAGTGGGGCCTGGTGTCTCCTGACAGAGTCTTGTGTGCAGCAGTGGCCTTTGCTGTGTGGACAAGTACGATTTTGGCCTGTGCTCTCCTAATCTTGCAAAGCTTCTGCTTTAAATGCGGTTTCTGCCCTAGGGTGCCCATGTGACCATCAACGCCCGGGCGGAGGAGGATGTGGAGCCTGCATGCATTATGGAGAAGGTTGCCAAGGCCTCTGGGGCCAATTACAGCTTCCACAAGGAAAGCAGCTGCTTCCAGGATGTAGGGCCTCAGGCCCCAGTGGTGAGTGCTGCCCACCCATTGCTTTTTTCCATGCCTGAGAGCAGGGACCACAAATGCAGTTTGGATGTCTAGGTAACTAATTCCTCCTGCTTGGCATCTTTAGATGGTAGACCTAAGCCCTGGTGGGCACCAACCCCGCTGACTTGGCTGTTCTAGAGCCAACTTGTGGCAAAGGCCCTCCGGCAACTGTCTAGAGCTGAGACAGTCTACAAGGGTTACAGCGTCTGCATGACTTGGGTGTCCCTGGTGGTAGCCATTGTGGAGCACGTCTGGTGGCTCTGTTATGGAGCCTGAACCCACACAGGCATGCATTTCTGGCATCATTCGGAGCTCATGACTGCAAACCACTTCTTAGTCATACAGTTGGGATCCATGGCAATCTCCTGGATGCTGTTAGCTGTCAGCTGCCAGAGGAGCAGCCTGCTTTAGAGCTGCCAGGAGTCTAGGATAAAAATCCTCTCCTGTGCCCACCAACAAGGACCAGTCTCCACCGGAGACGCGTTTGCACATATACCCAGTGTTCTCAGGACGCCATGTCCTTGCTGGGTGGTTTCCCTGGGCTTGTGTTTTTCAGATGTATTTTATTTTTATTTTATGTGTATGGGTGTTTTGCCTGCATATATATGTATGTACACTACATGTGTACTGTGCCTGCAGAGAACAGAAAAGGGTGCAGGATCCTCTGGAACTGGAGTTAAAGAGGCTACTCCATGTGGGTGCTGGGAACTGAACCTGGTCGTCTGGGAGAGCAGGAAGTGCTCTTAGCAGCAGAGCCATCTTTCCACCTCTTGTTTTGTTTTTGTTGTTGTTGTTGTTGTTTGGTTGGTTGGTTGGTTGGTTGATTGGTTGGTTGGTTTTTGGGTTTTGGTTTGTTATGTTTTTGTTGTTTTTGTTTTTTGTTTTTTGTTTTTGAGACAGGGACTTGCTCCATAGGCCAGCCTGGCCTTGAACTCAAGAACTTTCTGCCTCAGCCTCTTGGGTGCTCCTAGACTTCTTTCTGAACATCTTGTTGTGTCTCCTTGTGGGTGGTAGGCCAGGCTCCCATGAGCCTATCAGGTGCATCCTAGTAGCTTTCACCTGCTCTCTAGAGCCGGCAAATCGCCTTTATCCTGCCCCATCGCATGCATGACTTTCTACATGGCCCCAGACTTCTAGTGTATACTATGTCGTTTCTAGGGCTCCGTGTACCAGAAGACTAATGCCGTATCTGAGATCAAGAGAGTTGGCAAGGATAACTTCTGGGCCAAAGCTGAGGTGAGTGCTGCAGTAGTGGGGGCACTGACGGGCATCCTTCTGGGCATTATCCTTTACTGCTAGTTAAACTGAAGGCATATGTAAGTTAAGTCCAGGGCATCATGGGCTCTAGTGTCCCTTCCTTGACCAAGTCCCTGGCAGGGGTTGAGGCCAAGGGGGCTGGCTGCACATGGCTGAATGGGCAGCTCCCTGCAGAAGGAAGAGGAGAACCGCCGCCTGGAGGAGAAGCGCCGGGCTGAAGAGGAGCGGCAGCGACTGGAGGAGGAGCGCCGGGAGCGAGAGCTGCAGGAGGCTGCCCGCCGGGAGCAGCGCTACCAGGACCAGCACAGATCAGCTGGGTCCCCGAGGTTAGCCCGCCCTGCACCGGGGCAAGTGGCTACAGCTGTCCCCAGATGCTCACCTGTTCTGAGAGGCAGGGCCACTGAGGGAACAGCATGAGGAGCCTCAGCTCCTCTAATTTCAGCCCTTCCAGCAGGATGGGTGAGCTGGAGCAAGAAGTGGGTTCAAGGAACAGACAGGAATGGGTGAGTTTTGAGACTTCTCTTCATGGACCTGGGAGCTTGCTGGTTTGGATCTGTCTTGACCACTTGGTGAAATCTCAATTTGGATTGAAAGCTTAGCCTGAGGCGCATCTCTGCACATCAGAGAACCAGTGGGGGAAGCCAGGGCAGAAGCTCTGGGGAGAGGCCCTGTCAACTCCTCTGCTTCCTAGTCCCCATGCTACCCCACCCCACACATTCTTGAGGGCCTGTTTTCTGAGGTAGGAGCAGTCAAGGGTCAAGGCATGCTTCTGTGCTTCTCCCAGGAGTCTGCTGGTCAGCAGGCCCCACACCCACGAGAGATTTTCAAGCAGAAGGAGAGGGCTATGTCCACCACCTCTGTCTCCAGCTCTCAGCCAGGTGAGACCTCCTCTGGGCCTGCCACATAGCAGGGTGCACTGAGGGGAAGCCAGAGTCCCATGCAGGGGCCTCCAGTGCATGTATTAAAGGGGGACAAAGGATAAATGAGTACGGAGAGCCAGCTAGAGTCCAGGTGTCCCCTCATGTCCTGCAGTACAACCATTCTACACCACTCTGACCACTAAAGAACATAGGACTCTGCGGCTCACAGATTGATCACATAAGCTCACTCTCTGGGGTCTTTTCCTGTAGCCAGGGCCCTACTTCAGATACACCTAGGCAGGTCTGTAGACTGCAGCTGGTGTGTCTCAAGTGATACATGAGGTGTTTGCTGGGTTTTTCAGGCAAGCTGAGAAGCCCCTTCCTGCAGAAACAGCTCACCCAACCAGAAGCCTCCTATGGCCGAGAGCCTACTTCTCTTGTCTCACGGCCTGCAGCAGGTGAGACCTTTGTAACAGCCCTTGCATAGCCCCGGAGGGGAAGCATGCGTGAGCAGGGAATGTGTTGGAAGAAGGTCACAACCTGCTATGTCCTTTGCTGCAGGTGTCTGTGAGGAGCCGGCACCTAGCACTCTGTCTTCGGCCCAGACAGAAGATGAACCTACATATGAAGTACCCCCAGAACAGGACACCCTCTACGAGGAACCACCACTGGTGGGTCCCTAACTGGGGCTGGGGGTGGAGACAGGCTTGAGTTTCCTGTGGCACATTTTAGGGTACTAGGGGTGTGGTTGGTTTTTGGGGTTTTCTTTATAACTTTTTTATCTTATTTTCTGTGTATGAGCATTTGGCCTGCATACGTATGTGTGTAGTGCCTGTGGAGGCCAGAAGAGAATATCAGGTCCCCTAGAACTTAGAGTTACAGTTGTGAGCTGCTGTGTGAGTTCTGAGAACCAAACCCAGGTCTGGCTACTGGATGTCTCTCCAGCCCCTTTACTGCTTCTTAAAGATAAGATCTGTATGGCCTTTGGCTAGAGAGCTGTGCACAGCATCGTTTGTTTGTTTTGTGGCATGGATGATAGAATCCAAGGCCTTGGGCATGGCAGGAAGAACACCAATGAGTGTATCCTTGTGGACCTGGAGCCATGCTGTACTCCGGGCTGTGAGCCAGTGCTCCTGCTAGACCGGTGTTAGCATATCCAGAGCTCTTGGCAGGTGTGCTGCCTTGAGCGTCTGTACCCTTGAGACGAAGTGCTGCACGTATCAGCTGTGCCCTCCTGTATTCGGTGCCCTTGCCTCAGCCCCCAGCTTAATCTGACCTTGGGAGATGGCTGAGTCCGGGGTGATGCTGTCTTTCTCAATTCTGACAGGTCCAGCAGCAAGGGGATGGCTCCGGACACATGGACAACTACATGCAGAGCCAGGGCCTCAGTGGACAAGGGCTGTGTGCTCGGGCCTTGTATGACTACCAGGCAGGTAAGATCCCCCACCTGAGCACCACAGGTAATAGAGCCTGAGATTAGGGGACAAGAGTGTGTATAGGGGCTCCATGGAGATCAGCTCTAGAGGACATCTGAAAGGAAAGATGTGAGATGGAAAGCCCTCAGGGGAATGGCCTTGTAGCTCAGTCTTGAAGAGCAATGCGCCTCCAGTTAGCTGCTCACCATCCGTGGGCAGGAATCCCAATAGCTGTCTTTACTGTAGACCTTCCAGGTCTGATGCTCTGGAGAAAGCTGTGCCTTGAGAGGCGGCCACTGCAGTTAGTCGAATGTCAGTGGACTGTTTTTGAGGAGGAAACAGAGGAAAGGCAGGCCTCGCTGGGGACAGGTGAGGGGTGTGGCGAGGCCCTGAGATGCCATGCCTTGACTTCCCTTCCTGCAGCTGACGACACAGAGATCTCCTTTGACCCTGAGAACCTAATCACAGGCATCGAGGTGATTGATGAAGGCTGGTGGCGTGGCTATGGGCCTGATGGCCACTTTGGCATGTTTCCTGCCAACTACGTGGAGCTCATAGAGTGAGGCTGAGAGCTGTCTTCCTTCTCCACCACAAGTGGCTGCCTTGTTGCCTAAGGAGGAGGCCTAAGAGTTCACGTTTAGCACTCTTCTAGGAGTGGACTTCAATGAGGACAAGGCTTCCTCTGCCTCGAGTGCTCCTGTTGCCCCAGATGTAGCAGTATCCCACTGCTCCCCAAATGCTTGCTGCAGCCTCTAGGCCCTCTGCCAGCCTTACACTTGACCCCGGTGGGAATGGCATATTGAGCCAAGCTTAACCTGTGACTAGCTCTGGATGACTTCTGTCCAAGGTCAGCAGCACTGAGACATTGGACTCAGCAGGGACATCTGGGGCCACAGTGTACATTTGCCTTCTTTCTGTGTGGCTTCTAAAGGTGGTGGCTGCAGCTGTTTAGAAAGGCCCTCGGGAAGCACAGACTTAAGAGAGAATTACTTTAGCGAAATCTTGACCAAAGTCAGAGTAGACCATGACGGTTTTAACAGCAGGGGGGTTTTCTCACCAGACGCTTCCAAACTTCTCTATCCCCGTGTCTGTGCTGTGGGAAGGAGGGATGGGATGACCAAGCTTCCATCTCTGGGAATGTGCAAAATCAAAGACGTGCATCGTGTGGGTCATCTGGTGCACCTGTCCCCTGGCTCAGCCCATCTGTCTGATAAATGAATCTAAGCGGTGTGGTGAGGCCCACAGCCCATCTGCCCCACTTGTGACCTGAATGGGGAAGAAATCCAAGCCTAGGCTCTGTCTTTGCATTGTACCAGAGTGTGTACGTTTGTGTACATGTATATGCTCTCAGACTCTGTTTAGCCTCCTGAAGGAAGTATAAATGAGCAGGCATAGTGGTGCATACCTGTGATCTCAGCACCCACGAGGCAGAGGCAAGGGGATCTCTGAGTTCAAGGCCACAAGCCCAGCCTGGTCTTCACAGATCCTGGACAGCCAGGGTTAACAGGGGTGTATAAATGATATAACTGGAGGCAGGTGGATTTCTGAGTTCGAGGCCAGCCTGGTCTACAAAATGAGTTCCAGGACAGCCAGGGCTACACAGAGAAACCCTGTCTCGAAAAACCAAAAAAAAAAAAAAAAAAAAAAAAAAAAAGATATAACTGATGTTGGAGCCTTCGTCCATTTCAGTTCAGAAGAGGCCACTGCTACACAGTTTTTTTCCAGGAACCTCTGCAACATGGTCTAGCACTCATCTGCCTGGAGATGCTGAATGGACATGCTTGACTCCCAGAATTACCCACTGGCAGCCTGGGGTGCAAATGCACAAGGAAGCCCCTGACCTCAGGCAGTTGTCAAGCCTACTTCCTCTCCATCTTCTGCCTGCCCTTTAGACATGGTGATAACAGGCCATGGAGGCCCTATGAGCTTAAGCTGTTGCAGGCTTAGTCCAATAGGCTTGTCCTGCCCTGAAGGTACACTTAACATGCCACTTAAGAGGTCACAGGGATAGCACAAAGCGACCCTGAAGGAAGCTGGTAGGAGCTGTACTTCTGTTCCTCTGGGAGAAGGCCAGGTCCCATTGCTTTTGTCCCTCATAGAACCAAGTGGTCCTATAGCTCCAGGGCCAATACAGGGGTTGGTCACACTACAGAGGGTGTGCAAGGTCCTGACTCACCCCCGGCAGCCTGGGATGGGTGCTGGGATTCTGCCTCTATACATGGTGACTTGGAAATCGCTGTGACCCTGGACCTCAGAGGCCCTGTGACTACTAAGCTGACCAGAGTAGACCAAGCCTGGCCATACTACACGTGGCACTTGCAGAAGTAACTTTATTGCCCTGTCCGCCTCACTTTGCCTTTCCCTGGGCAGCAACAGCTTCCATGGCCTTCCGAACTGTCTCTTCGTCTCCCAGGAACTTCATGGGGTTGGTGGGCTTCAGTTCCTGGTTCAGCTCATACACGATGGGGATCCCAGTGGGCAGGTTCAGTTCCATGATGGCCTGGTCTGACATCCCTGAAGCAGAAGAAATAGCTCATACAGAGTGGCCTTTGTGGGCCATGGTACTGGAGTGCTGCTGGCTAACCCACCCTGAGAGCAAGGCCACAGAAAGGTACCTAAAGGTTAAGGGAGACCTGGCTACAGAAATAGCCCAGCAGAAAGACAAGAACATCCTCCACGAATAGCTGTGACCTGAGTGGCCACACGCATGCTCTCAGCCCAGCACGAACTGGCCAGGCTAAAGAGGGTTTGGAAGAATGACATTTGGTTTCTAGAGCTAAATTCTGACCTGGGGAGGCACAAGAAACCTGACCCACTGCCTGCTCCTGCAGCCCCTGCCTGGAATAGCAGCCCAACCTTTGCTACTGCCATCACCCCACCCCTACCAACCAGGGGGACCTGGGAATGTTCCCTAGGCATCGGAAGCACACCCCATCCCAGAACACAGCCCAGGGAGGAGCAGCAGGGCTATCACCCTCAGGTTGCTGCTAGTAACCGGAAAAGTGGATCACACCCCAACCCTTTCTTAGGATCCCAGCAAGTCTAAAGGTCATCCAGAATCTAATACAGACTGCTGGTATCTAGGACCCAGTCGGGACAGTAATTGGTAACAACCTTACACCACTATGCCCCCCTCCCAGGCCTGTCTGCCAGCCCCTGCTCTTTGGTTAGGAGTATCACTGCAGGCCTGAGATGTTAAGTAGCTCCATATCTCTGCATAGAGAAGCATGGGGGTGTGGGGACTGTGTATTGTTGCCCACACCTGGGGCAAAAGGACCTCAAACTAAGGCATTGTGTACATAGACTATCTTGAGAGAAAAAGAAGAAATGCAGGCAGCACCAGGAGTGATACCAAGAGTTTTATAACAGCTCTAGTGGCTTGGTTCAGCAGCAAGCCGGTAGTTGGCATTGATGGCCAGAGATCGGGCCCTTTTCCCCGGTGGGTGCCTAAAGCCTGCTCCATCTGTAATCAGCTCCTGTGGGGTGCCTCGGCTGTGCCTTTGTTATATAGCCACTGCACACTGGAAATGGGATAACACAGAGTATTCCTCAACTCTTACCTCAATCTACTTTTGAAGCCCTGACATCTGTAAAATAACTGAACCAAACCAACCTCAGTGATTTCTGTCTCACATCTTTCCTGAGAGTAGGCCTCACCTTCCAGATGTTTCACAATGCCTCGAAGGCTGTTCCCATGGGCTGCAATAAGCACTCTCTGGCCAGCCTTAATCTTAGGTGCGATCTCTTCATTCCAGAAGGGCAGGGCCCGGGCAATGGTGTCCTTGAGGCTTTCACAGGAAGGCAGCTCCCCAGGCTTCAAGCTTGAATAACGCCGGTCCTAGGGACAAGGACACAGGAACATTCTGTCTGCTTACTGGGTAGCCCTCCCACCTGGGCCCCCAATCTTACGCTTCCCAGCACCTGGCTCACCTTGCTGATAGAGGTGTAGTAGTTGTGTTTCTCATCCATGGGTGGTGGTGGGGTGTCAAAGGAACGCCTCCAGATCTTCACCTGCTCCTCCCCGTGCTTTGCAGCCGTCTCAGCTTTATTAAGGCCTGTGAGGCCACCATAGTGCCGCTCATTGAGGCGCCAGGTACGCACCACAGGCACCCACATTTGGTCCGTAACATCCAGGATGGTCCAAAGGGTGCGGATAGCCCTCTTCAGCACCGATGTGTAGCAGATGTCAAACTCTATCTTGGCATCTTTGATGGCAATGCCCCCCCGCTTGGCCTCCTCTGCTCCCTTCTCACTCAGTTCTGCATCAAACCAGCCACAGAAACGGTTCTCTTGGTTCCATGAGCTCTCACCATGGCGAACCATTACAAGGCGGTGGGTGGTCATGGTGGCAGGGGACACAGAAACTCCAGGTGACAGCTGCTTGCTTAGCCCTTTATAACAGTTGTCCCAGCCCCCACCCCAGCCCTAACTGCCAATCAGCATTCCAGGAGGTGCAGGCAGAGGCAGGCAACCAGTAGCAGAACTGGGGGTGGGGTGTAGTCCAACGAGCTGGACTTAAAATAGTCCCACAAAATCATCGGCTCAGATGACAAGTCCATAACCAGCTGGCACCTGGTGCCAAGCCGCATGGAGCTGCAGAACTGGACCAGGTTGAAGGGCAGAAGTCAAACCTGGGGTGTTCTCCGGGTGGAAACAGACTGACACCAGCAGCTTCCCATCACAATCAGCCCTTTCCTGATCAGGTAGAAACAGAACTATTCCAGGCCCGTTCCTGATATATACATAGATTTAAAGACAGGGTTTAATTATGTGACCCAAGCTGTAATCTCTCGCTTCAGCCTCTTTTTTTTTTTTTTGGGGGGTTTTCGAGACAGGGTTTCTCTGTGTAGCCCTGGCTGTCCTGGAACTCACTCTGTAGACCAGGCTGGCCTTGAACTCAGAAATTCACCTGCCTCTGCCTCCCAAGTGCTGGGATTAAAGGCGTGCGCCACCACTGCCCGGCTCGCCTCAGCCTCTTAACACAAGACAAGCACAGGCATATCTCAGGAAGAAATCTAGCCTAGTGTCAAGGTAAAGTGAGTGTATAAAATATCCATACAAAGAGGTCAATGCATACATAAATACGGTGTGTCTGCAACAGGTGACTACTGTTGCTGTGTTGGTGAGACAGGGAGTGAGCACACACTTACCAGGAGGATACCCTCACCCCCACCCCACTAAGTGGCCTTGCTATGCTCAACTTTGAGAGTTATTTAGGCTGGAGGCCCTCCTCGAGCCCCTGATTACCTGCCTCCCTGGCAGGGCCCTCTCCTGCCTTCCACAGGTAGTTACACTAGGAGGGCCCTTTGGTAGAGGAGGAAAAGTCATGGCAGAAATGGAGGGGGTACCAGGCCATGGTTTGGGGGAGAGGTCCAGCCTTTTAGAGGACAGCACCAGACAGCAGAAGCATGGGCACACACACACACCTTGGATTGGTTTCCAGAACGATCAAAAGAAGAGCTCTCCTCTCTGGGTTCCCTTGTTGAGTCTGAGCTGTAATCCACGCCAGGCTCAACCCTCCAAGCTGAGACCCACCTCGGAAAAGAAAAGAGGATTCGATGGGCAGTGGTGGCGCACGCCTTTAATCCCAGCACTTGGGAGGCAGGGGCAGGCAGATTTCTGAGTTCGAGGCCAGCCTGGTCTACAGAGTGAGTTCCAGGACAGCCAGGGCTATACAGAGAAACCCTGTCTCAAAAAAACAAAAACAAAAACAAAAAACAAACAAAAAAAGAAAGAAAGAAAAGGAAATAGGATTCATGGTGCCTGCAAGCCCCCACCTTCCTGCAAGCCCCAACTGCACTGAATTAGTTATAGGGCACGTAGATCCCTTCTCAGGGGTCCAGGGATAGGTCGAGAGGGAATGAGCAGCATGGGGTCTAGAACATCTGCATTTGAGCTTGGGGGACATCATCCCCATATGTTATCCTATGTCCTACCTCTTCCATCGGAAAACGGGAATGGGTTGGTAATGGGAGCCTAGGCTTGTATTCAGGGACCTCCATGCTGGTCCCAACACACAGAGAAGGATCTATAGACCAGCACTGACCCAAGACTCCTAACAGGCAGTTAGCACTTCTGCAAGCCTCGGGGCTTGCACATGGACCCCATCCCTGCTCTCTCTGCCCGTTGTCACACTGGAAACCCCACTGCATTAGCTAATTGTGACTGTGGCCCCAAAGGTCAGGATGATACCACAGCTGGACAAGCCTACTGTGACTGGCACCAGATGCTAGGAAGGAAGGGGCAGGATAGGATATGGAGTAGGAGAGGAGCAGTTGCTTTGAGGGGTGCACAGGAAGAGACAGCTCCCCCAGATGATACTCAGATGAGCTAACAGAACACTAAGGACTGAGCTGTGAACCCTACAGGGAGGATATACCAGACTGAGGTGCCAGTAAAATCCAGAACGCCCTAAGGGGCTGGAGAGATGGCTCCTCAATTGAGAGCACTTCCAGAGGACCCAGATAGAATCTCCAGTACCCACATTGGGTAGCTCACAACTACCTGAAATTACAGCTCCAGGGACATCCAACTGGTCTCAGTGGATACCTGCACTAATGTGCACACTTCCCACCCACAGTTAAAAATAATAAAAATAAAGACATTTTAGAACCTGGTTGTGCGCACATTTAATCCTCTACACACACACACACACACACACACACACACACCCAAGCACTGGGATTAAAGGCATGCACTACTGTCACCCCTCTGTTGTTTTAAAGACAACACTAGGTAGCTTTGGCTGGCCTAGTCTTGCTGTGTAGACCAGGCTGGCCTGGTACTCACAGAGGTCTATAAGGATCTGCATTACCACACCTGGCTGGTGTGGTTAATGAACTCTGGTTAAAAATACAGGGACCAGAGCAAGGTGTGGTGGCTGAGAGCCTGCACTGCTCCTGCAGAGAACTCAGTTCAATTCCTGGCACCCAGGTCAAACTATCTGTAACTCAAGTTCCAGGATATCTAATGCCCTCTTCTGGTTTCAGTGGATAGTGCATTCATGTGCACAAACCCACACTCTCTCTCTCACACACACACATGTACACATAATTTTAAAATTAAAATATGTACTCAGACTACAGCATCCATCAAAATTGTTACTTAGCAAAAATATACAACTATCTTAATATATGCAGAAAATACATGTTACAACTTCCAGGCTAGGAATAAAAGGAAGCATTGGCCTTCTCTGTTCTCTGGACACCATGGAGGAAGGTTATGACTGGCTAGGAAGCAAGATCCTTATCTCACATTCCTTACCAAACTCTGGTCAAGTTAACTGTCTTTGTCATTTCTGGTAAAGGCTATCCACGACAAACAAACTGTGAGAGCTAACGTCAGACTTAACACTGAAGGCCAAGATGAGAAGCAAGGTCCTCGCACTCCCTCCCTGTAGACAGCACAGCAGGGAGGTGCAAGCCAGGACAATTAAAAGGCATCTAGATTGAAAGGAAGAAGTACAATTATTTCTGTGTGCAGGACAGGAACTTGGAGGCAGGAGCTGAGGCAGAGGCCATGGAGGAACGCTGCTTGCTGGCTTGCTTCTCCTGGCTTGCTCAGCCTGCTTTCTTATAGAACCCAGAACTGCCAGCCCAGGGATGGCACCACCCACAATGGCCTCCCCCCTTAATCACTAATTGAGAAAATGCCTTACAGCTGGATCTCATAGAGGCATTTCCTCAAGGGAAGCTGCTTTCTCTGTGATAACTCCAGCTTGTGTCAAGTTGACACACAAAACCAGCCAGTACAAACAACTACTCCCAAAATTTTTGAACAAAAACTTGGGGCATTTATTCTTCTTGATTTCTAAACATCAGTACAGATCTGCAGGAACAGAGACAATGTGGTTGTGTGAGATGAACAGACATCATGGAACCCCCCCACACACACACTGTAGTAAAATGGCTTTTGACAAGTGTGCCAAAAGAACCCAACGAGGAAAGAGTAATCTCTTTAGCCAATAGTTTTTGGATGACTGGACAACATGAAAGTCAATAAAGGTAGCCCCCTACCTCACTCCTGCTATAAATTTGCTCAAAATAAATTAATAATTAAATATGAGAGTGAAAACTAGGGATTGGGGAGATAGCTCAGTTAGTAAAATGTTTGCCTTACAAGCATGAGAACTCAGGTTTGATCCCCAGAACCCATTATAGGCAGAGCACAGGGTGCTGATATATAATCCCAGTTCTGGAGAGGTAGAGGTAGGACGATCCCTTGGGCTCAGTGGCCAGCCATTCTTCCCTAATCAGTGAGTCCCAGGTCCCTGACTCAAAGAAACATCCTGGTCATACTAGAGAGCTGGCTCAGTGGTTACGAGCAATGGTTCTCTTCCAGAGGACCCAGGATCAATTCCCAGCAACTACATGGCGGCTCACAGCTATCTGCCACTGCTGTTCTAGGAGATCTGACGCCCTCTTCTGACCTGACAGCAGGTGCATGCTTGTGCTCACCTCTCTTTCTCTGTTCTTACACAGTCCAGGATCCTCTGCCCAGTGAGAGGTGCCACACAAAATTGGGTCTTCCCATCTCAATTAACAAAGGGAAGACAAACCCCAGAGACACGCCCACAGGCCAACCCAATCTAGATAATCTCTCCTTGAAATTCTCTTCCTAGAAGATTCTAGGCCGTGTCAAATTGACGATTAAAATTAACCATCACAAAAATAAAATAAAGGGTTAGGGATATTACCCAATGGTATATCACTTTTTAGTCTAGCTTCCATCCAAAGCACCACAAAACCAACTAAACAAATGAAAACTCTTTTTATAATCTCAATAAGAAAGGGCTAAAGTAGGGGCTGGTGAGATGATCCAGTGGGTAAAGGCACTTCCTACACAAGCATGAGGAACTGAGTTTGATTGTTTTTTTCTTAACTAAATTTGAATCCCCAGACTCCATGTAAAAGCTGTACACACAGCATAAGAGTCTATAGTCCTAGCCCCCCTTTGGGGAAATGGTAAGCAGACAGGAGGAACCACAGCAGCTCAGTAACAGCTAGCCTGGTGAAGATAGGAAAAACCTGTAAAAAGACCATCTCAGACAAGGTGAACAGCAAGGGTCAGCACATGAGGTCTGCTTTGGCACGCGGAGACACACACACACACACACACACACACACACACACACACACACAATGAGCTGCCACTTCACATCTACTAAGAGAGCTGTAATTAGGAAGGCAGCCATGGGCTAGGGCTGGTTGGGTGAGTGGTAGAGCACGTGTCTAGCATTGGCCAATCCCTTGCTCCATCCTCAGCGGACCTTCAGTGGCCACAATGGGACCCCACAGCTAGCACGCTAGCCTAGGATCCAGAGAGGGCAACAGCATCCAAAGACCAAGACACCCATCCAACAAAGACAAGGCCAGACTAAACACCAGGAACACCTTAGACATCATAATGCAAATGCCTGGGCCCAGCACAGAAGCACCAACAAGAGCAGCCAAGGCAGTCTGCCTCTACCAGCGACAGGGATCAAGAAAGAAGTTTAAAAACTTTTTTAGAATTGAATTAAAATGAAGATGCAACATACCCAAATCTTTAGGACACAGTTAAGACAGTTTTTTGTTTTGTTTTTTGTTTTTTCGAAACAGGGTTTCTCTGTATAGCCCTGGCTGTCCTGGAAAGACAGTTTTAAGAAGCAAATTTAGAGCACTTAAGTGCTTCCATGAGAGAGAGACACACACACAGAGAGAAACAGAGACACACAGAGAGACACACAGAGAGACACACACATAGAGACAGAGACAGACAGAGAAAGGGGGGAGGAGATTTCATATTAGCAACTTAGTGACATACCTAGAGCTCTAGAACAATAAGAAGAAATAACTCCCCAAAAGAAATAGACAAAGAATAATCAAACTATGGGTTAAATTGATGAAATAGAAAAAAATCAAAATATACAGAATCAATACAATGAAGAGTTGGTTCTTTGAGAAAATAAGATTGACAAACCTTTAGCCAAATTATTTAAAAGATGCAGAAAGAAGATCCAAATTAATACAATTAGGGATGAAAAAGAAAGGGGTCATTAGCCAAGTGTGGTGGTACATACCTTTAATCCTAGCACTCAGGAGGCAGAGGTAAGTGGATTGCTGTGAGTTCAAAGCCAGCCTGGTCTACATAACAAGTTCTAGGAAACAGAGCTTCAGAATGAGATCCTAACTCAAAAATAAATAAATTATATTAAAAAGAGAAGGGGTACATTACAGCAGACATAGGGGCAGCCCAGAGAATGATGACATATTTTAAAAATTTATACCCTACCAAACTAGAAAACCTAAAAGAAAGGATGGATTTCTTGATATATATGACCTACCAAAGCTAAATCAAGATCAAATAAACAATTTAAATAGACTTATAATGTTTAATGAAATAGAAACCATAATTAAAAGTCTCCCAACTGATAAAAGGCAAGAGTCAGATGGACTCATTACAGAATTCTACCAGATCTTCAGATAACTACCAACACTCTTCAAATTGTTCCACAGTATAGAAACTGATGTAACATTTCCTAATTATTTTTATGTCACAATGACTCCTGATACCAAAGTCACATCAAGACCTAACCAAAAAAAAAAAAAAGGAAAGAAAGAAAAAAAAAAGAAAATTGCAGACCAGTATCCCTTATGAATAATATAGATGCAAAATTTCTCAATAAAATGCTTGCAGGCCAAAACAAACAAAAAAAAAAAAACAAAAAACAAAAACAGGTCAGAAATTTTCCAGGCTGGGCATGATAGTGCATGACTTAATCAGAATACTTGGGAGGTAAGGGCAGGTGAGTCTGTATGAGTATAAAGCCAGCCTGATCTACTTAGGGAATTCTAGGATAGCCAGGGCTACATAAAAGAGATCGTGTCTCAAAAAGAAGGAAGAAAAGAGGAGGAGGAAGAGGAGGAGGAGGGGGAGGGGGAGGGGGAGGAAGAGGAAGAAGAAGAAGGAGGAGGAGGAGGAGGGGGTAGGAGGAGGAGGAGGAGGAGGAGGAGGAGGAGGAGGAGGAGGAGGAGAAGAAGAAGAAGAAGAAGAAGAAGAAGAAGAAGAAGAAGAAGAAGAAGAAGAAGAAGAAGAAGAAGAAGAAGATGATATCCACCATGATCAGGTGGCTTCATCCAAGAGATTCAGGGAGGATTGGACATACATAAATCAATAAACATAATACATCACATTGAGGTGGAAACTGCTGGTTCTTTGGAAAGTCATATCAAAGGATGTTTTGATAAAGCAGAGACATGAAGGAATGTTTTGCTGAAGCAGACGCAGGTGAAAAGATGTTTTGCTAACGGGAGCACGTTAAAGCACGCTTGATGAGGGGTTCTTCACTAACTACACACGTGGTTGGTTTGCCTTACAGTGTGTCACTGAAGTCCTCTTGTAGTGACACCATAGAGAGAAACCAAAGAACTTCTCATGAGATTCGGGGGGCTTCTTGCCACTTTTGTGGACTTGAGCCAATCGGCAGAGTGATGTCAGCTGATCCAGACTCACATGGAGTTTTGCTAAGACCGACTCACACGGTGAGGCAAGACCTGAGGGAGGACATGTGATATTTGGAGAGGAATAAATCGGACTCCATGGACAGTGTTTGCTTGGCTTGCATACCTAGCTTTGCAATGCATCGTTGGTCTCACGTCTTCATCTTTGCTGATCTTCACTTCACTGAAAGAAGCGTAGCAGAGAACCTCTCCTGGCATCTGGACGGGTCCTGGTCACTCCTGCTGACTTGGGCAGATTTGGCGGAGGCCTGGCTATTTCTGCTAGGTCATGCCACTGCTGCTGATTCGTGTGTGCTACCCTGACACCACTGAACTGGACTGCTGGTGTATTCGTGAAGCGTTTGCAAGTGAATCGAGCTGCCGCTGCTAATTCCTGTGAACTGCTGATTTCCTGATGATGCAGATTGGATTTGCTCCAAAGAACAATTTTTAAACAGGTTCACTTCCCCCATATCCTAATAGCCTTTCTTTTCCACTACTTCTGGTGGGTGGTGGGCTAGAGGGGAGGTTACAGCATTTAAGAACCTTTATTAAGCCGGGCAGTGGTGGTGCACGCTTTTAATCCCAGCACTTGGGAGGCAGAGGCAGGTGAATTTCTGAGTTCGAGGCCAGCCTGGTCTATAGAGTGAGTTCCAGGACAGCCAGGCCTACACAGAGAAACCCTGTCTCGAAAAACCAAAAAAAAAAAAAAAAAAAAAAAAAAGAACCTTTATTAAAAGTAGGGATTGAAAATTTTAAGCCTACACCACATAAACAGACTAATAGACAAAAGCCTCATGCTCATCTCATGTGATGCAGAAAAGGCCTTTGACAAAATCTAACATCGCTTTATGATAAAAAGCTGGAAGGGACTAGGGATACTGGGGACACAGCACAACATAGTAAGGCAGTTTACAGCAAGCCCATAGCCAGCGTTGGCCTAAACAGAGAGACCCAAAGTATTTCCACCAAAACTAGGAGCAAGACAAGGCTGCCCACTCAGTACAGTACTTGAAGTCTTAGCTAGAGCAGTAAGACACCTGAGGGAGATCAAGGGGGTACAAACAAGAAGGGAAGGGGCCAAAGCATCTTTATTTGCAGATGATATAATTTTATACATAAATGACACCACCACCACTCCCAAAAAATTCCACCAGGAAACTTGTACTAACTGTTAGGGACACCAAGTTCCTTGTGCTCACAGAGCACTAGAAAACCAGGAATAGGAAACACAGAGGGGCCTCTCGTCAAATGAGGAATTGCCTGTTTTCCACCCAGAAGGCTGGGAGTGGTTACTGCTAATAACCTGGTGAGCTTTTACTATCTGTACAGGCAGATCTCACCCAAATCCCCAGAATGTTATCCCAAATTCTCCCTCCTTAGACCTTTATCTTTAGTTCCCAGCTAGTAGAACTCATCCTTAGGGAAGAAGTCTCAGGTATTCTACCTGCGGACGGATATGCTATCTCAGTCAGAGACCACAATAGATGACATGCCTCTTATCCACAGAACCTACCCTCAAGGTCACGTGCTCATTGTAAAGGCATTTCTATGTAGTCACACCTTAAGCTTTACTGTGCACCTGAGATTGAACTGATTGAACTGATTGAACTGATTGAGGCCTGGAAACTTTTTTCCAAAGCGCACTGTGTTTTAAATATGCTGACAGTGAGCCCTCTGTCATCAGACTCCCCAAGTTTGATTCAGGTTGAGGAAGTCAGTCTGAACCAAGCCATTCTCACTTCTTTGAGGTTTGCTGCCCTGCCTGGACATCCCAGGGGTCCCCCTCAATAAACACTGTTGTCAAAGTAGCAGAGTGCAAAATGAACACACAAAAATCAGTAGGCAAGGCGTCATAGCACCTAAAAAGCATACGTGAGACAGTCCCCATATGGACAAGCTAAAAAATTGAAATTACATGGATCGTTTTTTTTCAGATCATAAAGAACTAGACCAGAATTTTGAAAGATTAGAGGGAAAATCCTTTAACACTGGGAAGCAGAGCAAGCAACGCCTTTCTAAACAACTCTTGGATCCAAGAGGAAACCTCGGGGGAAACAGAAAATATTATGAGCTGAAAAAGAAAAAAACACAGAGCCAGGTATGGTGGCATATCGTGTGATCCTAGCACTGGGTACAACAACTGGGAGTTCAAGGCCAACCTGGCCTGTAGAATAGGACAGTCCATCCAAACAGTCAGACCAGCCAACAAAATGACAGAGTAATTAGGCTGGAGAGACGCAGAGCAGTTAAGCGCACTTGCTGCTCTTGCAGAGGACCTGGGTTCAGTTCCCAGCACCTGCACATTGGTTTCTAATCATCCTTAACACTTGTCCAGGGGATCTGACACCCTCTTCTGACCTTCGAATGACCAGGCAGGTGCGTCATACACATATATACTTGTAGGCAAAAAACTCATACACATAAACTAAACTCCAAATACCAAAAAACAAACTAATGAAAAAAAAAAACCTGACTTGCTCCATGATACAGTTTGCAACTGTGAGGTAGTAAAACACAGGATCAGAGGGAGGTTGAGGGAATTCATCCTAAGAGGGAGGGAAGGCACGCCTCAATCTCAATTTCCACTGCAAAGGAGATAATACAGAAACCAATGAAATGAACAAGGGGAAGTAAAAACAACGGAAAAAAATGCAGAGAGACAGAGAGAGGGTGAAGACATTCACCGACCTGGGAGAGGAGGACAGAGCAACCACAGCCACCAAAACCCAAGAAAACACCAACAGCTGTACACACACATGAATGGTTTTGACAAAAACAGACCTAAGGTTTTAGAAGTCACAAACTACCAATACCCAAGAAGATAAAACCAGAATCATCCTATAGCTGCTAAGGGAATTAGTTCATAACCTTAGACCTTTCATAAAAGAATCCCTTTGCTGGATGTGGTGCCGCCCACCTCTAAGCCCAGCACCCAGGCAGAGAAAGTGGCTCTCTGTAAATCTGAGGTTAGACTGGTCTACATAGCAAGTAACAGACCGGTCAGGGCTGCACAGTGAGATCCTGTCTCAAGAAAGAAGGAATTCTCTAGACTCTGACAGTTTCACTAGTGAGTTCTAAATGTTTAGAGAATAATTTTTTATAATCTTTTCTAGTGACAGAATCCTACCTAAGCAGTAACTTGATTTTTAGGAACCTGACGCCCTCTTCTGACCTCAAACCACCAGGCAGGCATGTGATGTGCATACATACATGTAAGCAAAACACTCACACACATAAAATAAAATCCAAATATCAAAAAAAAAAAAAAATAGAGTAGCAGAAAACACCCTGATTGCGGGTGTGAAAGCAGACACTGCTACAAGCCAGTGTTCTTCATGAAGACAAACACGAACATCCTCAGCAAACGCTGATTCCAGCAACACTCAAGGACATGCTCCAAACACGGGAGCTTATCCCAGGAGCTGAAAGCTGGTTAAGTATTCCAAAACCGACAAATGCAGTCTGGCTAAAAAACAACATTCACACGATCATAGTACCGGATGCAAGAAAAGCAGCTAGCAAAACTCAACACCTAACTCGTTATAAAAACTTGAAGGCTGGTGACACGGCCGAATGAGGAAAGGAATCTGTTACCTCACTCCCCCCACAAGGTGGAGAGAACCAACTCCCAAAAGTTGTCTTCTGACTTCCACATGTGCACTGTGTATGCATGTGCCCACACACAGCACAAAAAAAGTGTAATATTTTTTAAAATGTTGAAAAAAAAAAACCCTAGAAGTAAAGAGTAATTTCCTTAACTTGGTAAAAGGAGTCTACAAAACAACTTGTGGAGTTGGCTCAGTGGTTAAGAGCACTGGCAGCTCTTGCGAGGACCCAGGTTTGGTTCCCAGCACCCATATCCAGATGGTCACAACCATCTGGTGCTCCTGTCCCAGGGAATCCAACACCTTCTCCTGGCCTCCACAGGCACTGCATGCAGTGGAACACATACACACATGCAAGCAAAACTCAAACACATGAAATAAAAATAAATCTTAAATTGGGTGGTGATGGCATATAACTTTAAACCCAGCACTTGAGAGGCAGAGGCAGGTGGATCTCTATGAGTTTGAGGCCAGCCTGGTCTACAGAGCAAGTTCCAAGACAGCTAGGACTACCCAGAGAAACTCTGTCTTGAAAAACAAAAACAAGCAAAAAAAAAAAATTCTTAAAAATAAAAAGCTTGTATCATGTGTACCGGTGAGACACTGAATTATTCCAGCTCACATTAGGAACAGAGCAAAGGAGCCCGCTTTTACTGTTCCTATGCAACACTGTACTAGAAGTTCTAGCCAGTATAATAATTCAAGAAAAAGAAATAAAAGCCATCAAGATGGGAAAGGGAGAGATATGATTGTTTATGTAAACAACCCCATGACTAAAATGTTTGCCATCCTTCAGGATACAAGGAGAACCGATAAAACGTAGATGCGTTTCTACGTTCTAGGAATGTGTCACTAGACATTGACACAAACAGCCTTTGCTGTGCATCAGAGGTAGACATGGTCCTCTGCCACAGTCCGGCTCTCCTCACCAGCCAGCTACCAGCACAGCTATCCGAGTATGCCTTAATCCTACCTTTCCCCAGTGTCTAACATTGCCGAGTCTGTGCACAGGGCTCATTTGCTATCTGTATGCTTTAAGGTTTTCTTAGTGTCAAATTTAAAAGTTGTTTGTTTTGTTGTTTTTGTTGATACTGTTTTGAGATAGAGTCTTAACTATAGACTCACACTCACAATGCTCCTGCCTCAGCCTCCATGTGCAGTGAATTTTGAACGCCCTTTATGCAGTGATGAGATTTGGAGTATTTCTCTCTGGATTCCATCTCTGGCACCTGACCAGGGCGTAGAGCTGCACAGCCACAATCTCAGCACTTAGGAAGTAGAGGCAGGAGGATCAGAAGTTCAAGGTCATCCTAGCCTACATAGCCAGTTTGGCTACATGGAACCCAGTCTCAGTTTCATGGGTTTCATGTCCCTTGGTTTGTGGTGAGACAGCAAATCATGGTACAGGAGCCACAGCTCAGCAGAGCTGCTCACCTCATGGTGGCCAGGAAACACGAGGACACCATATATGCTTCAAGACAAGAACCAGAGACACACTTCCTCCATCCAGGCCACCTTGGATCTTCCATGCCCCACCCAAGGAACACCATCAAAGCATTAATTCATCAGTGGGTTGAGCCACTGATTCCATCGGGTACCTCATGATTAGTTAAACTTCTCCAAAGCCACATCTCTGAGCCCTGCGTTAGGGACCAAACCTTCAACACATGAGTTTTTGAGAGGTGCCATCATATACATTGCAATGAACTATACAGCTTCAGCCCTGTCTTCACTTAAGTTTCATTGCTGTGAAGAGATACCATGGCCAAGGTAACTCTTATAAAGGAAAACATTTCACTGGAGCTGGCTTACAGTTTTAGAGGTTCAGTCCATTACCATCATGGTGGGAAGCATGGCAGCATCCAGAAGACATGGTGCTGGAGAACCAAGAGTTCTACATCTTGATCCAAAGGCAACCAGGACAAACGGTCCTCAGCAGGCAGCCAGGAGGAAGGTGAGTGGAGCTTAGCATAGGACATCAAAGCCCACCCCCACAGTGACACACTTCCTCCAACAAGGTCACACCCCTTTTTAGTGCCACTTCCCATGGGCCAAGCACAGTCAAACCACCACAAGCCCTATTAGAACAACTAAAATAAACACAGAAAATATTCAGAGCAAGTCTTCTAGAAGACTGTGTTAACTTACACTGTGACAAGCCAAGCTTCCTCCATCTTGTCCCTGCCTGCTGCAGCCATCTAAGGTCTTACTTGAAGCCGATCCTCTACCCCAATTACTCCCACCTAAGGGAAAATCCCTTAGAAAATTACCCAACCATGTCTCAGGGACTTGAGGTCAAGATGGCACAGCTAACTGCTTGCTTGTTGTACTTCCCCCTGCAACTGGCAACCAGAATGTGGCTTTTGCCTTTAAAAGCTCCCTGCAGAGAACAATCCAAGTTGCTCTGTGAGAACCGTTTTCCTCCAGGAAGTTGCTGGCTGGCTTAATAAAGACTCCAAACTCAGACTCTGGTCCTTGGGGTCTTTCCCCAATGACAGCACTGCCAATGACGCATAGGGGGCCTTGAAGAGCACAAACCCCAAGCCTGGCCCCTCTTGAAGGCTTTTTTTTTTTTTTTTTTTTTTGGTTTTTCGAGACAGGGTTTCTCTGTGTAGCCCTGGCTGTCCTAGAACTTACTCTGTAGACCAGGCTGGCCTCGAACTCAGAAATCTGCCTGCCTCTGCCTCCCAAGTGCTGAGATTAAAGGTGTGTACCACCACTGCCTGGCGGCTTTTTTTTTTTTTTTTTTTATGGTTTTTGTTTTGTTTTGGTTTTGGCTTTTTTTTTAATGTAATTTTTTATTGAATCTTTGGGAATGTCACAGCATATACCCCAATCCCACTCTTCTACCTACCAGTCCTTCATATCTGCCCTCCACCCTTGTAGCCTCCCCCCAAAAAGGAGGTGAAGAATAAAAATGAAAATTAGAAAAGAAAGAAAAAGAAACGACAACAAAAGTCATCTTATGGACCCCTCCTCTGTTTACCAGAGCCCTCAGTGCAGGCACCATTTGCTCCTCCGTCTTCCCGGCTCTCCATCACACATTCTCTCATTGTAGTGGCCTTGGACATGTCTGTGTGCTGAGCATTATACCCTTTTGTCCAAAGAGCTTTACGTGCAAGTGTTCAGTCGTTGGAGTCATTCGGCTAGTTCCAGGCCTCTGACTACTGCTACACCATCAGTACTGGACCCTCATGAGGACTCTCAGATATACCGCTGCTGCCCTACGGCTCCTCAGGATCAGCCCCTTCATGATTCCCAGCAGCTCATGGATGGGGAAGGTATTGGAGCAGGCCTGGATCTGGGTCTAGGTTGTAGTTCACTTGGTCAGCATGCCAGCTTTCCCCCCGCTCACACCACCAAAGCTGACTCTGATGGCCAGGTGAGGAGCAGAGCAAGTTCTCCTGCACCCGATCATCACTGAGGCTTCCATGTGATGACCAGTGGAGGGCACAGCCAGCTCAGCGCAGCCCTCAGACATCAATGTGGGGCCAGGATTTGCCTCACAAGCTACACAAACACCAATCTCAGTCAGACAGGGATGGTTTATTGAACACACAGCCTAAGACTGATCAATCAGGACTGTAGCTCAGAATTCGGGGCTGAGGCTACAGCCCTGACTATCTTTCTCTGTCAGCTTATAAAGGCTAAAACCGCAAAAACCACAATGAGCTCATATGCAGGTGCAGAGAGTGCTGCCCAGTGGTCAGCTCTGACTCAAGCCGTATTAGACGTAATGGTTCATATTGACCTTTAATTTGATGGGTCCTATGTAAAGCTGTGTGGAATTTCTTAAGATTAGCAAACCCCAGAACATACAGAACATAACAGGATATGTGATCAGAATGACCTTGCTCTGAGTCAAGTTATTTTTCTGTCAATGACTGGCAGGTATAGTACAGCAACTATATGAAATAGCTGGCAGGAATGGAACAAAATGGTACAGCTATGCAGGGGGAGGGGGCAGGCCTCAACAATCAACATGGTTTCAGGCTGCAGTACAAACTGGATATCCCATAGCCTTCCATGGTAGTACCGGTCCTGGGCATCATCACAGACCCTGGCTAGAGCCGGACCATAGACCCAGACATAGCCCTCAGCGGCAGCTTGGGTCAGACATTCCTATGACCTCGGGTTGCTATACAGGCCTCTCACATCAGGCTGCTCCTCACCACAGTCACATCTCCAGTTCCATTTCTCTTTATAGCCCACAAGCTGCTCGGCTTCTCTTTCTCTTCCATCTCCCTACCACACATTTGCTCGATTCTGGCTATGCCCACCAGGCAAGGGCAGGGAGCAGCCCACGGTGTCTGAGGGATTTTCTTCTTAATGAAAACATTGATCTTTGAGGTGGGAAAACCCATCTTTAATCTGGGCCATGCCTTCTGGTGGCAGCCAATATAAAAATCATAGAAGGACCTTTCCCTCTCCCTCTCCCTCTCCCTCTCCCTCTCCCTCTCCCTCTCCCTCTCCCTCTCCCTCTCCCTCTCCCTCTCCCTCTCTTCCTACCCCTCCCTTCCCCTCCCCCTCCCCCTCCCCCCCCCCTCTGCCTGCTTGTTCTTGCTCCCGGTGGCAAGTCCATTCCTTCACTGGCTTTAGAACCTATTTCTTTGGGAGTCTGGTGTATATGCAGACCAGCTGAGACATCCAGCCTCATGGACTGAACAACTACTGGATTCTTGTATCTTCTATTGATAGACAGCTATTGTTGGAATAGCTAGGCTAGGCCACAGCCTGTAAGCTCTAATCCCCTTTCTCTATATAAGATAGATGATAGTTAGATAGGTGGGTGGGTGGATGGATGGATAGATAGATAGATAGATAGATAGATAGATAGATAGATAGATAGATAGATAGATAGATAGATAGATTCTATGAGTTGTGTTCCTCTCAAGAACCCTGACTAAACAGATTTTGGTACTAGAAGAGGTTCTAGAGCAACAGAGGTATAAGGATAATTTTTTTTTTTAAGAATGGTGATATTTTATTTATTTATTTTTTGATTGATTTATTTATTTTATGTATGTGAGTACACTGTAGCTGTCTTCAGACACACCAGAAGAGGGCATCACATCTCATCATGGATGGCTGTGAGACATCATGTGGTTGCTGGGATTTGAACTCACGACCTTCGGAAGAGCAGTCGGCACTCTTAACCACTGAGCCACTTTTCCAGCCCCTATAAGGATAAATTTTAAAGTATCTGGAATAGGTTTACTAATATGCCAACACCTACAATTACTGAAACCTCTCCTAAAAACTCAGAGAGCATTGAAAGCCCATGGTGTGAACTATTTTACAAACTTAAGAAGGCAAACAAGGGCTGGAGAGATGGCTCAGCGATTAAGAGCAATGACTGCTCTTCCAGAGGTCCTGAGTTCAATTCCCAGCAACCACATGGTGGCTCACAACCATCTGTCATGGGATCTGATGCCCTGGTGTGTCTGAAAACAGCTACAGTGTACTCATAAATAAAATAAATAAATCTTTACAAAAAAAAAGAAGAAAGAGGGCAAACAAATTGATTGATTGTCCTTATTCACCAGTTATGAGAGGCAACTTTTATTTGGTGAAAAATAAAGAAAATGATGGTGCTAGCATTTCTGTATAAACTGACAAAGAATGAGCTCTGTGATAAAACTAACCAATGTGGTGGTTTGAATGAGAAAGAGATGTCCCTTGTCATAGTTCAGATAATTCTGAGCTATACCTCTTGTCTGACCGGTATTAGGATGTGCATTCAATAAACTATTCTTGCTTACCTGAGGTAGGTATTCCTATTGATTTAAATACTTGGTCACAAGGGTGTGGCACTATTTGAAAGGATTAAGAGATGTGGAATTTTTGGACAAAAATGTTTTGGTCTGACCACCCTCCCCCAGCACAGCTGTAGCAATTTTGTTCCACGCCCGCCAGCTACTTCATGCTGTTGCTGTAATATGCCTGCCAGTCATTGACACAGAAAAATAACTTGACTCAGAGCAGGATCATGCTGACCATATCCCTTATTATGTTCTGAGGTTTATTAATCTTAAGAAATCCCACAAAGCTTTATGTAGGACCCATCAAATCAAAGGTCAATATGAACTGTTATGTCTAAAATATCTTGGGTCAGAGCTCACCATCGGGCAGCACTTCCTGCGCCTGTGTATGAACTCACTGTGGCTTTTGTGGTTTTGGTTTTTTTTTTACTTTATAAGCTGACAAAAAAGGATGTCTGTTGTCATAGTTTAGATAATTCTGAGCTATGTCCCTGGTCTGACCAGCATTAGGATGTACGTTCAATAAACTATTCTTGCTTAAATGAGATAGGTGTTCGTATGGTTTGTGTGGCGATTTCTGAACCCCAACATCAGAGGGTGTGTATCTGACTTTTGCTACCTTGTGGGTTCTTCTTTCACTGTTCTCCACTCCTTTTCTTCCAACATTTCAACTTCCTAACACTGCATAAGAGGGAAAAAATGATAAAGAGGAAAGGAAAGAGATCCCTGAATGAAGTCAGGGTCAGAAGGGGATGGCATTACCATAGACCACTTCCTGCTGATTAGGAGCTTCGAGATCTTTGGGACACATTTGATCTCACCCTTAGGATATCTAATTTCTTCTTGTTTCTTCTTTGCACAGGACTACTTAACAAACCACCACCACCCACAGCTAGCAACAACCAACCAACAACTCCCTGACAACCAACCCACAACCCACCCTGCCTATCAGGGCTTTAGCATTTATATAACCTCTGAGGAGTCCCCAGAATTCCAAACATTGTACAGTTGCAGAAACTATCTGCAGCGGGCAAAATTGTGCCCCTGCCAGAGCATAAGGCAAATCATGTATAGCTGCTGTGGACAATTTGAAGCAGCCCCATATCCAACTCCTGAGATTAAAACAAAAACATATTCTTATAATATTTCTGTGTTTTTTAAAGAAACCAAAATTCCAAAATTGTCACTACAGGGGTAGGCTTTGGGGTTCCAAAAAGTTCATTCCAAGCCCAGATTCCCCCTGCTGCTTATGGATTTGGATGTAGAATTCTCAGCTATTTCTCCAGCATCATGCCTGACTGCATGCTACCATGTTCCCTGCCATGATAATAATGGTCTAACCTCTGAAACTGCAAGCAAGTGCCAATGAAATGCTTTAATGCTTTTCTTTGTAAGAGTTACCGTAGTCATGGTGTCTCTTCACAGCAAGACAACACTAAGACAACCAACTTCTAGCATCTCGGAATGCAGTGAAAGATAATAATGAGCTCACTGATAAAACTGACCAGCTCCAGACGCACATAAACAGTCTAAACGCTTCTAAGTGTGCCCTGGAAGACAGCCTTCTCAACAGCCACAGAGCTCAAGTTGCAGAAATTCAAACTAAAGCCCTCGTTGTAAGTTTGGATAAATTACAAAGAAAATCCAACTCCCAGCTTCAGAGGGTGCTGGCAGTTAAAGTGTCTTAGGGTTTTACTGCTGTGAGCAGACACCAAGGCAAGTCTTATAAAGGACAACATTTAAATGGGGCTGGCTTACAGGTTCAGAGGTTCAGTCTGGTATCATCAAGGCAGGAGCACGGCAGCGTCCTGGCAGGCGTGGTGCAGGAGGAGCTGAGAGTTCTACATCTTCATCTGAAGGCTGCTAACAGAATACTGGCTTCCAGGCAGCTAGGGTGAGGGTCTTAAAGCCCACGCCCACAGTGACACATCTACTCCATCAAGGCCACACCTCCCAAGAGTGCCACTCCCAGGGCCAAGCGTATACAAACCATCACAGTAAGTGTAAAGTAATTGGTAAAGAATGAGATCCTGTAACTTGGGGGAAGACCGTATTAAGGCTGAGAACTTTGAACTCTCAGATTTTCAAGGGTTTATCTCGCCTGAGGAAGCAGTCTCTCTACTGTCAGCAGAAGATGCACCTTCATGGTCACCCCTGAAATATCGCCTTTCCCTCCTAATCCTTCATTGTTGCCTAAGCCAGTAGTGATTTTCCACCAATAGTTGCCTCTACACCTATAACCACACTCTAGGCAAAGCAGGCTCCTGGAGGGGAGATAGAAAGTGTGGTCCATAAGGTGGTGCCCTACACTGCTTAACGAGTTTGCTAATGCATTCAAGCAGAGGTTGGGGACTTTGTGTGGGAATGGGTTTTAAGGGTGTGGGATAATGGTGGAAGGAACATAAAACTTGATCAGGCTGAGTTTATTGATATGGATTCTCTGAGTGAAAAGTTTAATATGGAAGCTTGCACAGTCAGAAAAAAAAGGTGTCAAATGTTTGTTTGAATGGTTGGCTGAAGCGTTGGTCCGAAGACGGCCTCCTGAAAAGGAGTTGAAGATGTCTGATATCTCCTGGCTTAGTGTTGATGAAGGGATTTTAAGGCTCAGAGGATTTGTAATGCTGAGTAGGTATACCGGGTAAAACCTAAAACTCCTTCACAAAGGAAGCCCAGAAGACATGCCCTTAGCGATCCTATAAGAAGCAAAATGGTGAGAGGAATACCAGGACATCCAAAGAGCTTTGTTGTCAGCCTCTTCCTTATGCAAGACCAATGGCTTGGAGATGCTGCTGCTCATGAGTTTAATTAGGCCCCAAATCTCCAAATGCAGAGTGATCTTGGTTCTCATTATGGGCAATATAGACAAAGCAGTATCCATAGTGGCCTGACCCATACTATACTGCACAGGCAAAGTGATTATCATGTGGCATGTCTCAGGTGGACCTTTGGTTTGGCTGATCAATCATGGCATCCACAGCCAGGAAATAGATAAGAAGCTGCTGCATTTCTGTTTGATCTGTATAAGTGGAAAGATTCTCAAACAAATGAAAGAAAGTCTCCATTGGATCATGGCAGCAGGGAATCTTGGTCCATGAACCAATTTCCAGACTTGAGCCAGTTTGCAGACCTAGAACCCATTGAATGAAGAGATGACCAGTTTCCTAAGGAAGGGCCTTGGTAAAATAGCTAAGGGTTTTATTGTTAGGTTTTCTCCAGCCCTTCCCCAGAGGGACCTATGGCCATTTCAAGGATAACTGGACACTGGGAAAAGGAAACAATCAGGCTTTCCTGTGTTTATTGGATACTGGTTCTGAGACCAGAACCCAAGAAATACTGTGGCCCTCCAGTTAAAGTGGGTGCTTACAGAGTTCAGGTGGTTAATGGATTGGCCGAAGTCTGACTCAGTAGGTCCAGCAGTGCCTGAAATATGGTTATCTCCTCCTGAGTGCTTTGAATTTCTTTGCGTCTGTTCCAATATACTTAAAAGTTGCCAGAATTCTCATATTGGTTCTCTGACTTGTGGAGTGGGCTGTTACGGTTGGAAAGGTTAAATGGAAGCCTTTAGAGTTGTCCCTGCCAAACCAGTATCACACCCCTGCAGGATTTGTAGAATTAGTGACACCATCAAGGACTGGAAGGGTGCAGGGTGTATCTAGCCAGTACAAAGACAGAAGGCTCGTGGAGAGTGACAGTTGACTACTGAAAACTCAATCAAGTAGTGACTCCTACTGCAGCTGCTGCTCCAGGTGTGGTGCCCTACTTGAGCAGATTAACACATCTCCTGTACATGGTATGCAATACTGATATAGCAAAACTTTTTCTTGGTACCTGTCCATAGACTACCAGAAACAATTTTCTTCCAGTTGGGAAGGCCAGCAGTATACCTTTACAGTTTTACCTTTAAGGTATATTAACTTTCCAGCCCAGTGTCAACTTAGTTTAAAGGGATCTTGATTGTCTGTCTATTCCACAAAAATATCACATTGGTATACTATATTGATGACACTATGCTGGTTGGGTCAAGTGAACAGGCGGACTTTGGGCTTGTTGGTAATACATTTATACATCAGAAGATGAGAAATAAATCCAACCAAAATCCAAGGTTTTACTACCTCAGTGAAATTCTTATGAGTCCAGTAGTGTGGGGCATGTAGAGGTATTCTTCCCAAGGTGAAGGGTAGGTTATTGTACTTGGCCCCACTCATCACTAAGAAAAAATATGTTTAATAGGTCTATTTGGACTCTGGAGACAGCACATTCCTCACTTGGGTGTGTTACTCAGACCCATTTACCAAGTGACTCGGAAAGCTGCTAGCTTTGTGTGGGGTCTGGAACAGGAGAAGGCTGCTGTGCAGGCTGCTCTACCACTTGGACCATATGATCCAGCAGGCCCGATGTCTTGAGGTGTCAGAGGCAGATAGGGATGCTGTTCGCAGCCTTTGACAGGTCACTGCAGTGAATCATCTTTTTGATTTTGGAGCAAGGCTCTATCAACATCTGCAGACAACTGTTTTCCTTTTGAGAGACAGCTCTTGGGCCTTAGTAGAAACTGAATGCTTAGCAATGGGCAACCAAGTTACTGTGCAACTTGAGCCGCCCACTCTGATCTGGGTGTTCTCTGGCCCATCAACACACAGTGGGACATACACAACAGCAATCTATTATTAACTGGAAGTGGTGTATATATGATTGGACTGAAGGAGATCCTAAAGACACAAACACGTTATATGAAGAAGTTGTCCAGATTGTTCTCCTCCCCATACAATGCTGTCTGCTGCTACACAAGAGGCTAGGGCCTGGCTTACTGATGGTTCTGCGTCCTATGCAGACACCATACAGAGGTACACAGCTGCAGCATTACAACCCCTTTCTTCACAGTGAGCAGAACTTGGGGCAGTATATATTTTATTTGGAAGGAGAAATGGCCAGATGTGTGTGATCACTGACTCATGGGCTGTAGCTAATAGATTAGTTGGATGGTCAGGGCCTTGGGAAGAGCATGATTGGAAAATTGGTGAGAAAGGCATCTGGAGAAGTATGTGGCTAGATCTCTCTAAATGAACAAATTTTGTGAAGATACTTGTGTCGTATGTAAGTGTTCATCAAAAGCTAACTACAGCTAAGGAGGAGTTCGGTAATCAAGTAGATAGGATGAGCTGTTCTGTGAACAGCCAGCCTCTTTCTCAGCTCTGGTGGTTTGAATGAAAATGGTTCCCATAGACCCATAGAGAGTGACACTATTAGAAAGTGTGGCCTTGTTGGAGGAAGTATGTCCCTGGGGATGTGAGCTTTGAGGTTTCAGATGCGCAAGCCAGGCTCAGTGTCTCTCTCTCTTCCAGCTGCCTGCCAATCCAGATGTAGGCCCCTCAGCTACCTCTCCAGCATCATATCTGCCTGCATGCTACCATGCTTCCCACCATGATGATGGTGATGATGGTGGACTAAGCCTCTGAACTGTAACTCATCCCCAATTGAATGTTTTCCTTTATGAGTTGCCATGGTCATGGTGTCTCATCACAGCAACGAAAACCCTACTAAGCCATCTTCTCATTGCTTAGTGGGCCCATGAACAAAGTAGTCATGGTGGCAGAGATAAGCTCAACAATATGAATTCAGCTGCTGCTGAATGCCAGATCTGCCAACAGCTGAGACAAACACTGAGCCTCAGATGTGGCACCACTCCCCTGGGTGCTGGCCAGCAATCTGATGGCGGGTTCACTACATCGAACCACTTCCTCTGTGGAAAAGACAATGCTTTGTCATGGCTGGAGTAAATCCTTATTCTGGTTATGGATTTGCCTTTCCAGCATGTGATGCTTCTGCTAAAACTACTATCAGTGGGTTTATATAATGCCTTACCCACTATCATGGTATCCCACACAGTATGACTTCTGATCAAGGACCTCACTTCACAGCCAGAGAAGTGTGACAGTGGGCCCATGATCTCAGAATTCACTGGTCATACCATCTTCCCCACCATCCTGAAGCAGCTACTTGATGGAAATATGGAGTGGCCTTTTGAAGACACTGGTTCAGTGTTGATCACGTGGCAGCAGCCTGGAGATCTGTGGCAGGGTTCTCTAGAAGGCAGTATAGCTTTGAATCTTCATCCAATATATGGTACAGTTTCCCCTATAGCCAGGATCCATGGGTCCAGAATCAAGGGGTGGAAAGGGAATAGTTCTATTCACTATCACCCTTAGTGACTGTCTAAGTCAGGGTTTCTATTCCTGCACAAACATCATGACCAAGATGCTGTTCATCACGAAAGGAAGTCAGGACTGGAACTCAGGCAGGTCAGGAATCAGGAGCTGATGCAGAGGCCATGGAGGAATGCTGCTTACTGGCTTGCTTGCTTCTCCTGGCTTGTTCACCCTGCTTTCTTATAGAACCCAAGACTACCAGCCCACAGATGGTACCACCCACAAGGGGCCCTCCCCCCTTGATCACTAATTGAGAAAATGCCTTACTGCTGGATCTCATGGAGGCATTTTCTCAACTGAAACTCCTTTCTCTGTGATAACTCCAGCTTGTGTCAAGTTGACACACAAAACTAGCCAGTACAGTGACCTACTAGGAAAATTTTTCTTCTTCTCTTTTCCCATGACCTTAAGTTCTGCTGGCCTAGAAGTTTCGGTTCCTGAGTGGGAAGTGCTCCTGCCAGGAGCCACAACAAAGATTCTGTTGAACTGAAAGCTCAGACTTCCTCTATCCACTTTGGACTTCTAAAGCCCTTAAGCCAACAGGCTAAGTAAGAAAAGAATAATAGTGTTAGGAGTTATGACTTATCCAGATTACCATCAGGAAATTGGATTGCTTCTCCACACTGGAGATTATGTCTGGAGTCTCTTGGTGCTACCATGTCCAGTGATGAGTGTTAATGGGAGACTACAGCCTAATCCAGGCAGGATGACAAAGGGCACACATCCTTCAGGAAGGAAGGTATGGGTCACTCCTCCAGGAAACGATCCAAGACCTGCTGAGGTGCTTGCTGAAGACAGAGGAAACACAGGATAATATGTACTATTAAAAATACGAAATACAAAGCCAGGCGGTGGTGGCACACACCTTTAATCCCAGCACTTGGGAGGCAGAGGCAGGCGGATTTCTGAGTTTGAGGCCAGCCTGGTCTACAGAGTGAGTTCCAGGACAGCCAGGGCTATACAGAGAAACCCTGCCTCAAAAAACCAAAAAAAAAAAAAAAAAAAAAAAAAGAATGTTGTTGTGGATGGACCTGGTGCTGTTTGTATTTTGAAGCTAATTCTGCTTTCCTGGGAGGGGCTGCAGACAAGAAGTGAGTCACATACTCAGGTGACTTCTTGTGACCCAATCTCCTAATGAATAAAGGAGCCAATCACTGGGCAAGTAGGCGGGACTTCCGGGTTGGACAGAGGAAGAGAGGAAGAGGCGAGAGAGAGAGAGAGAGAGAGAGAGAGAGAGAGAGAGAGAGAGAGAGAGAGAGAGAGAGGGAGAGGGAGGGAGGGGGGAGGGAGGGAGAGTGTGTGTGAGTGAGTGTCTTTTTGGAACGGGATAGTGATTGGGTAAGGGCAAGATGTAGCTGCTAAGGTTCCTGGTATCTGCAGAGGAAGAGAGGAAGAGGTGAGAGAGAGAGAGAGAGAGAAAGAGAGAGAGAGAGAGAGAGAGAGAGAGTCTTTTTGGAATGGGATAGTGATTGGGTAAGGGCAAGATGTAGCTGCTAAGGTTCCTGGTATCTGCAGAGGAAGAGAGGTGAGAGAGAGAGAGAGAGAGAGAGAGAGAGAGAGAGAGAGAGAGAGAGAGAGAGAGTGTGTGTCTTTTTGGAACGGGATAGTGATTGGGTAAGGGCAAGATGTAGCTGCTAAGGTTCCTGGTATCTGCCAGGATTCACCACTGGAGGAATCAGATTTTAATAAGGCTTACAAGATTAGGTTTTAGTTGTGCCCAGAGATTGAGTTACTATTGTTTCTGAGCTAAGTTTGTGTGGTGTTTTTCTTCTCATGGTGATTCGACTGGGTTCCAGAGAGAAAGGTACTGTGGCAAAGCATGGGTTTGCCTGATGTGGACCATTAAGGCCGTGGGGGCTTTGAAACAAGGGGCTGGCGTGGTAACGACCTGCCAGTGGGAATCTAGGGAGCTGGATGGAGAGGTTCTGGAGCTCTGAGTCAGAGTCTCCACGAGATAAAAACAGGTCAGCCATTGCCTGCCAGTGCATGGCCAGCCAGGCTGCTGGGGCAGAGTTGACGGCACTAGCGCAGGAAGCCTGCGGGTATTTTTTAAAATATTTCCTGCAACCAGGCAGTGGTGGCGCACGCCTTTAATCCCAGCACTTGGGAGGCAGAGGCAGGTGGATTTCTGAGTTCGAGGCCAGCCTGGTCTACAGAGTGACCTCCAGGGCTACACAGAGAAACCCTGTCTCAAAAAAAAATATTTCCTGCAACAAAATGTGTTTGTTCAGATATTTGTGGGTTTTTTTTTTTATTATACAATGTAACATCAATTAAGAGAATATCAGTGGCTATATTTAAGTTTTGAGATGCCAAAAGAAGGTTCCTTAAAAGGACATTGACATCTATTCTAAAATTTATAATGTGTCTGCAGTTATATACGGGTATATTATGTTAGGCATAGTTATGACATGGTTAAATATATAATGCATTTGTAATTGTACATGAGATATTTATACTATGTTAGGCATAATTAAGACCTGGTTATTGTTTTCATTTGGAAATTTAAGCATGTCATAAAAGGACTATGACTTGTGTCAAGTTGACAAGGGGTGAACTTGTAATGGCTATTTTCAGTTGTCAACTTCACTACTTCTGGAATGAACTAAAACCCAAATCCCTGTGAGGGATTTTGTTTTTCTTCATCATTTGAAGTGGGAAGAACATTTTTAATTCCAGATCTTTTGTGATGGAAAGATCCACCTTCAACCTGGGCCAAACCTTCTGCTCGCAGCCTATATAGAGGACATGGAAGAAGAAAGGTCCACTCTTCTGCCTGCTAGTGCATAAAAAAGACTGGCTGAGCACACATATTAATTTCTGCTTCCTGGCCAAAGAGACAATGTGACCAGCTCCCTCTAGCTGCAGGCCTTCTAGGCCATGACAAATTGAACCTCGAACTGTGAGCCATAATAAACCGTTTCTCCCTTAAGTTGCTTTTGTCAGGGTATCTTACCAGGCTACAGGAAAAGTAACTGTTGTAGCAGTGTTCACACAGAGACACTTAGATACATGCCCTTAGCAGCTCATTACAATCACAATGCCAGTGTGAGCCTCTGCACTGGCTAGTTTGTGTGTCAACCTGACACAAGCTGGAGTTATCACAGAGAAAGGAGTTTCAGTTGAGAAAATGCCTCCATGAGATTCAGCGGTAAGGCATTTTCTCAATTAGTGATCAAGGGGGGAGGGCCCCTTGTGAGTGGTACCATCTGTGGGCTGGTAGTCCTGGGTTCTATAAGAAAGCAGGGTGAGCAAGCCAGGAGAAGCAAGCATGCCAGTAAGCAACATTCCTCCATGGCCTCTGCATTAGCTCCTGATCCTTGACCTGCCTGAGTCCCAGTCCTGACTTCCTTTGGTGATGAACAGCAGTGGGGAAGTGTAAGCTCAATAAACCCTTTCCTCCCCAACGTGCTTCTTGGTCATGATGTTTGTGCGGGAATAGGAACCCTGACTAAGACAGCCTCCAAGAGCCTAATGGACAGTGGAACATTCACCTCCTGTAGCAACAGGAGAAATAAGCTTGATATATGCAGCAGCTGCAGGAACCTCAGAAGCATTTGCTAAGGGAGAGGCCAGCAACCGCTCATGTAAAGTTCAGTTCCACATCTGTGACATATTTATAGGGACAAAGCCAAATGAGTGGTTGGGGTAAGGGAGCCTGTTACCATATCAGTGTAAGGCAAGGTTCTGGGGACAGAGCTGGTGTGTCCTTAAGATGGCAGAAGTGGCCATTCTGTGTGCATGAATGTGTTAAAACTCAAAACTATACTCCAAAAGAATGCACTTTATTGAATGTTAATTTTTAAAATACTTGTTAATCTGCTGATTGATCTCAGAGGCCCTCATCTGTTGGATTCTCAAGATGGCAGGGACAGTGCACTAGGTGCACTGTAAGGCAGGGGACTTCAGAGCCTTGGCACCAGGGGAATGAGGACACTATGACCAGCCTACTTTAGTGCTTCCGGTCCAGAGAAGGTGAAGAAGTCGGTCACGCAGAGCCTGCAAACAGGGACCAGAAGCAAACTGGGAAAGTGGGGGGAGGCTTAACCAGAGGGGTACAGCTGAGACTGGAAGAGATGACAGAAACTGCAGGGCCACAGGGCCTGCGTGAGGACTACAGAACTGCTGCAGGGCTGCTGTCAGGAACGGCAGAGCGACATGTCTTTAAGAAACAGGAGCAGGGAACCTGCACCTCAGGATAGGAAGAGCACTCTGCGGCTGCCCACTGATCCTGCTGAGTTTTGGTACTGCTGCCAGCTTGGCTAATCTTTGTTCTAGGAACCAGCCCTCCTGGAAGGCACTTCTGGGGCTGTAGATGCACAGGGGATTGTGGGTAGGCAGGCCAGGCTCGCCCTAGGCTGGAGTGTAAGGGGATTGGTTGCTAAGGCTAGAAGACACATGCGGGCTGATTCTGGAGCTGTGCTGTTTATGGAGTTGGTACAGGTATCTGCGGGTGGTGGTGCCCACAGCCCAGCGTTGGAGGTTGCTGTCCTGGGCCGCCTCCTACTGCAGCACGGCGCTCAGGCAGGCTTCTTACTTCTGTGCAACACCTCATGCCCGGAATTATACTTCCCATATCAGCTCAAGCCCAGGGCAGGGACATACACCTCTTTTCTGGCACGCTGAATGGGGTTACTCTGCAGCAGACACAGAAACCAGAGCCGGACCAGAACCAAGACTTCAGACTCTGCCATAGGTCCATGACTGCTAAGAGCCCCTGACTGTGAGGAGTTGACTTGGGATCACACTCGACCAATGTCCCAGGAGGTGATAACTCCCATTTGCACAGGTGAGACCATGGCAGTGCTCCTGTCTGGAAACATTCCTGGTCTAGAAAGAGGTAGCCCCTCTGTTTGTGGATGGGTGTGGCAGCCAGCAGGCATTTCTCACTTCAGGCATTTCTCTGCTCTGGAGGAAGGTACTTGAGGCCCAGGAGTCTGAAAACATCTTCCTCAGAAGTTGCATGGAAAACCGTATTCTGCAAGGGACAAGAACGTTAGTGGCTGGGGCCAGGCCATGTTATTATACACAGCACAGCTGGGACCATGTCATGCTACCTAGCAGTGTGCATCATATTTGGGATTGTGGACCATAGATTTGGGGTATGGGAACTGTTTCTTACCCTAGTTCCTGGAGACTTACCCGCTCAGGATCAAACAGCCCATGGCTGTTTAGCGACAGCCCCTTCTCTTGCCGGCTGAACCGCCGTAGCTCCCGCTCAAAGAACTGGGGAGAGAGGGAAAGGACAACTTCCTTTAGCAGGGCTGGCCCACCACAGTCCCAGGCCCCAAAAGGAACACACGACTTACCTGGGAGCCAGTCCAGCCAAGAAGGGCAAAGGGGAACTGGCTATTGGGCGTGACCACAAGATCTACCCTCACAGCTTTCCAGGATGGGCAGGGATGCAGGCCCCCCTCTAAAGCTGCCTGTTGGGGTTGGGGCAAGCACAAGATGTAGAAACTCCTCTCAAAAGCATCCATGGTGGAGCTCCGCCGCAGGATGCGGGCAGAGTATGCCAAGTGGCTGCGATGGTACTGGTGATACAGGACGAGTCCCTAGGAGAGGGAGGCAGGTGTGGCCTGGTGTGCCATGGTTCTGGGAGGGCAGAAGGCTGGTCAGTGGTCACTCCTGAGCAGGGCACTGGAGGCCCTCACCTGGCTCTGTAGGCAGCTCATCACTTTGGGCAGCAGCCCTACCTCTTGGCCCTCCTCAGGGTGGGTGATAAGGAAGTCCACGTCGTGACCTTGTGGCTTCCCCCTGAAAGAGACGGTTTGATTCTCTGCCCTCGACACAAAGCCATGTTAAGTGAGAGGAAAGGCCACCTCGGTGTCTACAACTCAAGTCCCTCCCTTAGGAAGGAGCCTGGAGTATACTCAGGAGGTACCGTGGACCCTCTTACCTTCGGAAACCGCCAGTCAGTGTGACAGTGGCTCCAGGCAAGGTCTGTCTCACAGCTGCCTCTACCAACTGCTGCAGAGCCTCGGCATCAGCTCGCCTAACAGGAGTGCTCAGGTCCTGGTAATACTGGAGCCCTGTGGGCAGCACAGCCTGTGTTCCCCACAGAGCCCCACCCACCAGCACACAGCAGCCACCACAGCCAGATGGCTGTAGGAAAGGCAGAGGCACAGAGGGAAAGGTTGGGGCCAGAGCAGAGTGAGACCCTACAGATGACCTACTTCTCCTTTTAAACGTAAATTCTTATTTTGAGATAACTGTAGATACACATGCAAATGAAGAAAACAAAATATCCTGTGCCCTTTACCCAACTTCCCCACAAACACAGGATCTTATAAAACTCCAGTGAGTGAGTTTGAGACTAGCATGGTCTATATATAGTTTCAGGGCAGTCAGGGCTACATACCAGAGGGCTGGGGTAGAGAGTTTGTTAACATGTGCCGTATAAGGCCCTGCTTCAGTCCCCAACAGTACAACAAAACAAACAAAAGGTTCTTTCACAGAACCACATAAGACAATGAAGCTAATGCAGGCAAGATGTAGCTGGCCCTTGGAAGGTTTCAGATTCTCCAGATTAATGAAATGCAGGTTAGATGTGGTAAAATGGCGGGAAGAAGATGGGGTGCTGCTAGCCATCTCTCCTCTGGCCTCTCTGTCTTCTTGCCTGCCAAAGGGGCACCACTAAGGAGGTTTAAGCACAAAGAATAGCAAACCTAGCACATAGCAAGCCCTTAGTAAAGACTGCTGGCCATCCTGTCTACCTTGCCCTGGGAAGAGGCAACTGAAGCAGGAGCACCCTGGGGAGGCCACTGGCAGGCCATGGGACCCTTCAGCAGAGTCTCCAGCCAAGACCACTAGCTCAACCCGGCAGGCTACATAGACAGCATGTGTGCTCATCACCTGCCAGCTTCCGGAGGCACTTGGGAATTCCATGCTATCATTTCTGTGTTTCCCAGAGAAGGTAACTGCGACTCAGAGAGGTTAGTCTCAAAGTCATGGTTACAGACCTAGCAAATGGAGGAGTGGACTCAAACCCAAGGTGTTATTTCCACTCACAGTGGTGCCTGCACCACAAAACTACATACACCAGACACCACATTGGACAGGTAGCTCAGACCAAGGCTGTCCCTAACACAAACTGAAATCAAACAGGAAGAAACCTGAGGTCCAGATGCCATGGCAGTGCTGTGTCAACACTCACTGAGAAAGGGTCATGGCCGACCCTGAGTACAGGGAGGGAGCCACAGGGAGCCCCTCGCATTGCTAGGATCCCTCTGCACCAGCCGCTGTCCTGCACTCAGGCAAGTACCATGTTCCACACTAGAGCTAAGAGCTTCATTGCGTAGCTTCCAGGTCCAGGCGGCTCTGGGAAGTTCACCTGCTTTCTGCTGCTGGGTCAGTCTCTGGGGCTGCTCTCTGAGCTCATCCAGGGTTCGTAGTCCTTCCTGGTACCACTGGTTGGCAGTCTTCACCCCAACCCCGAAGACCTGGGTGAAGAGCTATGTGGAAGAAGGAATGGATGGGTCAGGAGCAAAGTCCATGGAAAGATGCCCCTGAGAGTGTTGTCTTCATGCCCAGTGCCCCAGGACAAGGACTCCATCCTGGCCAGACTCTCACAGGGACTGGAACCACACTCTGAGAACAGCCCTACTAGGGTCAGCATATTTCTGCTGCCCAGCTACCAAAAACAAGGTAGCCACTCAGGTGGTCTCCATATTAGGCTGGCAGTGAGTAGACATGGGTACAAATGCCTCATGGAGACAGGCAGGCCCACAACACTGAGAATACCCAAGAGCAGAGATGGAGCCATGCAAGGTGACTGTAGCATGCACGTACACACATCCTATTGCATACAATTTGTTCAGTGTGCTCGCTTTCATTTTCATTTTTATTTTGTTGGTGGTGGTTTTTGTCTTTTGAGACGAGGTTTCTTTTTGTAGCCCTGGCTGTCCTGGAACTCTGTAGACCAGGTTGGCTTTGGAACTCACAGAGATCCACCTGCCTCTGCCCCCCTCTCCCTACACCCCCCAGTGCTGGGAATTAAAGACCTGTTCCACTACCGCCAGGCTCAGTGAGCACTTTAATACATGCGAGAATATTCCAGCAAAAAACCAGATGGTGCTGAGTGATGTAGAAATCCCCTATGCTCAAAACAGGCCCTGTCTGCATGTCTTCATCTGGCAGTCTCCTGCCTATCAGGTGTCAGTTTAGCTGCCATTCCTTAGTGACCGTCTATGACCCCGGGGCGGGGTAAAAAGGCCTTTGCTGGCTGCTTGCTCAGGCGGGTTGTGCAGTGAGCCCCTACCAGGGTCCTGTCCCCTCCCCGACACGCACCTTCATGGTCTGGTACCTTTCTGAGCAACGGACTTGTTCCACCTCCTCACATGTTCCATGCTCCAGCAGCTCCTGGGACAGAAAAAAAAAAAAAAAAAAAAAAAGAACAAACCAAAACTCTGAAACCAAGGCTCAGAGAGGGGCTCTGGAGACTGTGCCCAGGGAGGTAACCAGAGCTTTAAGGCACAGCTGGTGTGGCAGGGACTACAGCTGTAAAGCTCTTCAGGAATGGAACCTGTGGTATGGTTCACACCTCCCACAAGTCCTGAGATAGACCAATGTTTCCCTTTAGAAACATGTATGTCTTCATCTGAAAGCAGCTTTTGCCATTATGGGTTCTTCAAGGAAAAATATTCAAAAGGCTGGTTCCACGTTGAGTCCTCAAAAAACATTCCAGGGTGCTTTCTGATACCACCCCAGACATCCTGGGATTGCTAACCATGACTTGGACACCAGCAGCAACCTCTACTGAGTCACTCATCTGCCCTAGGGCAGGGAAACAACTCACAGACTAGGAATCTGGCCTCACAGCAGCTTCCTGTGCATGCCCATACTTCTGGACTGGGCTTTGAACCAAGTCTCCTGCTGCTCCACCAGGCCCAGGACTCCCCACACTCACCCCACTCACCGTGACAAGCACCTACCTGAATTACTCTAGAGGAATGGTCTCCAAAGTAGGGCAGCCCATGCAGCTGGCTCAGAGATGTGACAGGGCAGGGAAGGGACTTGAGCAACGAGGCTGTTCTGTAGAAGGAGAGAAGACGGCCCTCACTGCCTTCAAAACCTGCTGCCTCTGCCAGCGTCTCCAAAGCCTCCTGCAGGGAGGGCCCTTGGTTACGGGATAAGGTACCTTGTCTCAACCTTTCAGCTACCAACCAGCTCTACCCATTTCCCCATTCTCGGGGTGGGATCTGCTCATAGATGCAGCTTACTGAGAGGAGAGTGTTATGGTGTGTGAGAGGTGAGGGGCGCTGACAGGCATAAGCTGGTATCGTCACTGAGATTGGGGGCTCCTTCCTTGGCTCAGCTACCTGCAAAAAAAAAAAAAGGGCAAGGCACAGATCATCATGAAGCCGCAGCACTGGCATGTACTCTTCCCCCTAACTCTGCATATGTGGGCTAGGGACGGGGGTCTCAAAAGTGAGGGAGCCTGCCTCCTGTTTCCTAGTAGCCTGGCTCCAGAACATCCCAAGGACAGGCTCCTGTCAACTCAGTTCAAGTCCAAGTATTCACTAAGGAAGAAACTCTAATTATACTAAAAGTAGGTCCCAAATGGTTGGACCAGAAGGTGGGATGGTCCAGCCCCCAGATCCCTGCTGGGTCCTCTATTGGTTTCCCAGGGCACCCCTGCAGTCCTGGGAGAGCCCTCGCTTCCAAGGACACCAAGGACCTGCTATTATGTCATCTGTGCCAGCTCACTAGCTCACCTCCAGGCGGTGCCGGACCTCCTCAGGGACAGGTTGCCCAGCTGCCATGCTCTCCGTAAACCAGCTAATATCTAGCAGAGCTGGCTGCAGGCAGCCTGGGAGAAGAGCATTCATGTTCTTCTGCCAGCAGATGGCCTCCTTGGCTGTGGTCCCCTCCATCACCACATGTGTCACTTCTGAGCTGGAAGGAGAGGAGAATGGAACCTAGGGCCCTTGCTGTTCTGTCCCTATCCCGAGCCTTTGTTCTTGCGCTGTTTCAGGCCTGCACTCTTCCAGACAGCCTTCCCAGGCCCTCCTTGATGGATGACTCTCTCTCCATTCCATCCAACAGGTTCATAGCTCCAGCCTCACTCACAAGCCACTTGGACATGTTAACTTACCCCTCTACCTCAGGTGCCTTAGTGACCAGGGCCAAGTGGTTCTGATCTCAATGTTAATTGCTGTTTGGAGACTTGTTTTGTAGGCTAGGCTGGCCTGGAACTCTAGCACCCTTGCACCAGGAATGCAGACAGACAACCCACTCTGCTAAGATTTTATTCAAACCCCAGTAGGCAGACTCTTGCTGTATGTCCTTGGAAAGCGTGGTATTTCTATTTCCTTTACATTGGAAAAATCCAATGCAACCCATCTTGTCAGGCTGTGGTAAAAATGTAGAGCCACGTGCAATCCAAATTGTTATCTCTAATCTTTTAAGTGAGTCTGGTACACTAGTCTTTAGGAATGTTTCATTAGTGGAGGGCGGAGTTGCAAACAAGCTAGCCAGCTACAGGGGCGCAGGCTTCAAATTCCTTTAGTCTCCTCAATCTCAAAGTTACCCCACTGCCCTGGGCATGTTCTCTACTGGAGTCAGCTGGTGGCGTCTGCAAACTCAGAACATCCTTGACCGCTGGCTCATTGGGAGGGAAGGCAGCTAGCAAATATTGCTCACTAACCACTCTTCCTTGTAGGGCTCTTTAAGAAGCCTCTAACTCGATGGCATCCTTTCAAAAAGAGGAACTCCGGGTTGGAGAACCATACTGCAACCGCGAAGTACTAAGGCTGGCTTGGAACCCAAAGCCGCAGGTGCTGCTTGTTGTCACAGCAGCTGTGCGTCAGCTCCCGCCCTGGGCCACAGTAAGTCCACAGACTGGGATGACAAGCATAATTACACCAGCCCCCCGGGAGGCTGGCATCCCAGCACCGTCGGGCCCTCGCGGGAGCTGCACACCTGTAAACATCTAGGATGCGGAAGCCTTTGGACCGCGCCAAGCGCGTGAGGAAGCCCCGGCGGCTGCGGCCCATTCGCGGCTCCGCAAGGTAGATGGCCACACCCGGGAAGCGCGCCGCTGGCGGCGTGGAAGAGGCTACAGCGCTGTGCGGGGACCCAGCTCGCACTCGCCGTCGCTTCGGAAGCATCTGGGCACCGACTCAGAAGGCACGGGAGGCCGCAGAACGAAGGAAGGCAGGGTCAGGAAAGAAGGCGGAAGGAGAGCCAGGACGTCTGCGGAGGGAGGAAGTGGTGTCTGCTCTATGCAAACGAGACGTCCTCTAGGATGCTTTAGGCTTCCCTCCTGAAGCCCCAGGTCTATGCAAATAACGCCCGAGGACTCTTCTATTTGAACTCCTCTCGGAGAAAGCCCCCATTGGTTTCGCAGACCTTGGAGAAGCCTGGGTCCGTAGGTGGGGCTTTGCCTCCTACTGGGCGGGCACGTTTCTTTCTGGGGCGGGGTCTCAACCATCTCTCCACCCCCCAGGCCCCGAGGGCGGGGTTTCACCTTATCCTCGGCCAGAGGCGAAATCCTGGCCCATCCCTCTGCTGCCTCTGCTGGTGATGGGTCGCCCACGTGGCTTCCGCTGGGTGTGCAGAGGGGAGCGGATACGTAAGTCTGAGTAGTGTGCGTGTGAGTTAGTGGAGTGTGAAAAAGTTTTCCAATTTAACGAACGGCACTGGGACAGCTGGCGGTCCATTTGGAAAATAGAAATTGACCCCCTCACAAATTGCTTAACATCAAGTAAATTCCAGATGGATCAAACATTTAAATCTGAAAAAGAAACCAAAAATATACTGGTGACACTCAATATTTTTTATTTTAAAAAATATTAGATTTATTTTTATTTTATGTGTCTACGTGTTTTACTTGCATGTGTAGCTGTCCACCACGTGCATGCTTGGTGCCGGCTGAGTGATAAAGTGTCCGAACCTTGGAACTTGAATTAAGAATAGTTGTGAGCTGCTGCCCCTCCGAATGCTGGGAACCTAACTCAGGTCCTCTGTAAGAACGAGTGCTCTTAACCGATAAGCCATCTCTCTAGTCCCTTAAAAAAAATTTTTTTAATTATGTGCTTAACTATTTTGCCTGAATGTATGTATGTACACTACGTGTATGCCTGGTGCAGGTAGAAATCTGAAAAGTGTCCGATCTCCTTGAACTGGCGTTAAGAATGGTTGGGAAGTGAACCCAGGCCCTCTGTAAGAGCAGCAAGTGCTCTTAACTCCTAAGCTATCTCTCCAGCCCCACTGGAATACTTTTGTGATCTAAGGAGCACAACCAACTTGGTAATACTGGAGGAAAAGAATGGCAAGTGGGACCCATATAACTTTAAATTATGGTTTGGCAAGGTGGTATATCTGTGCTGTCAGCACTCCAGGCTGAGAATGGAGGGACTCCATTTTGAGAGTCGTTTGGGCTGGCTGTGGGTTGTGAGTGCTGAATGTACTTATATGTGTTTGTGTGCCTATGAGAGTCCCAGAACAGGCTAAAGGCCAGGTCTGTAATCCTTCTGTGGCCGGTGGAGAAGGGTAGGGATCTCTCCTGGAGTGCTGAGAGACCTGGTTGTGACTGTCCTGCTACTGGAGGTAGCTTTTGCAGCAGAGCTAGCAGCAGGATGCATACTTACCAGGTAGGTCCAGGCCCTAGTGTTGCTATGGTTTGCTTGAAGGGAGTTGCCCTTCCTTGGATGGTAACAAAGACTCCACAGAACAGAGACTAAGATTCCCATATGGAAATTGTCTTTTAGTTCCATTCCTCAAGCTCCACACAGTCCTACTGTGGTAGTCATTGTAGGAAGGTGGTGGGGGAGTGAGCCTCCTCAGGGGTAGCAGCGAAGTGTGCCACCTCCTGTTCCGCTCCAATAGGAGGTGCCCTTCAGATAAAAGGGAGGTGTGGCCCAGTCGCCTGGATGAGCCTGGAGAGCCTAAAGTTAAGTAAAAAGAATGTGGCGGGGCAGTGGTGGCACACGACTTTAATCCCAGCACTTGGGAGGGGGGAGGCAGAGGCAGGTGGATTTCTGAGTTCGAGGCCAGCCTGGTCTACAGAGTGAGTTCCAGGACAGCCAGGGCTACACAGAGAAACCCTGTCTCAAAAAACCAAAAAAAAGTGTGGTGTGTGCCTTCATACAAACCAAGGAACAGGTCCCAAAAAGTTCCTTAATTGAGAGCAGGTGGCCTCAGGAGACAGGCCCAGGCAGGGGGCAAAGACCTGACAAGGGTGTGGGGAGTCTCTGGCCTTCCCTTTCCAGAACCTCCAGGCTGCTCTTGTGCCTCTTGGGAAATAGTGACATCAGACTGATTTGGGTGGTCTGTTCCAGTAGAGTTAGCTCAGGGGTTCCCATCTAAGTTTCAAGCCTCCCGTTTGTTCCCGTAGAGTTAGCTCAGGGGTTCCCATCTAAGTTTCAAGCCTCCCGTTTGTTCCCCTCTAGGAGACCCCCACATAGTCAGAGAGCCTGCACAGACTACCTCATGGCTGGGCTCCTTCAACTGCCCTGAGGCTTGTTGTCCTCTCTCCAACTCTCCAGCCCGTGGGGGGGAGAGGGGACTACTCAGTTGGAAACCTTCCCAAAGACATGCCCTCTGCATGCCTCTGCTCCTCAACCCACCCCAGCAGCACCTGTCTTTGGTTTCCTCTTTGGTGAATTTGCACCTGTGTGAGGTTTGTTCCAAGGCCTGAGGCCTGGGAGTGAGCTCTGATCCAGCACCTGCCCCTCCTGTCCCCACCCCTTTCACGCTAAAGGCCACTTGCCAGCAACACTTGGAAAGCTTGGGTTAAATTCCTGCTGCTGCTGAAAGGGCTGGTGGAGATTGCTCGCCCCTCGAGAGCACTGGCCTGGACCTGCAAGCTCTTTGATACATTGTAGTCCGCCATCTCTGGTGGGCCTTTCCCGTGACTGCTGTAACAAACCGTCAGAAAGTGGGCAGCTTGAACCAACAGTAACAAATTCTCTAATTCTCAAGGCCAGAATTTTTTTTAAAAAAGGACAAAACAAACAAACAAATAAACTAAACCAAGTATCAGGAGGGCCACCTTTCTGAAATCTGCAGTTGAGACCCTTGTCTGCCTCCTCTGGTCAGTGGCTGTACTGGTCTAGCTTCTGCTATCACTTTAGTGGCTGCCGTTCCTCTGTGCTCTTCTGAGTCCTCTTCTTTCCTTAAAATTACACTGGTCAAGCAACATTGCTCAAATTCAGGGGGACATCATCTCAAGGTTCCTCTAATTATATCAGCATGGACTCTTATTCCAAAAAAGTTCTGGGGTGACATGGGGGAGGGGGTCTGCATTTCACTCTGCTACCCTGGTGATAGTTTTACCACCTTCTTTGATTTGTCAGAACCTCAAGATGTGTGTAATTTTATTGTTTGAAAGAGGTTTCGCTATGTAGTCCAGACTGGCCTCAAACTTGCAATACCCCCACCTCAGCTTCCTCACTGCTGGGATAACGGGTGTGTGCTACCATGCCTGGCTTAGATTTGGATTTTTGGCAGTTGATGTTCTAGTGCTGGGGCTGGGGCTGGGGCTTGCCAGGACCTGGCTGGTTATGTAACGAATGTAGAGGCTTTATTTGTGAGAAACATTTGCTGCCTTTTAAGGAAGATTTGTGTCTCTCCTTCTGGACAGGCACCCTGCAAGAACCCAGTGCACAGTTGAAGGACCAGGCTGGGACCAGGCCACCACCGCCCGGCCATCTTTGGATTTTTAATTTGCAATGGAGCTGGGATCTGCAAGCACCCTTGTCTTTCTCTCCTTCTGAGCCCTCGAGGCACTCCCTCATTGCCAACTATGTCTGGGTTGGATAGACAAATCCACAGAGCCTTCATTTTAAGGGTACTTCCTTTTGCTATAATTCTCTGGCCAAATCCCCAGGCAGAAAGGGGTCCCTGTGCCGGGCAGTGGTGGCGCACGCCTTTAATCCCAGCACTTGGGAGGCAAAGGCAGGTGGACTTCTGAGTTCGAGGCCAGCCTGATCTACAGAGTGAGTTCTAAGACAGCCAGGGCTACAGAGAGAAACCCTGTCTCGAAAAAACCAAAAAAAAATCCAAAGATGGCTGTGTGTGGTGGTTTGAATAGGAATGGCCCCATAGAGTCATGTGTTTGAATGCTTGGCTCACAGAAAATGGCACTATTAGAAGGTGTGGCCTTGTTGGAGTAGGTGTGGCACTGTGGGGGTGGGCTTAGAGGTTTCCTATGCTTAAGCTCCACCCAGTGTAGAATCCCAGTCTCCTGCTGCCTTCCGATCAAGAGTAGAACTCCAGCACCATGTCTGCCTGCACACTGCCATGCTTCCCACCATGATAATGGACTGAACCGCTGAACCTTTAAGCCAGCCCCAATTAAATGTCTACCTTTGTAAGAGTTGCCTTGGTCATGGTGTCTCTTCACAGCAATAAAACTCAAACTAAGATACCAAGTGTGGTGACAGGTACCTTTAATCCTAACACTTAGGAGGCAGAGGCAGGCCTATCTCTTGGAGGACAACTTGCTCTATATAGAGAGTTCTAGTCCAGCCTACACAGTGAGGTTCCACTTCAAACAAACAGAAATCCAAAGATGACTTAATTCACACTGCCGCAGAAGCTAACACTATTTCATTCTTGAATATTCAGACCTAATGTCATATAGTTATTTTCTCATTTACTGTGGTTACTATTGAAATAAAACACAGATACAAATCGTGGGGAGGGAGAACCCTGGGTTTAGAAAATCTTGCCACCTTTCCTGGTTTCTGATCCACGGTGTAGATAGGTGGAAAGTCCTGAGACGCTGGACTGAGAAGCAACAAGCTACCCCTGAGTAGCACCAAGCCAAGTCAAGGAAAGGGGGAACCAGCCGGCAGGAGGGTTTGCAGAAAGACCCTGGATTCCTAGTCAGGGGCAAGGCCTGCGTGAGGAGTTGAGTGGTTAGGCAGATACAGAGGGGAAGTAACAACTCTTACCTAAATGAGAGGCATGGAGGCAGCTACATTCCATGATGGTGACCTGTTGAGTTTTTATTTTCTCTCTGAATATGTTGAACTAGTTGTAGAGAATCCTTGACCTGTGGTGGGGCAATGCACAGTAAGCCTGTGACAACTTGGAAATCTTTCAGGTAGGAAATGATTTGCTACAGGAGTCTGACACAGCACCAAAGCTGAGTAGCTCAACACAGTAAACTGTAAACTTGAAGATTTCTAAGTCAGACCACCAGAAGCTAAGACCCATCTGCACTTTGATGATGGTGGTTTTATTCTTTCTATCTAACTATCTATCCATCTATCTATCTATCTATCTATCTATCTATCTATCTATCTATCTATCTATCTTTTTTTCTACAGAGAATGCCTCTGCATAGCCTGGGCTTCCCTGGAATGTGCTCTGTAGACCAGGCTGGCCTTGAATCCAGAGATCCACCTTCCTCTACCTCCTGAGTGCTGGGATTTAAGGCGTGCGCCACCACTTGTGGGTGTAATTTTTAAAAGCATGCTTGTTCCTTGTCTGGTCTCCTTGCCCAGTGTCACGGCCCCTCATAACTTAGCTCTGAGATCACACCACTGCCGGCCTCACTTCCAACGCCACCCATTCCTCTGGTTGGCTTTGCCAAGCTGTCAACAACTGCCCTTCCCCAAAATGCTGGGAGCTGCTGTTCGCATGCTACCAGCTAAACGCCCCGGCTGCCCAATCTCTCCTCCTGCCCCCTTTAGCCCCGAGGAAGGAAAACACTAGAGACTTTTATTATTTTAGAACTGACCAGATAACTCAATGGTTGGGCGAAGAATTTCCTATTCTAATTTTAACAATAACCTTTTCCATCCTCTTTGGCCTCTGCCAGTAGTAGAGGCTACATACTATAGATGCCCCAGAGAGACCTACATGTCTGTGGCTTCCTATCCCCTTCTCTCTCTTCCTCTTCCTCCTGGATCCGGAAATCCCACCTTATCCTTCGTCCAACCATTGGCTTCTGCCGTCTTTATTGACCAGTTAAAATGGGGAGAAGGTTCGCCTGGAACCACCTGCATATGTGATCCACACTCGTCATGGGGCAGCCCATCTTGAGGAAGGAGAATTAGCACCAAAATACAAACAACACCAGGGAAATCCACAGCAACTGCTCACCTTGGTTTTATTTTTATAGCTTTTCTGAATTATTTAAAAGTATATGTTGGCCGGGCAGTGGTGGTGCACGCCTTTAATCCCAGCACTTGGGAGGCAGAGGCAGGCGGATTTCTGAGTTCGAGGCCAGCCTGGTCTACAGAGTGAGTTCCAGGACAGCCAGGGCTACACAGAGAAACCCTGTCTCAAAAAACAAAAAACAAAACAAAACAAAAAAAAAGTGTATGTTTACTTGACATGTGCATGCACTGCCTTTGGGGGGTAAAAGAGGGTATTGGATCCTCTGGAACTGGAACCTATGTCATATGGGTGCTGGGAACTGAACCTGCATCCTCTGCAAGAACAGAAAGTGCCCTTAACCACTGAGCCTCTCCAGCCTCTACTGTGTTGTTTTGACAAAGTCTTGCTGTGTGGCTCAGGGCTAGGACTCTCAATCCTCCTGCCTTTGCTTCCAGGGTATTCTAAGGGAAGGTGCAAGCCACTACACCCCCTTCACAACCACGTCCCCACAGGGTAGCTAGTACAGCAGGTTTCAAGCTAAAATGTTTCTGAGGTTGCTGCAGCCAAAGAGGCAGGAGCATGATTTAAACACACATACCTATATGTGTATATATATATGTGTATATAGTTTATATATACATATAAACTATAACTTAAACCTTGTGGCAGAGGGTATAGCTCAATGTTGGAATACTTGTCTGTCCTGCCTGAGACCCAATAACAGCAAAAAACTAATCCCCACCACAACAAACACTACCTAACTAGCTATTTAACGTTATAGCTACCCCTCTAACCATTCATTTAGCAAACACACAGCCTGCCATGTAAACATGGAGTATAGTGTATATGGCATACAGAAATCACTGCCCACATGGTGCAAGACAGACAGGGAGACTGCACATTGGACCAGCAGATTAGTCAATGACTGATGTGTTTACAAAAATATAATGAGATATATGCTATATGGGGTTATGGGGAGGAAGGTGTGGGGGAAGGGTGTGCAGCCTCAAGCCCAGGCATCCCTTCCCCCAGAGGGACCAGACACATGCTAAGTATTTAGGGCCTAGGGAGGGGAGTTAAGAGGGTAGTAGAGGCAGAGAGAGGAAGAGAGTAGAGACATAGAGAGGTGGAGGCCATCCATGACCACGTGGAGAGAGGGGGAAGGGAATGAGGAGGGGGAAGAGATAAGAGATGTAAGAGAGAGGCAAGAGAAAGAGATAAGAGAGAGAAGAGGGGCAAGCAGCCCCTTTTATAGAGGGCCAGGCCCACCTGGCTGTTGCCAGGCAACTGTGGGGTGGAGTTTAGACAGAATGTTAACATTCCCCCATTTTGGTTTAATTAAAAAGAAAAATTAGCGGGGCAGTGGTGGCGCACACCTTTAATCCCAGCACTTGGGAGGCAGAGACAGGCAGATTTCTGAGTTCGAGGCCAGCCTGGTCTACAGAGTGAGTTCCAGGACAGCCAGGGCTACACAGAGAAACCCTGTCTTGAAAAACCCAAAAAA